>JAOWCC010001501.1:28155545-29374952 GCA_030867875.1 Actinernus sp. WN-2022
GGGCTCGGAGGACACAACACCCTCCGAGTACCTACCTCTGAACCCTACTGATGATCAATAAACAAACTAGCGAAGTAAGACGAAATTATCAACAATGTCATAACTCCACGAATGTTTATATTGTCTCCTTCGCTCACGTTGCTTGGCGAGGCTAGCCTAAGAACGGCTGCGAATTAAGAAGAGTTATACTGCGTTCACGATGGAGGGATAGACATGTTTCGCTACAAATTCAAATCTCCCTAACTCGAAGCTATTTAAATCCGAATAAGTCTCAAACCAACTGTATTAGATGATGATAAAAGAACGATAACCACTTCTCATGTTTCAAAGGGCTCTGAAAAGTACCGATATATTTTTTATTCTAAACATGTTTATGCATTAGTGTGAACACGGTATAAGAATATTACTAGAAGTAATCATAGATTAGAGAATTGCGTTCGCTGGTGATGTGAATCGTTTTTGGTTGCTGTCGATAAGTGAACACTAAAGAAATGTTAAATTGTTTTTTATTGTGAAAATACCCGGCCTATGGAACAACAGTAACTGGTAATCTGTTCCAAACACTAGTGATTTTCAACTGGTATTTCATTGGGTTTTCAAACTCATCCGCCTGACCAGATTAGAGATTGTGGTTGGTCAATCAGATCATGAATTACTAATGAGTTTGAGAAGTCAGTTTAAATCTGGTTTTCTCAGTTAACAGACGATCGGGGATTTCGATCAGTTCATTCTCGACCGTCCCAAGTGCTTTCGACATTTGGTTGATTTAGTTGTACTGTCGGAAATGTGAAATATGGGACAAATTTTGCAATGTTTTAAAGTTAGACCAACTTTTGTGTAAATATTAGACTTGATATGGAGAGAAATCGTATGAGTTTCGATTTTTTTTAATTAAGACGTCACATTGGATGACGTCACTGAAACACGAATTGGAGCATGATTTGGGATTGAAAAAGTTTGAGACAAAAAAGCGCTCTACTAATTGCCAGTGTACTTGGTGATATTCATTGCAACGTTATTGATATAATTTAGCAGGAAACGTGAACATATTTTTATTACATTTATTATTTTATGCTTATTTAGATATATTTATTGTATTAATTAGTAGTGATATTGTTATTATTATTATTATTTTTTGCCGAGGGCCGTATGTTGGTAACTTTCATGGTTAATACGTATTTTCCCTAATTAAAGTGCAAGTATAATGTCAAAAAAATAAAAAATTATATCGTACTATTGTGTTTGTTTCTCACAAAAAGGTATTAATCAACTCCCTCCCTAGAGAAAACTACTACAATAAAATCCCGTAGGTTTTCATTGTGACATCACAAGATGAATCAATCCCGCGATTCGGGTAGCGTTTATTCTAGTTCAATTTCTGCTCCTGCCTCTCAAAGAAAACTTATTTAGACAACTGAGGTATATTAGAAATAGAATTTGGGGGAAAAAGAGTTCATGTTGTTTTATGGCGCTACTTGCACTTTCAATAAAGTTTACTGGCGCCGCAGCGAGCGAGCGAGCAAGGCAGTTTTGTGATGTGGAGCCGTTTTTTATGGCGCATTGCAGAGCAGTGCGTTGTGGTTGTGTGCAAGGACACAGAAACGATTTGCGCAGATCAAACGAAGTGCATTGTGGTCATGCGCAAGGACGCAGAAATTATATGCGCGGTCTTCCGCACGTGCCTTTCTTTTCGTTTTGACGTGAAGGTGTGTATATTTGTACTGCTTTTATTTTACATTTTCACGTGAATGTGGCCCTTATCCGCACTTATAAAAAAAAAAAAAAAAATTCTCATGGAATTGCTAGAAAAAAATTGTTTACAGCCCTTCCATGTTATATGCCAAGTTTCATGAAGAATAGTGACTGATTTTACCCAATATTATTTTCGCACCTCCAATGATCGATTAGGGGGGAGGGGGGACTGTAAATACATACTCAGCCATGTAATAGATAGATAACCTTTCTCAGTTTTAACATGATTATTGTTAACTCGGCTTATATACAAGAGCCTTTACCAGGAGCGCTCATCTGTTATCGTGAGCCAGCGTGTTACCAGATCAGGCTATTTTTAGAATCAGGTTGCCGCAAAAATTACAATGAGAAGCCTCATGAACAGTAATTTGATGTAACTATTACTAGGCAAACAAAGTTTCCTAATGATGAAAAGAGATATTGTGAGAAAAAAAGCATTATGCTCGGGGGTATGGGATATATTTACCTCAAGCGTTATAAAAATAACCTGATCTAGATGGACACTTCTGGGGCTCCCGATAGATAAATAGATAAAAAGATAGATAAATAGATAGATAGAGATTATAAGATTGTAATAATATAATAAATAACACCAATCTTTAAAATTCTGTACAATAATTAAAAAGTAGAGAATACTGTAACAGTTAAAAATAAGATGAATTATATATAAAAATATTCCTCTAGTCCAAAATTAGCAGTCTGCACTGAATTAATGGCGAAATTAAAATCTTTAAAAATGTATATTTTAACTACTTTGTTTGCTAATGCCTTGGTGCTATATCTAACTGAAGTGGCCGTGGGGGGGGGGGGGGGGGGGGGGGGGCTATACGGGTACGTGCCGCTCGACAGGGTATGGTTTTTGACAATTCTTAGCCTGGAACAGGGTATATAAATCCGGCACTGTTTTGGTCTGGAACAGGGTCGTAATTTTTTGGAAGGGCTTCTGGACGGTTTGAGCTATTCACGGTCCCTTGCCGCTGCAAACGCAAGGGCACCCAACGAGTACTTTTTGAAAATTCGTTTGAAACCAGTTGTGTGCAGCTTATCTAGCCATTTTAAGGCGCCTACTATGTCTTTGACGTATTCTAGAAAGCTATTAGGGAGCGGTCATTAATTACTGGGGGGGGGGGGGGGGGGGACGGTAAATTTAGGGGGAGGGCTAAGATTTTTTGGGCTTCGATTTGGGGAGGGTCACAAATTTTGGGCGCCTGTTTTAACAATGATACTTTTACAATATTTTTAGGCTACTTCAATCGACCATTCAGCTCCACCTTGGAAATGTCCCTGAACCAGCAATCAGCGCGTGCTGGATGCTGCTAATGGGCAACGTTCGAGACCTCAAACATTCTGCTTGATAACGAGGTTTTCATGAGTAAAACAAAAGAAATGTTTCCTCTTTTGTAAAAAAAAGACGTATTTTTTATGTTTTGAGGAGAGCCAAGATTTTTTGGGGCTGATGTTTTGGGGAGGGCCAAGATTTTTGGGTCCTCGTTTTAGATATTTTACAGGCCCTCGCCCCCAGTAATTAATGACCGCTCCCTTAGCTCTTCGGATTTTCTAGGTGGAAATCGCGTCAATCCAAAATTCTATGGCAAAATATTCCTAGCCTGTGTTCAGTCGTCCGTCTCCCCTCAAAACTCGGAAAGGGACGTCTGTGCTATCCGTAGTACATACCTCCTTTTCCTTCCTTTGTAGGGATTACGGAGGTCTGTGTACAGGCTAAATATTCCCGGCCTACGAATTTGTTACGTAGTCTAGAACATAAACAAGAATGTTCTAGCCCAAGTAACTTTATGTTGCAAAGTTTTGTGGAGGGACGAGTTTTTTTAGGGGTTCTTTTTTCCTTTAGGCAATTCTTTTCGGTGACCTCCATTTGCTAAAGGTTTATTCTTTCGGTACGGTTTTTATAGATGTCAGAATTTCTTAGGGAATGAAAATGTGTTCTCGAAAACTTTAGGTAGCCGCTTGACTAAATGATTTGTGATGATGTTTTTTATTTTCATTCCAACCAATGTTTTTTTCCCGGATCGTTCTGACTCTATTGATCAGACGAATACGTACGCATATTTTAGGGGAAACCTCTTAGTCTCCTTTTCTTCTATAATTTTCTAGGGATTGAAAACAAATTTTCTAGCCATTATTTCAGAAAACAATTTCCCAGGACAATTTTTCAAATCCGAAAGTTTTAGGTTAACTTACTCTCCCGAACAGCTTTTTAACCAAAAACTTCGTTGGGTGCCCTTGCAAACGCAGACGGTCCGTTTATCTGTTTATGATTCGAGTGGCGAATGGAGCGCAACTAACTCCCCCCCCCCCCCCCACCCCCCCCCCCCCCCCCCCCCCCCCCCCTCTCCACCGGGGCAATTCAGTAACTTAGATTCATTGTTCATTGTAGAACTTTAACCTCGCGTTAAGGAACCCTAGGCTAACTGAGATACGTATGTAACTTACGTGTTCAAAATAATTACACTGCACACTACCATTAAGTTAGAAATATAATTAACTTTGGCATTTTTAACCACTTACTCTACCAGGAGTGGAACTTTTAATGGTTACTGCATGTTATTCCATGTGTGCAAATTTGAATTGTCACGCATGATAGTCATATGCATGTACGTTTTAAAAATGTTAATTTTTTTGTCAAATTTAAATTGATTACGTTACCAGTTACTATTGTGCCATAGGCCGAGTATTTTCACAATAAAAAAGCAATTTCACATTTCTTTAGTGTTTACTTATCGACAGCATTAACATAATCTTCTCAGAACCAAAAACATTTCACATCACCAGCGAAGAACGGACTTCTCTAATCTATGAATATTTCTAGTAATATTCTTTTACCGTGTTCACACTAATGCATATTTGAAAAAATATCTCGGTACTTTTCAGAGCCTTTGAACCATGAGTAGTGGTTATCGATCTTTTATCATCTACAGCTAGTATCTAATACAGTTGGTTTGAGACTTATTGATGTGAATAGCTTCAAGTTAGGGAGGTTTGAATTTTTAGCAAAACATTTATTCTTCCAGCGTGAACGCAGTATAAGTAGCCTCATTAAGCAACATGAGCGAAGGAGACAATAACATTCGTGCAGCTATGACATTGTTGCGAATTTCATCTCACTCCGCTAGTTTACACATTGATCATCAGTAGGGTTCAGAGGTAGGTACTCGGAGGGTGTTGTGTCCTCCGAGCCCCGGGGTTTAACTCACGGGGTTCATACCGCACCAATCATCACGTTCCTTACTGTGCCCCGAAAGGCGGCAGATAAGGATCACCCTAAACTGATGATAACAAAGCAGCGGTTACAGAAGGTATATGAGATTACCTTCCGCTACCTCACGTGTGGGATGCACTTTTTTTTAAGACCAAAATTTATTCATGTACTTTTCAGTTTAATTTTCATATAACGTATTCAAACAGATTCAACACTAATGTTTTGAAAACAATTAGTAAGTTCTACCGCTTAATTTAATAGAATCTGTTTTATCTTACATGGCGCATGCGCAGTGACAATATGGTACTTACAGTTCTACAAGACGGTAATTTAGCTTGATATGACGTTCCCTTTTCTTAAAAGGAAAAAGACTGAGGTTTTAACCTAAAACAAAAGGTGTGGACTTCTGCCAAAAATTGTAAATGAGGTTATGATTGCTAAAAAAACATTGTTAAGCTATTAGCTAGTCAAACAACCGGTTGTTCGAAGCAAGGGTAAGCCCACACCGCGGCAAAACGGTATGCTCCGCTGTCCAAAAGAATGAAGGCTCTGCTATCAAATACAAATTACCGAGGGTTTCAACTTTTTTAGTAAATAATTTTATAACTTAGTAAACTCACAGTGAATTACAAATTAAGAAAACTTCAACCTGTTAAAGTCTTAGGCTTATCTTTTAAGTAGTTTTCTTATTTTTTTACAAAACAGTTCACAAATGGATACTTTTAAGCAGAAATTTTAAAATCACGGGTATGTGCCTGTTGTTTCATTTCAGTTTTCGCGGGAAACTGGGGCGGCCGCGCCGACAAGAAATAGCAAATACGCATGCGCGTAACGTTTTGCCGCGGTGTGGGGTAAGCCCTACCCCGTGGTTAAATCACTAACCCGAGGTTAAACTGTACAGAATACAATTACAGCTTTAGCACCCTCCTAATATAAAGTTACCCTTGCTTCGAACAACCGGGCCATGATGATTCAGCTCTTTCTGTCATTTAATTCAAAATATATGTCGTCCTCATTGGAGACTAAATAGGTTTCAAGATCGCCAACTTCGCTTTCTTTTCTGAAAGTTAAGGCAAAATCGGTGGTCTTTAATTTCGCCGATTTCCCGCCGATCGCCGCCATTTTCGTTCTAAACGCCGTCATGTGATTTATCCCTACTCGACCGTATAGACCCCAGTGCTACGGTGATCCCGAACAACATGTTCCTTCGCATGTAACAGAAAGTAGACTACAATTGCAATAGCACTTGGTTAACACTACTGCTAAATAGGGTAACCGTAGCCCCTACACTACATTGGCGCCAACTCATGAATTTATAGCGAATTTTCAAGCGCTAGTGATTTATTTAAAACTTCAAAAATCATGCATAATTAATGACTTTTGTCCAATAGGATGAATGTCTTCGGTTATTATACCTGGTAAATTTCAACAGATTTCTAACACGTTTCTAGATTTGAAATCGGTCACAGACTCACAGGGAAATATAGGGTTATTGACTGAAACAACGGATGTTGTAATTAAAATTAGGATGAAATATTGATATTAATATTCCTATGTCCCTATATAAAGACTTCATCCTAATTAGCACTGAATTCCAATGAAATTTTCAAAAGTAAAAGAAAATTAAACACCACGTGAAACGATAATACCCAAGCACTATTTAATAATAGACAACCTAAATAAGGTAAATCAGTAATGTGCACTAACAACTGACCGATTTAACAATTAGCAATGAAACATAGATTTCAATTGCTGGCTTTCACTTGACGTCATAGACGTTTTAAAAGTAATAACACACATTTATACGGCCTTACTTCTTGCTTAATATACTCACAGCAACCGTAGTACATTGCATTCATGTAGATGACGCCGCCGAATGGAAACCAAAAAATTCGAGTCTGCCGTCATGTCGGTCACATCAGTTTCAATTCCAAGTCTTGGCACTTTATCAGTGTACTGTGAGCATGTCCTGAAATTGTTACAGCAAAAGTACACTTAAATGGTTAGGTTTTCTTTTATTTGGGGGCTAGGTTTTAGAAGGTTTGTATGAAAATTTGAAAAAAATGAATTATTAATATGCTTACACTGAGAAAGCGCCAAGTCGGCAAGTCTTGAACTCAACCACGAAACCAAATTCTTCAAGTACAGGATTCTTCTTGGCCCTTGTTCTTTCCCACTCTTCATCCAAAATGTTCATTGGCCATTTATTTACCGAGCAAGTTGACTTTGGTCAGTGCAGTATTATCTAAAAATTCCTTTTCCTCAACGGCACTTTCAGCATTGCGAAACGTTCGCCGGCTTTGAAGCCAGCCAAACAACATGTATGGTAATTTCTTCATATCATTCCCTTGAGATGTCCATCTTTGTCTATGAATGCGCAGGCGGTGATTACTCGAATATTTGACGGCGTTGTGAATACAAAGCTTCAATAGTTCATCAAGTAACTATTATAAGTTTTTGAAGCCGTTTACCAAACTCGCAGCACATGTTTTATCAGACCCTAAAAACACCCGGGCTACGCTCTCGTTATTTTTAAATCTGATAAAACACTGCTGCTCGTTTTTTAAACAGTGCATGGATTGAATGTTTTTGACAGGCAATTGAACTATGGTGCAAATATATCAGTTACATGTTACATCTGATGAACTATTTCAAACACGAATTGGAGTCTTTTATCAGGAGTTCCAGATATTGAAAAAACAAATGAAATCCGAGAGGCGTAGCTTCGAGCTAGGTTATATTGTTTTCGAGATATTTGGAACCCAAATGAATGAAAGACGAACAACGAGTGTTTGAAATGCCTTCTCATGTGAATGGCTTATAAAACTTATATACGCTTCTTTTCAAACATTAGCAAGACAGTATTGTTTACTGTTTGACTGTTGTATATAATTATTCCATAGTTGGCTTATTATTCTTTTTTGCTGGCAATGAATTCAACTAGCGTATTCAGTAGCGAAGTGGTCAAGCTAATCCCCACTAATCGATCATTGGAGGTGTGAAAATAATATTGGGTAAAATCAGTCACCATTCTTCATGAAACTTGGCATATAACATGGAAGGGTTGTAAACAATTTGTTTCTGGCAATTCCATGATAATTTTTTTTTATAAGTGCGGATAAGGGCCACATTCACGTGAAAATGTAAAATAAAAGCAGTACAAATATACACACCTTCACGTCCAAACGAAAATAAAGCCAAGTGCGGAAGACCGCGCATATAATTTCTGCATCCTTGCGCATGACCACAATGCACTTCGTTTGATCTGAGCATATCGTTTCTGTGTCCTTGCGCACAACCACAATGCACTGCTCTGCAATGCGCCATAAAACGGCTCCACATCACAAAACTGCCTTGCTCGCTCGCTGCGGCGCCAGTAAACTTTATTGAAAGTGCAAGTAGCGCCATAAAACAACATAAACTCTTTTTGCCCCAAATTCTATTTCTAATATACCTCCGACTGGAGTTGTCTAAATTAGTTTTCTTTGAGAGGCAGGGGCAGAAATTGAACTAAAAAAAACGCTACCCGAATTGTGGGATTGATTCATCTTGTGATGTCACAATGAAAACCTACGGGATTTTATTGTAGTAGTTTTTTTCTAGGGAGGGAGTTGATTCATCTTATGACGTCACAGGATCCATGAAAAGTAACCAAAATTAGGGATTAAATGCCAGAAATGTTACAAAATTTGCAAAATTAATACCTTTTTGTGAGAAACAAACACAATAGTACAATTTTTTTTTTTTTTTTTGACATTATACTTGCACTTTAATTAGGGAAAATACGTATTAACCATGAAAGTTATCCAACATACGGCCCTCGGCAAAAAAAATATAATAATATAAATATCACTACTAAATTAATACAATAAATATATCTAAATAAGCATAAAATAATAAATGTAATAAAAATATGTTCATGTTTCCTGCTAAATTATATCAATAACGTTGCAATGAATATCACCAAGTACACAGGAAATTAGAAGAGCGTTTTTTTTGTCTCAAACCTTTTTCAATCCCAAATCATGCTCCAGTACGTGTTTCAGTGACGTCATCCAATGTGACGTCATAATTTAAAAAATCGAAACTCGTACGATTTCTCTCCATATCAAGTCTAATATTTACACAAAAGTTGGCCTATAACTTTAAAAAATAGCAAAATTTGTCCCATATTTCACATTTCCGACAGTACAACTAAATCAGCCAAATAGGACGGTCGGGAATGAACTGATCGAAATCCCCGATCGTCTGGGATTTTCCCGACTTAAGAAAATCAGATTTAAACTCATTAGTAATTCATGATCTGATTGACCTACCACAATCTCTAATCTGGTCAGGTGGATGAGTTTGGAAACCCAATGAAATACCAGTTGAAAATCACTAGTGTTTGGAACAGATTACCAGTTGATACTGTTGTTCCATAGGCCGGGTATTTTCAGCAACCAAAAACGATTCACATCACCAGCGAACGCAATTCTCTAATCTATGATTGCTTCTAGTAATATTCTTATACCGTGTTCACACTAATGCATAAACATGTTTAGAATAAACAAGTTTGAAAAAATATATCGGTACTTTTCAGAGCCCTTTGAAACATGAGAAGTGGTTATCGTTCTTTTATCATCATCTAATACAGCTGGTTTGAGACTTATTCGGATTTAAATAGCTTCAAGTTAGGGAGGTTTGAATTTTTAGCGAAACATATTTATTCTTCCAGCGTGAACGCAGTATAAGTAGCCTCATTATAAAGCAACATGAGCGAAGGAGACAATAACATTCGTGCAGCTATGACATTGTTGCGAATTTCATCTCACTCCGCTAGTTTACACATTGATCATCAGTAGGGTTCAGAGGTAGGTACTCGGAGGGTGTTGTGTCCACCGAGCCCCGGGGTTTAACTCACGGGGTTCATACCGCACCAATCATCACGTTCCTTACTGTGCCCCGAAAGGCGGCAGATAAGGATCACCCTAAACTGATGATAACTAGACATCGTTACAGAAGGTATAAGGGATTACCTACCGCTACCACACGTGTGGGATGCGATTTATTTTCAAGTCTAAATTGTTTTATGAACTTCTAAGTTTTATGTAACGTATTCAAACAGATTTAAAACTAATCTTTTGGAAAACAATAGTAAGTTCTACCGCTAAATGTTATAGAATAGGCCATATGTTTTATCTAAGATAGGCGCATGCGCAGTGACAATATTATACTTACAGTTCTTCAAGACGGTAGCTTGGACATGACGTTTTTCTTTCCTTAAAAGGAAAAAACCTTAAAAGCCAAAAAGTGGAATGCTCTCGTACATCGTAAATTTTAATATGTAATATTAAATCGGTTCAGGTCATCATTTCTACTTGGGTATTTGACAAGGAACTTGGTCAGACATCTGGCACAAAAATGTCTACGTGTATTGAACTGTCACTACCAATAATTCCCGCTTTAGTAAACTGGAATAAAAAGTAATGACTAAGAATTTAGAATTATAAAAAGCCAAGAGAAATTAAAAGGCATAAAAATAAACATTTCTATTCAGGCCTTAGAATTTACCCTCCCCAGTGCCACACAAATCCATAACAATGCGTGAAACAGGAAAAATGCGCGAAACAGGGATTTTAGGGATTCAGACGTCGCTCGTTCGGGATTCAGACATCGCTCGTTCGGGTTTCAGACGTCGCCCGTTCGGGTTTCAGACGTCGCTCGTTCGGGTTTCAGACGTCGCTCGGTCCGGATTCAGACGTCGCTCGGTCGGGATTCAGACGTCGCTCGGTCGGGATTCAGACATTGCTCGGTCGTGATTCAGACGTCGCTCGGTCGGGATTCAGACGTCGCTCGGTCGGGATTCAGACATTGCTCGGTCGGGATTCAGACGTCGCTCGGTCGGGATTCAGACATTGCTCGGTCGGGATTCAGACATCGCTCGGTCGGGATTCAGACATTTAGACGCCACTTCATAGCAAGTGCGGCGTACGTATTTTTATTCACGAGTTGTGAAGTTCAGTTGAGAAAACCGGAACGAGCGAGTCTTCGAGAATAAATGATAATACCAAAATGCAGTTGGTAATGCAAGCATTCTCGTTCCCAGTGCCTCCTCAACTTAACTGAAAAATCGGAGGCTCTGGTAAGACATACACCGGATGTCCTAGATTCTAGGACATTGAAACTGCACGGTTTCGATCAGTTTCAAAACTCCGGCTTTGTCTTCTTCTTATTTTTCTGCACTGCACACTGAGAAGACCTTGAAATTACAGTTCAATAAATCTATATTAATTTATACTAAAGAAAGCTTTGATCTTTACCCTCGAAGAAGGGAATTTATTTTATTTTCCTCGCTTCGCATCGTCCTCTTGTCTCTTGCCGTTAACAATAAGAAATGAACAATCTGAAATGTTTACCGTCTCGTTTTTCTCGGCCAATGGAAATCGAGATACAGGGCAGCCGTCGGGGTGCGTGAAGAGTTTTAAATTTTTGAACTTCGCGCAGCCGTTGTTCAACAGCCAATCACAATCTTGCCCCATTTGTGTCATACCAGAGCCTCCCATTTTTCAGTTAAGTTGAGGAGGAACTGGGAACGAGAATAGTAATGCATGTTCAGTTTTGATAGAAGTGTTTAAAACGTACCTTCAGTTTTCAGTCAGATTCAATTCAGTCACTATCAGATTCAATCACATAGCGACGACGACGCTTCGTTGACTTGGAGAACTAGTAGTCAGCATGCAATCTCTGTGTCTTGCTAAGTGTATTTTTGTTATTTTGTTGATCTATTTATTCATCTAAAGAGTAGTCACAAGAAACGAAGCGAGAAGAGCCTTCACAACCTTGAGCCATTTTTCAAAAGCTGAAACCGAGAAGCCATTCGAGTGCCATTCACATGCACACAAGAATCTCAATGGTTGAGTCGCTGTTTTCTTGTTGCTGATTGGTTATATTTTTCACATGTGAAAAAGCTACGCGATGGTGATTGAACGTATCGCTACATTTCATATGTGAAAATATAAGATATGTTTTTAGGCACGGGCTTTATGCAATGAAATTCTCGTTATATGTATACTAAATAAGCTTACACTCTCATCACTCTGTGACCGAGTAGAGTCGGTCCCACGTCTGTGGTGACGATTTATATAAATTTAACTAAATTAGTTAAGTCACCTAAACTAGTGTGTTTTTTTGTTCCATTATTACTATTGTTTTACATAGTGTTATAACCGCAAGACCAACGGCCACAGTGAAACATAAACTTAAATAAAATAAAACCGTACAACCTCGTCCCCAGGGTCTTCTCGGTCAGATCCAAGATGGCGGATACTCCGAGAGAAGACCCTGGTAAACGCTGAATCACGTGACCAAAAATCTCCAGAAATCCTGGAGATTTTAATCACGTGATGTGGGCATCCAATATGGCGGCCAAGCTAAATATGGCAATGTTAACACGTGCCTACAAACCATAGGTATCCCAATCCGGAGTTCGCGAGTTGCGATTAACGGTATTTCCACGCGGCGAACGACGAAGTGAAAACAGGTCTACTAAACAGTTCGAAATGGAGTTTACTTGGATAAAGAAACAGTGGAAGAGTATCACAAAGCTACCAGGATGTATCTAAGCTAGAAGAGAATCCTAAAAAGCCGTTAATTTTCTGTTAGCGTTGAAGCGAAGAGATCGATAGCACATGTTCAGATTTAACGGCTTCTCCTGGCTTTCCCACTGATGAACCTTACCAGAAAACTACCCAGTAATGCACTTCATCTATTGCTCTATCTACACAACGTGTTTTAAGGTTATTTAAAATCGTTTTATTGATAAAATTTGAGCAATCGAATCTATATTAGTATACAGAAATTCATCTCTCTGGACTCAGTCCGTTTGGCCAATAAAAAGCATCGTTTGAACAACCCTTGCGTCACAATCGAAGAGCCAATCAGAATACGTGACAGTTCAGGGTTTACCAGGGTCTTCTCTTGGATCTGACCGAGAAGATCCTGGTCACGAGGTTGAAAACCGTATACAAAAGTATACTAGTCTAGACGATTCTGCGAGTCAACGTCTCCCCCGGATCTGAAGACCGTTGCATGGTACGTACAATTTCAAATTATAGGTGACGTCAATTAAATTAGTACTAAATTAAATACTAAATCGTCAACACTGACGTAGCCTCCTATGCGGCAGCCGTTCTTAGTGTCGGTCCCAATACTCCCTAGGGGGGGTGGGGGGAGGTTCTTCCTATATTAATTCGGCTGGTAGGGGTGATCGTCGTATTTTTTAGGGTTTGAAATCGGCGATCCGGTATTTTTTAGGGGTTGGTCAAGCGAAATCCATTATTAAGGGTGATTTTTGGACCATGAAGCATATTTTAGGGTGGCAAAATTTTTGGTATTTTTTAGGGTATTTTTTCGAGGTTTCCGACGGTCACCCCTACCCTTTTTACCTTGAAGAACCCCCCCCCAACCCCAGGCGTTGAAGCGAGACTCTATAAAACACCTAAGTTTACTAAGTTAACTAATTTAGCACGACAGAATACCTCAGGGGCGAGCATCTCGTTTATTGATACTGGTCGGACACGTGTAAGTACAGCAGTATACTGAATACTGACCAGGTAGGTCTATATAGTCAGTAACATTTCTTCTACTCTTAAACATATACCTGTCCTAAATATAAATTGATAAGGTAGCAAGGTAAAGAGGCGCCGTCAATTGATTATTACATACTAGTTACTCCTTGTATACCCTTAATGTTTCCCCAACGGGATTATATATAAGTTGGTCCTATAACACAACAATGGTCACTGTATTACTTTCTATCCACTTGTGTACATTCCGTAAATCATAATAGAATATATGAATATGTAGTAGATTCTCGTATGTACGATAAACACCTTTTTCATCGATCTAAATTGTAAAGGGGAGAAACTTTCAGTTGCGAAGAATTATTTATGAAACAAAAGAAATAATGACATTTCTTGTAGCAAATCAATATTTAATGATGGTTGATCCGTTTGTTAGTCATTGTTTTAAACAGTACTTCACTAAACAAAATAAGTGATTTTAACGAGTTGCCAATTAGTTGTTCAATTAGTGTAACGATTACCTGCTTTTAGGAAGCAATACAATACAATAATCTTTATAAGGCTTGGTAATTTATATCGGGTTAATAGGATAAACCAATGATTCCACCGGAAAGAACTTCCGTTATTATACGGACTAGTGTACAAATTTACGGACACTTCGCGTGGTCCCAACAAGCACGACTCAGTAATAGACCCTTGCGCGTTTTTTTTGAACTTTTGATATTATATACGTATATCAGCAAAACCGTCGATACTGCTGAAAACAGCACTTCGAAGTTAATCAAAATCCCAAATTTGAGAGTTATATCTTGAATAGGAGCAAAGTTATAGGCCCGCAAACTCGGAAAAGTTTACAGATGTATGGAAATTTTGACTGGGTTGCAAGTTTCTCAATTCGTTATCACTTTCTCACGAAGCCTAAACTAGTCCAATTCGTACGCGTCCTTCTTGAAAGGTAACTAAGTCTTGCCGTGCATCAGTGTTTGTATGGGAATCCAATGCCAAATAATTTCCGTTAAATCGAATTTCTGAAATATTCAGTCTACAAACTTAAAATACTAGGTAAAAAAATAACTTCATATGATCAAAATTTGAGGGATGTAGCTGCGCTGAAAAGCGTGCAATCGTGCTTTCAGTTTCCATACATTTGTCTGTAATAACGAGGAAAAATTTACCTGGCATCTGAAGTTTGCAGACAGTGAATATTTCAGTATTTATAGTAGTAATTCTGCGAAAAAAAGTTGGTGTTCCTCGATTGTCTACAACCTGTTGAAGTTTGCGAAAAGCGAACTGAGCCACAGTACACTAATTAGAAGCATTGGCCTAGTACATCGTGCATTGTGTGACGCAAGATCTATAATCCATAACAATAGAACCTACGAAAGTGCTAGTGAACAATGGCTTTGCTTTATCTTACGTCGTTCAATACAATACACAAATACAATACAATAACCTTTATTTAAATGCAGCACAATAGGCCCTTTGCAGCTAACAAATCACGTGGTTGTACTGGAGAGCAAACAATTCTGACTTCATTTATTTAAAGGCCTTGTACGAGATCGGTAGTGTTATTAGCAAAACCTGTTTGTAAATGCTATTTTCCACCTCCAATCGATTGTCGATCTTTCAAAAATAGCGTTTTTAAAGATAGCTTGCTCTCCAGCATCCATGGCAACGCCTTTCCCATGGGGATCACGAGCTCAATTCATTCGTTAACGAAGTATTATATCAGCACGTGACTGTTAGCTGCAAAGGGCCTATTGCTGATGTGGTCGTGTAAGATAAAACTGTGCGGTCGTAAAACAAAATGCGTGGGACTTTAATCACGATTTAAAAAAAATCAGGAATTATACCGATTTAACTTAGTTATTTTTCATTATTTTTATAGGATAGTCTAGTCTCTGGCCGTGTAGGAATGATGGGAGTAGAATGGTTGAATACAACGCATCCTCGCTCTACAATTACCAATAATCAGTAAATGGCAAACACGCTTGAAATACAGATTATTGGTAATACTACGACAAATCCTAACCCGAACCATAAACCGAACCATAACCATCGGACGAGTTCACGGGTAAACGACGGGTTCTCACTCACCTAGAGCTAGGGTTCACAGGTAAACAAGAAGAGAAGGTAAACGAGAAAAAAAAATATTTTAAGCGTTCCTACTCGGGCTCGAACTCGTATGCGTGTTGTGCTTGGTAATGCAGGCGTCGCGACCACTACACTAAGCGCGTCTACCGCCGTTCGGATTTGGACAATTGTTTATCTTTATCCTCGACTGGTTTTAAGAATGTCATTGTTTAATTTGTGTTCCAGAATTAGCGATTATTGATAATTGAAGAGCAAAAGCCAATTACTGGTTATTGGTAATTCTAGAGCGAGGATATGCTGTTGAATAAGGTACAGTTGCTCCAAGTCAAACTCGCTGAGTCACTGGGTTGAATAAGTAGTTGAATGGTTGAATAGGGGTTAGTTGAATAATAATTGAATGATTAAATAGGGTTGAATTGAAGTTGAATAATAATAAAATGGTTGAATAGGGGTTGAATTGAAGCTGAATAATAATTGAATGGTTGAATAGGGGTTGAATAGGGGTTGATTGAAGTTGAATGAATGGTTGAATATTACGTAGTTGAATATTGCTACAATCGGCGTGCAACACTTGAGTATTCATTTTTAAGAAAATATCATTCTCCCATACTATTAAAACCTGTTCATATATTCCCTATAACTTTGTTATTTGCTAATTTAACCTTTATAATTTGTTTTAAGTTTCATATTCCCATATTTTTAGCCATTATGTGATTATTTGATATAATAAATTTATGATTTCTGTACAATCTGTTGGACATGACGTCACCACAAACCAGTGTGTAAATATAAACAGCGCTTATGTAGACTCGTGAAAGGGACGCTGTCAATCAACTGTAAACTCAACGAAGAACTCAACCCCACATTCTGAAAACTTCCGCTATGTACAGACGGCTCACCTCTTGTAATTTGTGACGTCAGGTATGGGGAATGAATTAGTTTTGCCATGCTCCCCCTAGCATTGAAAAGTTGATATATACTTCATGGTAGTGCTTCGTTCCATATAGTCTCCCTGCATAATCATTTCCTCTACTGTTTTACAGTTATATGCAAGTAACGAAACACTACCATGAAGTATATACCGAAAAGTTGAACTAACGGCTCCTAACTGCGGACCATTGTTTTCTTTGTGTTGGAGATTTGCACTGAATTGAGCCGCCACACAAGCCTAATCAGCGGAGAATCGGTTATTTTCGAACTTATCTTGAAAACTTATTTTCTCCGGCTTTATAGACGCGCAACACAGATAAATAAAACAGCAGAACTTCTTTCTTTCGAAGCCATCATTTGTTTACTGGTCGTTGGATTGATTTAGGGTTCAGTTCCCCTTTAAGTTTCTCTAAAGAAAAAGCTACCATAATAATAGCAGCCTGGAATAAAAGAGGACCACCTCGTGAATGACTTAAGAGGACCACCTCGTGCCGCCGGGATGACAAAAATAAAAGTGGTTAATCGCGAGGCCGTGTTTTAAATTCGGCTCGGTGTCACTGTATTTTTTTGTTCCGTCGTCAGATCAGATTTGAACTCTGTTTTTGTCCCGCGCGCGTTAATGATTATACATCTGTGTCAGTTATTTTGTTTTCAGTTTGACTTTTAAATCAAAGATAGTTAGCTGGCTAAGGTTTCTAGGCAGTTGATGATTATCCACACAGTACGAAAATAATATTTCTGCTTCATCAATCAGTGTTTTTTTTTTTTTTTTTTTTTTTTTTACACTGTTGGCGAACTGTTGCATGCATTCTTCGGTCAAAATATTTTCACCGAACATTATTTAAAGAACTGTTCGGAATGTTTTCTTGAAATGTTGTAACTTTTGGCTCAATCACGGTTTCTGGGAAACTACCCACCCCTCCCCTCCCTTGGATATGCATCGCTCTATTAAAGTGAAAATAAGGTCAAATATTTGTATCATTAATATCGATTCTCCATCAAGTGAATAGGTGAATAGTAAAATATTTATTGATTTGAGTGTTGCGTCTGAGTTAGAGAGGTTTCTATTTCCAATATGCTAATGTTGACGTAAATTTGACGTAAATTCGGGGAATTTATTTTCATTTCTTTTTCCTTGTGAATGAAACCGTTTACTGATTTTGACAAAATATTTGGTAAAATCACTGGTATAACCTTCAAATATATTAACATAGATGTTTACAAAAGGTCATTTATCTCGACCAGTATGTTTTTTTATAATAAAAGAAGACCGAATGTACGTCACCGGCTTGAATATATTATAAATATAAACCTCTATAACTCATGGATGCAACACTCAAATCTACTATTCTACCATTCACTTGATGTAGAATCGATATTAATGATAAAAATATTTGACCTTATATGCATTTTAATGATAGCCATTAAAGGTGAAATGCGGACGAGGGTTTCCCCAGGCACTTGTTCTACGAAATTTTAGTTACAAAAGCAAACTAAAATTACTCTAAAGCAGAGGTTTTCATCCACTCGAATCTTTGCCTTCCTCAGGAGCCCATTACGCGGAGCGTCCATCTTGTCATATATCGTATAAATTACAGACAGTTATGTTTAGATTACACATCTCGTTGTTCGCTTCCATCGCGGAACGTTGTCAACAAAAGATGCCTCGTTAGCTTCTCCTATTTGGTCAACCAACATGGCTGCAACATCATTAGTCATTTCAATTGAAATTACGCAAACGCTTGTGATTGGCTTGCGAAACCAAACTCGCGGGAAACACATTCTAAAAGTAACCCGGTCTGTCAAAATGCTGCATCAGACGTAGCATGGGAGATGGACGCTCAGGGTAATGGGCTCCTGCATCCTTCATTAAAATCTCCAGATTTGCCCCGTATTCCTGGAAAGCATACCCTGCACTGGTCTTTTCGAATTTGGCCTGATCATGACAACTTAAGGGGGTTCGGCACTGAATGAATGACTAAAAGTATGTACATTACACAGTTGTTTCTTTCATTGTAACGCTCAAAGTGGGAGGGATTCCTTTCCTTTTCTTCTGCGTGTTAAGCTCTTCGCTCAAGTAACAACTGAAGGCAACACCACCCAACAGAACGAGCCCAAAGAAAATGAAGGTAAGGTTCACATTGAAGGGAAATCCCAGCTTGTATCCTGAGCTGATAGACCACGCGTACAAACTGCCGCCAACAGAGGGAGCAAATGCCCTGGGAGCACAAACACACAATAGCTTGGTATCAGCCCGGTTCACACGACAAGCGTTTGGGCACGGCACTCCTAAATTGGGCACGGAAGTTCAGACAGGCGACCTTAGACTATATTTTCACAGGGACCCCTAGATTTTCGGGTACGCGTGGGGTGCCGTGCCGAATAATGTTGGCACGGGTACCTAATATTTAGGAGTACCGTGTCCAAAATACTTGTTGTAAACCGGGCCTCATTCAAATAAACGGTAGAGACTGCTTCGTCCCCAGGCACCTTAGCGTTCGCGAGCGCAAAGAGCGATGGGAAGGGAGGGAAAGAGGAAGTTCTCTTCCCATGAATCCTCGCGCTCCTCGTCCCAGGCGTTCCGCTATTTTCAGGCGCCTGGAGACGAGGCAAGTAGAGACTTGTATCCATCACCCAAGGCACTCTTGGTCTGAAACAGTCCCATCCACAAACTCGAACCATAAAACATATTGTAACCATTTGTGAAACAAGTTCGCAGGAAATGAGAGAAAAACATTGTGGGCATTCTTCTGTGGTTCGAACCCATGACCATCTGCGTCATAACCACTACGTTGATCTCTGATCTACGCTGATCGCTGATCTGAGGTTAAAATTATGATTATCATTAATTATCAAATCGCTTTAAAGTGCTACTAACCCCTTTTGCAATTTTTATATATATGAATCTTTGAAAGGTTTTCAATACTTCTGCGAAGAAAATTTTGGCTTACAGAGAATACTCTATGTTCTATGCATGTTTGAAATGGTGAAAATTTGACCTTTCCTGACCCGTGACCGCGTAAGAAAAAGACTGGGTCGATTATTGATCTTACGTCACCTCATTAATGCATTGTTCTCCATGGCGCCTTTCTTTCACAGAAACGTTGATATATATAGAAAATATACAGTCTGCATGTGAGTTGTTAGTAAAGAAAACAGTCGAATGACTTGGATGACATAAGATCAAGAATCGACCCAGTCTTTTTCTTACGCGGTCATGGGTCAGGAAAGGTCAAATTTTCACGATTTCAAACACGTATAGAATCAATCAAGCTTTTATTTATACTCTTACATTGACATTTACAGAGAAGAATACAGAAACTAACAAAATATAGGAAAAGAAAATAATCTGCTGCTACTAGATACTTAAGACTTAGATGGAGTAAACGCTTCTTAGATTAACCACGAGGGCTATTCGAGCAAAGTAGCGTAACAGAACATAAGAATATTATCTGTAAGCCAAACATTTCTTCGCAGAAGTACTCAAAACCTTTGAAAGATTCATATGTATAAAAATTGCAAAAGGTGTTAGTGGCACTTTAAAGTAATGTTAATCATAATTCTTAAAACCAGTCAATGATATAAAGATTTGTCACATTCCGAACGGCGGTAGACTCGCTTAGTGTCGCGGTCATGATGACATTGTCTGCACTACACGCAAACGGTTACGAGTTCGAGACCTAGTACAACCGCTCGTTTACCTTCTCTACTTGTTTACCTGTGAACCCTAGCTCTACGTGAGTGAGAACCCGTCGTTTAGCTTGAACTCGTTCAATGGTTAGGGTTCGCTTTGTCTTAGAATTATGATTTTCGTCGTTACTTTAAAGCGATTTGACAATTAATGATAATCATAATTTGAAACCTCGAACGCGATGGCTAAGCATACCATCCACACTCGGATTGAGACTAAATGTTATTTGTATGCTTGATTGGTGTCCATATAAATTAGTTCCCAGTCGTTTAGCGCGGCCAAAAGCAGCGGTTTGGGTTATGAAACAAGTGTCTACCTAAACAAAACGGTAAACGACTTCACTAAAGTGAGAAGGGAATCTCATTAGAAAGACCGCGTTATGTTTTGTTGGCAAAATAAGTGTTTCAACGTGCATTTCGTTCCCTGAAGTGAACACGAACAGTTTGTTCAATGTCTTCTGTCTCTACTTGCTGTAATTTTAACTTGAATTTCAATTTTTTGCTCTGAATTTTTTATTAAGCAGCTCGCCAAGGAGGGAGAGTAGAACACCCCAACACACAGAATGGTCCATGGCTTGGCGGCTCGCCGGTAGTGACTCTAAAATCTTTCAAAGAACGAAGTAAATTTATGAATCACAAGAGGCAGGATATTCTACAACTATATGAACTACAAATAGTTCCGTTTTGTATTCGCAATTTGCCTCTGATTACAATGACTACAGACTCGTCTGTGCAGTGTTAGTTTCATTCTTAAGTCAGTTAAATATTCGAAAATACCGGTTTGAAGGCGCACAAGTCCTACGCAACTTCAATAATCAATCAATGATCTTTACTTATCCCGCACGATAAAGTCTAAAGCTTGGAGCTTGCCCCGTGTAATTGTAATTAATTAATGAGTCTGTAGTCATCATAATCAGCGGCAAATTGCGAATACGAAACGGAACTATTTGTAGTTGATATAATTGTAGAATACCCTACCTCTTGTGATTAATAAATTTACTTGGTAAAAATAAAAGACAACTTAGATGAAAGAGAAGAGGCAAAAATTCTAATAAGGCATACAAAAAGCTTTCCAAACAATGTTGATAGTATGGGAAAATACTGTAAATTGGAATTTTTCCATAGTTTGAAAGTAATATTTCAAAACCATGTGATTGTTCTAGACGTGGTTTCTAGATCCGAGTGCTGCTCGTCAATCGCGGTGCCAGATTCCGACCATGAACAATGTCGAGGGCGTAGCAATATTAGACATAAACAGGGGGACCCAACGTTTGTACCAATCAAAGTTTGTGCTTGAGTACCTGAACACTGATGTAGAAGTCATTGCCATTCCATTAACGCTTCCTAACAGGTCTGGCATCACTGAGTTATTGACGATTAGAAAGGTGCCCAAGAAAGCTCCGGTCATCGCCAGACGGAGTGGGAGAATAACTGCCATAAGCCCCGGCCACAGAATTCTCGGCCTATGAAACAATTAAAAAATATTATTCAAATATTATTAAACAATAAAACGATTCGGTGACTCCTGCGCCATCATTAGCTGTAGACTGCGCACGTGCACGCAACCTACACAAAAAGACTGATAAATTGTTATTCATTTGTAGTCGGGTCCGCTAATACCTATTATCATTTGACTCTCTCCCATCCCGAATTCTGATTGGTTAATATATATATCTATATCAGCCAATAAGAGCTCAGCGTGCTTGATGTTGTTAAAACGCACGCTTGAGCATTTGTTTTCACGTAAATCAAATTTTATATTATAAAACAATTATAATATGGTTTTCCTGTCCTATAAGAAAATAATGCATATTTTCAATACCTCGAAACAATTCAATATTGCACGCTTGAGGTCTTGAACAGCTCGTGAAAGATCTCAAGCGTACGTTATTTCTTTAAAGGAGAACTGAACCCAAAATAAGCCCGACGAATATACAAACTTGTATTCAATAGAAATAAGTTATGCTATTTTATTTCTTTGTGGTGCACGTCTAAAAAGAGGAAATACGTTTTGAAGGTCGAAAAATAGCCGATTCTCCACTGATAGTTAGTTTACGTGGCGGCTCAATTCAGTGTTTTCCCCCCGTATCGTACGTCATGCATACCCTGAAGGAAAAACAACCATACCTCCAGCACAAAGAAAGCACAATAGTGCGCAATTACGAGTCATTAGTCCATCTATTCAAAGCCGAGAACAGCATAACAAAACTAATTTATTCCCCGTATCGTACGTCACAGATTACAGGAATTGAGCCGTCTGTATATAGCGGCGGTTGGGAGGCAGATTTTATTTCCTTTGACGCAAACAAACGGTGTTTAGACTGATCTACTCATTGAGTTGATTTTAGGCTTCAGTTCTCCTTTAAAGGTACAGGAAACGATCTTCTATTTCTCTTTTACAATAGAGCAACTGCTTACCTGTCATGAAAACCGCGAAGACACGGGAGTAATATTGTACAAAACATCACAAGTGACGAAAATATCTGGAAGGTCTGTTTATAGAAACAAAATTACATTATTGACGTAGCCGTGTCAACCAGGGTCTTTTGACACCTCACAAGCTATCAATTTCCATTCCTGTAATCCAATTCTGAATTAAACAAATGAAGGTATTCAGGATCTGTTGATTACTGTACGTATTTCTTAAAATCATTCTCACTGGAGCTGAGGAGCTCAAACTATAAAACTGAATGTTGGCTTGGCGGCCATTTTATAGGGCATCAAAAATGGGAGGCTGACTCAAGCAAATAATCACATTTTGTCCCCGGGACTTGTCCCCTCAATTCAAACCAGTTTGATTTGAAGGGACCAAGTCCCGGGAATAGAATTCTGTCCATGCGACAATATTTTTCCTAGTCAGACGAGACGAGGGGTGTGTGTGTACCGACCTTAAAGCTCCGTTTGGAATGGTTGACTTTTTATCGTGGGAGGTGAAAAAACGGGGGGAAATTGGTTCCGAGAACAGGTCACGTGACCTGTTTTCTCTATTTTCGCCTGTATCAGGGTCAACCAATCCAAACGGAGCTTTAGAAACAACCCGAAATGTAATCAGATTTGAAATTTCCAGTTTTCGTAATCACGTGGGTTGGTCACGTGATAAAGATTTTACAACTGAGAACGCTGAGATTAGTGATAACCACTATTTTTGTTGAATTCAGGCAGTGCACAACCTATTGCTTGTAGCCAACTTGGCTGCTGCATGATATAGGTCTATCAGTCTTGATAACTACATTTCTACTTGCTCCGCCTTTTTCAAGGTTTTAAGTAATAGTTCGCGTAAGAACAGGAGCACTCAACGGCCAGGAATGCACAAAGGTGTTAATTTTTCTATTGTTGAAAGTTGATATTTCATTGGTTAAACAGAAATAAACCTCCTAAAAATAGGAAAGAACTCTGATTTCGCAATATTTTTTTAAAGAAAATGATCGAAGCGGATAATCTGTAACTATGTAAAAAGAGAGAAAGAAGAAATCCTATTTGGGGAACATTGAAATATTTTATAATATCTCCTCTTTTGTTTTAGTGTCTTTCTATTGGCTGAATTTGTTTTGGAATCAAAAACATATACACAGCGAGCGAATTCATGCATTTTAATTTGAGAACATTAATACCACTAGTCGAGAGATCTTTAGTATATAATTGAACCATTTTCTATTTGGGATTAATGAAATCACATTCATTGTCGTGGAACAATAGATCTTGCTCCAGTTCTTATACGAACCATTACTTAAAACCTCTTAAAGTTTTCACGCGCAAAGGATTATGGGTAAAGGTACAAGCCGCCATCATTCCCGTAGGGTACTGTGGCCATATACCTGACCCTATGCATAAAGGACATTTTGATTACAACTGGATTTCTCCAGTCAGCAATGAATATTTGTGAAAACCAACATTGTCACGTAAAAGAACATGCAAAAATATTAAGTAATCCTGTGAAATTTGAGTGTCCAGTGCTCGACCTTAGCCGTAGTCCACTAGTCCTGGACTAGTAGGAAATGCTTCTGGACTAGTAAAAAAATAGAGCCACTAGTCACAGGACTAGTAACTATTCTATAATGTTGTAATGTTTAATAAAAGATAAAAACAAAAACATGTTGTCCTGTGATTGTTGTTTGAACGCGTTTCTTCGCAAACGTTCCGAAAACAATCGCGAGAAGACTGAACAAGGCTGAGGCGAGGGACTGGCACTAGTCAGCCCCAGGAGCTCGCGTGAAGGCCGCTATCGCCGCCATCTTTGTTTTGACTTGTTCACTCGTGCGAGTATCATGAAAGGCGTAGAGATCAGCAAATATTAGCATGCCGGAGTCGGGACTACCAGGAATTTTCTCTGGACTAGTAAATTTTCAGCTCTACTAGTCCAAGGAACAGTGATTAAAAAAGTTAAGGTCGAGCACTGAGTGTCATAAGTTACATTGCTACAGAGTAATAAACTTTTTAAATAAGACATTTGTATGAAAATAGTCAGCCAGGCCCTACCAGCCTCGCTTTCATGTTTTTCCTGAGCCTTAAATGGTAATAACTTTGGAGAAATTTGTGATAAAACCATGAAATTGCACATGATGAATAACTTGTACTTGCTCTTTCAGGTTACAGTGTCAATTTTTCTTCAAATGTTAAATTCTGAATTTATGTAAATTAGGTTCCAGCTTTATGCATAGGGTCTATATTTAAAATCTAGAAGGTTAGGTTAAAGGGGCTATGTCATGGTACTGCGCATGTATCAAGTAATCGCTCGTTTAGTGGTTGTTAATTGGATACAAACATTTAAACTTCCCTCCCTCAATGCTTGATTGAAAGGATTTTCAATATTTTCCCTGGAGACTGTTTATATACACTGTTTGTTAGTCATTTTTGCATATTTGCTTGGATTTTAAGCATCCCACATGGCCGAGAGGTTCGTTAGTTCATATCAAAATCGGTGGAAATAGCTGTTTCCGACCCGGAACGCGAATGTAAAGTCTATTACCGTGACACAGCCCCTTTAAGGGAATCAATCACAGTTTCTTGGAAACCCCCACCCCTCCCCCACACTTCACCCTACTTTTAATGGTTAATCATTAATAGAACGATGCACAAGGGAGGGGTGGGTGGGTAGTTTCTCAGAAACCGGGATTGAGCCGGTTAGGGTTACAGCTCCATACCTACCAGGATAGCGCCAACCTTCCTTTCGATCTGAAAACGAAAATAAATAGTGGTTTGGAAATGAAACACTTTGTCCCATCTCAGACAAGACATTTATAACACGGGGAGGAGTACTCATTTCTGATTTACGAATCTGTAGGACAATGAGATATGTCTTTAATTACGGGAGAAATTTATTGACATGTGACATCTGTCAGCAACAAAAGTGAATCTCGAACTATATATAAAATCTAGCATGATTGTTATTTTTAGAAACGGAGTTCCATCCGGCAATATAATTTTTTTCTGAGGTACCTAGGAAATAACTATGCGGACTTTTCAGGAATGATTTGACATTATATTTTGAGAAAAGCTTGTACACGTTAATTACTCGTTTTTGTATCATGTTGTTTTAGTTAACATGGCTGCCATGCATGCGTTTCTTTATTCGTTTGGTTCATAGAAACTCAAATAAAGAGCAAGCATAACTAACCAAGTAAGCGATATGGGTTTGGTGGATTTATGTTTTATTGCCACCATATATAGTTTCGCTAAAGTTTTACATTTTTGATAAAAATAAATATAAGATAAGAATACATTCTTACTTTCGAAGTATTCGATTAACAATATAAATATTCTGAAGAGTACAGGTAAATTTAAATTTATTATTGAAATATCATAGTGGAGAGGAAGCCTAATAGAAACTAGGAAAGCTTATGGTGACTAGGCTTCCTTCTAAAAGATAACTGAATGGGATTTGATTGGAAAAACGAAGCAACTATAGTGGGCTAATTAATTTTTCAGTTTTCAATAAAAAAAAAATTATTTAATGAGTTCGGAAATAAAACCTTAAGATGCTATTTTGAGTCTAAATTTATCAAAGTTCGAAATTGCTGAGTTGACTGGTTAAGGTGACTTGGTAGATCCGGATCGGATGGTATCGGACCATGGATGGGATGGGATCGGAATCATATGGTTTATTGCTAGGGCGATTTTTTAAGTAAAGAATATAAAATGTCGCTTGTCTTGGTGTGTTCGTGTATTCAGTATTTATAATTGCCTCAAGACCCGTCGCAAAGCACCAGGAAGTTCATCGCGAAGTGCCGAACTTCTTCTTTAGGGTTCTGGTTGAGTGCATTTGGTCTTTCCGCTTGGGTTTCCTGTGGTCGCATGCGCAGATTTATAATTGGTGAATACGACCGACCGACCGCCGACCGTACCTTGGTTAAACATCGGAATCCCTTCGACAATTTCCGGAAATACCGAGCACGTTGATTGAAAACCGAGTGTTGTGATTGGTCAGCGAATTATTGGAGAACCAATTAGTGTCTGATTGAAAAGTCCAAAGGTGTTGTCATAACAACTAATCACCGAATCATGGTGCCATTCTTTAATTTATGTCTGTGACTGAAGAAAAGGAAAAATATGTCTCCATCTTTGCGCAAAGTTTGCTCGCTTGGAAGTTCACAGGTCAGTGTTGTTTGAAAAGAAGGCAACGTAGTTTTTCAACGAACCTGGAACTGGCTTAATTAAAGAAGCACGAAGACGCTTGGAAATACGGAGAACTCAACATAAACAAAGCAACAAAACAAAGATCTGTCTGGGTGAGTCTGTGATCAAAACACCCTCGCTTTTGTTTCATGAGTTGGACATTGGTATCACGTTTTCCTGCCGAGGCAAGCAAGCCCAACTACGAGGCGAAGAAGTTTACAAAAAACTGACATAAAGCGAGCCAACAGTGCAACAGAACACAAACATAACAATGACATAACTTCAGGCCAAAAGGAATAAATTCTTGAAAACACTGGGGAGAGACAATTATCGGCAAACAATTTACCAGAAAATGTAAACTCCAAGTTTTGAAACAAAATGTGATGGAATGTCATCGCTAGTAAACTTCGACAGAAACTGCCTAACAGAACTATTAAATTACCTTTAATGGGGCTTGCACAAATAAAATCTAAATCTAAAAAAAAACATGCTACTGAATCTAGGAGAAAACGTGCAGTGTGTTAAAACAATTCACCTTTGGAAATAGAGTTGGCTGTACAAGTGTCAGTACGATGCCAACTATTAGAAGGACTGTGCCAATCTCATTTGTGGAGAACCCAAGGCCCCCTGCGAAGAAAGATATCAAGTTAAGTACAAACCAGGGTTGAATACACTATATATTCGGCATCATTTCATGGCCAAAAAATAAAAAAAGACCAAGCAATTTCAGGGACTTTCTCAGTTTATGTTCTCAAAGTTCGTGTGTTTAACTGTGAACCCTAGTTCTAGACCAACGAGTACGAGTATAACTAGTTTTTGTGTACTGCTTCTACGAAGCAGCTGTATCCACTCTGATGCCATTGTGTGATTGGAATGTGTAAGTGAAAGAAACGACTATGACGTAACTCCGGCTGTGAAAATGAATGATGATTCATCCTTGGCAATCGAATGGTCCGACTGCTTTATTGGTCTTTACTGTTGAAGGTTTGGGTTCCGTGAATATTTTGACAATGAATTTCTACTATGAATTTGCTACAGCCTTCAAATAATGTGTCATATCGGTAAGATGCTTTTCCCAAGGCCAATTTCAAAGTTTTAGTTAGCCTGTGAATACAGCCATCCTCCTTCGGGAGCCACGACTCAAAATGCGCCTCCCAAGAAAGACGTCTGCGATTTGAGCCACTAAATTCCATACTGATGACGTTCCGCGGCCAGGATTCTGTCGCGTTATTTGATTGGTTAATATACACTATTACCATGGCAATTAGATATATTAGCCAATCAACAAGATTGGACACGCGATAGCTATTTCTCTGTTTTTGAAGATTTCTGTTTTGTTTTGACTCACCGCCGATTTTGCCACAACAATGCATGATGAAATTGCAACCGATAATTCGATTCGAAATTGCACAAATTGCCGTGCCGGAAGATTTGGCATGCGTACCAAAAATTTAGGCCGGTTCAATGATTTATTTTGGTGAACGTACATGCAATGGTCCTGTGAACCGTCGCCTTGCGAGAACTAGTTGTTTATACAGACACACTGGCGTAGGGCGGGGCGGGGAGGGGTGGGGGCGTTTCCCCCCTCTGCCCAGTCCCATAAGAGAGATTGGCAGAAGTCATCAATGAAAATGTCCCAGAATTCATCAGTTTGCGCCCCAACCCCTCCCCCCCCAATTTTCAGGACCTCCCTATGCCCCTGTACATACACATGCATTTGAAGACATGAGGACAAGTTTAGACTGAGAATGAAGCTCAGGTTTTGATCACTGAAGCAATATTTTTTTGTCGCTGATATCATAATCCAATAGAGATTCTAAACACTAATACCTGTCCGAATCACTCACCCGAACGGGGCTCAGTGGCTGCCCAGAGATTGAAGACTTCGTCGTACCCAGCGACTGCAAATGAATATATGGAGTACACCAAGATACTGATCATGGCATCACGATTACTGGGGGGAAATGGGCAAAGAAATTAAACAACATACCGGTAAGACACGTTCAAAAAATCTAATATTTTGTTTAGCAGATCCTGCTAATGATCCGAGCATTCTCCACACACGCTTTTGAATACGTTCGATATTTACAACTCAACTCACATGTTGATTTTTACGGAGGGAGGAAAACCGGAGAATCCGGGGAAAAACCCTCAGAGCATGGATGAGAATCGACAAACTCACCACATATGACGTCACGTCCGGGAGTCAAACCCTGGTGACAGTGGTAGCTCCCCACGTTACTAACAGCGCGACGTGCAAACCAGGACCATTTTTAATGTATTCGCATACTTTCGTGCACGTCCTACGTGCGAGATTATCCAATCACATACAAAAGCGGCTCATCAAATAAACAAACGAAACCACAATGACATGATTGGACAATCTCTCACGTGGCACGTGCACTAAAAGTATGAAAAAAGAAGACATTATAAAGTAATGGTCCAGATAAGAACTGTAGTGTCTACGGCAAGGAATGTTAAAAGGTGTTAATTTTCTATTATTCTTTCTCGTAATTTCATTGGTTAATACTTATAAATTCAATAAAAACCCATCGAAATAATGCATTTTCATTCGATATTATTTTGTGGTTTGAATTTATTTTTGATCAAACTAACTATGGTTTAATTTCGAAGAATATCGTGTATGGGGAAAGTTCTCAAATTTGCGATTGAAAAATCCTTTGTTTTCTCTATATCCCATTGGCTGGATGGTGGCTTCTCTGCGTTTTCACAGAAAAAGAGCCAATAGCATAAAAAAATACTTTATTTTCGAGACGTAGTTTGGAAGGTAGATACCTCCTAAAGCACTTAAGGCATATTCAAGCAAAATCGTATGTGGGGGAGACTCATTGCCGCAGAACAATGGATTCTACTACAGTTCTTATCTGGACCATTACTTAAAAGTGGTCATACATTTGCGGGTCGCGCTGTAAGACACAAATGGAATGATGCAAAACAGTAACTTTATTATATGGCTAAGCGATTTCATGAGCCATGATTGGTCAGTTATATGGCTAGGCGATTTCATGAGCTATGATTGGTCAGTTTTATGGCTAGACGATTTCATGAGCTATGATTGGTTAGTTATATGGCTAGGCGATTTCATGAGCTATGATTGGTCAGTTTTATGGCTAGACGATTTCATGAGCTATGATTGGTTAGTTATATGGCTAGACGATTTCATGAGCTATGATTGGTCAGTTTTATGGCTAGACGATTTCATGAGCTATGATTGGTTAGTTATATGGCTAGGCGATTTCATGAGCTATGATTGGTCAGTTTTATGGCTAGACGATTTCATGAGCTATGATTGGTTAGTTATATGGCTAGACGATTTCATGAGCTATGATTGGTCAGTTATATGGCTAGGCGATTTCATGAGCTATGATTGGTCAGTTTTATGGCTAGACGATTTCATGAGCTATGATTGGTTAGTTATATGGCTAGGCGATTTCATGAGCTATGATTGGTCAGTTTTATGGCTAGACGATTTCATGAGCTATGATTGGTTAGTTATATGGCTAGGCGATTTCATGAGCTATGATTGGTCAGTTTTATGGCTAGACGATTTCATGAGCTATGATTGGTCAGTTATATGGCTAGGCGATTTCATGAGCTATGATTGGTCAGTTATATGGCTAGGCGATTTCATGAGCTATGATTGGTCAGTTTTATGGCTAGACGTTTTCATGAGCTATGATTGGTTAGTTATATGGCTAGACGATTTCATGAGCTATGATTGGTCAGTTATATGGCTAGGCGATTTCATGAGCTATGATTGATCAGTTACATGACTAGGCGATTTCTTGAGCTATGATTGGTCAGTTATAGGGCTAGGCGATTTCATGAGCTATGATTGGTTAGTTTTATGGCTAGGCGATTTATTGAGCTATGATTGATCAGTTATATAACTAGGCGATATACTTGAGCTATGATTGGTCAGTTATATGGCTAGGCGATTTCTTGAGCTAAGATTGGTCAGTTTACAGTCCATAACTTCCCGTACGGACTGCAAAATAGTCCAGTTTCGTATTCGAAAATTACCGCTGAATGCAATGACTACAGACGCATTTATACAGGGTTAGCCTCGTTCTTAAGTTAAAAATTCATAAATACCAGGAAAAAGGTGGGTTATTCACAATTCCGCGTATTGTTGTAGTTTCGCGTTTCGCGAAGTACTATTGTAAATCAAATTCATTAATAATTCATGAAGCAAAAACAAAGGAAATCATTGAGCGATAAGTGATCAGCAAATATCGTACATATTTCGTCCTGATTCCCATAAAGTTTTGCTTCGCTTTTCTCGGCCGAAATAGGTGGTATCGCCAAAATAACTGAAAACATGACTCTATATGTCTAGACGTTAGATAAAGTCAGATACAGAATTCGTGGCCGTGCTTTCAGCTCGAGTTGGTAAATGCGATAAAGCACGGCTACTCATTTTGTATCTATTACTAATAAAACAGCAATTCGCAACACAAAGTTACGTACCTCAGAATCTCTCTGAAATTGCTTTGCCTTAAGCGTCGACTACAACACGACGACTCCCATGACCGTCGTGCACAGCAGCACAACCCACAAGTTGAATTCATTTCCGCGTTTGCCGTCTGTGCACACCGAATGTTTATTGGAGATGATTCCTTTACTACTCTGTACGCGTCATTATGGTCTGCAGTGCAGTCTTTGTTCCCATTTACTGATATTTCACTGAAAGACTGTTTCGTACCCGTTCTAGTCCGAGGTGTGTCAGGCGTGTCACGAGCTGCGTTGTTTGAATCTGCTGTTGGTTTCGCAACGTTAAGCCGGTAAGTTACATAAGCACTACTATGTGTTAAATGCTCATGAGCAGTTGGTTTGTTACAAGACTCACTACTGACAAAGCTTGGACGTGACTGTATTTCATGGTTAGAGTCCGTGCCGGGGATTTTCTTCCACGGTGTGCACTCTGACTCATCCTCAAAATCCACATTGGTATCTTCAGAACCCGTGCTATCTGTATCATGCTCTCCTATATATACTTGAAGTTTTACCGTCATTTATGGTGCTGGTTTTTCTGTCTTCCTTACCAGACCTACAACTCTCGTCACTCTTTATCAAGTCTTGGAACTCGTCTACATAAATCTCTTCACTGAAATGAATAAATATATAGTAATGAACTTTTTAGCCGAATTTCTCGATAAATACATCATTTTTATGGATATTAATTACTTGTATACAAGTAATTGTTTACCTTTACCGTAGGTAACCTTAAAGGGGTTAGGACACACTACCAGTACTCACCAGTTCCCATACACATTATATACTATATTTATATTTTATATATGTCATGGACTCATGGTACTGCACATGTATCGAGTAATTGCATTCGTGGCTATTAATTGGATACAAATAGTTAAACTTCCCTCCCTCAATGCTTGATTGAAAGGATTTTCAATATTTTCCCTGGAGACTGTTTATGTACGCTGTTTGTTAGTCATTTTTGCATATTTGCTTTGATTTTAAGCATCCCACATGGCCGAGAGGTTCCATATCAAACAACGAGTGTCGATATAGAGGTTTGGGACCTAGAAACCGCCATTTTGAATGTCCTGGCAGCTCTTCCAAATATGGAATATGGAATTTTCCTAATATGGAAGAGGCCGCGGGAAGTTCAAAACGACACTTTTGCTCGCTATTTTATTGATATGGTTAGTTCATATCAAAATCGGTGGAAATAGCTCGGAAATAGTGTTGTTAAACCAAAACCAAAGTCATCACAGAGCCAATCACGGGACAGATAAAAACGCAATGAGCCAATCACGGGACAGATAAAAACGCAATGAGTCAATCACGGGACAGATAAAAACGCAATGAGCCAATCACAAAATCGGAAGTAAATCGTGATTGGTTTTACTTTAAAGTGCCTATCACCATTTTGCAATTTTGATAGCTTATGAACCTCCGAAAAGTTTTGAGTACTGTGAAGAAAGTTTTGGTTTAAAGTGAATACTTTATGTTCTACGCTTGTTTGAAATCGTGTAAATATGACCTTTCCTGACCCATGACCGCGTAAGTAAATTAAGCCTGGGTCGAAACCTGGGTAGACGTCGGCTTTGCAATCATTTGAAGAAATACTTAACATGTTGACTAAAATGACTTTTTTCTTTACTAACAACTCAAAAACTGTGTATTTTTTCTATGCATCGATGTTGTTGTGATAAAAAGGCGCCATGGAGAATAATGCATTAATGAGATGACGTCTACCCAGGTTTCGACCCAGGCTTTTACTTACGCGGTCATGGGTCAGGAAAGGTCACATTTACACGATTTCAAACAAGCGTAGAACATAAAGTATTCACGTTCAACCAAAACTTTCTTCACAGAAGTACTCAAAACGTCTCTGAGGTTCATAAGCTATCAAAATTGCAAAAGGGTGATAGGCAACTTTAATCAATCACTAGGAAGGGTAACCCTGCAATCTTGAATAACTCTCACTAAAACAAAAATTGATTGCGTGACGGACTAAAAGAATGTTTAGTTTAGAACTTGATTGGCTGCATGATAATTACAAAACATTTTTCACAGCCAATAGATAGAAAAGCTTAGCAAACGCAAAACCAAAACAAACACTTATTACTTTCGACACACGATCGAAAACCACTAATACTACTTTTAGTATTTCGTAAAATTATCACACTTTTACTGCGAAGAAAAATCGGATCAATCACGGTTTCTTGGAAATAGTTTCAAATCAACATGTATCAACAATTTTTTTTTTTTTTATTTTTTATTTTTTATTATTATTATTATTATTATTATTTTTATTATTGTTGTTGATTGTTGTTGATTGTACCGCTGCAGAGTGATTTCTAATAAAAAGGAAATATTAATTGTGTTGAATTGCAGTGGAAAATAAATAAAGATTTATTACTTTTGTTTCAGTAAAGTATAAAGGAACACTTCCATCGAACATTGCTTTGTGTAATGAACTGACCGTTTCACATAGTGCGCAAAGGAAAACCGGACAGTCGAAAATACGTATACTGGGAACTAGTTTACCTGTGAACTCTAGCTCTAGGCCAGTGAGAACTCGTTGTTTATGTGAGGGTCTCGAATTAGCACATTGGCATATTCGCTTGTTATTTTACGCAGGTTTTTTTTTTTCAATTAACCCAGCTTTGTATTGTAATGCGGCCATTTGGCGTTTCCTTTTTAAAACAATAATTATTATATACTGTACAATTACCATTTTCTAAATTAATAATATTTCCTGAAATTTATCATATATTCTCTTTATCTGTGTATTACCTAAATAAAACCTAAAGTGGGCACAATATTGGTGCTATTGTAACCGCGTAAAAACTCCTGTTAAACAGAATATCTCTCTGTCAGGAACGCCTTGAGGTACCAACTATGCTTGTTATTTTACGAAGTTTTTTTTCAAAGATTAACCAGTATTTTCGTATGTAAACATTTTAAATGCGTACGGAGTAACTTTAGGTCAGTCCAGTCAGGCACCCAGACGTTTCGTCGGAGCGTACTACTGCTAGCGATAAACTGTATTTTTCGTATGTAAACATTTTAAATGCGTACGGAGTAACTTTAGGTCAGATCAGTGGCACCCACATGTTTCGTCGGAGCGTGCTGCTGCTAGCGATAAACTGTATTTTTTGTAACTTTAGGTCAGACCAGTGGCACCCAGATGTTTCGTCGGAGCGTGCTGCTGCTAGCGATAAACTGTATTTTTTGTAACTTTAGGTCAGACCAGTGGCACCCAAATGTTTCGTCGGAGCGTGCTGCTGCTAGCGATAAACTTTATTTTTTTGTAACTTTAGGTCAGACCAGTGGCACCCAGATGTTTCGTCGGAGCGTGCTGCTGCTAGCGATAAACTGTATTTTTTGTAACTTTAGGTCAGACCAGTGGCACCCAGATGTTTCGTCGGAGCGTGCTGCTGCTAGCGATAAACTGTATTTTTTGTAACTTTAGGTCAGACCAGTGGCACCCAGATGTTTCGTCGGAGCGTGCTGCTGCTAGCGATAAACTTTATTTTTTTGTAACTTTAGGTCAGACCAGTGGCACCCAGATGTTTCGTCGGAGCGTGCTGCTGCTAGCGATAAACTGTATTTTTTGTAACTTTAGGTCAGACCAGTGGCACCCAGATGTTTCGTCGGAGCGTGCTGCTGCTAGCGATAAACTTTATTTTTTTGTAACTTTAGGTCAGACCAGTGGCACCCAAATGTTTCGTCGGAGCGTGATGCTGCTAGCAATAAACTGTATTTTTTGTAACTTTAGGTCAGACCAGTGGCACCCAGATGTTTCGTCGGAGCGTGCTGCTGCTAGCGATAAACTGTATTTTTTGTATGTAAACATTTTAAATGCGTACGGAGTAACTTTAGGTCAGATCAGTGGCACCCAGATGTTTCGTCGGAGCGTGCTACTGCTAGCGATAAACTGTATTTTTTGTAATTTTAGGTCAGACCAGTGGCACCCAGATGTTTCGTCGGAGCGTGCTACTGCTAGCGATAAACCATATTTTTTGTAACTTTAGGTCAGACCAGTATGTAAACATTTTAAATGCGTACGGAGTAACTTTAGGTCAGACCAGTGGCATCCAGACGTTTCGTCGGAGTGTGCTACTGCTAGAGATAAACCGTAGAAATCATGAACAGTAAATAATGGAATAAAAGAAAATTGTCTCATAAATGTTACAATAAAAACAATTTTAAAATAATGACTTGATATTGATTTCCTTCGGGCTGAAGTACTCTAATCTAACGAAAAACAAAGTATTTACCCCTTCAACTATTCTATTTATATCTATAACACAGTCAGTGATAGAAAACTAAATGAAAAAATAACAATTCCTTACTCATTGTGTGAGAAATACAATAAATTGCAGACTATAGTCGGCCAAGCCGGGTTATCCTGGTGAATAGGACTGGATACATGAAGAAAAAATACAGCCCAGTGCCGGTCCATGCAGTATCTTTCAATTCGAAGCCGGCCGGCGATGCCTTGCCGGTTTTCTATCTCAACCGGCTTCCAACTAAATCGATGACTATCTACCGATGTACTCACCATTATTGGTCATCATTTGGAAAACCATGAGGAAACATGTATTCCGGTTTTGTTTGACATCTACTGACGGTAATGGCCTGTTTCAGCAATTTGATCTGGTTTATCCTTTGACGTAAAAGTGTATAGAATCGTCTAATAGGATTATTGGGGATTTAGACACCCCGAAACTTGAAACACAGCGTGGGTAATGGTAAGTATGAATGGAATCCAGGATAAGGTACAAAGAATTTAGCCGACGTACTTACAGTACACACCCACTTGCGTCCTCTCACGGCGAACTGCGAGAGGTTTGTTGTCGAGTTCTTTTTTCGCAAGTTCGTAAACCGTAAATATCATACTCTTTCCAAAGCGCCAGAAGATCTTTACTTAGAAGTAGGCTCAGTATATAGCTTCCTCCTGTATCCGTTTTCAAAGTTATCTCCTTCGCCTTTACCCTGGTTCCAGAGGTTTTCTATAGAGAGAACACAGCTGCTCGCTTCTTTCTCCGCGTCTGGGTATTAAAGGTACTTTGAAAACGGAGCAGGAGGAAGCTATACAGAGCCTAGGCTTGTAGGTAATTGTTCTGGCTGTGCTTTCGACAGGCTTTGGAAAGAGTATGATATTTCAGTACGGTAAAGAGAACTCGACAACGAACCGTGATTTAATTCGCCACTGAACTAAGAAATAATCAGAAATCCGCCTCAATACATTTATGCAACGGTCGACCATTTCTTTCGGCAAACATTCACTAAGATGGACTTCGACTTCTCAGAGAAAGAGCTTCTCTAGTACTCTCTCGTTAGGGTTGACGATCACAACATTTACCTGTGTACTTTGCACTCGTAGTTTGTTTGTCCACGAGTTCTGACAAAACATTGTCTCCATCGGAATTTTCTTTGAAGTTTAGAGATTGTTTCAATCCTGTATTTGTCCTCTGAACTCAGTTTTTTTCGTGCGAGCTTAATTCTTTTAATGAAGGAAGCAGTCGCTTGTATCGCACCTCTTCTGGTTCGCCAGACTGTGCTGCTGCGGTGCTTGATCATGAGTGCTCTCTATCTACATTGTATGCATGGCTTTTTGAAGCATCTTATAATGTTGGTATGTATTTCGGAGGATTTGCAAACTCTTTGAGAGACTGATGAGTGATGGGGCGAACGCAACAAGCTAAAACCGAACTGTCTACATATATATTCTAAAGTGGTACTGTCGCAGTCCTTTCCATGGAGAACTTTGAACAAAAATAGCTGGTTTTATTGAAATTTCCGTATCTGAGAACCAATTGACAATTTTACCAACATTTTGCATTGCATTTGACAGCGAGCGAAGTTTGTTTTGAATTGCACGCTTCATTTCAATCAAACCAAATCAAAATTGGCAGGCTGTCACATCGACTCCTATTGGTCAATTAAGAATGGGTTACGAGTTAACGGAAGTCATTTGCGTGGTTACCCTGGGTACCAGAGGTTCTACTGCCTCGATCCCTTCGCGAAAGTTAGCCGCCGAGGAGCAAAGCGACGAGAACCTCTGGTGGCAAGGCTTGCCAATCTCACTTCCATGTTCGAATTTGGTTATAGTTGTAATTAGGAATGATATCCGTCGATATGATTGGCTAGATAACTTAGCGAACGAAAAACCGGTTTTGGATTTACATTCAATCAAGATGACGACAGAAGACTCCATGCAAAAGTATTTCTCTGAAGCAGTTTCTGTAACATTCAAGTCCCTTTTCCCAGAGATAGAAAGTCTCAAACCTCAACAAGAAGAGTCAATTTTGAAATTCATGCAGAAGATGTTTTTGCCGTGCTACTTTCTGGTTGGGGAAAGTCTTTGGTGTTTGAAATCAGTTCCCGCCTAACCTAGACAAAACCTAGAACCAAAACCTAGAACCTCTGGTACCAGGGTACAGTTGCGTTCGATTCGTTCTTGAACTTGAAAGGTCTGCATTGTCCTCAGAAAGCCACTGTTGTAGTTGCGTGTCCTTAATAAATTAACTTGTGGAATCATACATAAGAGAGCTGGAGAGTCGAGGAATCAAGGCATGTTCGCTATAAAGAGGTTTCAGTCCAGGTTTCAGTGGAGTCTTTTGCATTATCTGAATTTCGAACACACAAGTAGTCGGCACGTATAGCGCAAATCAGTGGTGCGGAAAAGTGTAAACATGTATTTGGCAGCTAACAGACGTCATGACTGCAAAACCGGTTATTCGAGAAATGTGATACTAGTTCGAACATGGAAGTGAGATTGGCAAGCCGTGCCACCAGAGGTTCTCGTCGCTTCGCTCCTCGGCGCCTAACTTTCGCGAATGGAGACAGTAGAACCTCTGGTACCCAGGGTAGTGCGTGGTGGGTGGATATTAAAAAAACAGGGGTTTTCGGGTAGGCGGTATTTCAGATCTGCTTCTTCTCCCCCACCCCCTCCCCCCTCCATTTGTCATTCGATCCCAAGTCTCAATCACGCTCGGCCAATATGGCGGCCGCTTCGATGATCCGTTTCCTGCGCGAAAAAAAACACCATCTACCGCCTGAAAGCAGGCTACAACCGTGTCCAACTCACCTTTTTATTTGTTTCTTTAGAGTTTCCGACAGACGAAAGTAAACAGCTATCGACGCCACAAACAGGAACACAGCGTTCACTATACTTGGCATCAAGAAAGCGAAATCATCAAGGAGTGATCCTGATGAAAAGAAACTCTACATCAGATGCAATTCATGCATTTTTAAACATAGGAATGTGTAATACAAATGATGACAATGATGATAACGATGATAACGATAACGATGATAACGATGACAACGACTGATGACAACGATGACAACGATGACAACGATGATGATGATGATGACGATGATAACGATGATAACGATGATAACGATGATAACGATGACAACAATGATAATGATGGTAACGATGATAACGATGATAACGATGATAACGATGATAACGATGATAACGATGATAACGATGATAACGATGGTAACGATGGTAACGATGATAACGATGGTAACGATGGTAACGATGATGACGATGATAACGATGATAACGATGATAACGATGATAACGATGATAACGATGGTAACGATGATGGTAACAATGTGTACCGCCTCCCAGTTAGTGAAGTAGTTAAGCTCCGGTCTGTCGTGCGTAAAGTCGTGGGTTCAAACCCCGGCCGGACCAACACTCAGGGTCTTAAAATAACTGAGTAGAAGGTGCTGCCTTTGTGAAACAATCTCGTTCTCGAACTTCTCGTAAAATCGTGGGTCCCACGTCGGCCTCAAGTTTATCAGTCTCACCACTATGAGACTGTCACGAGTTACCGACGTTAAATGAAGTCGCTTTACCTTTGCTTTCAGAATAATAAAAATGATGACGATGATAATGATGACATGGTTCAGGGCTTGAAATAACTGTGCAAATTCGATATAAATTTTCAAATGTGCATTACGATGTTTGCAATATCAAATAACTGATGACTAATCTAAATACAAATCATGCAAAATATGAGAACTTTTAAGTTTTAAAAAACCTAAAAAAGCCGTGATTATAATATAAATAGGTACTATACATCATACATATTTTTGCTGGTAAAACTGGAACAAGCCGATGCATGGTAATTAACAAAAACATGAAATATACACCACGGGACCATATTTTAATCTGTAGTATTTATTTATATTTATAGGCTAAATTATCATTCTTAGTTCGTTTAGTTCTTTTTTTTTGGACAAATTATCTTAAATATATCTATACTGTGAATTTTTCAGTGATAATGTATTAATTTAATTGTTACCTTTGGGGAATATCAAAGGATACTTAATTGCTGGTTCTGCCAGAAAACCTGTAAAACAATGAATGAAATATTTGGGAATAATTAGATGTATCGGGCCTTGGAAAATAGAGGATTGGACCACGGATCGATGGGATAGCATCACGGTTGTTGCTCAGCTTATTTTTTTTTACTCGAGTAAAGAATACATGTATATATTTTACAACAACCTCCAATTTTCTCTCATGAGCTAATTTTCATCTCCATTATTTGGACAGACAACATAAGCTGACGTCATTCGTCAAGCAGTGAGAGGCTTTCGAAGCGCTTTGCAGGTTTGTGAATTCAGATTGTGTAAACGTCTGATTTTTGTACACCCTCGTTTGAAGCTAAAAGTGTTTTGTTGTTGCAAAACATTTTTGAACCTTGTTTTTTATGTGTCTGTCCTAATATTGACAATGATTTTCATCATAATATGGCATGGTTCAGTAAAACAACTGTGGTTCCACTCGGTGAGGACAGACACATACAACTCTGAATTTCTAACGGTATATACAGTACCTGAAACAACCACATGCATGCAGGGCTGATTAAAGTCAGGACGGTGAGGACCCATCATAAAACCTAACTTCAACTTGTTACATGGTCGCATATGTTTACTTGAACCTATTTTTAGGGGATTTATGCAACTTCATCCTGCCCCAAATCCAATGGTCCTAATTAATGGAGATTGTCACTAGGGATGCCTTCAAAGAAGAAAGCTTGTTATACTCCCAAAACTAACTAGTTTTATTGAATCGACCATTGATCATCACGGCTAACATCAGATTTGTATCAACGTGATTTCGTAATTTGTGAATTCAATTAACCGATTCATTTACCTTAGAATATTCTTTAAAGTCGACAAACTTAATTTCTAAGTAATGACTTTTTAAGGGCCCTGTTTGTGGTATATCAGGATGTATGCATCCTACGGCCCCAAATAGTTCATGATAATGGTCATTTCCGTCTGAAACTGTTGCAGGTGCAGCCCTAGCCAGAATCCTGCATATACAACTGTATTACTTCATTAATTCTCTCAAATTAAAGCTAATTTAGGTTTAAAAGGGAAATCTCTTTTTTACACAACTCCAGGGCTTTATTAAGAGTCCTGAGACCTTGAACATGAAATCTTAAACAAGTGATTGTGATAATGTAAAGTTAACATTATTTTGATGGTGCTTTGTTTCTCTGTGGACGCATACATACCTCCAATGGCAGACCCAATAACAAGCCCTGTGGTCCACCCAATTGTAACTGCTGTGACACCAAGGGCCTATTAAAGAGTGGTCAAGAACACTGTGACAATAGTTTATCTTCGTTTGAAGTTATTGGTTAACAAAAGTAGGAAATGGATGATACAAGCAAACAAGCTGCAAAAAACAAACATGCAATTTAAAAATGCAAAGTTTTTCTTGGAGAAGAAAAAAGGAAATACAATAACAACATGTACCTGATTAGAGTCATCACAGATTTCAGAGATGATAGTTTTTGATGTGACAAGAACACCTGAGAGAAAGAATGTATATACTAGATAAAAATTAATGGCATATCATATATTGCCATACGACTACTGTAACCGGGGCCGCTTTAATAGACAACGGGAACTAAACATGCACATTGCAAAACGAAAATAAATCATTCCAACTTATGGTTATTTGAACCAATAAGTGTTGAATACAATACATTAAAATCATTCCAACTTATGGTTATTTGAACTAATAAGTGTTGAATACAATTCATTAAAATCATTCCAACTTATGGTGATTTGAACCAATAAGTGTTGAATACAATACAATAGAGTTTTTCTGTATATTCTGTGTTTTAATGTGAAAACAGAGGGTATGTTTTTCATATGCAAATAGCGGATATGTAGTTTTCCGAAATCTATTTATCAGCTAACAATATAATAGACGATAGAAAGGCTTAATTACACGTTTTACTCTATTGGACAAGGCATGGATGAAACCGGCCAAGCAAAACGGCGCTAAATTTCAATTAAGTTTCTCGTCGTGCGGGTTTTCGTAACACAGTGGCGCTTTTAACACTCCCTTACTGATGTCATGTGACTTCTTCTGTTTGCACTCAAACTCATTTTACAGGATGTTAGCATCCATTGTAGTTGAATATTGCCAATTTCCTGTGAAAAAAACTTATATTTTGGAGGGAATATTTTTTTGCAGGTTATCGATGATTGGAAAGCAATGCCCTTCATTATGAACAAGAAGAAGGTGTGACTGATCACATGATTGGATTCATTAGCAACATGGCTCCCAAAAATGAAGTCACAGCAACTTGAAGATACATATGCTGTGCTTAAAACAAATCCTTGCAATGAAATTTAATTTTGAACCAACCCCTCCAACCTTAGATTTGGTTTTGAATTAGTGTCGAAATAAGTGCAGGCTAGGGAAGTACAGTTTTGCTCTTAGCTCCTATCTGGAACACAATTATATCACAAAACTTGGTCAAATAATTCGTTTCTTAGTGAATATACAGTACGCCGATTGTGAACGAAAAGAACAGACATTTAAACATTTTAATTTTTTTTTGTTAAGATGTCCGACTCGGCAGAAGAACTATTCCAGCATTTCTTTGCAGGTAAGCACTCTTTTCTTCTCTTAAATATATAACATCCTTTCATTACTTACTGTGCGAATCCGCGAGTCTTCGCGCTCATCCTAAATCAACGCGTTTTATGGTGTTTTCCCTTTCTTTCAGGTAAAACCAAGCGCCGAAAGATAAAACATGTGTAGACTAAGCGAAAGGATATGATAACCGAGTCTGAAGTTTTGCTGTACAGACAAGCCGTCGAAAAGAAGGGAAACAACTGGAAATAAATACTTTATTTATTTGTTCGACACAAAGAGCTTTCAAGCTAGAATGTTGCCCTGAAGTATGAAAAAGCTTGGCTGGATGTCGAAAACAAAGAATCGGTAAAACCTATCCGGAGCAGACTATATTGGAAGAAGAGAAGAAGAGCAAAAGACTCACCTGAGATCAGGCAGAGAGAGCAGAGAAATGTGCATGAAGGTACAAATATGACGGCGGAGGAGCTGGTCCTAAAAATGAAGGAAATTAGCCAAGAGGAAATCAAAGACCCGCTAAACTTAAATGTACGTACAACATGATTCTGAACTTGAGGATGCAGAGGTGAGACCCGTACAAAGACCTGAACCCAGTTCTCCCAACACTGCAGGGGAGTCAGACACAGCAGAGCCAACAGGGTTATTTGACATAGAGAGATCTAGTGATAACAGCCACAACGAGGATAGTTGACCCTCTCAGGCTTCAGGCAAGATTAGGAAAAGAAGCCCAAAATATCAAAGAAGAAAAATGGAAAAGCGCCCCTGAAAAGACTAAAGAAGTTAACAAGCCGTGCGGAAAACCTTATGACTGTCGGCTTGCAAACAGCAAAACTGCACATGAAGTACTTGAAGGAGAGCGCCAAAAAGCAAGGGCTAAATTTAGCAGCGTCTTCTGGTAGTGAAGATATTCATCAGAATAACTGGAGTCTTTATTGTTGAAAACAGTTGTTAGAACCAGAACACACCAGCAACTTGTTACAATAAATAACAGAACTGTTAGCATAGAGCGGATTTCGTATGAGTGCCAGGCAAGTTACGGCACAATTACTGTACAGCATGCCGTGACAATCAAATTACATAGTTACGATACGGCACGGTTAAATTCGGGTTACGGTAAGGTACGAACATGCCGTATTGTTCTCCCACTCGTATGTATTCTGCTCTGCTGTTGTACTATCATTTATTTCGCGCTATAATTTTTTAATGTTACAGCATATTGTCATAATATACTGAGCGTACGAACCAGTGTGCTAATTATAACGAGACATTGTCATTTTACCGAATTCTATATCTGTATGTTTGAATGGATAAACTGAGATTCCTGTTCGGTTACTATGCCTTGGCAATTGTCAACGGAATCAATATTGGAAGAAAACGTAACATCGCAGGTTGGCGAAGATCAAATTCTGTTGATGATAGTGAAGAAATCAGTTTCATAAATACCTGTATTTGGAAAAATCGGTGCCGTCGTATATTTTGTTGTTTTGTTTAGAAAGGCACCGCCCTGGTAGGGCCCACTGAACTATTGGGATTTGGTGAATAAATCTCATTATTAATACATGCATTATGGAACTCCTAATTTAGTGATGATTTTGACACTCGCTGCACTGATTTACAAATTTAATTTTTAGGGACCAGTCATTATTTAGGGACTATATGTGTACATGATTTTTTCCGAGCAATTGTGCATTGCGCGATTTTTCTTTTTTGCTTTTGACCCAGCCCTTTTCCCCATCACTTTTCTAATGGTCCGTCCCTAAATTTCGTATGTTCCTCCTCTTTCTGACTAACTCTGAATTTAGTATGATCCCCCCTTCTGTGTGACTAAAAGTTAGTGATCCCCCCTTTTCCTTCTCCCAAAACCATAAGAATAAACATCTTTAGCTATGACGTAATGTTTGTTTCTATTTCAAGTTTTGGGGAATTCATTCTTTAACTTGCCGTAATACCGATTCGATTTAACTTGTCATACATCTAATTTAAAAAGGTTGTCCCGGTCAAGCCACAAACGGCCAGCGACATTCCCACACCGAAATGGATTGTGGATGTAGCTGAAAGTCTGGTGAATGCGTTCGTGTTAATATCTATATGGTCTGCTGCGAGTCTGTCTTTGAATTTATTACACCGTACTTTACAGGAGAGCTGGAAGCAATCCATATCGGTCTGAAATGTCGCGTGACGTTTGTTCGGGACAACGATTTTGGAAAATGTTGTATAAACAACAGCTGTAGTTTGCTCTGTTATATTTACCACACCAAACTGGAACAGGTCTGTGGGAAGTGATATTGAAGTTACTAGGCTTCTCCCTTATATGTAGTTCCTCATGTCTTAAAAGGACGATCAAGCTACAAAGTCTTCAAATGGGAAAATATTGAGGATCTTATGACGAAGTACTGAGAGATCGCAGATAATTGGCTATTTGTTAAAAGTAATGGTCACTTATCAATAATCTTGTCGTTTGAACAAATTTTGTTGTAAAACTTCTATCACGTCAGCAGTTACGTGATTTCGAAACAAAATGTACCGGTCACATTGCATTTTACAGTAACCATTTCTTGTGTATCTGATTAATTCCACTTCTGGTTGTTTCTAAAGCTCCATTTGGAATATTTGACCCTGATCAGGTTACGTGACATGTTCTTGGAACCAATTTTTTCCATTTTTCTCATTTCTCATTTCCAATCAACCATTCCAAACGGAGCTTTATAAAATAACATAGAAAATACGCGCTCTGATTGGTCGAAAGCCGTGTTTCTATTTAACAATTAGACCACAAGCCCAAGTTTTCTACGAGCTGATAGTCAACGAGGCGGAGCCCAAATTATTTGGCCTTGAGCACGTACTTCTCGTGATCGTTGACTATCGGCGAATAGTCAACGATCGGAGAGCCAATCAGATTCGCGGATTTGCAATAGTCCATGGCAAGTTTCTACTAAAACTCTTTAGAAACACGGGCACGGCGGAACAGGATGGTTGGGGGGGGGGGGGGGGGGGGAGTTAGCCCTATCACAGACGTGATACCTATTATAAACTGAAAAGGGTTTGAGGAGCAAGCCGATTTTTTCAGGCTCAATAAAGCAGGAAATGGTGTTTTGGAAAGTATAGGAATACTTTTTGTTCATACATCAAAAAACCGTGCTCTGATGTTTGCCATTAGCCTTCGTCTTCGATTTACAAGCGCTACTACAACATTGACAACAATAGGCGAAAAATACCTGCGACCTCGAAATCTACCAGATCTACCAGGAATACTATGGTACATGCTTACATCTCCAATTCTATGTTCAACCCTGACTCTTGCTCTGGCTATCTCTCTATTCGCTTGTGTCTGAATGCGTCCGAGGCCACCTCCTCTCCGTCTTCGGACTGGTGTAATGATAGGATAAACTGCGGGGTATTCCCCATCCTCTAAGAGGTATGAGTTGCGAGGAAGGTGAAGTTGCTGTCCAAATCCTATGTGTGGCAAGCGTGCGTAAGATCCCGCATCTGTCGAATGTCCCAAATATCCACCTTGAACAAATTGAAAATAACCAGCATTGTCAACTACAGCATGGAAGTTTTGGAAATGAAATCCCCGATCTCGTCTGTAGTACAAACGTTGGGCCGCACCTTGTGGCCTGTTTATCTGAACGGCAAACGCATCAATGGCACCTACAGCCGTTTGGCAGCTCCTCGAACTCATTTCTTTGCTCATCCCATTCATTCTCATTGTGCCATGATATATACCGATGAACGTATAGTGTTCGTACAAAATTGGTATGATTGTGTAAATATTATCACAAACATTGCTTGCCGATAGACCAAACTCCTGACCAACGTCGGTTAACGTATGGTATTGTCTTAACCAAATAAACGTCATGAGAACTCTGTCATAAATACAGAGCGCGTTAGGTCGGGTTAGCCCGCTCACTCTCCTACGAGGACGCCGATGGTCTCGTAGTCGCGCTTCTATTTCGGCTCTTATTCGTTCTACAATACTCGCTAGACTGCCAGGCGTCTCATCTGTGAGCAACCAGAAGTACACAGGGTTAACAGCCAGCGTATTCCACACACTTAAGTTGATAGCGATCAGCCCGCGGTTGGCCACATAATGGGTTCGAATGATCACATTCATAGGGAAATAACATCAAGAAAACACTCTATGCCCGCCAGCAAGGCATCGAATGGAATAGGTGGTGGAAGAGGGAATTCAAAAGATAATAATAATAATGGCCATATTTATATAGCGCCATATCACCACAGTTTTATGGCGCTTTACATATATTACTGACATATCCCGTCAGTGAATTATTTCGGACTGCTTTACGGCGCTAATAGCTGCCACACAGAATCTGTAGATATTCGATTATAAACGCTAGAATTCCGATGATAAAACTTGGAAAATGTGGAATCGTGTTTGCAAAAATATTGAATTAAACTGTATGAATCTCCGGGGTGAAAGGCACGTCGCAATCTCATTTTACGCCCTGGTGACGTCTATTCAGAATATGATAATTAATGGCAATCTACAAAAAACAGTGGTCTATGAAAAATAAAGGATATAGAAAAACTCTAATACATTAAAATCATTCCAACTTATGGTGATTTGAACCAATAAGTGTTGAATACAGTACAATACACTAAATAGCATTAAATCTTATGGTAATTTGAACCAATCAGTATTGAATACAAGCATTTCATCTTGCTCGTTCTTCAATTCGGTAAAATACAAATTTGGTGGACTAGTTACTTTGTTTACGTGATAAATCTTTTCGTAAATTTGTTATTTATAGGATAATATGGTTATTTCCTGGTTTTCTATGGAATACGGGCGAATATTTCACGAGAAATTTGTATTATTTGGTATACAACGAGCCTTTAGTAAATACACTAAATAGCATTTCATCTTGCTCGTTCTTCAATTCGGTGAAACACAAATTTGGTGGACTAGTTCTGTAGTCAAAGTCTTTTGAATGTAGAAAATTATGCTATGCTAGGATTTGTCAGTTGGAATGCAATGCAATGTGTTTAGTTCTCGCTGTCTATAAAGTGGCCCCGGTTACAGTAGTCTCACTGTAAGCCCTACCTTCTTAAACCATAGAAGTTCCCCTGCCACTTGTACAACCCTTATTTTAAAAATAAACATTGTATTTTATACTCATTTAGATCATGCAAATTTACAGATATAATATAAACATCAGGCCAGAGAATTACAGACATAGATTTAGAAGTTCCAGTACACCTGTGTCTACATTTACATATACTTGTGATCAATTAGCTGAATTTCTACATATGGTAAAACTGTATTCCAACATCTTGAAATGGCCATTGTGTGGACTTAATGAACTGAGAGAGTGGAATCTCAATTAACATAGAAGGCAAACTACCAGTATATAATTATCATGAAGAAATCTTATAACGAAAGACAGCATGACCTGCAGTCGGGTAGAAAGGGGGGGGGGGGCAGTTGCCCGCTCCCCCCTGCCAATTTCCAGAAGAGAGATTGACAGAAGTCATCAATGAAAATGTCCCAGAATTCAACATTCCCCCCTCCCCTCACCCCACAAACAACCCCCCACCCCCACCCCCCCACCCCCCCAGAATGTAAATGTCCCAGAATTCATAATTTTGCAATTTTGAATTTTACTCCAGTTAATTATGTTTTCTAATCAAGAGATTATACAAAAAAGGGAAGTTCTGCAATTTCTTTTCCAACTGAGCAGATAGGTTAATTATTCATTGCTTGGCGAGGGAATTCCACGTTAAATTTCACGCGAAAAACCAATATTGTACGAATCGCGTAGTGATGAGTACGCACGATATAGCTTTTTCAAGTGAAATTTAACATGGAATTCCCTAGTCGGGCAATGAATTTTCTTTGAATCCATTAGCATTTATAAATGTTAGAATAATGCTCTGATATTCTGACAAACCGCTAGAATGTAAATGGCCTAGCTGATAAGATAAGAAACCTCATTAACCATATGTATCCTATATCAATGTATATATATATATGATTGAGCAATAGAAATAAACTCAGTAGTTACTCCTGATCATTGTGTGTGTGGTGCGTTAAAGTATTATGGCGGCATCACAAAACCAAACAGGTTATGGGCCCAGGAGGACGCTCATATTCAATGGAGATGAGAGCAAATATGAATTGTGGGAGGTGAAGTTTTTGGGACACATGCGCCTCCAAAAGCTGTACAGCGTGTTTGTGCCGGGTGCCGAAGAAGAAGAAGCCCCCGATGCGGCAAAGAACGCCGATGCCTTCTCCGAACTGGTCCAGTGTTTGGACGACCGAAGTTTGTCTCTCGTCATCAGAGAAGCGAGGGATGACGGAAGAAAAGCTCTCGCTGCTAATAGAGTACTACCAAGGAAAAGGGAAGCCTCGTATTATCTCCCTCTGACAGAGCTAACGTCGCTACAAATGGCAGACGGGGAGAGTATGACTGACTACATCATCAGGGCCGAAACTGCATCGACCGCTCTGAAATCTGCCGAGGAAGTCATCAGCGATGGCCTGTTGATTGCAATGGCGCTGAAAGGCCTGCCCAGTATCTACAAAACGTTTGCTACTGTGGTGATTCAGAAGGAAAAACAGATGACTTTCGCGGAATTTAAAACCGCCCTTCGCAACTAAGAAAAGAACGAAAAGAGCTGCAACAAAGGATCATACAGCGATAATGTGATGGCGGCGAAACAAGTTTCAAGGAAAGTGTTTCAGATGCGGGTGAAAAGGACATAAGACTGTCACAGTGGACTTCTTTGCAAGAGTTGACAGTAAATGGTGCCAAAAATGTAGAAGCAGCACCCACAATACCAAGGACTGTCGAGGGAAAAGAGATACCGCCAAGTCGGCAGCGGAACCCGCGGAAGAGCGGGAGGACTCTGATATATAGTTCACATAGTTTTGCTTTTACTATCTCAGATCACGAAAACAATGGTAGAGGTACGATAATGCCTAGCTTACTTTTAGATACAGGGGCAACGAGCCACATAATTAACGACAAAACAAAGTTCGTAGATTTTGACGAGAAATTTAATCCTACACTAACACTCATTTCATTGAACTAGCTGACGGTAGTAAGGCAAATGTGGTTTTGGGAAAGGGAAATGCCAAAGTTAAGCTATATGACGTAAACGGTAACTTGCAGGATGTGGTTCTTAACAATGCCCTTTACATCCCGTCTTACAGCCAGAATATTTTCTCGGTTCCTGCCGCAATAGATAAGGGCGCCAGTATTGATCTTGACAAGCACGTAAAGCGTTTCAGAGCACCCAATGGCGCATTGTTCGATATAGAACAAAAAGGGCGTTTGTATTATCTAAATAGTGTTTCCTCCTCGAAAAATAACGCTAGTACCTTAATGGAGTGGCACAAGATTATGGGCCACTGTAATTTTAACGATTTGCGCAAGCTTCAAAGCGTAGTTGACGGTATTAAGATCACTAACGATCAGGGGTGCGAATGCGCTACTTGCACGCAACTCCAATGCAAAATGTGCCAATTTCGGAACCGCAAGTCAGATGAAAAAGCAAAAAGCCCATTAGAATTTGTACATTATGATTTGGCCGGTCCGATTGACCCAGTATAGCGAGAGATGGTTTTAAATATGCGTTGTCATTTGTGGATGATTATAGAGGTATTAACATGGTGTATTTTCTAAAGCAGAAAAGTGATACCGTAGAGGCAGCGCAGAAGTTCTTAGCAGACACCGCCCCGTTTGGAAAGGTTAAGTGCATTAGGAGCGACAACGGAACGGAATTCATGAGCCAGCAGTTTAAATCTTTACTGCGTAAGAATACAATCAAACATGAAACTAGTGCGCCGTATTCCCCACACCAAAACGGAACTGTAGAGAGAGCGTGGCGAAGTTTATTCAGTATGGCACGCTGCTTATTGCTAGAGGCAAATCTACCGAAAGAATTTTGGACATACGCGGTAATGACGTCGGCATACGTGAGAAATAGATGTTTTAATCCGAGGTTAGGTAAGACTCCATTCGAAGCGCTAACAGGAAAGCGACCCAACCTTGGCAACATGCACATTTTCGGTTCTACATGTTATGCATATGTCCAAAACGCCAAGAAATTAGACGCCCGAAGTAAAAAGGGTATTTTTGTAGGTTACGACAAAGGAAGTCCGGCATATCTAGTTTATTATCCCGAGGCGAATAAGGTCGAGAGAGTGAGGTGTGTGAAGTTTCTTGAGCAGAACATTTCCGAGCCAGAAATCAATAAAGAGGACGATTTCCTACCAACCACGGTACCAACTGTTATAATTATAATTATAGTTGACACTGAATTAAGTACTGAACAGACTGAACAAACAAACGAAGACGAGAACATAACAGAGAACGACAACAACAGATACCCCACTAGAGTTCGCAACAAGCCTAAGCATTTGGACGAGTATGTTTTGGACAGTGACATAGAAGACAATGCAAACTACACAGTAGACTATTGTTACAGAGTTGCAAACATACCGACATTTTACGGCAGACAAATAGTGGGGGGAAGATGGGTTTATGCGATAAAAACCGGACCTAATGGAGAAGAAACTCATAAAGCGCGTTATGTAGCGAAGGGTTATTCCCAAATTGCTGAAATAGATTATCAGGAAACATTTGCGCCTACAGCTCGCACGAGTTCAATTCGGATGCTAATGCAACATGCAGTGCAAAATGACGACATGATCACTCATCAAATGGATGTTAAGACTGCTTACTTAAATACGCCAATAGATTAATTGCGATATTTACATGGAACAGCCAGAAGGTTTCGAAAAAGTAGGCAAAGACGGTGAGAAATTAGTTTGTAAGTTGAAAAAGTCACTGTACCGCGGTCTCAAACAGAGTGGGAGAAATTGGAACAACATGCTGCACAGTTATTTGTGTGATGAGACATTCTCACAGTCACTCGCTGACCCGTGCATGTACATAAGAAGTCCGAGACCGACGGATGTATAATTCTAGTTGTTTGGGTAGATGATATCATAATATCTGCAGCTAACTCAGAATTGTTGGAGATCGTAAAAGAAGTTCTGTAAGAAATTCAAAATGAAAGATCTTGGTGTCTGTGAGCTTTCGTGGTTTTTGGGAACTGAATTCAAATGTAGTGACACTTGTATTGGAATGAGCAAAACGCAATTCATCGATAAGATTCTATCAAAATTTGAGATGGCCGATTGCAACTCCATGTGCTCCAGGGGTGAAGAAAGAAAGCGACACAGGGTCACGCGAATGTGATCCAAGGTTGTACAGGGCATTACCCTGGGTTCCGGAGACTCGAACCCCTGGCAACCAGGGTAACAGGGCAATTGTGGGAAGCTTAATCTATGTTATGACAGGTACTAGACCTGACTTATGCTATATTGTGACTAAACTTTTAGACCATTGCAAAACCCACTGAGTCAGATCTCAGCATGGCCAAACATGTGCTGACAGTACCTAAAAGGCACACGGGAACAAGGCCTAAAATTCTGAAAATCGGAGTCACCGTTAAAGTTAAGTGGTTTTTGCGACTCTGACTGGGGAGCATCTGTGAAAGATAGACGCAGTATAACTGGATACAATTATCAGTTGTTAGAGAACGGTCCATTAATATCTTGGAAAAGCCGCAAGTTTGCGAAGCTGAATACAGATCGATCCCTAGCTATAATGCAGTACAAGAAGCTAAGTTTTTAAGACAGTTATGTAATGACATTAACATAGTACTAGTGATAGATGATGTACTTATTAACGTAGATAATCAAGGAGCGATTAACCTAGCCAAGCATAGATATAAAATACCAATAAAGGTCAGAAATACAAACGGGATCTGTAAAGTTGAAATATGTTCCGACTGATGAAAATGTAGCTGATATCTTTACAAAACCAGCCACTAAAGCTAAGTTAGAAAAATTCAAGTCTTTTATCATGGGAAAGTAATGCTTCTTTTTTTAATTCTCAGAACATAAGAGCAAGTGCACACCGCGGCAAAACGGTATGCTCCGCTGGCCAAAAGAACGAAGGCGCTGCTATCAAATACAAATTACCGAGGGTTTCAACTTTTTTAGTAAATAATTTTATAACTTAGTAAACTCACAGTGAATTACAAATTAAGTAAACTTCAACCTGTTAAAGTCTTAGGCTTAGCTTTTAAGTAGTTTTCTTAGTTTTTGACAAAACAGTTCACATATAGATACTTTTAGGCAGAAATTTTAAAATTACGGGTATGTGCCTGTTGTTTCATTTCAGTTTTCGCGGGAAACTGGGGGCGGCCGCGCGCCGACAAGAAATAGCAAATACGCATGCGCGTAACGTTTAGCCGCGGTGTGGAGCAAGTGGGGTGTTAGAATAATGCTCTGATATTCTGACAAACCGCAAGAATGTAAATGGCCTAGCTGATAAGATAAGAAACCTCATTAACCATATGTATCCTATATCAATGTATATATATATATATATGATTGAGCAATTGAAATACTCAGTAGTTACTCCTGATCATTGTGTGTGTGGTGCGTTAAAGTGTTATCAATGGCGACATCACAAAACCTAACAACAAAAATAGTAAAAACTAATAAGACTGACACTCAACGACTTTCACTGAACCTCCTGCCGCTCACATTTGGTTTTTGGATACCAAAAATGCATTTTTGCATGAAAATTCCTGACGTGTATTTTATTTAGGTACACTTTATTTCAATAATATCTTTACCAAGAAACCGAAAGTGCATTATAAACTGCAGGATACTAAATTGTGAATGTTTATTATACTAATTATTACCTGGCAAGTACTATAGCTATAATTATACAAATAGAGTGTGTCTGTCTAGCAACTATCAGCTGATACATGTACAATGTAGTTGCCCGTGGAAATTTGATGTTCTTAAAACAAATATAAGCCAGAGAACGCAGTTCGAGGACTTACTGTATATGCTAGTTTTAATAACATCAAATTTCCAAGGGAAACTATCAGCCGATAGTTCCGAGACAAACTATTTGTCATTTATTTATATCATTCATCACAAAATTGTCTTCCGCTCCTATTGCCTGATAGTTTTCCTCTGCGGACGACAACTTACACGTCACGTGATTGCTCTTGGCGAATGAGCACACGCCAAAATTTTGTGGTAAACTGTAAGACCTGACAGTTTGCATCCGTGGATGACAATTAACTACACGTCACATGATCACTTTTAGCAAATGAGCGCACGCCAAATATTTGTGGTGAACTATAACTGATGTAGTACTCGCTGAAGCACTAATTTTCAAATATTTAAAGTAGTTGTGTCATGGTGAGAGATCTTTACATTCACAGTCCAGGCCAGACACAGTGATTTTCATATGAACTGACAATAATAAACCTCACACGTGCATGTGGGATGGTTAAAATCAAAGCAAATAAATTATGCAAAAATGACTTAACAAACTGCATGTGGATTGAGCTAGATTTCAAGGAAAATATTGCACATCAATTCAATCTAACATTTAGCGAGGAGACTTTAACTGTTTTAGCCTATTGACAGCCACTAATCGAACATTGCAATTGATTTGCATGCATTCACTGCAAGCACTACACCATGACATCAGCCCCTGTAATAGAGCCTTTCTGCTTGCCTGTTTGTTGCCCCATTTGATACCATGTGACTTTTCCTTTGAGTAGTGCGTTTTTGTTTTTCTGTATCCCAAGAAGAATCCAATTTCTATAATAAATTTATTGGAAAACAAAGCACTGATCAAAAATCCTTTGGAGAACTATCATGTGGTCTGAAATGGGGCAACAAACAGGCAAGCTGAAAGGGTCTATTAAATAATGTAAATGCATATATGTGACATAATTATCAAACCTTCAAATGATTACCATTGGTCAGTCCAACTAAGAACCTTGATGCTACTGCCCAAGGTATTGACATGCTGAACCCAAACAACAAAGTGCTGATGGACATAAGAAACAAGCTCCACATCATCACAGGGCGTCGTCCAACTTTATCTGCTAGCCAACCCCAAAAATAACTAATCACCAAAATCAAAAAGCAAAAATTATGAAATGAATACAAGCATTCTTATTGTGGATTAGGTAAATAAATAATAAATAAAACTTTACATATCACAGAAATTAAGTACAATGATTACATACATGTAATTACAATGTACCATGTGGCCTTATTACAGTATTACAGAGGAGATTGAGAGGAACCATTAGTGAAATCTGATCCCTCTGCCCATTTTTTTTTATTTTTCTCCCTCCTCCTTAACGAGTTTTAAACATTAAATTATTTCCACCTTGAGCATGAAATTTGTAGATCCCATTTTCTCCCTCCTCCCTGTATGCTGAATTATTCCTTCTCCCTAGTTTTTCTGGACATTTCTCCTGCCTCCCTAGTTATTTTGGCTCAATACCGGTTTCTGGGAAACTACCCACCCACCCACCCCTCCCTTGGATATGCATTGTTCTATTAATGATTGACCATTAAAGGTTAGGGTGAAGTGTGGGGGAGGGGTGGGGGTTTCTCAGAAACCATGATACGATTGATCCATTATATTTAGGCATTTCTCCCAATTCCCTAGACCGTTCCACTATGCTCTATATATACATGTACTGCAAGAAAACACTCCAGTCATTTGAGAACACTCTACAAAATGGGGTACACTTCACTGTTTGCAACCTGAAATGTTATTGGTACATTATCCAAATAATACATGTAGCCTCCCTACCCCTACAATAAACAAACTCTAATCCCAAAACAATAGAATGATTGTTCAGTATGATTAGTCCAATAGGATACAACCTAAAAAACAGTGAAGCCTGTACCTACATTTACAATGTAAATATACAGTACCTGTACAAAATGAATTAATAACTTACTAATTAATAGATATATTACAATATAGCTGTCAGCTCAATCAAACTGTTCAATTAATTTAAACCTAAGGCAGCATTAAAAGTTGCTGTACTAGAAGTTATAGCAAAATGAAGTATGGTTACAATGTATATGATTATTAAACACACAGAAGACGTATAGTTGGTGTACTAGTATGAGATCAAGTATAGCCACCAGAGCTCTGGCAGAAGCCAGTTTAACCTAGTGAAACCATTGCTAAGGTGATCTGTTCTTTATTAATTTTCATTCCCCCTGCCTTTTTTTGTAGAAGAGGGGGTCTTAAGTAGCCATTAATTAAATATTAATATTTTTTTAATAATTAGTCGATTAAAGCCAAGAACAACCATGCACCTACTCCAGCATATACATGTATGTATCAAGTATAATATATGTATACAATATTCCTATTTCCAGAATTAATGAACCCTGTGTACAGTACATTTATCATCATGTGTTTTGCACCTTGATAATCCCCTGCCTGCATATGCTGATGATGCAATCAGGCCAGAATAGTAACCTGGAAAAAGTAGATACATGTACATGTGCAGAAATACACATAATGTGTAAATTTAAGTTTGCAACGGCAGGCATCATCATTAACATTGTATATTTTAATTTATGAATACAGTAATTTAACATTGTGGACAGGCCAGTTCTCAATACTTATTTGGTTTCTATATAGATGGCCAATAATTAGAAACAAGCAGCCATATACATTTGAATAAATAGCTGTCTTTACAAAAATATATGAAAATCATGATTCTAGTGCCACAATGTAGCTTTCAAACAAATGAACAGGCAGCTATGTATACTTTCATTCTAACACTGAGCAGAAATTATCTGGTTGCCAGCTTCTACCGAGAACCCTGCAGACTGTGCATGTATACAATATTAATTTACTGCACAAATATGTTATAGAGTTGTATAACAGCTGTACACTACATTGTACATGCACATGATGGTCTTACTACATGTACTAAAATATTATCTAGCAGCTGCTTAATTACCAGTTTCTTTATCTGACTCCCCAAAGGCCTAAAAGAGAAATAGCATGTAATAATCAAAATTTCAGTAATACAATAACACCTGTTTATCTTTTCCCGGAGGTTCTAATGTTCCTCTCTTCATGAAAGATGAGACGGAAAGCAGCGATGCCATGAGAGGAAGAGAACCTCTGGTTCAACGCTATACAAATCTCACTTTCATGCACAACTGATTGACACTGTCTAAGATCTTTCATTAAAACATGAATTGGATTTATTCATAAACCATGCAATCACACACGAGTGGGCGGTCTGAACATATGGTGGTATTAATTGTCTCACTTTATCGCTGGCCATGAGAAAACTACTCAATCAAGTAGACAATGGATTAGCATTATGGTACAAAATGAATTATTTCTCAAAATGAACTCTAGTAAAATCTGCAAACCCATGATCCCACACCAAGCTTGCAGTATTTGCAGACTGAGGTACATGTACATGTATATATTATACTATCTAGTTTCCGGAAGAGTTCAACATATATATTCCACAGGGAAAAGTTTAGTTGATCGATTATCGTGAAAAAGTTGTATGAGAAATTGACTTAATTGCGGAGAAAACAATTTTAATTAATATGTACATTTTCCCTAAGAGAAACAATATTGCTGTAATCTCATGGTTTTCAAGTTCTCTTAGATGAGATTCTATGAGGGAGTTTAATAAAGACAAGTATTTAAATATCGGATATTTTGAATGTTAATTGCAGCTTCACACTCATCAGGTATAAGTTGAAATACAACTGATTTTCCATATCCTAGCTGTCAGCAAAAATGCTGGAGCATCATTTCTGTAAGTTTATAAATGCCCACAATGCTAATGCTCTTGTTCAGTGTTCAGAGTGTAGATTTCGGAGAATTTCGAGTTTAAAATCTCAATATTTCTCGCAGGACCTCTTTCTTTCATTACATTTTTCATATGTACATAGCTTAATTTGTCAGTTTAGAACTTAATTGTCACTTAAATTGATAGGCATAGTTGTGACATTATGTGGGTTTCTTTAATTGATCAATATGTTAACCAATCAAGAGAATACTTTTATATAATTCTATTGCAATGATTTAATTAATTAGTAAACTATTAGTACAGATTCTGTACTAGATTTTTATTATGCACCATCATGATGCCAGCATAGTGTGATCAGTAAATTGCACTTTTAACAAGAGGCTTTCCCGGCATTTCTGACTAGTTAGTGTCCACTCCTTTGTGGCCTTTAACTACATGTACAACAAAAAATGCCTGGGGATTTGCAGCCTCTGACACCCATGGTATGAAAAGGACAACTGACATTAATTGCATGTAATTCAAGAAACTGTAAGAGGATGTTAGTCACTTTAAGTTGTCACCTCAATTGCATTGTGATAACTGAAGTGCTCATGCATCAGTCACTGCAAATCTGGCTGACTCCAGATACAAGCATAATAAAATTAAATAATTATAATAAGTATTTGGAGCATCATACAAAGTTTCGATGCTCAAGATTACAGATTAATCCTAATAAAATGAAAACAAATTGTGTAAAACTATTTACAATATTGATTACAAAAAATTGTACATATCAAGAAACTAATAAGAATTAAAAAGATAGGTCTTTAATTTATAGCTGATTTAAAATTACTTAAAGAATCAATATATCTAATATGGTCCGGCAGCGAGTTCCAAACTTAACAGCAGCAACGGAAAAAAAATTATCGGCATAAATATGTCTTGGTTTGAGATTTCGGAACAGCCAAGAGATTATGCGGTCTAACGATCTTAAATTGCACGAAGGCTTAAGCTTAATGTATTGATTTAATAGTTCAATTTCAGTGATATAAACGGGAGTCTGACCATGTAAGGCCTTAAAAGTACTTACAGTAAAAGCAAGACAATATGCACTCATGGGCAACCTTTTCAGTTATATTTATTTAGTAGTTTTAATTAGTGCATGTCAACCTTGTGACCAGGGTCTTCTCGGTCAGATCCAAGATGGCGGCTACTCAGAGAGAAGACCCTGGTAAACCCTGAACTGTCACGTATTCTGATTGGCTCTTCGATTATGACACAAGGGTTGTTCTAATTGATTTAATAGTTCGATTTCAGTGAGATAAACGGGGGTCTGACCATGTAAGGCCTTAAAAGTACTTACAGTAAAAGCAAGACAATATGCACTCATGGGCAACCTTTTCAGTTATATTTATTTAGTCAGTTTTAATTAGTACATGTATCTAATAATGTAAATCCTTCATTAAACATACCTTTACCATGGCTGGTAGAAATGGGAATAGCATGGATATTGTCATGGCTGTTGACACCTGTATGATATAATTATTATCAAACTCATTAATAATTCATGAAGGAAAAACAAAGTAAATCAATCTGCGATAAGTGATCTGTAAATCTGATACAGATTTTGTCCTGTTTCACATAATAAATTAACTTTTGCTTTGATTTTCTTGGCTGAAATATGTTGTATCGCCAATATAACTGGAAAAAAAAGGACTGTGCTTTATCGGATAATTTACAAACTTTTGTTTCCAGCTCGAGTTTGTCAGTAAATCTGATAAAGCATGGCTACTCATTCTGTATCTATAATTACTTCTCAAACTCATTAATAATTCATGAGCTTTTTAGTCAATCAGAGGGCTGCACTTGGTCACATGCATGAATCTTGATACCCAATGAAACACTAGATGAACATCACTAGTGATGTGTTCCCATTGGGTATCAAGATTCATGCATGTGTTGGACCTAATGTTCAAAGCTACAAGGATTACAGCATAAGTATGACTTTACATGTACACGGAGAAGTGAAGGAGAAGACGGAAATAAAAATCGGTGTCCAGCTGAGTGCGACTCGAACCATCATCCTCATGACTGCTCTTGACTACTAGTCCGCTGTCTTAATTGCCCACTACGCTATTAGGCCGTTTTTTGAAATGACCGTGACAAAATAACAATCACAACCCTTGTAGTCTATAATTGCATGCAATAAAGTTCCAGGCAACAATACTTTCTAATGATTTATGAAAGCAGGTATTGTTTTCGCTTGAGAAGTCAGATTAAAAACTCGAGCTTCGTGTTTCACCAGGGAATCCAAACACCGAGAAAGATGAAAGCACGAGGCTGGTAAAACACTAGCTCTCGTTTTTGATCTATCACATAAACATAAGTGCAGTGTTTATTATTAATATCACTATATAATTTTAATTAATATTGATTGTATATTCTGGAACCAGCCAACCAACCACTCCTGATCACATTTTAAATTCTCCTTCAAATTCTAAGGGAGAATTTAGAATGTGATCAGGAGTTACTTACATGTATGCCATTGTTGCACACAGTCCTTCATTTGTACATTCATTAAAGTGCAACTAACCCCTTTTGCAATTTTTATACATATGAATCTTTGAAAGGTTTTGAGTACTTCTGCGAAGAAATTGTTGGCTTACAGAGAATACTCTATGTTCTAGGCTTGTTTGAAATGGTGAAAATTTGACCTTTCCTGACCCATGACCGCGTAAGAAAAAGCCTGGGTCGATTCTTGATCTTACGTCACCTCATTAATGCATTATTCTCCATGGCGCCTTTCCATCACAACAACATCGATATATAGAGAATATACACAGTCTGTGAGTTGTTAGTAACGTCAGATCAAGAATCGACCCAGGCTTTTCCTTACGCGGTCATGGGTCAGGAAAGGTCAAATTTTCACCATTTCAAACAAGCCTAGAACATAGAGTATTCTCTGTAAGCCAAAAAATTTCTTCGCAGAAGTACTCAAAACCTTTCAAAGATTCATATATATATAAATTGCAAAAGGGGTTAGTTGCACTTTAAAGTTCAGCTCTGTCAATGAAATGTAATTTTGCACAGCAGATACATGTTGTACTTTACAAATCATACAGAACTAGAACTACTGTTTTAACATGAATCCTGCAATATGATTTACTAAATACAAATTACAATGTAGAGCAGTTGTGATATACCAAGTTATACAGATTTGTTATATGCACCAGTCAATTTCAGCAATGCCCATCCCCCCCCCCCCCCCCCAAACCCAGGCCAACCCCTAGGTCATTAGTTTTTTTTATTGCAAATCCTCATAATGTACATATGCTCCACAGTGGGGCCAAGAGAAATAATATTGTTTCTTATTGATCAACATGGATGGGATCAAGAAGACCCTTGTTTTCACGTTTGCGACTTCCGTTTATGCTGCTTATATGCACATGGCGACATCAAAATACTTGAAAAAACGAAAATTTGACTTCTGGTTGCCATCTGTGGCTTAAAATTTTGAACATCCAGTGCTTATGCTCTCTTAAATGCCCACCCGTACCAAAGTTGAAGACCTGCCACAGACTTGCAGCAGGTCTTCCTAATGACTGTATAGGCGAAATGTAGGCGACCTGCAGGTTAAGTAGATGTCAACAAGACTGTCCTTGGTCTGCTGCAGACGAGCGTCGAAGTTGTGTGGACTTTCGTCTGTTCCACGTATATATATATATATAACGTCAAGATGGCTTGATCAACGCCGATGCCTGCTATTTTTGTTGACTGACAAGTATGGCACGCCGTTACGGACAAAAGGAATACGAGATTTTCCAACAGTTGAGATTCACAATTCGTATGATGAGAATATCGAATTGTAGTTTACTATACGAGAACACAGATTCATGTGTTGAGAATGCACGATATATAGTCGAGAAATCAAAACGTATACGAGATTTTCAAATCAGTCGAAATTCACAATTCGTATGACGAGAATATCAATTTATTAGTCTAGAATTGTAGTTTACTATACGAGAACATAGATTCATGTTTTGAGAATACACGATCAGTATTAATAGTCGATAAATCAAATTTGTCTAGTAATAAACCATGGTCAACCGTATCGAAGGCCTTCTTTAAGTCAAGTAAAATAACAATATTAAAGAGACCCCGATCCATGTTTACCAGCCACGAATTAGTGGAATATAACAAAGCAGTCATTGTTGAGTGCAATCGGCTGAAGCCAAATTGCTTGTTTGTTAAAAATATTTCTTTAGAAAGATAGTTATATAGTTGATCGTAAAGTATTCGCTCGAATATTTTGCTAACAACTGGAAGGATTGAAATTGGTCTGTAGTTATCCATATCGCTTTTTGATCCGTTTTTGTGTAGTGGGCTAACTCGTGCTTTCTTCCACTCAGACAGGATTTTTCCGGTTTCGATAACTACATTTATCAGAAAGGCAAGGGAGCTGGAAATGACTGGTCCAGCTGCCTTTAATATTTTTTTTGTATAGATATTCCATCTAAGCCCGTTGCCTTTGCAGATGATAGCTTTTCAATTATCTTAAATCGGCTTTTGGTTCGTTCTCAGGGGCGTTAAGGCATGGGTCTCAAACTATTCCAATATGGCCGCCGCAAATCAAGAGGGGGTGGTCTATCTCGTCGTGCTTGTGATATATAGTCTTGACACTTTGACAGATTTGATAAAGTGACAACCTTAACACATTTTTGTGACAGTTTCCATGGAAACGTGTTATGTGACCTTTGAACTTTGATTTTAAAGAAAATTGGGAAAAGCCTCCTGCAGGTCGGTAAAAGTTGTTAAGATAGTGGATATTTTCATGCAAGTGAATCAAGGTTAGTGCACACGTTCCTGCTCCAATTTCAAAAGTTGGTCATTTTAAGGGGAAGGCAATTTAAGGCAAGTGTGAAATTTGATATCCTCAAGTTTCCACCGAATTAACCGAACATTTCAATAATAACCAACTTTTCAAATTGGAGCACCGAAGTGTGCACTAACCTTGATTCATTTGCATGAAAATATCTACTATATCAACAACTTTTACCGTTCTCCAGGAGGCTTTTCCCAATTTTCCTAAAAATTAAAGTTCAAAGGTCACATTACACGTTTCCATGGAAACTGTCACACAAATGTATTAAGGTTGTGACTTATCAAATCTGTCAAAGTGTCAAGACTATATCTCACGAACACAAAGAGATAGACCACCCCTCTTGATTTTCGGCGGCCATATTGGAGACCCATGCCTTAACACCCCTGAGTTTGTTAAGCTAAACTCGAATGTAGATGTTGCTTGCTTAACGTAGTCTTTAAACCGTGATTCGCTTGGCTCAATATTTTCAGCGAGTTTGGAACCAATTTCAACAAAGTGGTTGTTAAAGAGTTCGGCGATTTCAGCAGGAGTTCTAAACGATTCATTGTTGTATTTGATTTAATTGATAACTCGATATTCCGTTTGCCGTCCATTAGGCTATTTATTATTTTCCACGTGCCTTTGGGATGATCTTTATTTTTTTCTATTTCTTCACTGTAATAAGTTCGCTTAGCTCTTCTTACGCTGTTATTAACTTTGTTTCGTAAGGCGGTATAAGCATTCCAGAAGTCTTTGTTTTTCGTTATGGTTTTGGCTTCAGAAAGCTATTTCTGCTCGTCTTACGGCTCTTAAAATCCTCTAACACTGAACTATAAGAGTAGTATGTAGGCCCTGTATAGATCATATACCCTCTCCTGATTGGTCGAGAGCAAATCTGTGACGTCACAGGTTGTGTGACGTCACAGGCCCCGCCTCCTCGGTTATAGATCTTAGGCAGGCTGTGGATTGGCTGCCGCTGTTATAGATCCAATACGGGCTCAGGATTGGTTGGGATTTATAGATCCACTACAGGCTCCTGATTGGTCGGGATTATAGATCCACTACGGGTCCGGGATTGGTCGGGATTTATAGATCCACTACGGGGCTGGGATTGGTTGGGATTTATAGATCCAATACAGGCTCAGGATTGGTTGGGATTATAGATCCACTACGGGCTCAGGATTGGTTGGGATTTATAGATCCACTACGGGCTCAGGAGTCCCCCGCGGAGAGGTCACAGGGACCCCCACTGGGCCCCCCACCGGGGACCCCACAGGGGACCCCACCGGGGACCCCACCGGGGACCCCACCGGGGACGCCCCTGGGGGCGCCCCTGGGGGTCCCCCAGAGACTACACTGACACCCTGATTCCCTACGAATCCCCTGTGGGTACAATGACCGTGGGTCCCCGCCCTCCCCCCCCTCCTAGTGATAGCCCGGGACCCATGGAGCCGAGAAGACCTAGATTTTGGGGACAAACCGGACCCCCGGGATTTTTACCCTTGTGGTCTTATAGGAAGCAACCACTATGTAATAATACCTTATGGTTTTATGTGATTCAACCACTATTGGAGACAATAAAAAAAGGCATGTGTTTGGTAAAAACAACTTTGTTTCCAAATCTTTCATAATATAATAATGTTACAATAATAATAATAATAAAAAATATATACACTATTTACAAGGGGCCCTATTTCGGGGCCCCGTAGGGAGAGAGAGAGTGAAATTACATGGTATTTTGTTTGGGCCATTGCCCTATTTGACATGAATTGTTGGGGCCATCGCCCTATTTTATAATTAAAAAATACAGTGAGTTGGGCCATCGCCCTATTTTATAGCTAAAAAATTACAATGAGTTGGGCCATTGCCCTATTATAGTTGAAATATATTTGAAAATTTTAATTATAAGCAAATTGTTTTAAAAATGTATAAAAATAGGAAAAGGGAAATTGCCATGGAGAAAAATGTCAAATGTCAAATCATATTGTAACGGGTTGCGTGATGTTTTGGCAAGGGTAACGTCACAACCCCTAACGTGTCCATGTGATTGAATAAAATAATGGAGCCTGCCCTAAGAAAAAAAGAATGCTCGATCCGACTTAAACAGCAATAACACAAAGGTATCCTATCGTACTTGAGAGACCTTGCTACGAATCTTATAAAACAGGGAGTGCACACTTGTTCCCCGCAGCACGGGAGGGGCGGTAGCTGGTTGTTGGGGAGGTCTCCACAGATAATACACTATAAAAATAAAAAATAAAAAGATTGGCGAGGATAATACATTTTTCTCCATGGCAATAAGACTCCCCTACTTCCAAGCTTTCAGTGGATAAATATAAGAATAATATTCTCGGAACGAGGAAGATAACGGCAAATGAAAACTGGCTAAGGTCGAGCCATGTCTAAAATATAAGAATAATATTCTCGGAACGAGGAAGATAACGGCAAATGAAAACTGGCTAAGGTCGAGCCATGTCTAAAAATAATTATGCTCCCCGAGCTAATAAAAAAACGGTGCCACATTTTTTGAAAGCAGACCCCACAACGAGGATGTTCATTAGTCTTTAAGGCATCCGCGATTGCCAAAATGAAACAGGATTTGCAGTATACACTTCTGCAACAGGGCATGGGGGGTAAAGGTACATGGTTGAGTCCACCACCACCACCACACCATATACACTATAAAAATAAAAAATAGAAAACTATGAATCAATGTGAAAATACAATTTACGCCACTGAAAGCGTCCCCAACCATCCCAGTCTCCCAGATCCAAATAGACTAGGTGGTGGGGGCAACGGAAGTAAACGAGTCCCTCCTTACAGTGGATACGAGCGACAGTCATATTCGAGTGGCAATAGACGCACCAATTAAAAGTGTATTCGGTCAGGGGTTCCACGTACATGGCCGCGCGGGGGCCGGTGAACGTGCTAAAATTTCGTACAAACTCCATGGTTTGGCGGGAGTTTCCCCATGAGTAGTTTCCCCGGACAACTGCGGTCAAATGTTTTAAGAGGAATAAACTAGGGTTAAGTTCCTTCTGATGGGCGGCCTTCCTCCGGTCTATTCTCTGTTGGTTGCAAACGTATTCCCCAATTTTTGCGAGGATCTCTGTGGGGAGGCCTGTGATCCTCAACACCATAGCATGCGTATAAAAATGAATGTGAACACGGGACTGAGAAAAAAATAAAAATTAAAAATTAAAAAGAGGTACGGTATGAATAATGCTTTAGAGGAATTCGTTTCTGAAGAGGCGCTCTTACCGAGAGCGGGCAGGTCCCGAGAGGACCTCCAAGAAAACCTATAAAAAATTAATCAAATTATTGTGCGTCGGGGGATTTTTTGCCAATAAAAATGAACGGTCCTGTTAAGCAGAGTCCGAACGCTACACACTGTCTTTTAGGGGGACGGGACGGAGAAGAACTTACAGGTTCCATGTTTATTACATCCACACCGTGTACATTCTATAAAAACAAAAACAAAAAGTTAGTGGTTGTGTTCCAAGATAAAAAACAAGTCCGCAGGACCGTACCTCTCTATCCCTACGAGGCCCTCGGTAAGCCATCCTCCGTCTCTTTTTGTGTGTTCTGTAAGCTGTAGAAATAAAAAGGAAACCAAAGGAAAAAAAAAAAGATTAGTAACCAAGCGTGTTGAATTTCAAGAGCGAATTCCGTGTACACTTACCTTCTCGAGGCGTCAGGGGCAAAGGCACCGAACTTCATTCAACCCTATCCTTTATAGATCCTATACTGGTTCCTGATTGGGGCACTTTCTCGGGTTTTGATTGGCCCGTTTTACGCCACGGGCTCTAGGATTGGTGGACGTTCGATCCGGTTTTGACGTTTTTTGCCAAACTTTTTTTCTGAGCCCCTAAGAAGCTCAAAGTCAACCCTAAAACAGCGTGGAAATTGGCTATTTTTTTTCTGGAGGTCTTCTTCTCAACCCCCTCTTAGTTTTCCCCGTTTTTTCCCCCTTCCTTCGACCCGGGAAAGGTGTTCTTGGAGACCCGAAACCTGTATGACCTTTGGGAAACCAGTTGAACGTTACCGGATGTTTGACGGACCAATCACAAGGTGTGACGTAGTTTGTTTACGTGCCCTTTTCTTACTTCGGGTCAAGGTTGTTTACCAGAATTTTTGGGGGAAGTCCAAGAAGCTCAAATTCATCCTGAAAACATCGGGGAAATTTTCTAAAATTTTCTACAGACCCTTTTCTCACGGCCCTCTTAGTTTTCCCCCCTTTTTTTTTTGTTTTCCCTTTCACACTTTCCGAGCAAGGGCTCCTAAACCGTCTGAAACCCCAACGCGTCCCTCGGGAAACCAGTGGAGTGTTGGCGCGAACCTAAAAGGAGCCTAAACCCTCCAATCACAAGCCGAGGCTTATATTTGCGCGCCCTTTTCTTATTTCGGGTCCACTTTGTGGACGTTGGTTCGGAGGGACGGTTTTGGGAAGGCTTTTTCGCTAGTTTCCTTGGCGCGAAAGAGAGAACGGTTTGAAGAGGCCTGTAGAGTGAGGTCTCCCGGGGGAGGGCCCACAAAAATTCGGAAGAATAAGCGGTGGGGTGGGGGTGTTTGGGGGAATTCTTTTACAAAAAATAATAAAGAGAGTCGAGCTAGAACCAAAAACGGATCGAAATCCACCAATCATGAGGGGTGTTCATTCTAGGGGAACCAATCCCAGACCGAGAAAAGTGCCCCAATCAGAGAGAAGTGTAAAAAATATAAAAGTGAGTGACGGCTTTTGGTTTGGATTAGTTTCACCACGATGTCCACCTTAAACTACCTAGATGAGGAAGGCAGGGAAGTCACCCTTACCATAGAAGAAGAAAAAGTGGACAATCCCTATGCCTCATCATTACAGACCACACAGCCCCCTCTCCCCCGTGGAGTCGGAGGAAATTCTCCCGCCTGCCGCTTCGGTTCCCGTAGAGGAAATAGCCGTAGAAGAAAACGAGTGGCCAACGTACGAAGACGTGAACCCTTGGCACAGCGAAGACGCTACGTACGCGTTCCTCGAAGCCACGGAGTTTCCCCCGGACACCCCGTCCTCCTCTCAAGAGGCATTTACCATCCCCGAGGGGGAGTCGCTAGAGTTGGGCGGAATAACCGAAGAGGACGTCGAGAAACTAATCACAACGTGGCCCCTCCCCGCCGAGCTACCAGAAATTAGTAACCAAGATCTTGCCGAAGTTTTTTCCGAGGAGACCGAACCCCTCTGGGATGCAGACGCCTGGTTAAACGAACTGTTTCCCTCCACAACTCGGAAACGCATGGCAGAACAACGGGGTGGCGGGGCGGCTAAAAAGACAAAAACAAGCGCCCCAGAAAGTGAAGAAAGTGAGGACGACGAGGACGACGACGAAGAAAAATTTGAACTGGTTCAAACAAGATCGAGAGCCTGTAAAAAATTCAAAACAACGTGCAAGGACTACGAACTGAAAATCAAGACACGGGCCCGCGCGACTCTGGCTGAGGTAAGTCGAAAGTAAGACTACACTAATTTTGAGGGGCTGTCATGACCGCGCGCGCGGTGGCGCATGGCTCTAATTCTCCTGTTTGGAATCTCAAAGGAAAGGAGCGGGTTCAAACCCCCGCGCGTGGATTTTTTTTTTTCCTATTTTTTTTTTATAATTGTTTTTCTTTCTTTCTCGCCTCCCTTACTACAGTGAGCCTCAATTTTTTATTCATTTATATAAAAATAAAAATAAAAAACATTTTATTTATATTTTTATTTTTTTTAATTTAAAAAAAAAAAATTATTTTAAATTTATTTATTTATGATTTTTTCTTTCCTGTACAGGCTCTTCAAGACGTGACCGCCGTTATAGAGAGGGTCCTGGACACCACTCTTGGGACCGCAAACCCAGAAGATCGGGTTAGGCTTACCCTAGACGCTCCACGCTTGGACTACCCCCTTTCCTTTCCTTACCTGATGAGGTCTACCCTCACCCCCGCCCTGGTCATGGCCAGAATTGGAGAGCTCACACAATCCAACCAAGAGTTCATCCTTCAGGGCAACTTCCATGTCCACGTGTTTCACGTGGAAATACCGAGGGCGGGAAGGGGTCGTTCGGCCCGCTGTTCTACTACCGACTTGGAGAAATTCAAGAAAATTAAAAGAAGTATTTTGAGGATACGAAATGTAGACGAAATGTGTATGGCCAGAGGATTGGTCACAGCCCTAGCCAAGGCACAACAACATCCACAGTACCAATACATAAGACTGGGGAGGCCCGTGCAAAGGAATCTAGCTGTGGAACTCCATCGTCAGGCGGGGGTGCCTATTCAACCGTGTGGGCTACCAGAGCTTAAGCAATTCCAGGAGTTTTTTAGGCCTCAAGGTGTAGAAGTAAATCTGGTCTCCCGTGCCCACATGAACAGCCTTATCTACTCAGGCCACCTCCCCGAGGCACAACACCGCCTTTACCTGTACCAAACAGAGGACCACCACTATGACGTCATCACCAACATGTGTGGGTTGTTGAACGCCAAGTACTTTTGCCCCCTCTGTAAGAAGACCTACAATAGTCCTATACATCACGTCTGTGACACGACCTGTGTTTGTTGCGGCGTCAAGGATTGTTCCCCCCTCCCCCCTGGAGAGAAATGGGATTGGAAAAAGTGTGACCATTGCCATCGGTGGTTTAAGAGTGAAGGATGTTATGAGAACCACCGCCGTCGCCAACCCCGTCGGTCGGGTCGAGGGTCTCTGTGCACAAGAGAATGGAGCTCTTGCGAGCGGTACACCCGTTGTGTCCAGTGTGGGGTGACCGTGGACCATCTGTGCAGGACCCGTCAACAACCAGGGGTCCACGTGTGTGGGGAATACCAATGCCGAAGCTGCAACACTATTGTCCCCCCGGACCATCTGTGCTACATGCAAGTGGCTGACCAGAAAGCCCCCAGGGTAGAAACAGAAGAAGGAGAAGAAGAAGAAGAAGAAGAAGAGGCCTCCACGGCACTCCTGGCGGAAGAAGAGGGGACGGAGAGAGCCGCTGCGGAAGACGAGGGGAATGAGGACAAGTTCCGGTACCTCTTCTTCGACTTCGAAGCCATGCCCCTGGAGGCTCAGCACAGGGTCAACTTTGCGGGAGTCTCCAAAGTGTGTGAGCTCTGTGTGACGTCAGATTTACCCACCTGCACTCAATGCGGTCCACGGAAAATAGAGTTCAAAGGCCCCACGGCCCTCACCCAATTCTGCGATTGGCTCTTCTCGGGGGACCATGAAAATTACGTGTGCCTGGCCCACAACGCTATGGGGTACGACTCCTACCCTATCATGGAGTACTTGTTCAAGAATGCCGTCAAGCCTAAAGTGCTCTTCCGCGGCGGTAAGGCTATGGTGGTGACCATCCCCGACTACAAGCTCGTCCTCAAGGACTCTCTGCTCTTCATCCCGCTAGCCCTCAAACAATTCCCCGTCACGTTCGGTTTCCAAGCAGAAAACCTCAACAAGCTGGATTTTCCCATCTTTTTTAACAAACCAGAACACCAGCAGTACGTGGGACCGCTACCAGACCTTCATTATTACGACCCAGATTCACTGAGTCCTCAAGGCAAACAAGAACTAGTGGCCTGGCACGCGACCGAACGGGGCAAGGGGACGGTGTTTGATTTCCAGAAAGAACTGGCCCTCTACTGTCACCGGGATGTGGCCATCTTACAACGGGCCTGTTTAGCGTTCCGGGCTATCATGATGAAAGCGGCGGAGATAGATCCCTTTACCAGGACCGTGACGCTCGCCTCTATGTGCAACCTGGTTTTTCGAAAGAAATTCCTACGCCCTAACACCATTGCGGTCTTGCCACGGCTCGGTTACCGCCCCAAGGATGTGCAGTCGGCGCTGGCCCTCCAATGGTTGGCCCACGTGGAGCGGCGGGACGGAATTCAGATCCAGCACGCGGGCAACGAAGGAGAGAAGCGCGTGGGGCCTTACAAACTGGATGGGTACCACGCAGCCACCCACACGGCCTACGAAATAAACGGTTGTTTCTGGCATGGCTGTGATCGTTGTAACCACCAAAACAGAGTTCATCCCCTACTTCATTGTACCATGAGCACGTTGGCTGACCGCACCCGGGACAAAGTCGCGTACTTGGAACAGCAAGGGTACCGCGTGGTCCAGACCAGAGAGTGCGACATCAGAGTGGCCATGGCCTTGGACCCTACCATCGCTGCCCTCGCACCCATCCCTCAAGCCCAGCTTCCCCTCGACCCCAAGAAGGCCTTCTTTGGGGGGCGTACCAATGGGATTAGGACCTACTGGGAAGCCCAGGAGGGAGAATGGATGGAGGCGCTGGATGTGTGCTCCCTGTACCCCTGGGTACAAAAGACGAAACGGTTTCCGCTGGGCCATCCAGAAATCCTCACCCAGAATCTAGACCCCACCCTACCCTACGAGGGGTTAATCCACCTCAAGATTCTACCGCCACGCCGGTTATTTTTCCCCGTCCTCCCAACCCATGTGGGAGAAAAACTTCTGTTTGCCCTCTGCCGGACCTGCGCCGAAGAAAAGAACCAGGAACCCTGTACGCACGAGGACGAGGCCAGGGCTTTGACAGGGACCTGGGTAAGCCACGAACTCCATGCAGCCCTGCGCCACGGCTACCGGGTCCTGGAAGTCTACCGTGTGTGGCATTATTCAGAGTCGGAACAATACGATCCCGCCACCGACACCAAGGGGTTGTTCACCGACTACGTGAACACCTTTCTTAAGATGAAGCAAGAGGCGAGCGGCTGGCCGCCCGGGTGTCACACCGACGCCGAGAAAGCGGCTTTTATAGAGAGCTATCTGCTGAACACGGGGATCTTGCTGGAGTGGGCCAAGATCGCGTTCAACGCGGGGATGCGGGCCCTGGCGAAATGGATCCTAAACACCTTGTGGGGCAAGTTCGGCCAGAAACAGAACCCTCGGCAGACGGAGTACGTCACCGACTTGGACCGCTACTTTGAGCTCATGATGAGCGAAGAGAAGGAAATCCAAGACATTCTGTTCGTGCACGAAGACATGGTGCAAGTCCACTACACCGCGAAGCCGCAGTACATCGACTCCAACCCCTACACCAACGTTGTGTTTGCCGCCTACACGACAGCCCACGCACGCCTGAAATTGTATTCTTACCTCGATCTCTTGAAGGACCGTATCGTCTACCACGATACGGACAGCATTTACTTCACGCAGAAAGCAGGCCAAGTGGCGCCCCCGGTCGGTCAATTTCTAGGCGACATGACCAACGAATTGAAAGAAGGCGAACAGATTGTCCGTTTTGCCTGTACCGGGCCCAAGAGTTACGGGTATGAAACGAGTCAAGGCCGTACCGTCTGCAAAGTGAAAGGACTACGCCTCAATGTGAGAAATCGGGCGATCGTCAACCTCGAGACCATGGTAGCCATGGTGCAAGGGCAAGGGGAACCCACACGGACGGTGGTGACGCCGCACGCCATCCACCGCAACACCCAAGACCGGACGTTGCACACCCGCCCAGAGACCAAGACCTTCAAGGTGACCTACGACAAGAGGGTTCTCCACGGCTACCAGAGCTACCCTTACGGCTACTAAAGAAAAACAAAGAGACTCTAGAGGAAATATTTTTATTGCAATAAATGGTTCAGTTCCTTTGAGCTGTGATACTAAAGTCTCAGTCTTTTATTTAGAGGAACTCCATCTTGTAAGGCTGGAGTCTTGGATGCTTGCGCAGGAATCCTTCCCAAATACAAATATGATAGACCAACATCACATAGAATCCATAATAGGTTCCTTCGCAGTCGCTCACCACATACTGCTTCCTTTCGCCTTCGCTCAGGTATTCTTCCATCCAGTTCCCAAATGTAGAATAGCACATGTGGCACTCGCCCACAATGACATCGCCACCGCCGCCGCCTTTCTCAGCTCCATAGAAAGTAATATCTAGACCCATGACGTTCACAGCTTGAAGAGCAACGCGTAATGAGTGAGAATTATAAAAGTCTTTTTTTCTTTAAGTCTTTTTCTTCAGGTGTTTGACGTTCCACCGGCTGATACTCTTGCCTTGGCGCTTGCCCGACGTGGTCGTCGTTCGGATCGTTGTTTCGGTACGGCCGTCTTTCGATTTTCGGTTCGTGATCTTGCGCACGGTTTGCAGCCCTCCTGTCTGGGTTTTCTTTTTCTTTTGCGCCTTATACTTTTTCTGTATTTGCGCTACCGCCCGGGCGGTCTTGCTGGGTTTTTTACCCACCACGGTATGGCGTGGCAACCTCTTCCGGGCCATCGTCTTCCCTGCGGTGGCGACACGGCGTTGCCAGGGGGCTTGTCCCATCCCCGCGGGTCTCATTAGGGTTCGTGCCATGGCGTTAATGAAGGGGGATTTAAAAAGGACGCCAATTTAAAGGCGGTTTTTGGGCGGAACCTGGGCCAAACGAGAGGCGGCGGCTACCCCCACGGGGACCCCCACGGGGACCCCCACGGGAAAAGGCTTTGTAGGGGGTCCTGGAGAACGGTGTTTCCTCTCGGCGGGGCGGCGGGAGATCTTTGTAGGGCTGGGGCGGGAGATCCTCTTGGTAGGCGGTGGCGGTGCGTTTAGGCCGGGGCGTGTACTCTTTCTTCTTGGAGATGAGATCCCGGGGATGGCGGACGAGATCTTTAGGAATTTTTTCTTCCGCTAGAAATTGCATGAAATCACGGTAGCCGGGCGACGTGCGGGTGGAAGAAGGATGCACCGCTTCTTTAATCAGATCGGAAATTTGACTGCCCGGTAGGGTTTGCCCATAGAGTTTCACTTCCCCTTGCGCATTCCAGGTAATTTTCGGGGCTCCTTTCAGTTTCAACAGATTGACCAGCACCGACGCTAAAGGTTTGCTGGAGGGGGGAACTTTTCGCAAAGCGCCCCTTTGGCTCTGGGTTAACACTTTGGCCGCCACGGCCGTGAAGGGACTAGGCTCAAGGGTTTCACGACGCCGGACGTATTTTTGGAGTAAATCTTGAAACTGGTCGGCGCTGGCCGGTTTCTCTGGGTTTTCTAGGACCTGTGCCATGGCCGTTTGGTACTGACTGAGCACTTTAACCCCTTTGGTCGTGTCCACACGAAGCTGTTGTTCCAACCACCGCATAGACTCTTCCGGCACCAAGACCATGCGCATAGGGTTCTTCCCCTCGGCCTCTTTCATGGCTTTTTTCGTTTGTGTCGCTTCACTTCCCATCGCGTCACGGAAATTCCTACTGGGGCTGCTGCTGGAGGGTGGTGTGGGGTCCGCTTCTTTTTCCCTGTCTGGGATTTCTTCTTGGGCGGTCGCGTCTTATACTTTCTTTGGATTTTCTTCGCCGCCCGCACAGTCCTGCTGACTTTTTTTCCCGGCAGGGTTTGGCGTTGCCTTTTTCGCAGGCGGGCTAAAAACAACTGCCACCGGGCCGGGTCTGTACCCTCGGGCACCGGCCAGTTGCGGATGGGTTGGACCATTCAGGACCAGAGATGAGCCTGACTCAGTTCTCGGGCGTACTCTTGCGGGGAAGGGTAGGGGTTAGAGTAGTTTGGGTTAATATAACCTCCGGCTTGATCCAGAGCTTTCTTGGCTCCGTAAGCCACGCCTCCACTGATAGCTCCGGCGGCGGCCGCTTTGGCAGCAAAAACGGCGGCGGCAATGAGGGCGGCGGTCGTGAAAATGAAGCCTCCTCGCTGGCCCACGGCCTTTTTAAGCTTGGCTTTCTGCACCGCTGTCGAGGAGGAGAGCAGAATCCTTTTCCTCACGGCCGGCGGCAGGGCTTTGTTGGCTATTTTTCGAAGTTTCACCTTGATGGGAGCAAAAATTTTCTTCGCACGGTTGCCGATGGGAAAAGTTCCACGCAAGGCGTTGTGCACCACTTCACTCACGGCGTTGATTTGAGTGTGACTCGCGGCCCGGATGAGTTTCTTTTTCTGACCGAGATCCGCTTTGGCAAATTGTCGGATGAACAGCGCGTGACGTTGAAGCAAGGGGGAGGCCATCACCACAACTGAACGGTTTCCCTGCGGGACTTAGGCTATAAAGCTAACCCAATTCGATTTCTCCAGGGACTTCTGGGCTCGTAAAGCACGTTGTCTCTGGCCTAGAAAAGGAGGATGGAAGGGGGATTTGTTGGGTCTCTTCCACACGGCCCCCTGAAGCTCTTGGATTCTTTTTACCGTCTTCTTCTTTTTCTTAATACCCCCTCGTTGTTCTCTTAGTGGCAGCGGCTTTCCTACGAGATGCTTTTGTAGTTTGGTGTAGAGCTTGGGGTAGGACAAACCAGGGACTACCCCCTTGGGGGTTTGGGAGAGGAGTTTCAACAGGTCCAGCGCATTGCCCACCCCCTTTTGATCCTCCTCCAGCACGTAGGCGTGATGCTGTTTTCCCTCCTCGGAGAAAATGTTCGTGCGCAACCGGATTTGGGACGGGGTCCGGGGGTGGAGGTCGAAGAGGAGGTAGCCAAAGGGGCGTTGGGTCGCGTCCTGGTAGGCCCGCATCACCGCCGGTACTTGCCCCGGAAAGGCCTGCTCGGCCAATTTCCGGACTTGCAATGAATCCCGAGCGTTTTTAAAAGCCACCAGGTAGTGCGCGTTGATGGAAATGGTGCGCGCGTACTTGCCTGGGGGGAAAATGTTCTGGGTCAGGTACAGCACCGTAATGTTGCGGTGGTGCGAGCCTTTGGTGAACAGGTCCACCACCCGCTCGTCCTTGGAGCCTTCTTTCATCAAATCGTCCAGGATCAAGAGACCCGGCTTGCCGCGAAAGGGGGCGTACGGGTCGTCGGGAAGCCCCTCCACAAATTTCACCCCCAATTGTTTCTGCAGGGCAGTGAACCGGGGTTGCCAAGCGCTGCCATAGCAGTACACGATCGTGAGGGGCTGCTGGGTGAAAAGGGATTTCGCGTGGTGCAGAAGTCTTTCGGTGAACACCGTTTTGCCCGATTGACTCTGACCCGTGATCAAGATATTGCAGGGCGTTTGGAAACGGACATCCATCACGCCTCACCCCTTCCCAAGAATAACAAGACAGAGAGGTGGGTTTCCTGGTTTTATTTTATTTTTCACTTTGTCTCAAACTGATAACACATTGATCGTGAAGGGAACTGTCTTGCCGCTGCCACCGCGCCACACTCCGGCGCTGGTACTGGCGTTGCCAGGCTTGGAGGGCCCGGTCCCTGGTGGTCTTGGTCTTCCACTGCTGGAGGTTCTGCAGGACCTCCGCCAGGGATCGACCGTGGGCTCGGCGCAGGAGGTAGTACAGACAATAACTGCCGCACACGTTGGACTTGTTCCCTTGCAACATCACACTGTTTTCCCTATGCTGGGCGTTCCCCTGCCTCACGTACTCTTGCAACCCGTAATAAGAGGCGGGAAAGCCATAACTGTCGAAGAATTCATTCAGGCCTTGGCGCGGAAAATAAAGGGCCAACCAATGGGTGCCTGGTCCGTCGGCGTTGTCTGTATTGAGAATGAATGAGGCGGGGCGGGTCACGCGGCGGGGCCGTAGGTCCATGGGAAACACGCCCCGAAACGAGGCGCGGAGCCACCAATCGTGGCGGGCCAAGACCGTCAATTGCGACGTGTAGGTGGTCATCTTACAACTTTTTCACTTCTCGGCTGCTGCTGATTTCGTACGCGGCGTCAAACTCGCAGTTCACGTACACCGATAAGGTCTGGGCGACCCCTGCTGCAAACTGAAGGCGGATGCCCACCGTCCCGTACTGTTGTATGTTCATGTGCGCCGCGTTGCCACTGCCGTCCGGAGTGAAGTCAAAACACAAGATGGCGTAGCCCTTGTCCCAATCGGTCCGGGTAATGTCAATCCCATGGTTGGCGTTCATGGCGCCTTGGGCCAGGAACAGGGTATTGTAACCGTCCAGGGTTTTCCCGTCCGCAAATTCGACGCGGGAGAAGGGGGTGGGCGTGCCGTCGACCGTGACCGTCGCGCGAGTCATCCCAAACCTTTGGAAATGGAAAGGGTTCTTTTTCAGCGCTCCCAAACTGCTCCCACTCTCCACCAAGGCAATGCGCATGCGTCGGGGGATGCGACCGCCTAGGAAATCCGTTTTCTCAAAGGTGGTGTCGCCCTGGGAAATGGTGAACATCCGTTCTTCCTCGCTGTTGTAAGGGTAGAGGACGGGCTGGGACACGAGTTTCACTTCGATGCTCTTCATGAAGTCCTTGTTGCAAACACTGACACGGCGGAAGAAAGTGACCCGCTTCAGCACGATTTTAGCGGCGGCCGCTTCCCCCGCACCACTGTCCCCCATGAGGGCGAAGGCGTTGCTGGCTGGGGTGAGTCGGAATTCTAGGGGCACCCCGTTGAGGAGCAGTTTGTTGGAGAAGGCCGCGTCAATGCAAAACATCCCGGTCAGTTCTACCACTTTGCTTTCCGCCGTGTAGGCTGCCCGCGTCGTCAACCCTGTGTTGGCCCCGGTGATGGCGAACACATCCATGGAGCCGGCCATGTCTTTGTAGTACAGTCCCGAGGTCAAGTAGGATTTCTTGGCGGCTGGAGTATAGTTGAGGAGGGTGTTGAGGTAGGCTTTGTAGGGGTAGGTTTTGGTACTCATGGTCATCCATTCCCCGTTCAAGGCCATGTCTACTTGGGACCAGAGGGAATGAAACCAATTGTTGACGGGTCCCAGATCCAAACCGGCGGTCAAATTCTCGCCGTTGGCTTTCACGAGGTTGACCGTCACCTTGAAGTAACTTCTAGGCAGCACGGTGTAATAGGGACTGGCCGGGAGGTAAAATTCCACGGGCGACCCGGGCAAAAGGGCCGATTTGGGAGCGTGCTCCGACCAATAGCCTCGTTCTTCGACCGCTTGCGCCAATTCCTTGCCGAAAAAATCCAAATGAGTGTTGTAGCCGCCCATCATGTTGGGCAGGGGCGGCTTGCCCATGCCTGCGACCGTCGCCATCAATAATCGTCGTCAAAGATATCTCTCTCCACACGTGCACGCTTGACGGTCGTTGAAGGAATGAGAGAGGGAGACTGTTTTTGCTTTCTTTTATTCTTGTTGGCCGGGTTCTTCGTATTTTTGGCCGGCTTCTTCGTCTTTTTCCTTTTCGGCGCTATCCCCGCTATCTTTTCCAGGCCTTGGATCAACGTTTTGCTGGTTTTCTTGCCGAGCACACGGGCTGTTCCTTTTTTCGTGTCCTTCACGATTTGTTTCACCACCCTCTTGCCAAATTTCGATTTCAGTTTAGCGAGTATCTTTTGTCCTCCTTTTTTAGCCACCGCCCCCGCGACGGTCCCGGCCAACGCTTTGCCCGCCATGACGGCCAAGGGGGCTAGCGCCAAGGGTAAGAGTCCACCCTTTTGATTGGTGACCGGCTCGTAACGACCGAGTTCATTCCAACGGATAGGGAGGAGTCCGCCACCGCCTTGCTGGCCGCGACCCCCCTGGAAGACAGGAATGGAGGAGGGCATGCGTCGAGTGGTGGGGGGTGCGGGTTTTGCACGGAACACAGGGATCGAAGACCCTCCGCCAGCCATGTCCCCCATAGATGACTCCAGTGCCATAGATTCCGCAGACGCTCCATTCATTCTTACTTTTTCAGAGCACGCTTCACAAATTCCAACGTCGCCACCACGGTAGCTGTTGAGGCGAATGAGAGGCGTTGGCCGGACTCGTCGGTTATAAGGATTTCCAGCGTGTCAAACACCGTTTTGGCGAGCGGGAAGTAGCGCATGACCGGAAAGTCTCGTTCCACCACCTTGTTGTACGCGACCTGGGCCGACACGACACGCAGTAAGGGTGCTTTCACATCCCCCACGATATGCGGTTCGATCAGATCGCAGTACACGTACAAACTGCGTACGGGTTGGTGTTTAAAATCGCGGGTGAGCAGGTAGGGGGTGGGCGTCCGGAATTTTAGACCCGAATAGTAGGTGGACCAACACTCGGGCTGGTACCCCACCAGGGGTGTGTTGTCGTCCGCCGGATAGTGTTCGGGCTTTCCTTGCCCAAACCCAAACAGATTGGCCAGCCAGGGGCTCATGGCAATTTGGGTCTCCTCCTTGAGTTGAAGGGTTAACGTAGCGGTTCCATTAGTCTGGTACCAAAGCCATAACACATCAGGGCCTTTCATCGGAAGGGTAGCTTGGACGGCCATGAGGTTCGCGTAGTTCCCGGTCGGTACCACAAAGGATTTTGCGATCTTGCGATGGCCTCTAAACAAGTTAGCGCCTTTGCCCGTACTCGCGTTATTGATGTAGTACACAGTCCGTTCTCTCTCCAAAACCGAGGCGAGGATCAGGACGGGTTTGATCCACTGCGCCTCCCCTATAGTCGTCTTCACGAAACTGGACAACAACGGTGTGCGAGGGCCCGGTTTTTTCAACAGGTGTGCAGGATGTGCGGTGGCCTTTTTGGGATCGTCCTCCAAGCCGACCATGTAGGCCAGTTTAGGGGGGAGGACTAACATGTAGCCGCCCTTTGGGGTTTGAGCCAATTCCAGGACGGTTTTACCCATGGCATTATTGGAAGATTCCACTCGGACGCTAAATGTTTTCATGATCGAAGAGTAGCCCCCTTGCAACATCGCCCAGCGCATGGCTGTGACCAGTTCTGTGACCGTTTCGAAAGACTGTGGAGTAAAGGTGATGTTCGGGAGGAGGTCGTAGGAGATTTCTACTTCTGGATCCAGTGTTTCGTGGATCATCGAGAATTGGCGGTCTTGATCTTTGGGGAACAATTCATCCCAGGCGCGTGGAAATTGCAGGTGGCAGAGGGCCATCTCCCACTGCCGGTCCAAGACCAACATCTCCGGGAGCCGGATACGAAAATGGGAGCCTGTGTTATCGGGAAAGGTATCCCGGCTGGCCACGCTAGGCAGCGTCATCCAGATGCGGTCGGGGTTCATGCTTTCCGGAAATGGAGGGTCACTTCCACCTTGGAGGTTTGCGGAAATGAAACAAGTTTCCCTTGCTCGTCGGTTATAAGGATTTCGAAATCCTCAAACACCGTCTTGGCCAACCGTCTGTAGTACAGGGGGGCAAAGTTACGTTCGTAGACCTCACCGTCCCCGGGCCCTGAAAAAAGGACTCTCAACAAGGGGACTTTCGTATCCCCCACAATACTGGGTTCCACCAAATCACAGTACATGTACAAGGTCGTCTTCTTCTGGGGACTGGGGAAGACCAGAGTCGTGACCGCCATTTCCCAGTCTCGAGACAACGTGTACATTTTATAGAGGTGGATACGGAACCGGGACGGTTCATTGACGTAGGTGGAGACGTAAGACTTCACCCCGTGGGTTAAGGTAATGTAAAATTCCTCCTCCTCCATCCTCTCTTTCTCCACAATGACTCCGTCCGTCGGAACAACCCACTCTTTTATTTCTTTTTTTGCCCATACGTTTGGGTCTGGAGCTGAGTGACCGGGACCCAGCTGTTAAATTTAGCGGGGTACCCTTCCCATTTCACCAAGACTTCTTCCTGGTTCTTCTTCTTGCCGCGGCGGCGTTGCAACACCTTTTCGATGATAAAGAGACTTTCTTTTTCCACGGCCACCGGTGTCATCTCGCTTTCGTAAAACGTTCCCCGCAACGCCTCCCCGCTCAAGTCCTCCAACCGGTAGACGGGAGGGGTGCGGTAGTCCAACCGTTTTATCACCGTGAACACTTCCTCCGACCAGTTGGCCAGATAGCTTTTTTCAAAATGGCCTTTGGTCTTGCTAATCCGTACCGTGTCGCCGGGACGGTACAGCGGTTTCTTCGGTTTCCTCTTTAACGGCGGTCCCTTTTCCCGGTACAAGACGGCCCTCACCTCGTGGTCGTTGAAGGGCGTGACGGTGATGGGGGCGCGCCGAATGCTACTGTGGACGGCTCGGTTGTACCCGAGCACCAATTGAGGGAGGACTTTCCAATACTCTTTCTTCCCGGTGGCCGTGAAATATTTGTACATGCGGCCCTTGAGCGTCCGGTTGAACCGCTCGGCAATCTGGGCTTTGGTCTCGTTGTACGTCACGAAAAAGGCCACGTCATTCTTTTTTAAAAAGGCCTGGAACTTGCGGTTGGTAAATTCTGTCCCGGCATCGGTCTGCAACCGCAACGGTTTCCGTTCGCGGAACACTTGGGTAAAGGCGCGCACCAATTCCTCTCCCGTCTTGTTCTTCAGGGGGACCGCCCACGCGTACTTGGACAACACATCGATGATGGTCAAAATGTGTTTGGTGCCCTTGTTGAAGGCACTCGTGGCTTGCATGTCCACCAGATCCGCCTGCCACTGCTCGTCCAGGGCCATGACGCGCACGCGCCCTCGCAGAAATTTTTTTCGAAAAGGTCGGTGCAACGTAAAGGTCAATTGTTTTTTCAGCCAGGCTAAAGTGGTGGGGCGCGTCACCCCCACTTCGCTAGCCGCTTTCACCAGACGGGCAGCACCCCCAAAGGCAGCAGGGCTGCTGGGGTCGTAATACAACGCCTCGAGCAGCGCGGAAGGATTCTTTTTCTTCTCCTTCTTGCGCCCCATAATCCTCAAAATGAGAGTCCTGGATAATCACTTTTCCTCCGCAACACGCCAAGAGACAACGGACACGTTTCAAAATGCCGTGGCACTTGAGGGACGGACCTCCTCCTCCGCCGCAGGGCATTCTGTACTCTCCCCGAGTCTAGCGCGCGGGACCTCCCTTATACTTTTTTCCCCCTAGAAAAGACAGACACCGTCATTTTTCCCTGGCTATTTTTATTGTTTTTTTTTACACGAAGCAAAAGGGAGACAGGGGAACGTCTTTGAGAGATTCTTGGACCGTAGGGTACTTGCTGTCGTAGGTGCACCTCCGGCCACTGTCTTCGTACAATTTGTAGGTGTAGGTAAGGGGGTTGGTGAAAATGACGGCCGATTGCTTGATCATACAGGTCCCCTTGGTTAGATCCAAGTGGATGGTCTTCAAGGCCTTCTCCAACAATCCTGGCGCGTACGGCATGGTCAACTTCTTGTCTTCCTCCCCTTCCTCCCTTTCCTTGAACAGGTCACACGCAAAACTGTGGGCCATAGTGTTGAGGTAAGGGAGGAGTCCGTCCGCCATGGGATCCTCTTCTCGCACCAGGGTTTCCATGGTTGTCGAGGGGTACCTGTCGTGAATTTGAGTGACGTAATCCATACCAAAACGTCTCACTTTGTCGTAGAGGGGATTGTTCTCGACCGCATACTTCCGTTTCTGGAACAAATGGGTGATCAGGGTGGCGACCAACTCTTTCTGCCTAGTGTGGTAGGTTCCTTGGACATGCGCACGGAAGGTGGTTTCCAGGATCACCAGCCAAGTCGCCTTCCCCTCTTCTGTTTCCATGAACAAATCGTCCATGGTCGGCGTACTTCCGTGGGTCAGCGTAAAATGAGGTCTGAAAAAGTTGACCCCCCGCATCTGCAGCATATGGAAGGTCAGACGGTCCACAAAGTAACGCACGGCTGTCACGAACCAAGTCAGATCTTCTTTGGGCCTCTTCCTCTTTCTCTTCTCAGCCATCCTCTCTTCAGCCTCCTCCTCTTCTTCCTTCCTCTTCTCCCTCTTCTGTCTCTTCTCGCTCTGGACGGGGAGTCCTTCTTCCATGGCATCATCGTCGTCGTCGACGTCATCGTCACACTTGATCAACGCCATTATCTCGGCCACCCTCTTGCTGGAAACTTGTTCTTCTTTTTCTTCCTCATCCTTCTCTTCTCTCTCTTCCACGTCGTACTTAAATAGGGCTGTGTTCATGTGACCCCTTAAGGCATTGAAATGGTTCTGCTCAGGGATCAGTTGGTTATCCCCCTTCGTCACAGGACTGTCACAAGCATGATGTTGACGATAGAACCTACTCGAGGTGACCATACTACCGCCAAAGTGGTAAGCGATACGGTACAACCGGTTGCTTTGCCGGGACTTAGCCCTCAAATCCTGAACGTAGTCGTACAACTCAAACTCCGAGTAGTCGTAGAGTTGCTGCCATACCCGGAAGGTGTAGTTGTCCCAGATAGGTAACAGAAGGTCAAACTGTTCTTTCAGGAGCTGGTTCGTGACATGGGGGAGTAACTGCTTGATGGCATCCGCGTGATACTGCTTCACCTGGAACTTACTTTCTTTAAAGCTCAGTCCGATACCGGAATAGCCGTCCAACTTCATGGTGGTCTGGGAGTACCGCGCACACAGATGGAAGTACAGGTAGGTTAGGAAGTGTTCGTACTCTGTTATGAGGTCTCGCTCTCTCTTGTACCGGGGGTCTTGCACTGCCGAGAAGTGGGGCTCCGGGGGAAGGTGGTCTTTGTCAAAATGGGCACGGGCCGCTGAATCTATGTTCATGTAGGGGGAAGTGATAAGGCTACTTGCTAACCACCCCTCCGCATTCAATGTTTCGGCGTGGTACCAAAACTCACGGGGGAGGGCCCGTTGGGTACGGCAACGGATCAAGTAGCCCTGCGTTCCCCAGACCAGGTCCTCACAAAGCCGAGTCTCGCATATCTCGTACCACATCATTCCCAGACCCTGCTTCAGGGGAAGCCACCGGAACAAGAACCTCGCCATGTCCCTCAGGAAATTGTGGCGTAAGGACCTGTGGGGCCAATCGGTTTCCTCGCTCAACTGTTGTTCCAGGGCCATCGCATCCATTTTCGCGAATTCCTCATTGGCAATGTCAAGCATCATCGCTTCTATCTCTAGCCTCTCTTCGGGGAGCACATCTAGGCTGAGCCAATACGACAAACACCCCATCAACATGGACTCCAGTTCCTTCAAGTACCTCTCCTCCAACGCGTTCTTCAAGTCAGGGAACTCCTTCTTCACTACCTGTGCTCTTTTCAACCGGTTCCAGGTCTCCCCTTCGGCCAACAGGTCTCGGTAGAGGTATCCCAAAAGGTACACGCACACACACCTCATATCCTCCTTGTACTTGAAAATGATCTTGTTGTTGCTGTCGTGCTTAATCACCCACGCGTCCTCCGCGTTATAGCCGGAAGTCTTCAAAGTCAAGGCTTTGCGTTTGCCCTCCCGTTGGGCCCCTTGCTGCACCCTCTGAAAACAATCCCCGTGCGCGTAGGAGACCACCGCCATGTACAGGGAGGCCAACGTGACGTGCATCGGACTCATGGGAGGGAGGTCGCTATGCCTCGTCTCGGTCTTCATGAGGCGTATCTTCTGCAGAAACCCTCCAAACAATTGGGCCATGTCGTCCGTCCCCTTTTCCCACAGTTTGCTTTGCCACGTTTGCAAAATGACATACGCCTGGTCGGCCGTGATCTGTTTCAGGCTGGCTATCACCTCGTCCCTCATCTCTTGCGTGACGGGTAACGCACACATCTGCCCAAAATAGGGCAGGAATTCGTTCAGGTGTTCCGGCGAAAAACCTTGGCGAGCTTTCTCCCAATTCTCGGCGAATCCCTCTTTCGGCCGAATTGTTTTCCATTGTGAAATGTCGGCGGTCACCAAAGCCACGTACAAATGTTGGGTCAACACTTTAAATTGTTCACGGCTCGCTTTATCCACTTCGTCTACCGATAGGAATTTCGTCGTTTGGATCATCTTCCCAAAGAGTCCACACTATATGGTACTCTCGATAGAGCATAGACACCAAGGCAAACAACCAAAACAACATGAATGCCTTCTCCCAAAAGGTTCACTTTTTTATACGCCTCGGGTAGTTCCCGGTTCGCCAATCCCCGTCCTGGATTGGATCTATAATCCCCATCAATCCCGACCCCTAGTGGATCTATAAATCCCGACCAATCCCAGCCCCGTAGTGGATCTATAATCCCGACCAATCCTGAGCCTGTATTGGATCTATAAATCCCGGCCAATCAGGAGCCCGTAGTGGATCTATAATCCCGACCAATCAGGAGCCTGTATTGGATCTATAAATCCCAACCAATCCCAGCCCCGTAGTGGATCTATAAATCCCAACCAATCCTGAGCCCGTATTGGATCTATAACAGCGGCAGCCAATCCGCGGCCTGCCTAGGATCTATAACCGAGGAGGCGGGGCCTGTGACGTCACACAACCTGTGACGTCACAGATTTGCTCTCGACCAATCAGGAGAGGGTATATGATCTATACAGGGCCTACATACTACTTATAAGATTTAAAGCTAAATAGTTCTGATACATTTGGGCTGAAAACGAATAACAAAGGAAACGGCAGAACTTCTAGTATTGAGGTTTCACGCTCGCGTCTCCCACGCTCTCTCTGTTGTCAAGGAATGTTAGAATGGCTTGCCCTCCACACAGGCGTTGCTATGGGAAAATGGCGTCACGTGATCAATTGATGCAAAAGGCCTAACGTGACCGCTGAGATTAGTTCCCAGTATTTTTAGGTCAAGTTGGAAACGAGTCTACGATCCTCTGGCCGGAAGTAGAACTCACAGTATGAATTTTCGATGCAAATCTCGCGTTACTTTTGTCCGAAACGGCGTGAAACATAACAAAGCATTGTAGATCTCGACAAATAAGCCCAAGGTACATTCTCCACACATGAACCAACATGCTCGTTGCAAAATTCGGTAAATGACTACATCATTGACAAAAGTTTTGCATGCCGCTTCCAAACGCGTTACCGACGGAAAATGTGATCCTGTGCACTTCACGCACGCTGAATTACAAAAATCAATTAACACTGAAATCGTGATAAGAGTGTCCGCTGAGTGAAGACAAAACAGTCATGCACCATGTACGTACATTTACGAATTATAACGATGGGCTCTTCTTAGATATCTGAAGCTTAAGAAGCACAGTTTAAACGCATTGATTTAGTTATAGTTTTAATTTTATGTTCTGGGGTTTAAAGAGAGAATAAATATTTGTTCTTCTGTTCTTATCAATGTGCATTCCGGTAGAAGTATGCACGGTACGCGTACTGTATATTACATTTGATGGATAAAACTACGATATCCAATTCACGTTTGAGCGCCTTTTTTCCGAACTGTTTGTGCTGAGTTAGCCGCAAATATTCCCATTCCGTGATATTGATCACGGACAACAGAAAAAGTAACATGGACTCTAGTCTATATATAGTGTAATCTCGAGACGATACATGTACAGTGCAGCTATACAGTACAGTGGAATAAAGGAAACATCACAAAGGGCCGGCCGGGAAACCAAAGTAGGACCTGCGGCTCATTTGATTGTTTCACGGTGATCCTCTTGGCGAAGATTGTCTCGAAGAAGTGGCCTGTGATAGTTGCCAACTGACCTTGTAAGTTATATAATTTGCTCAGTTAACTGAATATAAAATTTTGCAATTTGTTTAAAAGCAGTTTGTAATGTACTGCATATACATGTACATGTAGCAGGTACAGCCCGACTACGGTAAACACCAGAAAAAACTCAACTGAATGTGGCTTGGAATTCTCAGCATGGCATTCATTTGCTTGTCAGATATCTGTGTTTCATTGCTATTATTTAGAAAAAGCTAACCTATCTCAGGATACCGAAAACTGACCTGTATGTAGTTATAGCTCAGGAAATGTCATACATACATTGATTAGCTTTTTATCTCACCATGGAAATTCATCAAGGGAAATTAGTTTGGGAACGGATTTGACTGATTCCCTCGGTAAATCAGCTACATGTACGTACTTCCCATTGTAAAAGAGCTGTGACTGTGTAATAAACCGCAAACCAAGTATACTATATCAACATCAGCGAATATTATTTGCTTAATTCTTAGCTGTCTTAGGCATAAAAAACTACCTAATATAATTTCAAATAAAGAGTACAAAATAAGCGTATTTGTTTCAGAATGAACTTACAGTTATAGTTAGTGAGCAATATTAATAGTGTATTATTCAGGGTAATGTAGTATGTGTTTCATCATGAGAATATAAATTATGTGTGTACGTACGTAATTAATAACTGTACACAGGCGAGGAAATTATAGGCTAAGAAATGTTTTGTGGGAGCTATAGTTAGAAGGTCCCGGACAATTATTTACATGTAATCATGATATTAGAAATTATATGTTTTTCCTTATATTCTCTACTGTTGCTAGTTTTTACGATGTAGAAAACGTCTGTAAATTATTGCACTGTCGTTCAAAATTCGTAATTTAAAACGCTCCGATCGTTTTGCTTACATTTGTACTTTTTTAAGATGGGGGTTATACTCGATTTTAAAAATTCATTTTTGGAACAAGCATGTTTTGTTTCTCTCTTTTCATGAAGGAACACATGGCATGTTATTCGTGAGATCGGATCCTTTTGGCATATCTGTTGAAAATATCAAATTGACCTTTGGGGTCATTCCCATATCATGCTATCGTATCATACACAGTATTTATTTCACCTGCAGCTCACCTACATTTCGCCTGTCGCTTTAATTAGCCCAGACCTGCACAGTATCTATTTCACCTACAGCTCACCTATATTTCACCTGTCGCTTTAATTAGCCCAGACCTGCACAGTATCTATTTCACCTACAGCTCACCTACATTTCACCTGTCGCTTTAATTAGCCCAGACCTGCACAGTATCTATTTCACCTACAGCTCACCTACATTTCACCTGTCGCTTTAATTAGCGCAAACCTGCACGGCCTCAAAACAGGCGAGCTGCAGACCTGAAACAGCCGTACCGCAGATCTACGGCAGCCGAACTGCAGACTTGTCCTTGAAGACCTACTGCAGGTAATCTGCAGGCATCGCTGCAGGTCTGCTGCAGATAACTATGCAGACCTGCAGATTTGGTACAACCCTGTCAGGGGTGCATGGAAGCAGAATTTATAATGAATATTTGATAGGATAATTTGATAATTGATAGGAATAATGAATATAATTAGTAGAATTATTTTGTATTTGGAACTTAAGGAATACCAGTAATGAATAACAAGAGTTGGCTAAAAGAATAATGAAAAATTTGTAAATGAAAACCTTAAACAGCGGCAGATAAGCCACACCTTTTTACCCAAAATCTTTGTTGCAAATCGGGAGTGCGGCTTATCTGTGAGAACATCTAGCAAAGGTCCAATAAATTTCCATAAATTAACGTTTTTAAAAAACAGTCAAACTGATTAAAACTACAGATACAAAACAAAAAGATGATCATCACAGACTTCAGTTTGCAAGCTTGGTGGCTCCCAAAAGAGCCATACATGTATGTGTTTTGTTACTGGTTCTGGACCCCTTTAATAGCTTGTTCTGTTAAATCTTCATCAAAATATATTTTAAGTGGTTAACAGTCGCTTTTCTCAACCAACTAAATGTCACCAGACACAGAATCTCCATTCCACCGCAATTCTTTTTGCAGTGTTGCCATTTCCGTGAGCGAGAAAATACCATGCTATTCTGGTCCAAGTACTCACTTCTTCTTCAGCTTTGCTGTATAGTCTTCGGACTTTTCATTCTTAATCGTTTATCTTTTGGCTGCATAGGTCCTTACTTCGGATCCAACGTATTTTTGCAGGTTTTTGTTCACGGTATTTGCTTATGTATTTTCACTTCTAGTGTCCAGTTTTCTCTCTTGCAATAAAATGCCTGGTTCCAAGCTTTGATAAACACGAGCGCGAGCATGTTTTTGTTGACATAAAATTCATGGCTACATTTAGCTAACAATCAACCTTGGACGAAAAATTACCGTCACGCAAATATAATGCTATGGAAAGTTCTATTGTATATGTGTAAGTAAGTTGACATGAAGTTCAAACACTTTCAGATCTAACATTATGGGTAAAACTACGGAGTGAAAGTTCGATGAGGCAAGGAAGGCGATGCAGCTTTCTAATATAATCTTGACTTTCCTTTCAAATTCTTTTCCCAAAATTTGGGCTTCTAAACTCGGGGTGCGGCTTATCTGCCGGTGTTTACGGTAATTAATATTTAAGGCAAAAATGGTAGAAATAATGAAAATCTAAAGTTAAATTATTCCGCTTCCACCCCCGAAACTCCGGGCCAATAATGAATTGTAAATTCTCATCTCCTGGGACCTCAAAATATGCAAATGCCCCACCATATCCAGAAAGGGAGATGGGCACTGCTGCTAGAATTAACTGATGGAGTGATGCATTATCAATTGATATCAAATTATCAATATCCATTGCGTACATGTAGGTGTAACGTAACCTGAATTGGGGAAACATAATTGCATCTTTTGTATATAGCCAGGCTGAATTTGAGTATGCATGTTCAAAGTAAGGGCAATTACATTAGCCATTTCAGAGTTGAGGAATGGACTCACACTGGTGCCAATTTTATTAAATTATATGCCTACATGTATCTCAGTCATTTTTTAAATATTAAAAATCAATTTGGAGAGCACGAACGTAATTTTTTTTCGTATTGAAGTCAGGCAAAATTTTGGCCACAATCAGACAACAATTTTTATGCTGTTAAAAATAATATAATGTTAATCACATTCGTGACGTCACTTGGTCTGTGTATTTTTATTCGTCTCCATATAAAATACTACAATATAAATGCATTTTTGCCCAATTTTCATTCTAAATATGTTTTACTTAGAGAAACCTGGACGTTGGCCATTTATTTTCAAATAGAAGCTTTGCCGTTGCATGGTCATATTTTTACTTTTGTGAATAAAATATGCAGACCAAGTAGTCAACACTATCAACTTCTATTAGCCAAAACTAAAAACCACTAGCATCGGGCTAGTTGACTACCGTTAAGATCGAGCCCTGGAAGGTACATTGTATAGCTTTGGGGGATGGCATCCAGCAACTCTAATGCACCGATCAAATTGAAACATCAACGATGTTGCATGAAAATGTTGCGTCCGTTAGAGTTACATGTAGACAGGGGCTTTATAATTACATGTAACTTCTGAGCTGGCATAAAAACTGATCATAAAGAACTGTGAACTACAACTTGAGGCTTACCAGAGACAATAACAGAATGCTCATTTCCTTCCATTTTAAAGATGCTGACCCTGGCGGATACAGAATCTTTCGTATGATGTTCCACATATTAAGTTTTCCCACTATCGGAAGGTCAAGTCGTCATATAGCCTGCGAAAGCAGCCGCCTCTTTTGAGCTCTGGTCGCTCGGGCTCCCTTCCCCCAAAGAGAGGGTAAAAATTCCATACTGATGACGTAAATGCGCCCAGATTCCGGGCGCGGCTTGTGATTGGTCAATCTACAACTTATTTATAAATGTGCATTAATTAACAGTTCAGCTTTATTAAATGGCGGCGAGTGAGAAGCGTGAGCTATAAACTTATAGTGTTTTTAATCGTGCAAGTATAAGTGAACTTTGCCGTAGGTTTAATATCGAGAAGCTCACCAGTAGTCAGGTCATAGCTCTACGTAGTTTTATGGAAGGAAAGGATGTCGGTGTTCGTTAATTTGCCGACTGGCTCGGGGAAATCATTGGTGTTTGGTGGAGATGATGCATTTGAACGTTTGTTTGTGGAAAAAGGATCCCATCATTATAGTCATATCTCCTTCGGTTGCTCTGATGATAGATCAGGTTAACCGTTTGAATTCAATAGGGTTGAAAGCTGTATTTGTTGGAAGTGACCAAAGCGAAGTCAACGAAGGAATAGAGAATGGCTATTTCTCGTACGTACGTGCATGTTTATGTCGCCCGAATCGAGCCTTTCTACAGGTCATTGTTTGAGAACAAGCTCTACGAAGAGAGATTAGTCGGTATAGCTGACAAACACTAAGCGAAAGGTTTGTTGAATCTCGTAAATAAAAGAGCCATAAAATAGCAACCTGTATTATACATTTTACAATCTCCATCGTCATTGGCCAACTGAGCGACTATACAGATAATTCATATCAAACAATTGTTGTCGTTCAGAGTAATATTTGGGCCTGACTAGATGCTAGTGAGGCATACGCTCATCCTTTTCAAATTTCGCTATCGATTGTTTTAATCGCACTTCCTGTAGCCTACGTTGTATCCGCCTCTCTTCTGCCGGCTCGCTACACTTCCTGAACGTGTTCTAGTATTCGACGATCCGTCCTGCTTTCCAAATATGGAATATATTGACCATATATGGAATATCACAGGGAGCTCTCAGGAACGACACTTTTCTCAATAAATTGTTTGATATGCCAAAATTCAGTGTGCAGGAGATAATTTTAATTTTATTTATAAAAAAATAATTATTAGATTTTCATCTATCTTATTCTTATTCTATACATCGTTATTGTAACTTTTATTATTAGTCATTATTCTTTATAGTCCATTTATTGTTATTATATCTCTATGTTTAAACCTATATTTCTATTTCTATGAGAACCTCCATGAAATACACCTTTGGGTGACTGGGGAATCCTCTTTAAATATATTATATTTTATTGTTATTCAGTTTTTTTGTGATACTGATCCAGAACAATCAAGATCTCAGTAAGTGTTATCAGCCTCATCCTTGATTATTTTGGGTATCACCAAAACTTTATCCAATAATTATTTATTTTATGTTGCTAGGTATGATTGGTCAATTTGTTGTTCATAACTTCCCGTGGAGACCTGGTATAAAGTCGGTTTTTGATACTTTTGAGCTTCATAATAAACACCTAATTAGCCTTGTTTGCCAGGACCTTACCTAAAATTATGGATCTCCATTTTTTCCTCTTTTTATGAACTGTGAACAGTCCCTATTCCCCTCTCCGGTATACGAGTGGCTCGCCTATATTTGAGCAGAGCGAGCAGGGGTGCTCCAGTCATACCTCACTAATAAGGGAGAAAAAAGGATTGACTGCTTCTATTGGCAATTATAAACAACCAGTGTTGTATTCATGTTATGCATGGTCACTGAAAATCACCCTCCCATGATCAGAGCATAGTGAAGGAAGGAAAGAAAAATATGGGATGCTATAAAACGTACATGTATCTACATTTTTACCTCAACCCCCTTTAGGGCATTCTGCAGAAAGAGCAAGGCATCTTCTTTGTAACAAGGCCCAGGTGGGTGGGGGTTAAAGCACATGGCAGGTTCAAGTCTTTGTAAATCAATGGCCTAGCTGGTAAGGGGAGGGGGTTATATTCGTATACTTCCATAATAATTGAGGGTTGATCATGAAAACGGCCTATGTGACTTTTTAGTGATTTTTTTCAAATCGCCAAATTCGCCTGAAAACTTCTATACAACCAGTTTAACAACTGTTTATTCTGTTTTGGCATTTATATCGTGATTACACCGGTAAAAACCTAAAATTCTTCACATAGAAACGGTCAATGTTTGCTTGACAACGATGCTTTAGTCACCCCATGGGACTCTAAAATTATGCATATCTAGTACTGGTTCGTATTCGGTTGAGCAGTTAGACTGTTATTCTCCTGTTTATCGGGATTTTCACTTTCTCTTGATCGAAGATCTAGACTTAACCCGATCTTGTTCCGTAATGCGTCTATGCTGTAGAGTTTTAGTTTATGGCTGGACTTTGTCACTTTGAAGTAGGCAGGTTTCATGTTTAAAAACTATTCCACAGAAAAACGAAAGATTGTTCACAGCTGTGATAATCACATTTATTTAGTAGAAGCGCCCAACCGAACATGAACTAGTACTACATGTAGATATGCATAATTTTATAGTCATTTCTATGTGAAGAATTTTAGGTTTTTACCGGTGTAATCGCGATATAAATGCCAAAACAGTAATAAACAGCTGTTAAACTGGTTGTACATAGGTTTTCAGGCGAATTTGACAATTTTGAAAAAAAATCGCTAAAAAGTCACATAGGTCGTTTTCATACTCACCTCTTCAATTGAAGGGGTTCATGAAAGAATAGTGTAGTTGACTTCTGATCAGGTTCTAAATTCTCCCTTAAAAAATGAAGAATATGAAGGAGAAATTAGAACATAGCTTAGTAATGTATCAGGTAATGCAGGAAACAAACACCCCAGCAGCGAAATAACTGACTACTATAGTGACAGCCATGCCCCCTTATTAGTATGCAAGAAATCTACGGGTTTTGGCGGGAAGGAAAGAGAACTAATTATGGCGTGAAAAAGGGGTTAATTACTGATAGTTTGGTTTTGGAGTTAAGTAATGTACGACTCACCCACTTTTTTTTGGAAAATTATTTTTATTTTTATCATGCACAACAGGTTACAACGCGATGAGTCAGAGAAATAGTTCTCAGTGTTCTTCGTCTTTGAGTCACAGTACCTTCTGTGTACATCTGTTATGGAGTAATGCAGCTTTACATGTATCAGGTTCGGGACTCTTCAATTTTTCTCCCGTTTCCAAAACAAGGTACTCGTACAAAACAGGTGAAGTAAAGTATACGAGGGGCATTTTTCAGTTACTGTACATCCGCCATCACGTTTGGGCATGAAACAGCAACGTGTCTTGGAGTTCTTTAGCTTATTTTTCCATGGCCGGTGTTTGTTGAATTTACTGGTGGCATCACAGAAAATCTGGCACACCAAATTGATTGCTATATGATTGAGATACGATTTTGAAGCATGGCTTTAGCCATGGTCAAGAATCGAGGACAGTTCAGCGGTACGGTTAGCGGGCGCATATTCTGAAGTTTTGAGCAGTATACAACTGTATTCAAGATATATACAAGATATTCCAAATGTAAAACTGTATATAGATAGATGGATTTTGCTATTGCTGGGGATTTATATTGTTCTAAAATTGTTTTTGCGAAATATACTTGAAAGTGAACTACCTGTGGTTTTTAGTGGGCTACCTGTGGTTCTACGATGAAAATAATTATTAGATCGAGTCTGATCCTAAAAAAACATAATTCTGACGTAAACTTAGACCCAGTCCCTCTTCAAGATGGCGGACCTACTCAAGCCAAAACATGAAGATGGCCAGTTTTGGCAAACCAGACTTGTCGAACATGATTTTAGCTACTTCAGCTGTTTTCATCGGTTTTAGATCCAAAAGTGCCGGACTTTATTGAAAATTGATTGTCAAACGAACTAACGGGAATCTTCGAACTACAGCTTACGATTTTCGCACTTTGACCAGCTACAACTGACATGGAACTACAAGCTCAATACTTTGGCTATGTACGGCATATATTGCATATTTGCACACGATTATATACAGCTCAGCGTTCAGGACTTCAACACAGTTTTGCCGGAATTTATACTGTTTAAAGGGGCATGGTCACCTGGTAGTCATGCGCAGTAGGCATACATACATACATACATAAACTTTATTTCAACTCGAATTTTCAGAGTAGCAAATACATGCTAATATCTTCGAGGCGTGCAGAAACTACTAATTAGTATATCAAAATCTTCCCGGTTTAGCGAGCGTAGGTTGCAAAGGGGCGTAGGTCGCAAAGGGGAGGATTTGTAGTAGCATTTTGAAGGCTGGCGGCCCTCTATTAGGGAACCACGTTGTAACAATGGCTTCAGAGTCGATGGAGGAAGAAGTTCAGTTGGATATGATAACATTTGGACAAATAGTTCTGTTCTTAGAATGTTGAACATGCTTGATTTGGATAATTTTGCATAAAATCTGATATCGGCGAATTATGTCCAAACACTGCACGAAAATCGAACAAAAAGTACATTAAAAATACTTTCTGATGCCAAACAAACCAACCGACATACATATGAAGCTGTATAATAAGTTTCCAGTCCATAAAAGCCGATAGCTCGAACTAGTACAAACACGCTAGTATTTAAAGCTCAAAGGATTTTCTTGACAAGTAAACATTGTAGTGTCGAGCACTACACAATGTTTCCAAAACTGTAGGAAAACTCTCATTTAAAAATTCCCTGAAGGCCAGATAACCACAGCAGCTCACACAGGATAGTCTTCTGAGCAATCTACATTCATTTGAAGCTATTAAAATTGTTTTGGAGTCCATAAAAACCGATAGATCGAACAAGTACAAACAAGCTCGTTATTAATTCACAGACTGCGTTACGAGTAAACAGCGCGCTACACTATGCTTGCAAAAGTGTACGAAATGCACCGTTCAAACATTTCCTGATTCCAAATAACTACTAACAGCAGCTCACACAGGATAGCCATGTGAACAATCGACATTCATTTGAAGTGATAAAAATTGTTTTCAAGTGCATGACATCCGATAAATCGAACTAGTACAAACATACCGTTAGTTCACGCCACGATGACTTCGTGTTTTTTTTCTAAATTTTCTAGCTCATTTTCGCAAATCAAAAAAAAAAAAGGCTATAGAACTAATAAATATATACATCTAAAATACTGTACGAAGTTTGGAGGACTGATGGCCCACACAAGCTGTTAAATTGGACCAGATTATACCACGCTCGCATTGTTGGCGGATAAGTTGAATTTCCCGTGGCCCACGGAAAACTCAACTATCTCGTCTCTACTGCGCATGCGTATAAACCGATGACCATGCCCCTTTAAACATACGAAAAAAGGACACCTAACGCTGGAACGAGCCAATGCGAAACATCTATAAAGTAAGATACTTTTATTTGACTTTTTTGTGCTTTCTCAGTCATTGTGTGCCTTGGACCCATTATTTATGAGCGTACTGCGCATACTCAGTGTAACTTGGCAGTCATGCTGTCCTCGATTCTTGGCCGTGCGATCGCCTTCACGGCCGTTGGTTTCAAAGAAAATTTCTAATATTATATTTGACAGATCGAGACTCCTGGTTATGGACTTCTGACGTTAGGGTGGTTTTACTGAACCTGTGAAACAAAAACTAATAGTCATTATCTAAAGCAATGGATGGTGATTTTGCAGATATTTGAAAACTAGACAAATGCAAAATCTAATATAATGGCTTGAATAAGCACGCCAAAATAAGCAAGACTGGCAAATTTTGGTAGCTATCTTTTTTATTTGTTTACCCACCACCATACAAACGGCTGTAAATGTGTCGACCTTTGTTAACTCGTAACTTTGTCGGTGTCTGAAATATCTGCTCAAAACTTTGCACAGTTGGTCATTTTAATACGCTCTCTCCAGCATGTTATTAGTTTTTGTCTCGGATGATTTTGAATAATTTTTCAAATTACTTGCAAATCCCCATTAGAGTCTAATAGTATAGTAATCAGGAGCCCATGGGCTCATGTACTAATCTATTAGTCTGATATCTATTGCACAGGTTAAGGATACGTGAAATCACTCTATAAGAGCTTCATATGGTTTAAAGACTCTATGTTGACCGTTATGCTTTACGAGGGTGTAGCTATTGTTACATACCTTCTGTGAATACTAAAAACAATACTAAATGATATCATATTGTTGTTGTTTCTACGCATTCAAACTTGGAATTTCATATCATACGAAATGCGCTTGAGTCGCGCAATAGCCCACTTCCGAGATATACCTCACTTCCTACGTACAAAGGAATGAATACGAGGCTCCGTGCATACAATGCTCAGTCGTTCGTGACAAACTACAGAAGTGCTGTTGTACTGGCTTTTCAACTTCAGTTTGTTTCTTTCTATTATTTTCTACTGTCCGACTAGTTAGTTTATACTAAAACAATTAGACCTCTCATGGGTTACGAGTTAAATAGCCTATTCGGCTGCGCCTCATGGGCTATTGACTCGTAGCCCATTCGGGCTGCGGGACTCATTGTTAAATACACCCCCTGTGAGCGTATGAGTGCGCGTCAAAGAAAATATTTGAGGGATGATAATGACAATAACCTACATTGTGGCGTCAAAATATGCCCTGATATTTGTCCTTAGTACGTCACAGATTACAGGAATTGAGCCGTCTGTTCAACGGCGGTTGGGAGGAAGATTTTCTTTCCTTTGAAGCAAAATACAGTAAAATAAATGTTGGTATGAGTCTTTTCATAGATAGATAGATAGATAGATAGATAGATAGGTTTATTTGAGTCACTTCGCAGTAAGAAAACTGAATTGCGTAACTGTTACAAATTGTGTACAACTCTAAATGATACTGAATAATAGTATAATTAACTACTACAAAACTAGGGGTTTACCTCGGTGTAAGAACCATTCCCTAGAGACCATGCCCTCGCGCGCTCGGTGGGTAGTCGTATTACAATTATAGTGTATTGAATACTATAATACTATAATTTATGCAGCTACTCATCATTAGTTGATATAAATACGTGAAAAAAACTATTGCCACCAAGCGAATTCATTCGTGGTCTAGCGGTTAGGGTTAGGATAGGGTTGGGTTAGTCGTTCTATAGATCTTATATTCCTGGGTTCGATTCCTACGCTGAGCGCAGTGAATTTTTTTTTTTCAAGTAGAGGCTGCCCAATTCCTTGTAAAATTTATAAGTGCCGCTTCGGGTGCTCGGGAAATATTCTAAGTCTCAAATTATTCAAGGTTAACAAAGGGAGTTTTGTGACGTAGTCTGTGAGGTTCTTACACCGAGGTAGAGCCAAAAGTAGGTACTACTTTGAGAACCGGAAGGTACAAAATGCAGACTGAAAAATGCAGACTGCAGACTGGAAAATGAAGACTGGAAAATACAGACTGGAAAATGAAGACCAGACAAAATCAATAAGAAACATCTATCGGTCTGTAACAGGGCGACTCTGCAAGGCTTTAGATGACTTAGATCCAAATTGTTTTGGGTTATATACGTCTTATGCGGGGTCTTGCTTTTTTTTTTTACTGCATGCCGGCGCCAGCCACGCCGTGTATGCGAGCCACGCCGAATACGAGCTTTTCGTGACAATATTTCCTTAACAAACAGAAAGGAAAAGCTATGTTTCCGAGGTATTTTGAATTACTTACTTACTTTTTAATTACGTTCGTATTTAGCCGGGTCCGTTTCTTCGTTAAATTGATTCAGTCCCATCTTCTTCTGTCCACCATTTTTAAATAATTGATATGCACAGGAAGCCCAAATCAGCCTCTCCAATTATATATACATGAGGAGCTTTACCCGAGTTAGGATTTTGGCACCCCACAGCTAAGGGACATACAGTGTCCCTTAAAACAATAGGAGCTGTAATCTGAAACACTGGTATATGGTTTTATAGGAATGTTGTAATTGGAAATGCTGTCACCAGTCGAGAGCGCTAAGTAATTAAAATCTATCAACACGATACTTAATCTTTCAATTTTAGTTTATTTAATGACCAGAACTACACTCAATTTATATATACGATGGTGTTCACGTGGCGTAAAGTTAAAACCATGCTGCGAAAGGTCTAGAAAATGTATGGGATGTTTGCCAGTCGCGGAAAGTTAACTAAAATTTCCATTGTATCGCAATTATACTTTCTCTGTCGATATGAAACTATAGTATTTTACGAACGGCTTTTATGGAATTTGAGCGAATTTTAAAGCGTTTCAGTGAGACCTTAGTACTAGAAATACCTAAAGTATAGGTAACATTTTAAATGATCCGGTGTGGCGCAGTGGTGTTTGGACAATGAATCAGTCATTATACTCCAGCCCGAGCTCCAGCAACACAATAACAATTGCAGTTTAATGTTACGTTTTTGTGCCGATCCGAGTCAGGGTGAAAAATATTCAAAGCCGTTCTGGCGGCATGCGAATGAAACTTTCATTATTTCATAATAACTCTCTAAAAAGGATTTTAAGCAGGAGTCCATTATTAGACTCCTGATTATAATTTATTATAATTATTAAGACGAGTCTAATCTGAGCTAGGCGAGTCTCGTTTAGCAGCTCTATATAATCACTAACATGCGCCATTGGTTAATTCACTATTCACCAGGCTTTATGAACACTGATTCCCGCTTCAAATCGCATAAAAAATCGTAAATAAATCTTTTAATTAAATATCATTTTCCTACCGGCACACAAAGTTGATTGTCATACGTTGGACTTGACTCGACTGTCTGAACTTTCGTGCACGTGAAACCTAGCCGCGTAAAGGTGAAAATCAAAGTCAACCAAATGATGTATTCGGTATCAGTATAAGTTTAACTCGGCTTCAGTCAAGAACAATACATCTTTATAAACGTGTTACTATCTTTCTCATTTGTCAAACTTTAAACACTAATATTGGTATAAATACTGGAACTAAGAAGTACAATGTTACTTTATTTGTTGACCGGATACACACAGCCTTGTTGTCATAATACGAGCGCATCGGAAAACCCGAAAACCCTATAAACAGTTCCCATCTCGCCGAAATCAAAGTCGACCAAATCACACTACCCGATTTACACGACAAACCGGCATTTTGAGCATGTAATTATTTCTGCCCAGGTTCATCTGTTGAATTCAGGTAACGGATTACCCAAGAAAACAACAAACAAACAGGCAGTAAGGGGGTTTACATGTAATTATTTCTGCCCAGGTTCAGCTGTTGAATTCAGGTAACGGATTACCCAAGAAAACAACAAACAAACAGGCAGTAAGGGGGTTTACATGTAATTATTTCTGCCCAGGTTGATCTGTTGAATTCAGGTAACGGATTACCCAAGAAAACAACAAACAAAGAGGCAGTAAGGGGGTTTACATGTAATTATTTCTGCCCAGGTTGATCTGTTGAATTCAGGTAACGGATTACCCAAGAAAACAACAAACAAACAGGCAGTAAGGGGGTTTACATGTAATTATTTCTGCCCAGGTTCAGCTGTTGAATTCAGGTAACGGATTACCCAAGAAAACAACAAACAAACAGGCAGTAAGGGGGGTTAATTATTTCTGCCCAGGTTCAGCTGTTGAATTCAGGTAACGGATTACCCAAGAAAACAATAAACAAACCGGCAGTAAGGGGGGTTAATTATTTCTGCCCAGGTTCAGCTGTTGAATTCAGGTAACGGATTACCCAAGAAAACAACAAACAAACAGGCAGTAAGGGGGTTTACATGTAATTATTTCTGCCCAGGTTCAGCTGTTGAATTCAGGTAACGGATTACCCAAGAAAACAACAAACAAACAGGCAGTAAGGGGGTTTACATGTAATTATTTCTGCCCAGGTTGATCTGTTGAATTCAGGTAACGGATTACCCAAGAAAACAACAAACAAAGAGGCAGTAAGGGGGTTTACATGTAATTATTTCTGCCCAGGTTGATCTGTTGAATTCAGGTAACGGATTACCCAAGAAAACAACAAACAAACAGGCAGTAAGGGGGTTTACATGTAATTATTTCTGCCCAGGTTCAGCTGTTGAATTCAGGTAACGGATTACCCAAGAAAACAACAAACAAACAGGCAGTAAGGGGGGTTAATTATTTCTGCCCAGGTTCAGCTGTTGAATTCAGGTAACGGATTACCCAAGAAAACAATAAACAAACCGGCAGTAAGGGGGGTTAATTATTTCTGCCCAGGTTCAGCTGTTGAATTCAGGTAACGGATTACCCAAGAAAACAACAAACAAACAGGCAGTAAGGGGGTTTACATGTAATTATTTCTGCCCAGGTTCAGCTGTTGAATTCAGGTAACGGATTACCCAAGAAAACAACAAACAAACAGGCAGTAAGGGGGTTTACATGTAATTATTTCTGCCCAGGTTCATCTGTTGAATTCAGGTAACGGATTACCCAAGAAAACAACAAACAAACAGGCAGTAAGGGTGTTTACATGTAATTATTTCTGCCCAGGTTGATCTGTTGAATTCAGGTAACGGATTACCCAAGAAAACAACAAACAAACAGGCAGTAAGGGGGTTTACATGTAATTATTTCTGCCCAGGTTCAGCTGTTGAATTCAGGTAACGGATTACCCAAGAAAACAACAAACAAACAGGCAGTAAGGGGGTTTACATGTAATTATTTCTGCCCAGGTTCATCTGTTGAATTCAGGTAACGGATTACCCAAGAAAACAACAAACAAACCGGCAGTGAGGGGGGTTAATTATTTCTGCCCAGGTTCATCTGTTGAATTCAGGTAACGGATTACCCAAGAAAACAACAAACAAACAGGCAGTAAGGGGGTTTACATGTAATTATTTCTGCCCAGGTTCAGCTGTTGAATTCAGGTAGCGGATTACCCAAGAAAACAACAAACAAACAGGCAGTAAGGGGGGTTAATTATTTCTGCCCAGGTTCAGCTGTTGAATTCAGGTAACGGATTACCCAAGAAAACAACAAACAAACAGGCAGTAAGGGGGTATACATGTAATTATTTCTGCCCAGGTTCATCTGTTGAATTCAGGTAACGGATTACCCAAGAAAACAACAAACAAACCGGCAGTAAGGGGGGTTAATTATTTCTGCCCAGGTTCAGCTGTTGAATTCAGGTAAAGGATTACCCAAGAAAACAACAAACAAACAGATATTGATCCAAATACCTGATTAATACAAATATTAAAAATTAGGAATCCAAAATTGGGAATGAATTTTATGCATGACATTCATTCATACCTGCTGGCAAGCCAAGAGTAATAAAATAAACAAAATGATCACTTCAGTTTTTGGTCAAAAATAAAAGGTAAAGAGCAAAAATTCAAAATGAATATATTCAAATGCACTTCACAAGGTTATGTTTGTGATATATATGGACTGCAGCTATTGTGGCACGATGTGCTGCCATGCAGTTTACAATCATGAGCGATTATTAGTACCTCCAAACCTGCCCATCCCCTCCCTGCGCATACATGGGGCATTTGACTAAGAACTTTTCTGTCCTGGGGGTGGGGTATTTCCCAGCAAAGAAAAGTTGGGGGGGGGGGGGGGGGGAGGGGGGTTGGAGAATTGGGTAGAGAGTCAAAATAGCAAATTTTATAAAAGATTTGCACCTTGTTCCAAAGCCTCACGGTGGGGTACGGTATTTGCAATACTCAATTCAAAAATTATGTCAAATAGGCCCTTTGCAGGACCTGTCGATCAAAAACAAATTGGCGCTAGAACAACATGAATGCCAGAAATGGAAAGAGCAAGCCAAATTTATTAAAAAGTCCAAGTTTTAGGTTCAAATCTGTAAAACTGAAGGAATGGCATTTTTTTGAAAACTCTACATGTATAATTTCACTTAATAATTTTTATTTAACAGAGTTTTTTTTTTTGCTGACTGGCAAGCTGTGCCATGCAAATTTTTTTGATTGACAGGCTAAAAAGGTCACGTGACCAGGTCCAGCAAAGGGCCTATTCTCCACAAATCCCAGGGCAGGTTTGGACTTGATGGACCATTAAAATTATCCTGGTCTATCTTGCTTCCATAAACCAGGCCATACCCAAGAATACCTCCAAGACTACCATCATATGTGTCGCATATCTCCTTAGCATCGTCCAAAGCACGCCGGCAGAGACTACCTAAGTATCGTTTCTTACTGATTGGCCCGATATAAATATAGTGTTGGAATTTGCGATGCTTTGGATTGATCCTTCACTGTTGAAGGCATATTGGGACCGGGAGTAATTGGTGTATCTAACACACTCGTTGCGATAGCTGATTTTGTCTCCTTTACCTTCTCCCGATAAAACGATAGCTCGTTTTCTAGCACTTGAATGCGACGAGTCTTCGGGGTCACTTTGTATAGGAATCACCGATCACATACCGCGTAAGGTCGAGGGAGTTCACCGCGTCAATGACTTGCTTGAATTCTGATGAGGCCAAAAATCCTTGCTCCAAACAAGACTGTTTCTGCTTTAACAGCCCACAACAGAGTCCAAACAGAGTAATCACGTAGCCCTCTTCGGAGTTTTTTCGATCACAGAACCATTCGATTGGAGCGCATTCGCCATTTTCCCGCCACAAATCAGATACTTTAACTTGGGAAATCTCGCTCGGAAACTGTTCAAAAGCCTTATTCTTCACAAATCTGCCCACTTTAGAGCCACAAAGGCTGTTTGACAGAGCGTACCACTTTTTAAATTTGTCAAGTGAAGTTCCAAAAACCCTTTTAAGTGCCGGAAAGCTCTTGGCATTCGTTTCCTCCATGATCGCATGCGACCATGCATCCTTTGGGCTCGAGGCTTGTCTTGAACACCGATGTGGCAATAATACATTTCTGCCTCCAATTTCATCTCTCCACAGGACTTATACGATAGATATTAGGTTTCTTTTTTTTCGAAGATCTTTCAAGATCTTCGAAACACTTTAAAGTGTTAAACTGTTTATGTTATAAGTGGTGACAACACCGAAACCACAAAATGTCAAAATCGTAATTGGATTTTGATGACGTCATAGCCTTCACGCTGAGAAATCCTAAGTCGGGTTAAGCTCCTCATGATTGTTCTTGGAGGGGCTATTAAATTAAGTCAATTAAGGACTTTCTTGAACCTTCTTGTCTATTAAAACGATCGTCCTTTATCTAGTCCTCAACACTAAACGTCGTTTTCTTGGGCGCTCAAGCTTGAAACGTTTTTCAGTTAACGGTTAGTTAACGTTGACGGGCCGGTATAAAGTCGTAGGGGCCTAGGGTTAGTTCATGTGACGTTTTAATAAACCTCCTTTTGAGAACGAGTGCTAACTCTCTTATCCACGTTTCAAAGACGGATCTAAGACAAAAGAAAATCGGCCATAGGTATTGCTCCGTGAGATCTGTTGCCGCGCGTCCAGTCACCCATGATCCAACAACAAACCTCGCCCAATCGGTATAAAGTGGACACACCAGCAGAATAATCCCATTACTAGAACGATTATGAGTATTATGTTGCAATCAATCAACTTCACACCGGTGTTAGCTTAGAACTTTTCCGCAATTCGCTTTATCGGTTCATTTGATACAGTTCTAGAGCAATTACAGTATTGTAAACAGCGCTGTAAAGTAAACTGTCATCCAAATAATCTTGTGTATCACGATTCACAGATCATTTTGTTTACTTTTGAGACGCCAATATAACATGGTATTGGCGTCTCAGAATACCAGCCTCTGATTGGCTCCTGCGCGAGCTCTTGCAGTTACATGGGTTCCAGGTCAAGTTCAAAAGTCGTTTGTTCAACAGCAATATTTCTACAATTTCACCTTCAAAACACTGTAAATTACAAGATAAGAATTATTCAATCCTAAAGGTAAGGTTGGCATTGTAGTTTCCGTCAGAAATCTAACACTCTTAACCGCTAAAAGTACAATTTTCACAATTTTTGAAGAGATTTCAAAATACGTCGCGAAAGTTTTCGCCACTCAAGTCGTGAAACCGTTGCCATAGATATACTAGGCGCCTTTTGAAATTACGATCAGCATAAGTTAATTGCTGCTTCATTCTCTTTTTTTTTTTTAACAATTCACGACTTAATTGTTGAATCGTGATACAAAACTAATTGCGATTTTGAGACGCCGATACCGAATTATATTGCCGGCGTTGGAAGCAAATATATTCTTCGTATTGGGCGGAGTCGCGCATATATTTTCTCCCAACTGGCCGGCAATATAATTCGGTATCGGCGTCTCAAAATCGCAATTAGTTTATAGTATTGTATAAAGATACGATCAAGGACTTTGACCAGCCACTGAGAGTACTGCTAGTTCCAGAAGTTAATTCTGTACAAGGTGCGATGGAACCTGCTAAGAAGTTGCAGACTTCTCTTACCGGCAAGGAAAAGAGCGACTGTCTCAAGCCGTTGCACGCGTCAATGATATCTTGGTGGACATGCAACTCAAGTCTTTAAGCGCAATGAAGCAGTCTTCCATTTGCAAATATATCTTCTAATTCTTGTGTGTACAGATTTATGTACCGACATGAGCTCACAATGATGACGACATCATATCCCTGCAGCTGTATTCCCGGGGGGGGGGGGGGGGGGAGGGGGGGGGGGGGGGTACTCTCTTATATGGGCTATACGGGTACATGTGCCGCGGGATAGGGTATGGTCAGTTGACCTGCCGAGGTCTGCGATAGGGTATCCTTTTTACGGTTTTGGTCTGGAAAGGGTATGGATTTTGATATACTTGTCGTTGACGCCATGATAAGCGCTCTATCGACTACACTACAGCTTAAAATACCATATTAAAACAAAACAACGGCTTTCGTTGTGTAATTGTAGTTAAAAAATGTTCGGTATCTGGACTCATTGATACATGTATCTAATGTCATGCTGTGTAAACATCACAAGATCACGTCTGGGATAGGGTATTGATTTTTTGCTTCAAGTCTGGGATAGGGTATGGTAAACGGCATTTTTAGGTCTGGGATAGGGTCAGGGTTTTGAGGTCTCGCGGCACACCCCTACACAAAACTCTTCTGAGTACCCCCCAGGGTCTTTATTGTAGCTCTCGTAAGCGGACACATCCCATATTCCACAAGTGTCCGCTTACGAGAACTATTCCCGTAAGCGGACAGTTCCAGTTACGGACCCAAGGGTGTCCGCTTTACTAAACGGGAAACCCCAATTTATATGTAATCGGAGAGGCTGCTTTGGGCTTCCTGTGCATAACAATAAATTTAAAATGGTGGACAGAAGAAGATGGGACTGAATCAATTTAACAAAGACAGGACCCGGCTAAATAAGAACGTAATTAAAAAGTAAGTAAATAATTCAAAATACCTCGGAATATATAGCTTTTTCGTTCTGTTTGTTAAGGAAATATTGTATTCGGCGTGGCTCGCATACACGACGTGGCTGGCGCTGGCATGCAGTCAAGAAAAAAGCAAGACCCCGCATAAGACGTGTATAACCCCAAAAAATCAGGATCGAAGTCATCTAAAGCCTTGCAGAGTCGCCCTGTTACAGACCGATAGATGTTTCTTATTGATTTGTCCTGCATTTTCCAGTCTGCATTTTCCAGTCTGCATTTTCCAGTCTCACATTCATGTTTTCAAAATTTTAAATTTGTAACTAACGGTTTCTTGCCATATACTTGTGTACCCTGAGGAAGGTTGGCCGTGCCAACCGAAATATCGGTAATAATTATATATATTCCCAGTACCGTACAATCAGCCTTTCATTTTGTCTTGATATTCGTATATTTTTGCTGATTAGATCCCATCCAATTCAAGGTGATCCGGTTCCTGTACTTCGTCCGAATTGGTCCTTGCATTCAGTACATTACATTTTCCAGTCTGCATTTTCCAGTCTGCATTTTCCAGTCTGCATTTTCCAGTCGGCATTTTCCAGTCTTCATTTTCCAGTCTGCATTTTCCAGTCTGCAGTCTGCATTTTTCAGTCTGCATTTTGTACCTGCCGCTATGCGAACTACTATAGCTAAAATTATTACAAAAATTATATATGGCATTAAACGAATTCCTACATAACTACTACCGAATGTGTGATAGCTATAGCCTTATAACACGTTGTAGGCATTACAACTGGAAATAATAAATGATTTAGAAAACCGTTTGGTTTTTGTGCATGGAACCGAAAAAAGCCTTTGTTTCCTGAGGTTATATACCTAATATTGGAGTTGGCTTTGGGTAGGAGATGCTTCAACTTATTCTCAGGATTCTTGCTTATAGCTTGGAACTGTTTCCTAGTTAACATTTCGTGATGGTCATGAATAGAACTAATTCCTGCCTGAGCTAGTGCGTCGGTATAGCAAACCCCGGAAAATACAAGCCAATGCACTCTTCTGGATATGCCTTAAGTCTTCCTGTAAGTATTTAGGGAGAGCATGGTGAAATACAGGACAAGCATAATCTATCCTTACATACGCAATAGTACGCTACAAGATCGTTCGTTGGAACGCGAGCACGTTTAAGGTGTACCAAAAAGTACAGTTTCCGAGAGGCTCTTTTAACAAGGTCTTCGATGTGATCATTCCATGTTAGCTTGGAGTTAATCTTTACGCCCAGTAGCTTTGTACTGGTCACGGTGCTGATGGGTTTCCCCTCGATGAAAACTGTTGGGAGAGATTCCTCCCGAGCTGAGCGGCTGAAACTGATGATAAGATCTTTGGTCTTGTCGCAGTTGAGCTGGAAAAAAATCTTTTTTGACCAATCGTGAACTTGGTCGGCTATATATAAGCTGCGCTTTGCTTTGCTCACCTTTGGCAATAGTCTCACACACTGTAGTGTCGTCTACGTATTTCCAAATGCTGAATGGATCTGAGATGGAGAGGTCATTTATCATGACCAGGAACAACCATGGACCCAGCTTGGTCCTGGGGCACGCCCGAGGGGACTGCGTTCATGTTCATTTTTTACTTTTTTTTCACTTTTATTTCAATTTACCAATTACATTACAAAGAATCTAACCAACCCACATTTAGCAAATGCTATTCGAGGTGGGGGGTTAGCAAATGTACAAGAGACGATCATATTAACAATTTCCAAACAAAAGAAGAACGGAAACAGATCTTAAATTACATAAAGAACTTACAAGCAGAACTGACTGCTAAATAAGTAATTTAGATCTACCCATTGAGCTAAAGTTGATTTTAGGGTTCAGTTCTCCTTTAAAGGGATACCCGAGTGAAAAACACATTGGGGCTCAAAAGAATCTTCAACATGTTCTTTGTTCAGAAAATGTATTAAAATGTGATCAAACGTTTTTAGTATTAAGAACGAGCACCTCAAAGTTGGCCCCGCGAAGACATGGGCGCCGCCATCTTTGTTTGCATTTACGGAAGTGACGTCACTTCGTCCCACCAGCGTATCGCGGCTACTTGTCTTTGTATGATTTTCACACGCTCGGAATTAAAGTGGATATATTTTCATCGAGATTGCAGAGGAATTCTTACAGAAACCGGAATTATGATGAAGACGACATTATGAGAAAAGTTCAGAAGACTGGGAGGAGGAAGAAAAGCATTGGGAAGGCGAGAAATTATCAGACGAACAACAATGTCTCGTAACTGACTTCTGAATAAGTATAAGAACTACAATGTATGTTGAGGTCCAGTTAAGGCGTTCATCATCCTAAAAACACCTAATAAGTGAGAGAGTGAGAACGCTGGTGGGACGAAGTGACGTCACTTCCGTAAATGCAAACAAAGATGGCGGCGCCCATGTCTTCGTGGGGCCAACTTTGAGGTGCTCGTTCTTAATACTAAAAACCTTTGATCAAATTTTAATACATTTTCTGAACAAAGAACATGTTGAAGATTATTTTGAGCCCCAATGTGTTTTTCACTCGGGTATCCCTTTAAAGCACGCAGGAAGGAAACGTGTTATTCTACCGCTGGCCATTTCGTACTTCGATTCATGCAAGATATTAAGATTATTCATTTTTTTACCTATTATTCCGGAATAATGTGTGATTATTTTTTATGCGACTATTATTACCGAAGTTATTACAGAACAATTTCCGCAAGGCTACTTCAAACGTCGCAAGTGACCGTAGTATTTCAGAGTTTTGCACTTGACCTTCCCATGCACAAGACTAATCATTACTCTACATGTTCTAGCACAGGAATGTTACTGGCAAATATTATAATTATTATACAAATATGAATACAATACCCTATTTGTGGCGTCGAAATATGCCCTAATATAATGTCCGCGGACATTATCTGTTCTGAGCCGAGAACAGTTCGCGAGAGCGAAGCTCGAGAGAAACTGTGAGCCGAGGATCAGATAATTAGTTTTGAATAGATGGACTAACGCCGGACTCATATAATTGCGCATTATTGTGCTTTACTTGTGCTGAAGGTGTGGTTGTTTTTTACGGAGTCCTGTAAGGGCCATCCACAAACACAAATTTTATGAAACTATATCGCGCGATACTGACTTATTATCGCGCGATACAGTGTTACTATCGCGCGATAATGTGTTATTTTAAAATACGTACATTACTTAGCTAGACAACAGGGCGGCGAACACGCTACGTGATAATCACTCTTCTCTTTTATATGTTTCTCTTACTTCCGACAACGAATTTGGCTTTACCTGAATACTTACCGGCGATTCAAAATGATATTAAAAATAACAGGGATGCATTAGTCGAGAAATACTTTAATCTAGGCCTAAATTATATGAAAATACTCACTGTTTTTCATATATCACGCCATCAAAATGAGTCTTAGCCAGCTTAAACGTGTTCTGAGAAGCAAGCATTTATGAAGGGGAAAGGACTACAGTAGTCCAGATGAAAATGGCAAAATCACCCAGAAAAAAGGCTTGATACCAGAAAAATATTTTAGCATCAATAGGGTCCTAAAAAAGATATCGAGCAAAAAAAAAACACGTGACCCCCATGAGAGCTTACATTTTAACCTGGGATACCCTTTTATACCCTCTGAAATTATCATTGGCCATTTCTAAAAGCAATAGCTTCAGAATCAAATCCCCCACATGCTCACACACTTACATTAAAATGCAAATGAGATAGAAAATTCATCCGCATGTCCCCCTTCCCCCTGGGCTTGCTACGCAGGCTATGTTTACACAACTACTAGCTGTCACAAGCAATTCATTCAACTCAGCAATAACAATAAATAAATAAATAAATAAGAACATAAACTGAGAAGTCTTGATACAAATAAAGTTACTTTGAAAGTTTGTAATCGATTACATTCTTAATAACTCTAAATACATCTCCTGGAAGAAAAGTTTTTAAAAATTTAATCCATGCAGCTCACGAAAGCCTACATTTATTAAAACTTAACTTCTTCAGTTACGTATGTTACAATATGTCATGTACACGTCAATCATAGTCTTAGTATAATTAGCATATACTATATTGTATCTTGTGTCACTTTGAGTTTGAGCTTGGGAGTAAAGCACGATTCAACTGAAACTACTCGTTTAGTATTGATTCCGAAACTATTGAAACATGGTGGCAGCTTCGGACTAGCCCACGTTCAAGAGAGTGATTTACAGACCCCGATAGAGTCTAGCCTCGAGACACGATGCCCAATACAGAGGGAGCAAGTTCAAGCCCAAGTTCCGCGACGCAAGTCCCACTGATACAAGGGATAGCGCCCCCAAGACCTCTAGATACAATCGGTAATGTCACAGAAGACTGGAAGCAGTTTAAACAGGTATGGGAGAACTACTCAATCATTACCAACCTAAGCGTCCAATCTGAGCAGTACCGAGTAGCATTATTCTTACATTGCCTTGGCCCTGATGCTCTGAAAATATATAATGGGATGCAATTCGCCAGCGAGACAGAGCGAACGACTCTTTCCAAGATCATAGAAAAATTTGATGAGTTCACGATAGGCGAAATAAATGAGACATACGAAAGATACGTATTTAACGGCCGTAATCAAGGGCAAGATGAGAGCATAGACGCTTATATCGCCGCTCTAAGATCTCTAGCTAAAACATGTGGATTTTGTGATTGCTTAGGTAAAAGTTTACTCAGAGATCGAATTGTGCTAGGGGTAAACAATAACAATATGCGCAAACGACTTCTACAAGAAAGGAACTTAGACCTAAAGAAATGCATTGATCTGTGTAGAAGCAGCGAGGCCGCAGCGTCTCATCTGAAAAACATTTCGGGAACTACTAGTAACACACATGAGGTACATAGATTGAATGAACATTCTAAATCCAGCCGGAAAGATGCCAGGAAGCAAAAATATGATCGGAATGTTACACCACAAAAGCAAGGAAACTCAGCGCACAATTGCAAATTTTGCGGTCGAAATCACCCAATGCAGAAAGAGCAATGACCAGCCTGGCAAAAGCGTTGCCAAAATTGCAATGGCCGAAATCATTTCTCAGCAGTTTGCCGTAAAGGAAAATCTCGCGGAGATGTACACGGAGTTTCAGAACAACAAGAGTATGACAGCGACGATGACAGCTACGAGAGCGATTATGAATTCCTCGCCGGTATCACAGTAGAGCCAACTATTAATGCAGTCGCGCAAGGGTCCGGTTACACCAAAGAGGTTTACACAGAAATGCAAATTAACGATAAGAGAGTTAAGTTCCAGATTGACTGTGGTGCATCGATAAATATTATTAACCAGTGTCACGCCAACGGAAGTCACGTAACGCCATCAGACAAAACCCTGAAAATGTGGAATGGAACGGAAATGAAGCCCCTCGGAACCACCCGCTTGATGGTTAAGAATCCTAAAACCGGGAAGAAGTACTCTATTGAATTTGTTGTTGTTCCTGATAATTTAACACCCCTGATAGGCGCACGTACAGCGCAACAAATGGAACTGATAACGGTGCATGCAGATAATTTCGTTTCAGTTTCACCGCCAAAGAGGAAAACACACGAAAATGTCCGAAAGATCGAGACAGCAGACGAACTAATCCGACGCCATGCAGAAGTATTCGCGAAAGACCTGGGAACCCTACCCGGTACAGTCCATCTACAGACTGATGAAAACGCCGAGCCATCCATTACGCCGTCCCGACGAGTCCCGACAGCACTTAGAGAGAAGTTCAAAGCAGAACTAGACCGACTGGAGAGTCTGGACGTCCTAGCCAAAGTGGATGAGCCCACAGCATGGGTAAGCAGTGTTGTCATAGCAACAAAGAAGTCAGGCGCTCTACGAATATGTATAGATCCGCGCCCATTGAATCAAACACTGAAGAGAGAAACATATCAGCTGCCGGTCCTAGATGACTTGATGCCGGAGCTAGCCCAAGCGAAGATATTTTCAACTGTCGATCTGACGGCAGGCTACTGGCATTGCGTGCTTGATGACGAGTCCAGTCTACTCACTACATTCACAACCCCCTTCGGAAGATATAGATGGAGGAGACTCCCATTTGGGTTGTCAGCATCAAGTGAGATTTTTCAGAAACGTGTCAACCAAGCCCTAGAAGGACTGGACGGAATACTCAACATCACTGACGATATCATGGTCTACGGAGTTGGCGACAACGAAGAAGCAGCTCGTATAGATCACGACCGAAAGTTAGAAGCCCTACTACAGAGATGCCGAGAACGCGGAATCGCGCTCAACAAGAACAAGCTGAAATTGCGTATAACAGAAGTGCCGTTTATGGGTCACATATTCAGCAACCAAGGCCTTAAGATTGACCCCAACAAGGCTAAAGCAGTCTCAGAGATGCCAAGACCTGAAGACGTCGAAGGAGTGCAAAGATTGAACGGGTTTGTGAACTACTTGGCGAAGTTCCTGCCCAAACTAGCAGACCATATGGAGCCGATACGTCGACTGACGCGACGAGACACCGAGTTTAACTGGACGGAGGAACAGGAGAACGCGTTTCGACAAATCAAGCGACTTGTGACCACCGCCCCAATGCTCAGCTACTACGACCCAAAGGCCGACCTAGAGATCCAGTGTGACGCGAGCAAGAAAGGTCTGGGAGCAGCCCTCATGCAGAGTGGCAAGCCAATTGCGTATACGAGCAGAGCACTCACCGACACCGAACAACGATACGCGCAAATCGAGAAAGAGATGCTCGCAATTGTATTTTCACTTGAGAAGTTTAACCAGTACACATATGGACGCCACGTGAAAATCCAGAGCGACCACAAACCGCTAGAATCCATCCTGAAGAAGTCTCTCGCGTGTGCACCAAGACGGCTACAAGGTATGATGATGAGACTCCAGAGATACGACTACGAGGTGCGCTACGAACGCGGAAAGAATCTACACCTAGCCGACACCCTCTCCAGAGCTTACCTACTGACCACCGCGCACCCTACTGGAGCTGAATTCGAGAGCATCAACGCAACTGCCTTTCTCCCCGTATCCAGCTCGAGACTTCGAGAGATCCAACACGCAGTCGAGAATGACGAAGCATTGAGAATCCTCAAAGATGTTATCTTACGCGGATGGCCAGAGGAACGCAGTCAAGTACCAGCACAGATAACACCCTACTTCAGCGTGAGGGACGAGTTATCGATACAGGACGGAGTTATATTCCGCGGACAGCGAATAGTGGTTCCTGTAAGCCTACGACATGACATGAAACAAAAGCTACATGCTTCACACCTCGGTACAGAATCGTGTCTACGAAGAGCACGAGAAACCATATTTTGGCCTGGAATGTCCGCCGAAATGAAGGAGCTGATCGCTACATGTGAAACCTGTCGTAAGTACGAGACCAACAACCAGAAAGAGTCCCTGATGCCACATGAAGTGCCAAGTCGACCATGGGAACAAGTGGGAGTTGACCTGTTTGAACTGAACAAGAAGGAGTACATGGTAACAGTGGACTACTACAGCAACTTCTGGGAGGTTGACCGCCTCACAAGTACTACGTCAGCAGCCGTCATCCTGAAGCTGAAGAGCCATTTCGCCCGCCATGGATGCCCTGATCGACTAATCAGTGACAACGGTCCTCAGTTTGCATCATCGGAGTTCCTGAAGTTCGCTAATGAATGGAATTTCGAGCACAGACCCAGCAGTCCAGGAAATAGCAAAGGTAACGGGAAAGCAGAGTCTGCAGTGAAGACTGCGAAGAACCTCATCCGGAAAGCTTTAGACGCTGGAACAGACCCATACATCGCAATCCTCGACTACCGAAATACTCCAACACAAGGAATGGAGTCAAGTCCAGCACAGCGCCTAATGAACCGGAGGACACGGACACTCCTGCCTACTACGAAAGCTCTCTTGCAACCCAGAACCCCCTATCCAGACCGAGATATCAAGGAGTTGACGAAGCGGCAAAAGCAACAGTCCAAATACTACAACCAACACACTCGCGACTTACCCGCACTCACGGAAGGCGATGTAGTACGAATGAAGCCCTTCCAAATGGGTAACAAGGTGTGGAAGAAAGGCACAGTCACGTCAAGACTAGACGAAAGATCATACAGGATAGAAACACCCGACGGAGAAACCTACAGGAGAAACCGCTACCACCTGAAGAAGACGAGAGAGAACCCTGTTATCTCGGAAACACCAGATATGACACCTGTCGGAAACCCTGAGGACAACACATCACCGACCAAGCCTACAGAAGAACCGCGTACAGACAACACCAGCAAATCTGCAGAAGTCACACCCAAGACTCCAGCACGACCTCAGCGCATCAGACGACCCCCATCATATCTGGGAGATTACATGCGGTAACGAACTGTGATCCTGTGTAACTGATGGACGAGAGACAATGTACAGATAACTTAGAGACTATTAGAAACCTGTTACTGTTTGATAGTGATTAATTTTATGATTACCATTTTTGTAATACCTTAGTTGCAAGAGACACTTCCAAAACAGGAAGGATGTTACAATATGTCATGTACACGTCAATCATAGTCTTAGTATAATTAGCATATACTATATTGTATCTTGTGTCACTTTGAGTTTGAGCTTGGGAGTAAAGCACGATTCAACTGAAACTACTCGTTTAGTATTGATCCCGAAACTATTGAAACAACGTAGACTGGCCCCACACAGATGTTGGCAGCGTTTGTAAAATATATAAGGCATAAACCACGAATGAACCAACGAAAAGCTATATATATACCTTTTGAAACCTGCATTAAATATGGAGTACCGGTAAATCTTTAAATATTTTACTCTGCAACGCACTTGCACGTATTGGAGCCTTTTTATGAGATATTTCGAAAGCCGTATTGACATCCATGAGTTTAAAAATACAGCTAGTCAAGTTTCGAAGCAATAAATGCATTATCATTAACTTATGATTGAGTTCAACTGTAAAATATATGTCCTTTAACTTTCAACAGCTTGTCAAGAGCTATTTTCATTTTGTTTAATGTTGTTGTGTTTTGGTGTTGAATTCACCTTAAGAACTAAAAAACTACTTATAATCTTCGCTACACATTTATGAGTTAATGAGATATCACGTGATACTAACACATCGCGTGATAATAAAGCAGTATCGCGCGATACTAACACATTATCGCGCGATAATAAAGCAGTATCGCGCGATAATAAAACAGTATCGCGCAATAGTAACATTGTATCGCGCGATAATAAGTCAGTATCGCACGATAATAAGTCAGCATCGCGCGATATTGTTTCATAAAATTTGTGTTTGTGGATGGCCCTTACAGGGCTCCGTAGTTTTTCCTTGGTATGCATGACGTACAATACGGGGGGAAAGCACTGAATTGAGCCGCCACACAAACTGGCTTTATCAGCGGAGAATCGGCTATTTTTCGACCTTCAAAACGTATTTCCTCTTTTTAGACGTGCATCACACAGAAATAAAATAGCAGCACTTATTTCTCTTGAATACAAGTTTGTATAGTCGTCGGACTGATTTAGGGTTCAGTTTTACAAATAAAGAAGCCTTAGCCATGTTTTATACTACCATAAAACACGATGGCCGGGAGAACATCAATCTCGTTCCCAGAGCCCGCGCGTTTTTCGGCCAGCGGTGACCAAACGCTTTGAGGCTCTGGGATAATCCATAACCGGAAGCAGGATTTTATGCTTCCGGTTTAAGAGCGCATGCGTGAAAGGTCGTTTACTGAGCATGCGTCATATATCTAATGTACTATGAATATGCGCAGAGAAAGCAACCGCTGTGGTAATAAGAGCGCTGGCTTACTAAATTGATAAAATGGCCGACGGCTGAGAAAAAAAAATTGTTCGTCCGTCTCGTGGGGAAAAAAGAGAAAAAGATCCTAACGACAGTGGAACTGCTAAAGATACCTTTTTGCCAATCGATACTAGGTTCCCTCAGAGACAAGAAAGCTATGATTTAAACTGCCGTGCTCCAAAATTCACGAGGAGGCGCTAGGTCTTAGGACTCGGCCTCGCCCTCGGGATGCAGTAAGTGGAGTTTGCTGAGAAACATGATATCAAAACTTTTAAAAATATACACGGTGTTGGTCCGAACAAGAAGTTTAATTGCTCCACGGGCAGTCCTTTTCGTGTCTTGGACGTGTAATTTTCTTGAATCGGTTGAATAAATGTTGTTTTACTGATGTGGTATAGTTATCGTTGTCCGTTGAATATTTCGCGGTGTAACATCGCCGGGATATCGATAGCGGATATAATTGAAACGTTTATTTATTTTGTTACTTTGCCTTTGGTTGATTGTTTTATATAATATTCAAATATAAGTTACATGTTATTCCGTTTACATAAATTTACAATCAGCCTTGATTTTTTCCCGGTGAGTTTTAATAAGCTTAATTACTTTGTGCTAGAATTAACTTTTAAACTCTTCTTTAATTAAGAAACTTTAATGCATTCCTTCACCTTAGTACAGGCTTATGTTGTATCAAATATATTTTATTCATTTAAATCTTAAAGAATGTAATGTACCTATCAATGGGGAAATTTCAGTCAAATTCTCAAGGGTGGTGAAACATTGCTTGTTTAATTTTTAATCAAAATGTACCACCCAGGACCGAGTTGTTCGAAGTAAGGGTAAGCACTACCCCGGGGTTAAATTGCTAACCAGAGGGTAAACTGTACAGATTTAGCACTATCCTAGGGATAAAGTTACTCTTGCTTCAAACAACTGGGCCCTGGTCCAGAAAAACTACAAGCTTATAAATGCAGAAATCTAAAAGAGCGAGCTCAAGCACAGGAATAATAATATTGTAAAATATATAGTTCTTTAGAAATGGCTTCAATTTGTTTAACCAAAATCTGAATGAGAAAACCAAGCTTAAAGCCTTCTATTTTGGGAAATATAACACCTTGTTTTAAGATGTTCTGTTTGTCTTTCTGGGAACTTACTCAGAACTATGAAGTCCAACAAAAATATTATGCTCTGTAACCATTATTGAAGGTTGGGCCCATACTTTTTCTTTTCCCAGTCAAAGTCTTCTACAGTTTGTAATGCCTTGACCCTGGGCCACAATTCAGGATCAAATGCCTGACTCTGGGGATTCAGGGGTGGATTGAAATGGGGTGCACCATATGAGCACCATAGACACGGGGGTTGGCCCCCAATTTTTTTTTGAAAATCAGGTCTCTGAAGTAGTATTTTCTGAATTTTGATACCACTTGAATCTCAAAAGGGGGTGCATCCTCCAAATCACCTTGCCCTCCCATAGATCTGTCCCTGGAGATGGCAAGGTCTAGCAAGTATAAGTGGGTCAGATGTTCTTTCCTAGTTCTTTTACAATCCAGGGTGGAACTTATATATAGTTGGTACAATGCATGTGCAGCCATGGCCATGGGGCCCTAAATCGGACCCAGTTTTTCACAAGTTCGCTCCAAACCCTGTATTTCCAAGTTGTTGTGAAAATGAACCCATTTTCAACCTGATTGATTATTTTGAGCTGTTTATATAAACTCAGAATTCCACAGTTTTACACAAAAGCTAGACCCTCTAAAGTAGGTTCAAATCTGACACACAATATATATCATAAGTAAGTGTGCCCCTGGAAACAGTCAACTGCTGGACCACACCATGTATGTTCACAAGCTGCCATGTTAGTGTGAAGTCTGAATGTACACATATATATATATTTATTTCTGCTACACAAATGTTTGAATATTTCCTACTAGACATGCTGGAATTCTGATAATGCAAATATTATTTCAATGGCAGATAACATTGATTGATAGGCCCTTTGCAGGGCCTGGTCGCGTGACCTTTTTAGCCTGTCAATAAAAAAAAAGTTGGCGCTAGAACAACATGAATGCCAGAAATGAAAAGAGCAAGCCAAAATTAGTAAAAAGCCCAAGTTTAGGTTCATATCTTTAAAACTGAAGGAATGGTAAATTTTTGAAAACTCAGCGACTATAATTTAGCTTAAAGGGATACCCGAGTGAAAAACACATTGGGGCTCAAAAGAATCTTCAACATGTTCTTTGTTCAGAAAATGTATTAAAATTTGATCAAAGGTTTTTAGTATTAAGAACGAGCACCTCAAAGTTGGCCCCACGAAGACATGGGCGCCGCCATCTTTGTTTGCATTTACGGAAGTGACGTCACTTCGTCCCACCAGCGTTCTCACTCTCTCACTTATTAGGTGTTTTTAGGATGATAAACGCCTTAACTGTACCTCACATACATTGTAGTTCTTATACTTATTCAGAAGTCACTCGAGTCTTTTAAGCCATGTTGTTTTGCTGTTATTAAATGGCAGTTACGAGACCTTGTTGTTCGTCTGATAATTTATCGCCTTCCCAATGCTTTTCTTCCTCCTCCCAGTCTTCTGAACTTTTCTCATAATGTCGTCTTCATCATAATTTCGGTTTCTGTAAGAATTCCTCTGCAATCTCGATGAAAATATATCCACTTTAATTCCGAGCGTGTGAAAATCATACAAAGACAAGTAGCCGCGATACGCTGGTGGGACGAAGTGACGTCACTTCCGTAAATGCAAACAAAGATGGCGGCGCCCATGTCTTCGCGGGGTCAACTTTGAGGTGCTCGTTCTTAATACTAAAAACGTTTGATCAAATTTTAATACATTTTCTGAACAAAGAACATGTTGAAGATTCTTTTGAGCCCCAATGTGTTTTTCACTCGGGTATCCCTTTAATTTAATAGAGTTTGTGAGGCTTTTTTTGCTGACTGGCATGGCTTGTTACGGCACAAACTCTGTTAAATTAAGCTAAATTATAGAGTTTTCAAAAAATTGTTTTTGATTGACAGGCTAAAAAGGTCACATGACCAGGTCCTGCAAAGGGCCTATTGACTCCAATCTTCAGAAAAACACACTTTCAATTTTTGTTTTTCATTTCTTTGAATTTTACCAAGTTCAATACGCTAAAAATAGGTTTAAAAACTCTTCCAGTTCGCAATTAAAATCTATTAAAAGCAAACACAATTTAATCTATCCAACTACCATGTTCGTTTACAGAAAACACATCAAGTGACTGTGAACCCACGTGGCATTCTGACACTGCATTTCTCTTTACAATTTTGCAGCACCAATCCCAAAATGAATTGTGGGTAATGGACAAAAATCCCATTGTCTACTCTGCCAAATACATAGACTGTACTAACTCAACTAACCCCCCTCCCCCCTCAGTCCAAGTTTGGCTAGCCCTGTTCAGTTACAAACTGCCAAACCATCAAGTCAATCGCTCAAGCTTTCCCCAGAATGTCATTTGGAAAGATTCTGTGGCTTTGCCGATGACCTGCAGCAATTTCTCTTGTAGGATTTTGAATGGAAACTGCTCTAATTTGGTCAAATAGGCCACTGGTAGAAAGCCAAAGGACATCCTGAGGTCTGAGGGTGGCTGAAAAATACTTGGCTTGCTTTTAGTAGGCTTTGTGAGGAGTTTTCATTGGGGTTTTCTCTTGCATTTCTGCATTTGACACACCAATTGGTGATATTTTTACTTGTGAGATTGTAGGAAGAAAAACCCTAAGGTGATGCAATATATCCACTTCCACCACAGTGCAAGTGCAAAGGAGCAGAAAAATAAATTGTGCAGGCTGACTGGTAGGGATCGAGCAAAGCAGCCTATACATCTGTTGAAGTGATCAAAATGTCCTTGTTTGACTATCAAATACTTGCATTGGTTTCCAATAATTATGACTGGCATCTAAAGGTATAAAGAAAATAATTTATCACTGGTAATGGCTCTATCGATTCCAAATCTGCCCATCTTCTCAGGCATACATTTTTGTATGTGGGGTATTGACTGAGTTTCTGTCCCAGGGATGGGGCATTTGCCAGCAAAGAAAAGTTGGGAGGTGGGGAATTGGTCAAAGAGAGTCAGAATAGTAAGTGTTTATAACATGGTTGCCACCCATCAAGAAAAAAAAATTCCCAACCAGAAAACAATTTTCACTGACCATATAATAACACTGTTCAACATTCCCTCATCCAAAACAAACGTCATTTAATATCAAAACCTGTAGCCTCCCCTCGCAGACACTTTGAGGCATGAGAGGCTATCATGGAAACCCAAATATAAAATTCCCCGACTTCTTCGTGACTTTGACAAGAAATTTAGAATTTCTCTGACCAAATGCAAAATTCCCTGACCTTGAAAAACATTTTTTCCATGACTTTTCCCTGACCTGTGGCAACCTAACCTGAGTATCAGGCCTTCTCCTCCCCTGATACTCAGGTTAGTGGCAACCCTGTATAAGAGATTTATACTTGTTCCAAAGCCCACAGAGGGGCATATGCATAGCTTAGCTGACCCCCACGAGACTGACCCAATGAGGCACTTGCAATGCTCTGAATTCAAAAATGTCAAGTGCCCCACAAATGCCGGGGTGGGGGAGTTATATGTGTAATAATAATAACTATTAACGTGTCTAAAGGTATTTAGCAAAAAAAAAAGGGAATTGGGGACACAAATTAAAGAGTAAATTAAAACAATCTATGTACATTTGTATCTATATCTATGATTAAAAAGGTAAAACTGATGGATATACACATTCTTCTGTGACCTAATTCTAACTAAGTTGTAAATACATATATCTGTATCTGTATGTCTATCTGTGACTTAAAAACATTGATAAAATAGAATAAAATAGAACAGTATAAAATAGAAATAGTATAAAATAGAATCAGTATATAATACATGTTGCTGTCATCATTGTGCTGACGTGGTTTTCTCAGCTTTCCTCTGCTCAAGGCTGAATGATAGTTATTATTCATCTACTACATGTAGGCCCGGGATGTAGGCCTAATAGTAAATACTTATGCAAACATTAAACACGTTTTATTCTTGGTTTCACTTCACAAAAGAGATGCACACACGTTTTATTCTAGTTTTCACTCAGTTTTTATTTCCGCATCTGCCCAGAGTATAAAGTCAGGTATTCAAAACTAATTTCAATCACTAAATCAGCAATTTACCTTGTGGCAATTTTTCTCTCGCAGTTCTAATTAATCTGGTAAATATTTTAGCAGTTGAATTTCGTCAAAGATTCTCCCGAACATCTGACCTGACATATCGTTCTTAAAAGCCTTCAGAATGTGTCTCTTCCTGATTTTTTTATCCAGACAGTTGAACACGATGATTACTTACTTGACTGCAGCAACAGCAAGAATGACAAACTTGAATTTTAGCGATTTTTTCACCACTTTTTAGGCCGGTCTTTATATGGCCGATCGCACGAAGCAACTCCATGGCGTCGTTGTGAATTTACTTCCGGTGAGATATGCTAGCCACTCAAATTTGACCTCGATGTTGATTATCCCAGAGCTCTGTATCTTGGCGTTGGCCAGAAGATCGCGGGCTCTGGGAACGAGATTGGGAGAACATGAGATAATCGAAATGTTAAAGCACAAGCCGAAGGCGCGTGCGTTCAACATTTCTTGAGTGTTCTCAAATGAGTGTTTTATGATAGTATAAAACATTGATTTAAGGCTTCTTTATCTGTTTTATAATATAGATTTACACGCGCGATGAAAGGAAACCGCCAGTTGGAAACAATAAAACACGGCAAACCATGTTATATACTCTGATAAAACATGACTTTTTAGCCAATCAGAGCGCGCGTACTATCGTATCTATAATTAGCCAGATTCGCTAAAGTGACTGAACAGCCATTTTGTTAGGAACATGTTTTCAACTTATGTTAATAGAACAGAATGAAATTTTGTTCCTCTGCGTTGTTTTTTAAATTAGGAAATAAAATTAATAATTAATAATTGAATAAACAGATTAATAAATAATTTTTATTTCGTAATTTGTGATAAATTCTTGAGACTTAACACGGGAATAATAGGGACGAATTGTTCAAGCAAGCAACCGTGAACGACAATCCTGCTGGTGTACGTTGGATCAAACTAGTGATCTAATCGGCTATCAAATAAAAAATAACTATGAAGAAGCAAAGACCGATACAACGTAGAATTTTGAAATTAGTGGTACAATATTTCGGCTGGCCACACCAGCCTTCTTCAGGTACAATGAAGACAATTTACATTGGCGTGTATTTTTGAACTTGATACTGAGCTGTCATAAAACAGATTACAATATGATAGATCGTGAAAAAATGTTAAGAAGGTGAAAACAGATATCTAGTATGACTCTTCCCGGATGTTAAGGCCATGAGGTTCGAGTGTTCTCGCCTGTGCGATTAAAAACGCTTCTCTGGCCTTACGTATAGAGTCTCTCTTTGAAAATATTTTTTCGATTGGAATAAGTTGCATGTCGTTGGCAGTGTGATTAGGAGAATTAAGAAAATGTTCGGCAACTGTTCTGGGTTTAGATTTGTTGTTAGGGGCCGACCATTTGACTTTTTTTTGGCGAAAAAAGCGGAGCCAGAACAAAGCTTTTCCGCTTGCAGGATATTTTTTTTCGCCACCGTTGGCTTGCAGGTTATTTTTTTTCAAAAACACCCCCCCCCCCCCCCCCCTCAAAAGTCAAATGGTCGGCCCCTTAGAGTTATCTATCGTCCGACGGTGTTCGTTAAATCACAGGAAACCCAAGCTCTGTTTGTGTTTTAAATTATAAGGGTTTGTATGAGATTTTTAACGAGTATTTGGTTGTATCCGCTAGGCCGGAAATACTGAAATAAAATCAATGAAAACTCCCCTGAAGTCTTTATCTGTTCTTCATTGGGCTCTGTATGCAATTTCAGCGAATTCTGTTGACATTTTACCCCTCGACCTCTCCAACTAAGAAAGAAGGCAAGGACGGACGCAACCGCCATTTCTCGATGCCAATCACTCGAACATCGCGCTCGAATTTTCATCCAAAATCAATGCCAACCGCAACTAGACCTCAAATAAAAGCATAACAGGATCTACTCCAAGAGCTTCGTGCCATTTAATTGAAATTATCCCCATTTCTCGAGCCTAAATCGAACCTAATTTCAAACAAATCCGCCCGTTGGGATTCGTGACTGGGAGAAGTTGGCCACGCTTAGCAACGGCTAGCTGCCAAAAGTTCACGTGCTCAGAACGTAGATATATATCGTATTTTGAACAGGTCTTCACGTAAGTTGGCTCTGTGGTACAGTGGTTTAGAGCGCGCGCTTTCGATCCAACGACCGGGGTTCGAGTCTACACCAGGCGCTAAAACAATTTTTTTTTTACTTCTTTTTCTCCTTTCTCAGTTTTATTTAATCTTTTCCTCTATTTTAAACAATTAGAGCCGCCTTCTACATGAAAAACATTGTTGTCTATTGGCTCTCAAGCCCCAACCGTGCACGCTCATGACCTCGATTTTCACTGAGTAGTGCGATGATGAGAAAGATATAACAAATTCCCTCGTTACCTCGTAATTACATAAAATCTTGTGAAAATATTGAACACAACAGTTTTAATAAATTAAGGTACGGTACTTTACATGCGATCATTCGAATCCGGATTTGAATCAACAGAAAGCCCGTTAAAATTAACTGGTACATTAATTTGCTTATAAACTTAATTAACCAGGCTCGAATCGAAGAATAAAAGGAAACAGATATCCCAGCCTTTCTCTTCTACGCAGCGAGCTTTCCTTCTAGCTCTTATGATCTCTTGAACGTCGACAACATGTTTATAAAATAACCAGAAAAGTAACTTCACAGTATCATGGGTTTTTAATAGTTGAGGCAATGGGCTCCTGGACCCTGGTTGGGGCTTGAGAGCCAATAGACAACAATGTTTTTCATGTAGAAGGCGGCTCTAATTGTTTAAAATAGAGGAATTGATTAAATAAAACTGAGAAAGGAGAAAAAGAAGTAAAAAAAAAAAATTTTTTAGCGCCTGGTGAAGACTCGAACTCCGGTCGTTGGATCGAAAGCGCGCGCTCTAAACCACTGTACCACAGAACCAACTTACGTGAAGGCCTGTTCAAAATACGATATATATCTACGTTCTGAGCACGTGAACTTTTGGCAGCTAGCCGTTGCTAAGCGTGGCCAACTTCTCCCAGTCACGAATCCCAACGGGCGGATTTGTTTGAAATTAGGTTCGATTTAGGCTCGAGAAATGGGGATAATTTCAATTAAATGGCACGAAGCTCTTGGAATAGATACTGTTGTGCTTTTATTTGAGGTCTAGTTGCGGTTGGCATTGATTTTGGATGAAAATTCGAGCGCGATGTTCGAGTGATTGGCATCGAGAAATGGCGGTTGCGTCCGTCCTTGCCTTCTTTCTTAGTTGGAGAGGTCGAGGGTAAAATGTCAACAGAATTCGCTGAAATTGCATACAGAGCCCAATGAAGAACATATAAAGACTTCAGGGGAGTTTTCATTGAGTTTATTTCAGTATTTCTGGCCTAACGGATACAACCAAATACTCGTTAAAAATCTCATACAAACCCTTATAATTTAAAACACAAACAGAGCTTGGGTTTCCTGTGGTTAAATCTGTCTTTTAAGCGTCGTTTAGTCTCACCTATATATTGTAGATTGCAGCGGTTACATTGAATCATGTAGATTAGATTTTTTGTGTTACAGGTCAGGTTAAATTTGATAGAGCGCGTTTCACCGGTAGCAAAGAAAGTATAGTTAGACGTACCACCAACCTGCGTGGCTACTCGTTAAAGCTAAACTCCCTTCTAACTCGACTAATTCCCAGCTCCAACTCCCACCTGGCTCGTTCCGTTGTAGGAACAACTGCGCCACTTGCCCTTACATTTCTGACGGACTTATTAACTATACTTTCTTTGCTACCGGTGAAACGCGCTCTATCAAATTTAACCTGACCTGTAACACAAAAAATCTAATCTACATGATTAGTAAGTCCGTCAGAAATGTAAGCCGGGCAAGTGGCGCAGTTCTTCCTACAACGGAACGAGCCAGGTGGGAGTTGGAGCTGGGAATTAGTCGAGTTAGAAGGGAGTAGGTCACGGTGGTACGTCTAACTATACTATCTTTGCTACCGGTGAAACGCGCTCTATCAAATTTAACCTGACCTGTAACACCAAATATCTAATCTACATGATTCAATGTAACCTCTGCAATCTACAATATATAGGTGAGACTAAACGACGCTTAAAAGACAAATTTAACGAACACCGCCGGACGATAGATAACTCTAACAACAGATCTAAACCCACAACGGGTAAGTACAAAACACTGACCCCCGGTCCATGGACCCCCTATAAAAATTTCTCAAATTCTAAAAAAAAATAAAAAAAATTGCGAATGTACGTTATCCTTTCCTTTATACGATTTTCGCTTCGGTGAAAATGTTTCGAACAACAACTAAGGTCATGCTGACAAATAAGTCTGATGACGAAGTGCGATAAGGATCGTGAGAACATGTTATTTTGATTGAGAACGGAGCGGTGCTTCTTTGCATACTTCACTTACTAGACGAAAATGAGTTAGTGAATAATTACTGCCGTCGCTCTGTCGCGCAACTATGAAATTTTGGGCATCAGTTGCGTTTTAGATATTATTCACGATAAATTCAGAAAGTTCCCATTGTAACCTAATTGTCCTTATCGAGGCAGGACGTTTGAAAAGTGTTATTCTTCCATTGACCTGATTGCCTGTATAAGCTTGTATATTATATTATTGAATGTAGCTACAGTACTTTGTAAAAGCCCGTAAGGGTTTCTTTTGCCGTATCAGTTACATGTATGATGATACTGTGAAAAAAGTAATTTCGTGAATATAAACACTGATTGATTGATTCAGCACAATATCCGATAATGAAGGAGGCTTTTAACACCTCATCAACAGACTTATTTCTCAGCACGACCTTAATTTCCTGGACAGGTGGTCCATGGACCGGGTCCACACGGAGTCCATGGACCGGGTCCACGAGGGGGTCCATGGACAGGGGGTCAGTGTTTTGTACCTACCCACCCACAACAGTTGCCGAACATTTTCTTAAATTAACATCCGGGAAGAGTCATACTAGATATCTGTTTTCACCTTCTTAACATTTTTTCACGATCTATCATATTGTAATCTGTTTTATGACAGCTCAGTATCAAGTTCAGAAATACACGCCAATGTAAATTTTCTTCATTGTACCTGAAGAAGGCTGGTGTGGCCAGCCGAAATATTGTACCACTAATTTCAAAATTCTACGTTGTATCGGTCTTTGCTTGTTCATAGTTAATAATATAGGGACAATTAATGGTTATTTACGAGGTTTTAAAATAATAATAGGTAACTGTTTCGGAATAAAAGAATAGAATAATAGGCAATTTTCCGGCAATAATTATAGTTTGAAGGCGGCTTAAGAAACGCCGCTTGAGTACTAGAACGAAGCGAACATTCAGAATATACAAAAATTCCAGTATTTCTGCAGCATATAACACGGAAGAAATCCCCGTAAGAAAAAGGTTTAAGTAAAAGTTTGAATGACTCGAAACAGTTATTTGCTCTGCAGAGTTTACACGGTCCAATCTAACCGATGCTTCTGGTTAAAAAGCCCGAGGTTTGTCTAAAATGAAAGCCGATGAAACTCCTAATGCCAGTGGTGAAAGATCCCTGAAGAACAGAGCTACAACACAACTGCTATGGTTCAAATGAACGGCTTTACAATAAAAACATAATTGCTGTCCTTCTTTTCAAGAAACAGAGGAATACCCTATGCACTGTTCCCATTATTTCGTATTTTCTTCAACATTTCCTGTACGTCGAGTGGTTTAACCAGGTCTTGGTACAGCAGGTTCAGTTGTTGTGGTGGAAGGTGGCTCTTCTCCAACTGCGCCATGATTTCTTGACTTTCGCTGGTCTCCCTCTGCTGTTCTTCTATTTTGAATATTGTCCTGTAGCCAGTCACTCGAGAATAGCTGCGCATTGAACCTGTCGACTTCGATCGCTCCACCTTCGAACGGTTCCGTCCTTTTACTTCTCCGTTCTCCGCGCTTTGCTTACTTTGTTCTTCACAGGCATGATCTTGTTTTCGCTTGACCAAAATATACGAGAAATTACCAAAAAGCTTTCCTTTTCTGACGATTTCTTCATTTTCCAGTCCTAAATACTGTAGATCGTCTTGGGAAAAAAGGTTTTCGTTAGGCGAAAACGGAAGCCGATCATCCATACTGCAATTTTTGCCGCTGAGGAACTTGTACACACAGTGCAACTCACTAGAGAAACTGAATGAAAGTGAGGGTAGGGAATACTTTATATATTGCCTGTCACGATGTATATTTATAGTTGTTTTTGTTCGGCGCTCCGCTTGGACTTAAATATTAGCCAATCAGGTTTATACCGAAACATCTATCCAATTGAGCGAAGGAAATCGCGCCGAGCGGCCTTTTTGGGGTCGTAATTAGTAATTAGGCGACCTTACAAAGCGGTACATAAAGAGGAACGTTAATTACGAACTAGTTTACTTTATGGCTCCATATATGGGCAAGGTCAGAGTTTTTCGGCCATTATGTCGGGAAAAATAAAGCGGCAGAGACTGGAAAAGCATTCGCGCTGTCTTTGTACCAGCCTGACTGACCTGCCGCCTAATAGGCCCTTTGCATGACCTGGTCACGTGATCTTTTTAGCCTCTCAATCAAAAAAATTGGCGATAGAACAAAATGAATGCCAGAAATGGAAAGAGCAAGCAAAATTAGTAAAAAAACCAAGATTTAGGGTCATATCTTTAAAACTGAAGGAATGGCAAGCCTTGCCAGTCGGCAAAAAAGCCTCACAAACTGTTAAATTAAGCTAAATTATAGAGTTTTCAAAAATTTGCCATTCCTTCAGTCTTAAAGATATGAACCTAAAACTTGGGCTTTTTACTAATTTTGGCTTGCTCTTTCCATTTCTGGCATTCGTGTTGTTCTAGCGCCAATGTTTTGTGATTGACAGGCTAAAAAGGTCACGTGCCCAATTCCTGCAAAGGGCCAGCCCTATTAAGTGTGACACAAAAAGTGCGCCTGTAGCTGCTTTACGTGCTGTAAAACACACTGAGCCCAAAATAACAAAAACTACTCACTCTCTCTTTTTATATATATATATAAATACAAAGTGAATATACTAATATATATATAGATAGAGAGAGCCGCCGCGTCTATTGGCAAACTCGCCATCTGATTGGCTAGCCAGACGGGCCGTCTATCGATCGACAGTCGACCGTGCGCGAACACTGCAGTCGAAAAATCATTTCACAATTTTGTCGATCGCTAAGTTGATGGAACGGTGGTTCGGTTATGCTAAAATAGTCAGATTGGCTCGCTCTTGGTTTCTATCGACTTTGATAGTGGACTCGCGAGGCTGCGCTTCTCGCCAACTACCGCTGACACAAACCTCGAGCTCGCAGTCCAATAGGCCTTTCGCAGGAAACAGTCACGTGCTGACATAATACCTCGTTAACGAATGAAATAAGCTCGTGATCCCCATGGGAAAAGCGTTGCCATGGATATTGGACCCACTTGGGTCAGATATTTTTTCTCTTTCCCTCGTAGGGCGTGCACACTTAGCACTACAGCTTACCACTTTATATATATCACATTCTTTACACTTACTAGTGCTACGCGGCAAACATGATTTCATATCATAGCTACATATATCTTTAAAAACGCTGGTTTAGAAAGATCGACAATCGATTGGAGGTGGCCTGGAAAATAGAATTTACAAATAACACTTCCGATCTCGGTAAGCTATTGAATGAGCTGAGCTTTTGCGAACTATATACCAAATACTACAAACTTGCATTTATCGACATTAAGAGTCAATAGATTGTCATTAAACCATATGCATAAAAGTTGAAGGTCTGAGGTCAAGTTATTTTCAAGTTCTTGGATAAAGAAACAGTTGAAGAGTATCACAAAGCTACCAGGATGTAGATCTAAGCTAGAAGAGAATCCTAAAAAGCCGTTCATTTTCCGTTAGCGTTGAAGCGAAGAGATCGATAGCACATGTTCAGATTTAACGGCTTCTCCTGGCTTTCTCACTGATGAAACTTACCGGAAAACTACCCAGTAGTATAGTAATGCACTTCATCTATTGCTCTACTTACACAACGTGTTTTAAGGTTATTTAAAATCGTTTTATTGATAAAAGTTGAGCAATCGAACTGATCTATATACAAATTCATCTCTCTGGACTCAGTCCGTTTGGCCAACAAAAAGCATCGTTAGAACAACCCTTGTGTCATAATCGAAGACGTTACCAGGGTCTTCTCTCGGAATAGCCGCCATCTTGGATCTGACCGAGAAGACCCTGGTCACGAGGTTGCCATTTGGCTTCACCTTCATGCAGGCTCCACTAGACATTTCACGCATACCTCAGTTCTTCAAAAATGAAACCTTCGCTCTGATTGGTCGAAATAAAACAATGGCCAGAACACGGTTTCTGCCAAAGTCCATCAGACGTGGAGGTGGGAGGAAGTGAGCTGACGACCTCGTACCGTCTGAAAATCAGGCTATATCACCCTAAGCGCGCTATAAATGCTACATTTTCAGTGGTCGCACCAAGCTGTGGAATGCTCTTCCGAGTTGTTCACAAAAGATCGCTTTTTAGCAGTAGTATAAAATGCTTGAGCAAAACCTCTCAATATATTGTCGCTTGTATAAATCTGCGAGCCTTGACGTTTGCAGCTTTCAACGATGTTCAGTATACGCGCTTCGCCTCTCACCTCTGTGGCCCAGGTTCAATTCCCGGACGGGGCGCCATATGTGAGTTGAGTTTGTTGGTATTTCGCCCTTACTACGAGGTTTTATTTCCGGGTTCTCCGGGTTACCTCCCTCCACAAAAACTAACACGCTAAATTCCAATTCGATCTGGGGATTAGCCGGGACCTGGCTTTGATCAGCCCCTATGCCTTGTTTCAGGTGTCATTACGTTAGAAATTCAGAGAGTATACCAGTCAAATGGGTTTCTGTCAGAGCTAACTACAGTGCACCAGTATGACCCCATAACCATTCAACATGCAGCGAACGTAAAGTTCTTCTACTTTAAACATATCCGGGTCTCGAAATGAAACCCCACTTATAGTCATACCGATAGTACATCTTTAAATGCGCCCTCTTCTCTAAGCCCGAGGGTGTCGCTTGCTTTTCAGTGGCTCACGCAGATACCACTATGTCAGATACCAATTGTTCACGCAGAAACCGGTCGCTCAAGTGGCTCGCGCCAATTAGCCAAGATAAAAAATGTACAAAATATGGTAATTAGAAATCATCCTTACAATCCACCATACAGGAAGAGATAGCGGCTTGTACATTTACCCACAATTCTTTGCGCGCAAAAAACTTTAAATTCAATATAAAATTGCTGTGCTGCGATTTTAAATCTTAAAAACAAGCCAGTACAAGTGATGTTGCCAATATACTGTCATTGAAGAGAATAAGGGATTTCTACATGTGTGTTTTACTATGTTGGGTTCGCAAGTAATTGTGGTCAATGCACAGCCGCCATCTTTTTCGGATTGAAGCAGCAAGTGATACCAATAAATAAAATAAAGCATGAAGCCAAACAACTACCAAAACTATAAGAATTTGCAAGACCATTTATAATGAACACGCTAACTGTACACGTTATCAGAAAGATGCGATCCGGTGTGCTTCGCTCGACGCATTAAAAAAAACACGAACAAACTGATAAACATACAGCCGAGCTTGAGCAGTGAGCAGACATGATACCATAATAAGATAAAGTAACCTCACACAGCAAGCTAAAACAGTCCATGCAATTGCTGGTTTGCCTTCAAACCCCAGAGATTCAAATACCAAAGCCATGTTGGTTGAATCAAACAAATAAATATTTTGGTTTCTTGGTTGATCGAACGAGGAATCTTTTGTAAACATCAACCAAGATGGTGGCGATGACGTCACGTGAAAACGAGTAATACCAGAAAATGGTCCTGTAAGGATACCGTAACAAACGAAAGAAGAACACTTCTTCGACACGTGGTTCGCTGGCCACTCTAGCTACACTTGAGTCCTCGCCGCCACAGAAACTCGGAATTTTACTCCTTCAATTCTGGTGATATCAGCTGCGTGAAGAAACGGCCGTGCTGCCGTGGGAGCTCCAGGATTGCGACTTTCCTCCAAACTGATCTTAGCGAACTGACTACTCTCTCTGCATGAGCTGGCTCGCCGGACCTTAAAGTGCCTATAACACTTTTTGCAATTTTTATAGCTATGAACTTTCTGTGAAGAACGTTTTGTTTTACAGTGTATACTTTATGTTCTACGCTAATTTTTGTTTGAAATCGTGTAAATGTGACCTTTCCTGATCCATGACCGTGTCAGGTGAAAGCCTGGGTCGATTCCTGTGGAGACGTCATCTTGACGTCACATAATTAATTCGGCTTTGCAATTATTTCAAGAAATACTTTAAAATGTTGACTGAAATGACTTTTTTCTTTACTAACAACTTTCAAACTGTGTAGATTTTCTTTGCATCTATGTTGTTGTGATAGAAAGGTGCCATGGAGAATAATGCATTAATGAGATGACACTGATCTACCCATAGCCTGATTTTCAGACGGTACAAGGTCGTCCGCTCACTTCCTCCCCCTCCCTGTCTGATGGACTTCATAGACTTTCATGTTCCTGACGTCAAAATTTGAACCAATCAGAGCGAACTTTACACTTTTGGCAAAGTCTGGAATTTAAGGAATGTGCTCGCATATTTTTCTAAATAGCGTTGGGGAAGAACTTGAGCAGTGTGTCGACCGAAGTTGTAAAGTTTTCAGGATTTCGGAGCTATATTCAGAGCAGAAGGAAGCATTGGAATCGTTCATTCATCGAAACGAAGTGTTTGTGAATCTACGTACGGGCTTTGGTAAATCACTAATCTTCCTCCGCTTACGAATCTCATGCATTCGATCTGAAACATTCTCCTAGGTTTTGGGCTTTTAGAAGACCAAATCTTTCATAGAATATTATGACTTTTCTGCAGGAGTGAACACACATACTAAGTATGTTATGGAAAACGTTTCATGCCACTTGGGTGAATATTTTTATTTTCAGAATTATGAACACACTCCGTAGCTCATGTACGGCAATGGCATCTAAACTTTGCACAAAAAGTCCAGTTAAAACAATCTCTGATACCAAAAAACTACACTAGGACAACTTTAGGGTATCGTGTGACTAATCGACATACATATCAAGCTACAAAACGTTTTAAAAATAAAAGTGAAAGAGTAAAAGTTCTAAGATCACAGTCATAAACTTTACGGCGTGAAATCGAGGCTGATATTTCTTGTATACATTCTCATACACTGTCCTGCAAATACTGCACGCAAACTTCAGTTTAAAAAGTTCCTGCTCTCCAAAGAACCACAGAAGCTCAAACAGGATACCATTCTGAGAAATCGACAGAAGTTTGAAGCTGTAGAATGTTCCAGTGCATGAAAGCTGATAGATACAACTAGTAATGGTAAATTTTGAAATAAATTGTTTGCAGGAGCTGTAAACACTAAATAAATTGTTTGCAAGCATGATAAATGCAAAATATAATGTTTGTAGAATCTGTACAGATATATGTCCATATCCCATTGGGTGGGGATTTGTTATATGGATATTATGGATATTTTCTGGAAATCCACAATAGCCATAGTATCATTGTGCCAACGGACTGGCAAACGGAACACGAATGGCCCGAATATTGCGGTCGTTTCGCCACCAAGTCGTTTCGCCACCAGTCGATTCGCCACCACTTTGTAGTCGATTCGCCACCACTTTGTAGTCGATTCGCCACCACCCAAAGTCGAATCGCCACCACTCAAAGTCGATTCTCCCCAAACATGTATTTAAATTTACCATAGTGTTTTAACAGAAATGAAGGATTTCGAACATGAAACTTCGAACATGAAACTTCGAACATGAAACTTCAAACGTGTGGATATGAAACTCAAACACACGGGACTTGTGTACCTTCACACAAATCAGGTATAATAGTCTATTCTGCCAAGCAAGCAAGAACTCTCAGCTCTTAAAGGCTCAAACCTGTCTCAAACCTAAAACCTTGCTCGAACAATAGCCGCCATCTTGTGACATCGCGTCACGGCGAATCCGTCACGGCCGTACTTGAAGTTGTGCTTGTAATAATTATAATAGTTGATAACTTTTTATTCTTAGATATTTCCCAGATATCCATTAAATTTACTTGATCGATCCTATCCTACTAAAACTGCTGTTACTAAAACCGTTTGTTCAAACTTCGCTGCGCCGCTTGGTTTCGTTTGTTACGGTTTCCATGTGAAGTATAATTGAACGGTTTCAACGGATTCGTTTCAACTTGAGTTCAAGTTGAAGAGACGAAACGAACAGACGAAACCGTAGATACGAAACGAATCCGACGAAACAACTTCAATTCGCTATGGTTTATAAACTGCAGAATCCATTCAAGGTATTCCTATTGAAATTCACTCCCTCTGCTATTTATTGGCAGAGGGAGTGAATTCAATTTACTTCGGCGTCATAGCAACGGCATCATAGCAACGCCATTTTCTCTGGTTTTAGATGCTCTCATGAAAACATTTACATTTCAAATAAACTACACGCTTACTTTAACCGTTTTCCCGTGTATGAGTCGATCGGTAACTTTGAGTGGTGGCGAATCGGCTAAATAAACTACACCAGAATTACCGTTTATTCCCTTACCGTTTATTTCCTTTTCAAATAAACTACACCAATTCCAACTCAATACACAGCACGCTTACTTCAACCGTTTTCCCGTGTATGAGTCGATCGGTAACTTAACATATTTGAGTGGTGGCGAATCGACGTATCGGCTAAATAAACTACACAGCACGCTTACTACAATTACCGTTTATTACACATTTGGGGTTGATATCCGTGTGATAAAGCCGTGAATAAAAACCATATCAGTGAAGTGATACGATATCACTTCACTGTACTATTGCTTTTAGAAATACATTTTATTATGCTTAATTTTGTGTTATCGTATTCACTTTAAATGTATAATAAACAAATTATGTCATGTTAAGAGCCTGATATCGTTTTTATTCACGAGGTTTTCGTATCGTATCTCGAACGAGCGAGTGAGCGATATGATACGTATATCAAGCTCTTAACATGTAATAATCTCTATTTATTCCCTTTCAAATAGGCTATGCTTACTACTAACACTATTACTTTAACCTCGATTGGTAACTTATCGACTCATACACGTACTTCTAGTTGAGTGGTGGCGAATCGACTTTGAGTGGTGGCGAATCGACTAGAAAGTGGTGGCGAATCGACTAGAAAGTGGTGGCGAATCGACTGGTGGCGAAACGACTTGGTGGCGAAACGACTGGATTCAGTCATGAATTCCTAGGACTACACAACAGTCTTTCACTATTGCTTTATAATCCTTTACAAAGCTAGCCAATATGTTCACTGAAATTGGCCAGGAACCACTTCTTAAGCAGATTAGATTCGACAGCCTCACAAAACTATCTGCATGTGGAGGGTTTCTTCAAAGGAATGCGGGCTAACCATGATATGCCTACCGTGATAGAGTATGCATGGCATACAAGAGGTCACGGTGCGTGGAAGACAACATGATGCGCATCTACCAGAAGGACTTTTTCTACTTCACAGGCCCTAATTCCTTTTATCCTGAAAAGATAATCAACGAGGATCCACCAAACATCGCCAACCGCCCCAAAAAGAAGCGCGACGCTTCTTTAATCAGTTTAATGACGAAAGACCAAGATGAGGCGCTGCAAGACTTCGCGCGAGAGTATGGAAGAGGGGTGAATCAGCTAAATGTTCGCGCCAAAACAAAAGAACTAACAGGAACGCTGCCATACGCCATCAGCAATAGGTCGACCGTTATCACTCCCTCTGACTCGAATGAAGATGTTGTTGGCGTGCGTGAGGAGAGTAGTGTTCTTAGACGGGGGCATGGCCAGGTGGTGCGTGTAAGAACAGTATTTTACGTTAATGTTCAAATTTCGTGCATTGTACAAAATCCAAGCATGTGATTGGCTAATGAGCGTGCATTATTGGTGACCACAGCACTCGACCCAGACCCTCTCTTGCATAGGGAAAGTGAGACCTAGTCCTTCGCTTTAGTTACGTGTTTGGACGGCTTGGAAAACCTTATTACAATCGCATATTAAACAGTGAAAATGCAGACAATTACTAAAAAGGTAATGGCAGGATTGAACTATGTTGCCTGTGTGACAGAAGATATATATTGTGAGGCGAACATTTGCATAATCGCTCGTTGGAAATGGCTGATTAAGTGATTTGCGAGTGCTGGAAGTACAACTTTACAGTCAACATGTGTCTGAGTGAACAAAAGTTTCTACAACACTCTAGTAGTCTTACTTAAGAAATGGATTTTATTTCCGAGACCTTACTCTGTCAATAAGAGGAGCAAATTAAGCGAGAATTCAGTGGATGATTCGAAAACCCAGGATTCTTGATTTGGAAAATGTTTGCATTGGAGCCGAGCACATGGCCGGAGGCCGGTTTCAAGTCAAGATTTCAAATTCACTGCCCCACTGGAATCTGCAGGTTAGTTATTTTCGAATGAAAGAAACTATTAAAGAAAGTAGACTATCTAGGAGTTAAGCCGGCTAAATAATTGATATTTGAATACATGGCTCCAAGAGAAACGTTTTCGAGTTAAACGTACAATCATATTATTCGCCTCACATTATGTTTTGAGTCAAACATTTGCATAATAGTTCGTTAGAAATGGCTGATTTGCAAACGCTGGAAGTACAACAACTAACAAGTCAACATGTGTCCAAGTAAACAAAAAGTTTCTACAGCACTCTAGTAGTCTTACTGAAGAAATGGATTTTATTTCCGGCGAGACCTTACTCTGTCAATAAGAGGAGACAATGAAGCGACAATTCAGTGGAAGGTTCGAAAACCTAGGATTTTTTATTTGGAAAATGTTTGCATCAGAGCCGAGCACATGGAGGCCGGTTTCAAGATTTCAATTCACTGGAATCTGCAGGTTAGTTATTTTCGAATGAGAGAAACTATTAAAGAAAGTAGACTATCTAGGAGTTAAGCCGGCTAAATACTCGATATTTGAATAAATGGCTCCAAGAGAAACGTTTTCGAGTTAAATGTACAAACATACTCGCAAGGCGTCAACTAAATTGACCGAACGCCAAAGTATATTATTCTTTGCAAAGTTATCTACTTCTGTCTTTATTCATTGTCTATTGAAATGACATTTCTTTGTGGAGATATTTACAGTAAAATGATTTAATTCATGCGAAATATTTGACTTCTTTATGAAATTATTATTGACAACTGATTTCAATTGAAATTCACGGCTGACAGTGCACTCATTTTGAATATTAAAAAGGTTAGAGACTTTATGTTTGTGCTTTATCGGCAAAATACAGTCACTTGCTGACTGTACGATGAACTCAAAATTTATTCATACTGCATTCGGCCTTCGGCCTCATGCAGTATTCATTATTTTTCGTTCATCGTACAGTCAGCGCGTGCCTGTATTTGTCGATAAAGCACTCACAAGCAGTCTCTAACCCTTACATAATGATGTTGTTGCCATTCCGCACAATCGCACAAGAGAAACTGCTCCCTACTGGCTGGCCGTCCTCAAGGACGACGTGTACGTCAATGACAACAATGGCGACTTTGTCAAGTAAAGTGTCGTATTTCAGTGGCTTGTTACAAATGACAGTCACCTAGTATACACTTTAGGGGAAAAGTGCAATATCAATTCCCCGAAATGTATACTAGGGAAAGTTGAACGGTACAATGCCGAGGAAGTTGGTTGCTATACGCCGACACCAGAAGAGGACGTAGGCCTTTGCAGAATCGCCAACGGAGATACGATGACATAAGAGGGCGATGATGAAGAAGAGCAACGCGAGGTGGAGGATCGCGAGGATGCCGTCGCTGAGAGCCTACCAATGCGCGTGGAAGGCATAAGCTCCTCTGGTCGTCGAACGACGTTTTTTCCAGATTATCACCGGGACTAGGCGGCGTTAACCTGGTATTGTCTCGTTGTTGCGAGTGTGTCATCAAATCCGCCGTAAGTATCCATGCACGTAGATCAAGAAGGATGTTGAGTCACTCCAGCAATATCTGAATAGGCTTTTGGGAGAGCTTATTCAGAAGGGTTGATGTTCTAAATTGCGAATGTAAGCTGAAATACTATATTTGTTAACTTAATATCAATTGATTAATATATGTAAAGTGTGAATGTCTCTCGTTGCACAAAAGAAGTTACTACTTGTTCATCACTGGACCCGACTAGAACATGTCTAAATAAAGTGGACATATGATTTATCTAGTGAAGTATAACATGGTCTGGGAGGTCTGAATTGACTCACTATGGATGCAAATGACTATTGTGTTTTTCATTGGCATAACGTTATTAAAAGCGAAGCTATATATGATGTATAGCTGAAATTTAAATGACAGCCAAAGCGTACTGGAATCCGATTTGTATAATTTGGAACCCGGATTCCAGGAGGAAGGAATCCGGAATCCAGGAGGCAGGTATCCGGAATCCAGAAGGTAGGAATCCGGAATCCACCAGTGCTCTGGATTACCTTACATGGGGCGAATAGTACCATTGCAATTAATTCAAGAAACTATAATCAACCCCTAGCAGATAGAAAGAAGTTATCGAAAGTACAGTTTCATAAATGTCGCTTTATTTGTTCACGAGGAATATAAAAAAATGAAAAAAGTGTCAATAATTAGAGCAACATACTGTACATGTATTAATAATAATAATAATAATATACAGTTCTTATATAGCGCCATTTCCATCTCTGTCCAATGGCGCTTTACAATAGGTTTAAATACACATATCTAATATTAAAAGAACGAAAATATCATAGCGAATAAATATGTATATGATAAAAAGCATTAAGAGAAATTAAAACTATCCTTAAATCTGATCTAAAAATATGTGATAAAAAGTACTACAAAAAATTAAAAATGTCCTGAATAAGCCTTCCTGAAAAGGTAAGTTTTTACTTTACTCTTAAATTCATTTATTGTTAAACAATTTCTAATGTCTTGTGGAAGGCCGTTCCATAGGGCAGGTGCAGCAGTTGAAAATGCCCTACAACCATATGAACTTAATTTATATGGCACCTGAACCAGCCTATCGCTGGTGGCAGATCTCAAAGAACGCGTAGGTACATATCGAGTGACCAAATCAGCAATATACGGAGGTGCCAAACCATGAAGGGACTTGAATGTCAGCAAAAGAATCTTAAAAACAATCCGTTCTTCGATAGGAAGCCAATGTAAGTTATATAAAACAGGGGTAATATGTTCAGATTTTCTACTTAAAGTAACAATTCTTGCTGCTGCATTCTGTACGCTCTGTAGCCGCTTGGTAACGTGTTTAGGTAGTCCGTAGAGAAGAGAGTTGCAGAAATCAAGTCTTGATGTGACGAACGCATGCATTAGAATTTCCGCTGTTTGTAAGCTTATGTACTTCCTTATTCGCCCGATATTTCTAAGATAGTAGAACGCCGATTTACACATACTGATTACATTCTGCTCCATCGACATAGTCATGTCATGAATGACACCGATATTTCTGGCCTTGGATGAAGGATTAATTGTCTCGTCACAAACTAGTATTGAGTCCAGTGTAGGTTGTGGTCGATGGCTTGCATTTAGAACAATCAGTTCTGTCTTGTCTCTGCTCAATTTTAATTTGTTGACCGTCATCCAGGCATCAATATCTTGAACACATTTCTCCAACCTCGATCGTTCTTGGTCCACTTGCCCTGCAATTGACGATTTAAAAGTCACATATAGTTGGACATCGTCCGCATACAGGTGAAAATTAATATTATGCTTCCTCATGATATCTCCAAGGGGTGATATGTATAACAGGAATAGTACTGGCCCAAGAACACTTCCCTGTGGAACTCCACAGCGAAGCATGCGCTCAGATGAACAACCACCAGAAACATTGACAACTTGTTTACGATCGGTGAGGTAAGATCGAAACCACTCTAACGCCTTGTCAACAATTCCAAATCTCTGCGAAAGACGGGTAAGGAGAACATCATGGTCCACGGTATCAAACGCCGCTGACATGTCTAATAGCAACAGAATGACTGAACAGTTGTTATCCATAGCTCGTAAGATATCATCATGCACTTTAACTAAAGCCGTCTCTGTGCTATGATATTGTTTGTACGCTGATTGGAGTATTTCACCCATGTTATTATTATCGACATAGCAGCATGTTTGGGAAGCAACGACTTTTTCAGTGCACTTGGACACAAATGTTAAGTTGGAAACTGGTCGAAAACTACTGAACTCTTTGCAGCACAACTGGGCTTTCTTGAGGCGAGGATTCAATGAGGCAGCTTTTAGACTCGGTGGAAGAACAGAATTGGCCAATGACAAATTTACCATCTTCGTAAGCACTGGAAGTAGGTCACTCAGACACCATTTTAGCACCGATGCAGGGATGGGGTCGAGGACGCAAGACTTCTTGGAAATCTTACCAATTAGTCCCGCTAACTCAACATCAGTTACAGGAGTAAACTCTCGAAGTTGCACCTCACATTGCTGCAGGTCGGAGTCTGGGAACGGGTTGCGCATGTCTGAACTCCTTGAGACCAGATCACTCCTGATGATGGCTATTTTCTGTTCAAAATAATCAGCGAATTGATTTGCAAGATCTTCGTTAGAGTTGCAAGTAGGATATTCTCTCTCAGTCCGACCTTTGAGCAAGGGTTCCATTGTCTTAAACAACTGCCTTTGATCATTCTGCAGGCCACTAATTAATTCGGAATAATACTCCTTCTTACCATTGCAAATAAGTTGGTGAACGGTACGACATTGCTTTTGGTATAACTCGCGGTCAATCATCAGCCCAGATTTCCGCCATCGACGTTCATGTCGCCTTCTCTCGACCTTTTCCTTTTGGATCTCGTGAGTAAACCAGGGAGACGTAGGACGGATAGTGACAACCTTTGTCTTGACAGGGGCGTGGTTATCTAATATCGACGTTAGGGTCATATTGTATTGGTCAACCAAGTCGTCCAGGGATCGGTGTTCGTAACAACTCAACAGACTTGAGCTCACTACGTCGCTACAGAAACGGGACGAGTCGATACCCTTTAGGCTCCTGTAAGTGATATGCTTCTTCTCTAAGGGCGGCTTGGACAACAAGAGCTTGCAATGTACCGCACAGTGATCTGACAAAACAGGATCTGATACATGTGTGTTATGTATAAATTTGTCTTGAGTTCGAGTAATTACCAGATCCAAGGTATGGTTACATTTGTGTGTTACGTCTTTCACATGCTGTTCATAGTCGAATGATTGTAGCATTTGAATAAAACGTTTCGCAGGAGCATTATTTTCATCATCAACATGAAAGTTAAAATCTCCCGTTATGAGCAATTCACAGCGATCAGTAGCCAGTTGTTCAAGAAAAGTTGAAAATTCAGTGAAGAACATTTCGTACGTCAACCCATTTACTTTACTGGGCGGTGGGCGATAAACCACAACAATCCGAAGTGGCTTGGGTGATTTCATTACCATGTCAACGTGTTCAAATGACTTGAACTTTTTAGTAGGATTCAGTTTTAGATCAAGAGTCTTTTTGAACATCAAAGCCACTCCGCCTCCACGACCTTGCCTTGGAACGTGCCTAAAGACGTAGCCTCTGGGTGTAATGTCACTGATAATAACTCTATCCTGGTCACCTGGTTGAAGCCATGTTTCTGTCAACGCCATCACATCTACATTGTTTTCAATGATAAATTCATGTATTAATGTAGTCTTGTTCTTGATTGACCTTACATTTAGTAGACAAAAATCGAACGCCTTACTCGGCTTGAATGTTGGAGTTAAAGGCGAGCGATTAATGTTTATCAAATTTGGAGAGGCTGTAATGCATTTGGTCGAGCTTTTGTTGTAGCGCTGCGTGACAAGCTCATGACGTGGAGTAATTCTCACGGGAATGGGTTGTAAACGCGTTCCATTATTTTGCGCAGAAAGACAGTTGAAGCCCAAACAACTGTTTGGATTTATAAATGGGCAATTAGCGTAACATGCAGCTGTCATGTAATTAGAAGCATCACGCCAGATATGATTAGTTTCGTCACGTCGACAATTCGCTGGGCTTCGATTTGTAATGCGTACAGCAATCCTTGACGCAACAGAAGAAGTTGGGCCTGGCATCGGGTGCACATCACCGCTAAGTTCTATGGATAGAGCCATGAAATTAAACGCTGCAACCGAGTTAGAATAATACGGAATGTTGCTTTTGAACCATTTTCGTTTGATCGAACATTCTTGCAGTCTCTGATGTTTAACACAATAGAGGCGCTCACAGTTGTTGGTGTTTCCCATTGTGCTTGACCAGTCTCCAGGGAAGATGTCGACTCCTTCGATGCAAATTTCACTTCTTGGCCTTGGGAAGAAATCAGCAACCAGAAAACGTCCAATTCCATCAAGGTGGCTGGTAATATGCCCAGGAAAACTTAGCATCCAAGACCCTTCGATGGTTACACACACCTGAGGGCCATTACTTTGGAAAATGGAGTGGTTTTGAAGGCAAAAACAGAGCAAAACTAGAGAGAACAAAATTGCATGACCCGCCATCTCGTCACCACTACAATACACTGCGTATTGTGAGAACGCCATGAAAACCAAGAACTAAAGTCATATATATATAATTATTTTTCGTGATTTGATCTTTAAGAATATTGGCCGTTTCTAAAATAAATTGTTTTCAAGAAGACGCTAACCCAAAAAATTGTTTGCAGCAGCACCCACATACACACAAAAAATGTTTGGCTTGACAAATTTCAAGTTTCATTGGAACCATTCCTGTTTTTAAGTCGTTCTTGAAGTATTTTTCCAAACCATTAGTTCAGAAGGATAAATCCTTCAAAGAGTTTTGAAAACTTCGCTTTTAAACTAAGCGAAGTTAGCGAGAAAATGTAAACTGGATGACAAAAAATATATATATTTCATAGCATACATGCTACCTGAACGGAAATTATGTTAGATCTTTATGGATGCACGGACAAGTTGGAGAGACCGATGAGAGCTCGAATCGGTATCAATTTGCTATCACAGTAATGACCGGGAAAGCTTTCTATGCTCATTCTCTGTCCTATCCCCACTATACTACAAGCTACGATGGTTGAAAGGATCGTGATAAAAAAACAATGAGAAGCCTTGTTAACAGTAATTTTATGCAACCATGCAAACAATGTTTCCTAATGATTTATGAAAAGAGATAGTCAGTGTTATTGCGTACTACGATAAAACCTCGCCATTGTGAAAAATAAGCATGTTATCGCTCTTCCGCTTGCGCCCGAGGGCAGAACCCGAGGTGACTAAATCCCATACCCTCTCGCTCCAGACGGATAACCTTTCATAATTTTAATTGATTTTGTGCTAGGTTTTATTCAGTATACCTCACCATTGTGAATACACCCTTGGTCGGAACCCTCGGTGAATAAATTCCATGCCCGGCGCCGAAAGGAAGGCCAATAACCTTACATATATGGTCTTCACCCTAATATACATAAACTGTCTTGCATTAATGACTGGTCGAATTTCAGCATTGCAGTTATAAAATAGTTAGTTGCATGCATAAACCATTACATTTACTATAGGATGGCTTTTATTACATAAATTGATAATACATCATACGAACATGGGTTGTGCATATTTACTTTGACAGAAATGGATTTGTGGTAAGTGAAATTGCTTTACTTTAAACTTTGAGTTAAAGTAGATGAGTTGTCTTTTGTATGACTCATCGGATCAATCACGGTTTCTGGGAAACCCTCACCCCTCCCCCCTGTTTCACCGTAAATTTAATGGTTAATCATTAATTACACATGATATCCAAGGGAGGGGTGGGTGGATATAAGTTTCCCCGACTCATCTAGGGCAATTGATCCAGAGCCTGTGCAATGTCCTTTTTCAGGTCCTCTACGTGTTCAAGGCCAATGCTACAACAAAAAGAAGACATTCAGGTTAGTATTAATGAATTCAATGTTATATGGAAGAGTTAAATACCGAGAACCGAGGCTTTTAGCCAGATACATTTCAAGATTGACAAGGTTTTCACACAAAAAAAAACTTTCCTATGAGAAAACAATTCTTTGACCTTCAGAAAAAGTAAACAATACCCTTGTAAATTAAACAAAGCACTGATTCATACAAAAGAATAATTATTTTGGCGTTAAGGTACGTCACTAACATGCGCAGTTGGAGTATTGTGAAAAAAATCACGTCCCATAATGATAAGACGGCTCGCGTTCTTAAAGAGGGAGTGAGTGAAAGTATCGTAATTGAGTTCTCATATCGGGTCATTGAACTGACTGTCAGCTTGAGAGCACAACTTGCATTGGTCATTATAAATGCAAGGGCTTTATCTGTATATTGACCCGGGTCAATATACAGATAAAGCCCTTGCATTTATAATGACCATAAAGCCCTATGAATAACAAAGAAAACCGAGCCGATCATGAAATAATTAACAATATAGACTGCGAGCTCGGCAGACAGTTGGCGAGTAGCGCAGCCCCGAATCAACAATCAAAATCGATAGAAACCAAGAGCGGGTAGTCTAATTGTTTTAGTATAACCACCAAACCACCGTTCTATCAACTCGGCGATCAACAAACTGTGAGTAAAACTCGGAATTGTTTTTCTTCTATAAGTGATTTTTGTCTACAGCGCGCGGAGGGTCGACTATTTAACAATTAGACCCGCAGCCCGAATGGGCTACGAGAAGGCGAGAGGTCTCATTGTTTTAGTATAAACTACCTAGCCGGACAGTAGAAAATAATAGAAAGAAACAAATTGAAGTCGAATATTTTTTATTATTTCGTGAAAATGCGTTGGTTTATACTAACAATCGATAGACGGCGGCAGGCTAGCCAATCAAATGGTGAGTTTGTCAATAGACGGCGGCTAGCTAGCCAATTAAATGGTGAGTTTGCCAATAGACGGCGGCTGGCTAGCCAATCAAATGGCGAGTTTGTCAATAGACGGCGGCTGGCTAGCCAATCAAATGGCGAGTTTGCCAATAGTCGGCGGCTGGGTTATGCTAAAAGTAATTACCTACTTGTAGGGTAATGGCTTGAGTTTCATGACAGACGAGACGGCGTTCGTAAAGGAGTGTGTTGGGGGAGGAGGAGGGTGTGTGTGGGGGGTCCTAGTGGAGTCAATGGAGAACGACCCGGAGGGGTTCAGCTCCCGCAATAGGCTCTGCGAACTTCAACATTTTGGAGTTAAAAAGTAGCTCCCTGATTGAGATTTAAATATTTTTTTAGATTGTTTTCAGATCTTTGGAGGGGAAAAAATCGCTTATGGCATGGAAACATGAGTAATACAGTACCGCTCGAAACTTGTATTCTGATTGCACCATTATGCTGGAGTGATATTGTACTGCACGTTCTAAAGGTGTTTTCGGTATAGCGGTACAGGCCGGCTCAGAAACATGCCCTAATATTCGTCTGCGGATAATTATCTGTTCCGAGAAGGGAATAGTTTACGAGAAGCGAACAGTTTACGAAAAGTGAAAAGTTTACAAGAAGCAAACAGTTCCATAGAGGTTTGACCTTGTTGCCGGACCCCAGCAAAGATTTAACGTTTTCTTGGATTACTTTACGGATAATTACTATTTTATATTATAACTTAATGCTTTGATGGGCTTAACATCCTCAGCATTTCTACTGCTTCTTAGGGTAATCACGTGATCAGTGACGTCATAGCTAAGAGAAACACATAATAAAGGATGGGGCATGAAGTTTTATACATCGGAGAAAATTGATCATGAAAATAAGAATACTTTAATTAGTCAAATATAATCATGGTTAGAGATAGTTTTTATTGATTATGAAGATATGAAGGGGGAAATTTGGTCACGTGACCTGGAAATAAGTAATCAAAATGTACTGGATATACTAACTTGTTTACTTGATTACCCCATTTTAGAAGGCCTTTCCCCTAAAATATTCGTGTTAACAGGTCACTTGATCACCCAAAATTCAAAAACACTAGTTAAGCTTCTTTATCACATTAAGTTCTATTGATATACTCCAAGTTTCGTTATATTCACATATAACGTTCTAGCTAATAATCTTGAAAAATGTATATTTTTCTATTTTCGTTCAATGACCCATGCCTTAACATACTTGAGATCGAAGCCGAAGGCCACAGCACAAATATATGGGGCTTATTTTCAAAATTCACACGGTAAGTTACTGTCCTTATCATCCTTCGGCAAACCCTGCTTACTTTACATGGGGATTATATAAAGACTATGGCCGCGTTCTTTTGGGACTATTCAGGAATAAGAATAGGCGGAATAGAAGGCAATCGTAATTCTTTTGGGATCGATTACGTTTTAGGAATGAACAGAATAGCATTCTGTTAATTGCGCTTCCGATAGCATAATAAACAGAATACGGCTTACTCGGAAGAGGTAAAATGGTGTTTTTTTTTGGAACGTTTGGCAGGAAATCTCTGGCGCGCGCGTCCAGCGAAGTTGTTGGCTCCCAGGTCACCTTAAGACCCGTTTACACAGGCGATTTTTTGTGGAATTTTTGTCGCGATTTTCACTGCAATTTTGCTCGCCAGCGAAGTTGCACTTTCAAATCGCGCATGTAAACTAGCGGCGATTTTGATGTATTTTTTGTCGCCACCAAATCGCACTGGTTTCGAGCATGTTCAAAACTTGATGCAAATTTGCGGCGACTAATGTTGCAGTGGGACGCGACAAAAAGTGCATCAAAAATCGCCTGTGTAAACGGGCAAGTCCCTTCTATTCCTCATGTTTATTAGAATGGTTATTGGCTAAACATGGTTCCAGATGGCCAACGATGGCTAGACATGGTACGCATATCTAGCCATGTTGCTAGCCATCGTTAGCAATCTGGAACCATGTTTAGCCATTCTAAAAAAGATGCGGAATAGAAGGGACTTGCTAGCAGTCACCTCCGTCAAGAACATTCCGTTTTCGTTAATCTGTTCGTGTTCTTTTTAGCTCCCTCCGCTGCGCTGGCCTTTTACCTGGTAAATACCAAAACAAACATGGCGAAACAAGTTTGAGTTCTCCAAGCGTTGAGCTCTCCATTCACTGAATTTCGTTAAAAATGCATTTGATCCCAAATGTTTTATCATTAAAATCGATTCTCCATCAAGTAAATAGTTGAACTTTTAATATATTTTTTTAAGTTGAGTGTGGCGTCTATGAGTTAGAGGTTTCTATTTCCAATATGCTAATTATGTGACGTCACAGGAGGCCAACAAAAGGTCATTTCTTTCTCCTTGTGAATTAAACTATTTCTGATTTATACAAAATATTTGGTAAAATCACTGATATAAGTACCAAATATGACATGAACGTTTAGAAAAATATGTATATTTCTGCCAGCACATTGTTGTATGATAAATGAGTCCTCATATGTCGTCACATACTTAGCATATCGGAAATAGAAACCTCTATAACTCATAGACGCCGCACTCAAATTAAAAAATATTTTACAATATTTTGCAATTCAACTATTTACTTGATGGAGAATCGATTTTAATGATTATAAAATTGGGCTTATACGCACTTTAATCTTTTAGAAGAACTCCAGTTTGTGTTCTCATCTCCTTTCGACGAATTTGTGGAACGAGATGGCGTCCGTATTTTCCGGCAGGAAAATTGCATGCGTTCTGACTGGTATAAATTGTTCTTAATTATTCTTAATTGTTCTTAATTGTTCTAGTACCTGAAGAAGGCTGGTTTGGCCAGCCGCAATATTGTAATATTAAATATAAAATCAGTCCTACGTTGTGTCAGCTTTGCTGTAGTCCTTGGACTTCGTATTCTTAATTGTGCCAACTAATCTAAAGTTTAAAACTTTGAATTCCTTTTATTTTTACCTGAGTCTAAGAAAGGAACCAAAATCTCCTTTTAGCAAATGATTGCATTCTGGGTTGGCTTCATTTACGGTGTTCATACCACTGCTGAGTAAGTCTACCAAGCTGTCCACTCCACCGAATGACAACGCCATCTTGATTATCTTGAGATTCTATTCATTGGACAGAAACAAATGAAGTCAACAAGACCTCGTGCACACGTCGAACGAAGGCGTTTTCAAATGTTCCCATTCTAGCTTTATTGAATAGGTATATTTAGGGTGCGTTTCTTTGGGAATCCAAGATAGGGTTATAATCCCGGATCACACGGATTTTTAATTGCCAAACGAAACAAAGAATCCGAAAATGGATTTTTTTTGGGCATGAGAGTTCGTTCGAAAAGACAAATCAGCCACTGCTCGTCAATTCTGGAGGTTAAATGTGCTATTTTCAAGACGTAGACCGCTTTTCACATGAACTTTTTTCGAATCCTTTCCCAAAGAAACGCTCGAATTACGAATCCTAAGAATCCGGTTTTGGATGATTAATCCGTCAAATCCATTTTGAGTATGGATTCGACGGATTCAAAATCCGTTTTCAGATTCTAGTAAAGAAACGAAAACTCCATTTTTGGATTCAAGAATCCGGATTCGGATTCTCTCAAAGAAAGGCACGTCTGCTTGCCTAACCAGGGGCCGTCTATCGATCGTGCGCGAGCGCTATAGATAAAAATCATTTAGAAAAATACTTTTATTCGAGAAATTTTCACTGTTTCCTAGATCGCTAAGTTGATATAACAGAGGTTTGGTTATACTAACACTGCCAATTAAACTTGCTCACTCTTGGTTTAAATATGTATAGTTCACTCGGGGCTGCGCCCCTTATCCACTATCTGTGGTTCAAGTTTACCGCAAAATTTGGGCTCGCGCTCATTTGTCCGCCACTTGGCACTATCAGGCGTTATAATATACCCTACAAATTATATAGATTCTGATTGGTCAACAACGAGTGCATCAAAAGATTACTGAGTGCACAGTTGCATGCTCTCAGCAAATGTTTGCTCAGTATATTATAAACAAAAGCTTGCATGAACTGCTCGTGCTTTATACTTGATTTATAGGCACTGAGTGATATTTTGAAAATTCTCAAGTTACACTCAAATATCACTCAGTGCCTATAAGTCCCGTATAGCACTTACGTTCATGCGATTTCCTCTACTTATAATTCACCATAAAAGTTTGGCGCGCGCTCGTTGGCCAAAAGCACTCACGTGATGTGATTGGGATAGTTCGCGGATGCAAACTATATATCAGGCGTTATCGGTTCACCACAACATTTTGGCGCGCTCTCATTGTTTCGGCCACTTGGCATTATCAGGCTAATACACAAATTAATAGTGTGTCCGTCGAGGAACTATCGGCTGATATATAGTTGCCCGCGGAAATTTGATGTTATTAAAACAAATATAAGCCCGAGAACACAGTTCGAGGGCTTATATGTTAGTTTTATGAACATCAAATTTCCAAGGGAAACTATCAGCCGATAGTTCCGAGACATACACACTCTATTTGTTGTTATTGTTCATCACAAAATTGTCTTCCGCTCTCAGCGGGCACCATTATACAAATAGACTTTGTCCGTCGCCTGATAGTTTGCCTCCGCGGACGATAACTATCACATCACGTGATCGCTTGTGGCCAATGAGCACGCGCGAAAATTTCGTGGTGAACTATAAAAGTCGCCCGTGGGCACTATCAAAATATTTGTGTTGAGCACTAAAGACTATATAGTGTTTCTGTCTCGGTACCATCGGCTGATAGTTTTAATAATATCAAATTTCCAAGGGAAGCTATCATATAAGTCAAATTTCCGCGGGCAACTATAATCCGATAGTTCTTCGTCTGACATACTACTCTATTTGTATAATAGTGGCCCGTGGGCACTACCAAAAACTTTGTGTGGCTGTCTCTATTTGTGTAATAGAAATTTCGAGCTCACAGCTAGTCTGATTACTAAATATTCACATAAATAAATTATATACTGTCTAAAATGTCATATAAAACTAAACAATGTTCAATAATACAATCTTTTATTCAAATGTCTAGAACATTAGCGTCTTTATAAAGGTTGCTATAACAACGTTCAAAATAACGTAGACAAAGCATTGATCACTAACCTGCATAAACCTGTTAGCATTTTCCGCTGTACCTGTTATCCCAAACAGTACAATACCACTAAATCCTTTCATCTGCTTTTTAGCAATTCCGTGGTTAGGAAAGGACGGTAAGCCAGGATAGAGAACAGAAGTAACCTGTTGAATAGGATAGAGAACAGAGCTGACCCGTTGAACAGGATAGAGAACACATTACCAGAAATCTAACCATACATCGTCAACAATCACGGACATTGCGCCCGCGGTAAATAAGCGGGTTCTACCATAAATGACTCTAAAATATCCTCAGATTTTACAAAGAATGTATGAAACGACTTCAGAATTTTGCAAATACGAGCGAACATAATAAATATACTTACCTTGCCGCACCAGCAGTCCAGCATACAAGCCAAAATTATCTGATTGTTGCAAAAATTCAGATCAATTGCTTGTGTTATGCTTTTCCTTTCCACTATGCTCGGCGTACTACAAAGAAAGTTGCCACTTAATGCTTCTTTTAGACGGGCAAAAATACGCTAAACCCAAAGTTGACAACTTCATATCTCTATACCAATATCGATTACTCAATTTGCCGGACTGGGTACTAATGCTAGACATGGTTCTCGTTCGTAATCCAAAATTAAAGATTTAGATTAGATTAGATTATACACTCAGACCATTAAGATTTCCTTTCGAACTAAAATCCAACACGATGCTTCACCATTTGTAGTTGTCTCCGATTCGTGAATAGATGACAATCTCAGGGTGATTTTACCCAGAAAGGTTCACATGCCTATGTGGGCTACTACTTCATGTAGCTGTGACTTAGCCTAAATTCACCCATTAGTGATTAGCTCTAAAACACCCAACATTAGTGACTACCTCTAAACACCCTAAATTAGTGAGCACCCATTGTTGACGGTTAGGGTGTTTTTTTAAATGTATGGTTAGGGTTTTATAATGGTTTGGGACAGTTTGTGCAGCTACATGAAGTACTTGCCAATTTTGGTATCAAACCAAGCATGCAGTTAATTATGGGATAGCTGTAAAAACGGTAGATGTGGTCAGCAGTTAAAGGAACAGTGCCACGGTAATGCGCACGCGTAACACGTGATTATTAATAATGAGAAAGACACGTCACGTCACGTCAAAACTCAACTGATCTGGAACGACCTTTGGAATTTTCGCTAGCACGAAATCTAGAGTTAATAGTTTTGTAATTTGCATCAGTTGAGAAGTTCAGGATTTAGAATCGTATAAACTTCCCACTGAACCATGAGATAGTGCTTCGAAGATCTACATTCATCGTATTCGGGATAATAGTTTAGGAATCCAATCGGCAATGCCGACTCATAAACAAACAATAACTTCTGTGTGAATTATAATATTTCATTCTTCTGAAGTTTCGCGAAGTGAAAGCGAAACTACGGGGAAACTAACGTTCTGAATTCATAGCTTTGGGGCTTTGCGATTTCAGGATGAGTTGTTGTACAATTGTAAGAGCGCTTCCACTACAAAATCGGGGAAGAAAAGAGTTCGATTTTGCTAAATAGCGAGGCCTTGAACTGTACCGAACAAAGGCCGTGTTGACACTTCAATAAATACACGCGAATCATAGTACATTCAGCGACTTACAAGCAGAGTAAATGTCTCCCCCTACATTCTCGACGAACCGTCCAAGGGAACTGAATTCAGAGTCAAAAATTCTCGCAAAAATTACGGAGACGAACGAAATACATGTACCATCTTAAATCCTAGAATATAAAACTAAATTACTATTCTAAATAGGTATAAGGTCAAATGAAACTTAGGCAAAGCCGATGGAAGAGGATTTCTTTCACGTATCAAATCTCTCCCCATCTTTTGATTTCTGGACAACCCAACCAAAATTCAAACATTCGCACATGCGCACTAAGGATGGCACTGTTCCTTTAAACCTGAGCATTTCACTTCCGGTGAAAATTTCCGCGCGAAAACCAAAATAACCGTATGATTTACATCTCACCCAGGAGCGTAAAATCACTATTTTCCCAAATGTCCGACGTTCTTTATATTTACATCTTTGAAAGATTTTAAGTATCACATGAGTATCGACAGTGTCAAAAGTATCCGGTATGTGAAAAATAAGTGTATTCACAGGGAAAACCGCTGACGTACCGCAGACTCGTCATGACCGGAATAGTTGGCGATGCCGGAAAATTCGGAATTATAAAAGTAAAACAAAAAATGATTTGAAGATAAAGGTTACTGAACCTCCCCTATCATATATTAGCAAACAACACATTTCTGAAGTCCACACTGCTCAAGGCATTTAAATAATAACGGTAATCAACTCTTTCTCCCCTTCTTTCTACTCGGTCCGCCATCAGTTGGAAATACCAAAGTGAGCATGCGCACTAGTAACTGGCGAAAGCCGCAGTACATTTATACGCAGGCTCAGAAATTTAATTTACCTAGATTTCTGGTAATGGAGCTGATCGACCTGTTGAACAGGATAGAGAACAGAGCTGATCTGTTGAACAGGATAGAGAACAGAGCTAACCTGTTGAACAGGGTAAAGAACAAAGCTGATCCTTCTGATGAACAGTATAGAGAACAGAGCTGACCTGTTGAACAGGAAAAGGACAGAGCTAACCTGTTGAACAGGATAGAGAACAGAACTAACCTGTTGAACAGGATAGAGAACAGAGCTGACCTGTTGAACAGGATAAAGAACAGAGCTGACCTCTTGAACAGGATAGAGAACACAGGATAGAGAACAGAGCTAACCTGTTGAACAGGATAGAGAACAGAGCTGATCCTTCTGATGAACAGTATAGAGAACATAGCTGACCTGTTGAACAGAAAAAGGACAGAGCTAACCTGTTGAACAGGATAGAGAACAGAACTAACCTGTTGAACAGGATAGAGAACAGAGCTGACCTGTTGAACAGGATAAAGAACAGAGCTGACCTGTTGAACAGGATAGAGAACAGAGCTAACCCGCTGTTGAACAGGATAGAGAACAGAGCTGACCTATTGAACAGGATAAAGAACAGAGCTGCAGACCTGTTGAATAGGATAGAGAACATAGTTGACCTGTTGAACAACGGTAGCGATTCGTAACATGACAAGTTTTTATTATTTCATAACACATACTGGACGAGGAATGATTTTTTAGGTGCAACAATTAAACAGTAGCAAAACCTCTTTACATTCTGAAGAGTAGACTTACTCCAAGTACCCATGCATGAAATGAAAACTACGAATGACAAAACTTTATATTTAGCTCCGTTACCGTATGCATTCGCACGTGTACAAGTATAGAATTGAAATCAGATAACAGAAAACTCAGCCAAGCATACCTTATGGTGGTTCTCCAAGAACGTTGCTATTTCCATGCCATTCAAGTTGTGTTTCTCCATTCGAAGAGGGAGTGTTTTGAGGCCGCGGAGTAACAGAAATCCGTCGAATGGAGACTGCATAAAAATATTATTAAGACCAAGTAAATGATCGTTTCATATAATAAGACATTTTCTGTGCACATAATTTCTGGTGGGACTTATGATTAACGTATTTGTTTTTGATCTTACCTTGGGGAGAATTGCCAGAAATTACAAGATCCGTATCTCATTGCTATTTTTCTTGAAGAAATTTTAAATGTGCTGCGCGTACATCCGTCACATTATGCGGGAAGTTGTTAGCACGAAAGCAGCGTTAAGCATGGTTTTCACTAACGATATGAAGTCTGGTTTTCACAGCGAAATTAAGCCTGGTTTTCACTAGCGATACTAAGCCTGGTTTTTACAAGCGATATAGCGATACTTCGTGTTGATAAACATTACATTTGTTATGCTAATATACCAACCATGATTTCAAAAGGCCGCTTTCTGTCAGGAACCAATCTCTGGTTGGCACAATAATGACAATGGATTACGTGGCAGTAAGTATCGCTATTATAAGCCTGGTTTTTAAATAGCCTTTTCTTGTTTTACGTATTTTACCGGCTCGTGTCGTTGTGCGTTGTGGAGATTTCTATCTGAAAAACACGCGGAAAACCAGTCTTAAGCATAAGCATAAGTAACATACGCAGACGCAGTGCCGTATTTATCGTTAGCGGTACCTACTCACAGGTGTGAGATAAGAATAAGCGCCGCTAATACGACCAATGCATTACTGTGTGTATGTCGTTAGCTAATTAAAACCAGGCTTAAAAGTCGCTCGACGCACAGCAGAGCCTTTTGGGTGCTTACGCACCCACCCAGTATCGTTTACTCTTCTTTTTAACCGATTAGGCGAAATAAGCGTGAATAAAATCTGACATGAGCGTGCAACTGATGGGTAAATCGTCAATGACTATTAACCAATCAGTGCGCGTTTTTTCGTGGTTATGTTATAATACAAAAGGTTGGAGTTCTGTAAATAGCGATTAGCATGCGCATGCGTAATGATCTGTTGACTTGACCTTTAAATCGAGCAATATTAGTTTCTTGTGAATAACACAAGCATTTGATAAAGAAGATGGCAAGGGATCATTGTAGGACTCTCAAGCTCGAGTTATACGGGAAACAATTTCTTGCAACTTGTCTCGCAACAATGTTGCGTTGCGAGTTGAAGCGTAGCCTGCTTTCAGGCGGTAGATGGTGTTTTTTTCGCACAGCAAACGGATCATCGAAGCGGCGCGCCGCCACACTGGCCGAGCGTGATTGAGACTTGGGATCGAATGACAAATGGAGGGGGGAGGGGTGGGGGAAAAGAAGCAGAAAGGAAAGACCGCCTGCCCGAAAACCCCTGGTTTCTGAGTACAAAAGTTAGATCCCGTCCACCAGCGGACGGGTTATATGATTGGCTGAAACGGTGTCAATCAAAGCTTGAAACGGTAAGTAAGTAAGTAACTTTATTTAAGTGTCAAATGTATTTAGCTTTGTAACTAATTGGGTACACTAGTCCTACGATTTTACGTTCTTATCCGAGAAGACGTGAAGGTATAACCATTTGCAGTTGTTTCGCAAAGTTATTTTAACACCCTGAGTGTTGGTCCGGCCGGGGTTTGAACCCGCGACCTCCCGCTCAACAGACCGGAGCTTGACCACTGAGCTAACCAGGAGGTGGTGTCAAACACGGCAAGTGTTGAAAGCAAGAACTGAAAGGAATAAGTGTAGCCCACGCACAACACTTATTCTAGTTACGCCGCTTCGCGTACTGAGCTTACAGTTGATAAAATATGGCCAGTAATACAAAAAGTTTTGTCTTTTTTGAAGACTAAGGTGAAGTACCCTGGTTCCAGAGGTTTTCTAGTCAAGAGAGAACAGCTACGGAGAAAGAGCCGCGAAGGCGGCGATCGGCGAACTGCGAGAGGTTTGGTGTCGAGTTCTCTTTTCGCAAGTTCGTAAACCGTAAATATCATACTCTTTCCAAAGCGCCAGAAGATCTTTACTTAGAAGTAGGCTCTGTATATAGCTTCCTCCTGTATCCGTTTTCAAAGTTATCTCCTTCGCCTTTACCCTGGTTCCAGAGGTTTCTAGAGAGAACACAGCTGCTCGCTTCTTTCTCCGCGGCTGGGTAAAGGTACTTTGAAATCGGAGCAGGAGGAAGCTATACAGAGCCTAGGCTTGTTGGTAAAGATGTTCTGGTTGTGCTTTGGAAAGAGTATGATATTTACGGTAAAGAGAACTCGACAACGGGCCATGATTTAATTCGCCACTGAAAAGTATTATTGTCGACCAAATTGCAATCCGGCTATTGACTTCACGGCCGTTGAACTAGGAAATAATAAGAAATCCGCCTCAATACATTTATGCAACGGTCGTCCATTTCTTTCGGCAAACATTCACTAAGATGGACTTCGACTTCTCAGAGAAAGAGCTTCTCGTTTCTACTCTCTCGTTTGGGTTGACGATCACAACATTTACCTGTGTCCTTTGCACTCGTAGTTTGTTTGTCTACGAGTTCTTCAAAAAACATTGTCTCCATCGGAGTTTTCTTTGAAGTTTAGAGATTTTTTCGATCCTGTTTTTTTTTATGCGAGCTTAATTCTTTTAAGGATGGAAGCAGCCGCTTGTATCGCACCTCTTCTGGTTCGACAGACTGTGCTGCTGCGGTGCTGGACAGCTCTCTATCTATATCTTGTAATGTTGGTATGTATTTCGGAGGATTTGCAAACTCTTTGAGAGACTGATGGGGCGAACGTAACAAGCTAAAACCGAACTGTCTACATATATATTCTAAAGTGGTACTGTCGCAGTCCTTTCCATGGAAAACTTTGAACGAAAATAGCTGGTTTTATTGAAATGTCCGTATCTGAGAACCAATTGACAATTTTGCAAACATTTTGCATTGCATTTGACATCGAGCGAAGTTTGTTTTGAATTGCCCTACATCATTATGACGTCACGGCTTGTTTATGAGGGGGACAAAATCGACATGAACAATAGAATTTTGGACTAAATCTGCTCTGCTGAGGAAAATTTAACTTCGAATTGTATGGTTTCCAGATATCAGCTGTATCAATGTTTATCCCACAATATTTACCGTATTTGGTGGCTGTTACCGCTATTCTACGTTCTACAAAATGCATTTGATAGTGATTTCCTTTGTGTTGTTGCTGTTCTGTCCGATCCCCCTCCCACGACGGTGATCCTTAGCGTTTAAACAATAGATTGTTTTGATTTGACGTCATAATGATATAGGGCAATTACACGCTTCATTCCAATCAAACCAAATCAAAATTGGCAGGCTGTCACACGTCGACTCCTATTGGTCAGTTAAGAATGGATTACAAGTTAACGGAAGTCATGTGCGTGGTGGGCGGATATTCAGAAACCAGGGGTTTTCGGGCAGGCGGTCTTTCCTTTCTGCTTCTCCCCTTCCCCCCTCCATTTGTCATTCGATCCTAGGTCTCAATCACGCTCGGCCAACATTGCGGCCACTTCGATGTTCCGTTTGCTGCGCGAAAAAAAACACCATCTACCGCCTGAAAGCAGGCTAGTTGAAGAGCGATGTTGCAGGTATTACCACCCACTCGAGCAACTTGCCACGCAACAAATTTCCATATTGCAAGTTGGAACAACATGTTGCAGAAAGTAGAAGTGACTTCTACTTTTGGCAACAAATTTTGATTTTGTTGCTCGTATTACCACTGGCGCTGCAACTTGTTGCGCAACAAATCCGCTATCTTTGTTGACTTCATCATTTGCCAAACCTGTGCCAAAAATGTGCTGCCAAACGTAGAAGTCACTTCTACTTTCTGCAACATGTTGCTGCAACTTGCAACATGGAAATTTGTTGCGTGACAAGTTGCTCGAGTGGGTGGTAATACGTGCAACATCGCGCTTCAACTCGCAACGCAACATTGTTGTGAGACAAGTTGCAAGAAATTGTTACCCGTATTACTTCACCTTTAAGACGATGAATGAAAAAATTCTTATTTGTAAAGAATTCCATGGCATGCAAAATGCTAAGTGTAAAAGGACGATGTGTCTTATTTGAGAGTGAATAATATTGTTAATTAAGTAACGTATGGAGAGGTCTAGTCGTGAAGTGATAAAGGGTCAAAAGAAGTATTTCAACCGCAACAAAAACGCATAACGATAAGCTTATAGAAAACTACGGGTGCGTTCGATTGACAGTATTCCGGAATAAGAATACACAGAATAATCATTACGAATCGTTTATATCGGGATTTTGTTAACCACTAGAATATTAAATGTATCCTGAATATCATGCATATTTTGTCAGCAAGTGTTTGTAGCTAAAAGTGAAAAATGTACCTGAACCCAGACCTGAACCAGTGATTCCTAGAGATTATTCCATCTATTCTTATTTTGGAATACGGTCAATCGAACCCGCCTTACGTACCAAACATCCCCCGAGAAACTTCTGGTAATCGTGTATTTGATGTAGCAGCTTTCTTGAAGAGGACGTCACCGAGCCAGCAATTATATCATAGTGACCTCCCATATATTTAGAGCTTAAAATACATCAAAATTTGACAAAGATCAGATACGTACTTTTGAAAACAATAGACTGATTAGCGATATGTTTTATACTGAACAAGAGCCCATCTGGGCTTCCACTCGGGCCACATGAGATTGAAGATGAAATACACTTTCATTTGAAATCCTCTTAGTAATAACCAAAGGGAAGAATTATTAACTGAATTTAGAAGTTTTTAGGTGTGGCCGGTAGCGCAGTGACTTTCATTCTCTGCTCCCCAAGTATATATGTAATTTTTTTTTTTTTTTTTTCTCGTATGTAAATTAAAGAAGTTGACATTTTAATTTAAACACTACTTATTCAAGTAACACACATTAGTCTTCTGTTCTGTTATACTGCAGGTTCCGATTGTCTCAAATGTATGTTTATATTTGTACCATATTATAAGTTGTATCCTGTCCATCCTGTGATGGAGCTAGCTATGTCAATTTTGTGTGCCTCAATGTAATTTTATCTGCTGTTCTTGCTATAGCGATACTACATGTGAACACAACGTCATTTATATATTTACATTTATAATATAGATACGATAGTACGCGCGCTCTGATTGGCTAAGAAGCCATGTTTTATCAGAGTATATAACATGGTTAGCCGTGTTATATAGTTTTCAACTGGCGGTTTCCTTTCATCGCGCGCGTAAATCTATATTATAAAACAGATAAAGAAGCCTTAAATCCATGTTTTATACTATCATAAAACACTCTGGTCATTTGAGAACACTCTAGAAATGTTGAAAGCACGCGCCTTCGGCATGTGCTTTAACATTTCTCTCATGTTCTCAAATGCCCATCGTGTTTTATGATAGTATAAAACATGGCTAAGGCTTCTTTATTTGTTAAATATAATGTGGTTTGGCAAAAAAAACGCGTGTTTGTATGACTTGTATGGACTGTATGGGAACTAGCGATTTGGGACTCACAAAATACATCTAAAGTCTCAATTCTGCTTCCAAGTCCAAACATGGTTATCAAGCTAAATGAAGGATTCTTCCGTTTTCCCCATATTAACAGACATGTAACAGTATCTTAATCCAGTAGACTCTCTCTAGCTAGGTTATTCTGTCGTAAAACATGCCTTAGCTGTGTAGTTGACCTGACCCAAACTGTCAACAGTTTTACCATTGACAGATTGCCTAATGTTATGCCAGAGAATAGATTTCTGACAATGACTCATTTATCTATATCTCCTTGTCTCGTAATGACAACAAGAGGCCAAGTATAACCTCAACAACAAGTCTTTAAAATAACACATGCAATGTTCATTTTAACTTCCTCCCAGTGATTTAGCATTCAGTTTTGAACTGTATCAGTAGCTTTGTATATTTACTGGCAGCTACCACAGCAGTGTTATGCATGTATCAGTGGACATTATTACTACATAAAACATAATCGTGACTACTGGATTTAGCCTGTATATTTATAATATATAAAATGTATATAGTGGCACCAAGGGAACTAGTACTACTACTACTAACAGAAGAGAAAGTCAATGTATTTAGCATGGTATTGCTATAATTGGGGACAAATATATTTACTCTCGATAATTATCTATACAACTATATAATTCCACTACACTTGAGGGTGGTCACTACCAGAGATTTGGTTGCATTCTCAGTGTTGCATGGCCTACAATTTAACATTGTGATCCAAGAAGACACAAAGCTTTTAGAACCATTTGCAGATGTCAGAGCATTAAGGCATGCAGTACCAGTTCTCCCAGTTATTTTAAGGTAGCTTTATACCTGGATTTGAACTCTGACTACCTCCTGCACAACAGACTGACACTTAACCACTGAGCTTACTGGTTCTGTGATGGGCCAAATTTTGTTCAGATAAAATTAATCGAATTCTATTAAAAATACATCTGAGACATTGAATAAATGTAGTCCATGGAGTTTTAGCATAGTTTTTGTCATAAATAAATGTTATTATTATAGCCAGAGAATAATACTGGTTCACTACTCATGCTCTTGCGATAAGTGATAATGGATATATAATGAACTACAACTGCCAAATGCTGCACATTTGCCCGGGGGGAGGGGTGTTGTTAATATATTGTAACCAGGACTGATCAGTATTATTTTCATTCTGGATGAGATAGGACGTATTTCTCAGCAAGTAGCTTTTATGCATTTTGTAAAAGTATAAATCTATTATGCTAGAGAAAATAAGACTGAGTTTGTACCCTTTCTCTTCATATTTATTTATTTACTAGAAGTAATCATAGATTATCAAAGTGCATTCAACATATTTTTGAAAGAGAAAGGACTGTGGTAACAGTCTGAAAAGCTGAAAATTGCTGCAATGAAGTGGACGGTGTACGTATATAATCCTGATCAAAAGTGCTTGTTTTTTAACTAATGTGAAAATGTTGATGTCTTGACTTATATGTTAATATACAAGGGGATGCATCTGGGTATAAAACTGTAATTATCTTTGTGTAACATTAAATCAATGGATGCGATGCTTATGGGGCTATATGTATGCATGTGTGTTTTATATGGTTATGGCATTGATTTGAGAATTAGTAGCACATTTTGCTGTGTGGTATACAGTGTAAAGCAATAATTGAAGTTAGTGTAGAACACAAATCAACTCAGGCTTTACATACATACATGAACTTTATTTGAGTGTCAATAGTATTTAGCTGTAAAGCTAATTGGGGACACTATTATTACAGGATATATAAAGGGATTAATATAAAGTACGTATAAATAAATATTACTATTCAGATGTGTATAAACTGAATTCCAGTTCCTAGAACATAAACTATATATGGATGTGTATAACGTACAGCACATGCAGTTCCTTCGATTTGAACAGATCGTTCACATTACGTTTCCCGGGTATTTTTCAAGTGAGAACAAGGTTGGTTGCAGAATATTGAGCGCCATTGTTGTTCCAGAATAATTTATGGTCGCTTTGATCAGCCTTGTTTCAGGTCCGTTAGAAATTCAGTGTAGATTAATTGAACACAGCAATGAAGTCAGTACTTTAAATTTCCCTCACCTTGTACTGTGTTGATATTCCAGTTCCTTGGCATATCAAAGTGTCGGTATAGATTAACTCTCTGTCTGATTGTAGTGTTAATTTGAATCCGTTAATTTGTATAACGAAGATGTATACACAGTGTCGCAACTCGACACACAAGATACGCCGATTACGGGTATCTAGAAAACTCAGACCTTGTTTCTCTTCAGCCAGGTCATCTTACTGTTTGTAGTTTCGGTATCTGTATGTACAGCGAAAAGCAGAATCCAGTACAGCGAGCAAGCCAACAGAATTCACTCGGTTGTTTACAAATTATGGTGAGTTGATTTGACTGTTCAACTTCGCTGGTGTCGACGTCGTCACCGCGCCGACAAAACAGACCATGTTTGACTTAAACCACCACGATGCACACGTGTAGTATTTAAAAAGCTTCTTCACAACTCACACTGAAATATTCATATCCATGTATTTCTCTTCAGCCTTCAGGTATGATTTATAGCATCTTGACCATTTGCAGTTTTGGTATCGGCAAACCGAACAGCACAATTCAAAATTATGCAGCGAGCAAGCCAAGCATATTTTTCGATCGCACATTCACTCGGGTTCAGCATAAATAAATAACAAGTATCCTGAGCCTGTTGGAAGGCTTTCGCACGAGTGAAGTTAAATAAAACATTAAAGTGCTTACACTCCAAATTAGAGAGAAAGTTCCTCGCGGGTCCGCCGCCATCTTGATTTACTGTATTAAATTATGTAAATAAATTAACCTGGCTTGTTGTGTGACCAGTACAGTGCAATCTGATTGGTGTGAATTTGACCTTTAACGCATGCGCAGAACACTTGCTACACGAAATAAAAAAAAATTACGACTTGCATTTTTAGACTCGGTGCTGCCACAGGCAGCCCGAGTAACAAGAGGCTGTACCAGCCTTTACTCGGGCCATATGGAATTCCAACAAGGAATAGTTGGTACAACTTTGCAGGTTGAATTAAAAAGAGTATTTTACACTTGCAGTTTTTCAGCCTTTGAGAGAATAATAAATTATTTTAGATTATTTTTACAAGAGTTACATATATAAATTATTTTGAAGAAGAATTGTGATTCTTTGTCTCCAGAGAAGCCATATAATAAGAATATTATATTAGTCATGTAAAAATAATCCTATTTTAGAGTGCCTGGGATGATAACTGCCATGGAAAGCGGAAAGCAAATTGCAGCCATGTTTGTAACGGTAGCTACATGTGTTTGAGACAATATACATGTGGCAACACAAGACCAGTGATAATATTGTGAACACGAATGGTTAATTCCGTCCTGCTCTGCTGTTATGGGACTCTTTACCAAACAAATTTCATTTCACATGGTTCAAGGCATGGTTTTAAGGGAAGAATACAAGAAGCCAAGTAAAACTTCAACAACAAATCTCTTTAAAATAACACATGCAATGTTCCTTTGAACTTCCTTATCAAATCCCCTGGTATGGGGCACCTCTGATGAAAGCTGCTGATACATGCTGATTATTTACCCATCCATTTACAACAACAACAAAACATTTTAAGGCAGCAGTCATGATTATGCTTTATGTAGTATATGTAATCTACTAGATTTAGCCTGTATATTAATATAGAAAATGTATATAGTGGCACCAAGGGAACTAGTACTACTACTACTAACAGAGGAGAGTGTCAATGTATTTAGCATGGTATATTGCTATAATTGGGGACAAACACATTTACTCTATATGTATACAACGATATCCACTACACTTGAGGGTAGTCACTACCAGAGCGGATTTGGTTGCATTCTCAGTGTCGGCCTACGAATTAACATTCTGATCCAAGAAGACACGAAGGTCTAACCAGTTCTTCCAGTTATTTTAAGGTCCTACATGGATTTGAAAACTACCTCCTGCACAACAGACTGACACTTAACCACTGAGCTTACTGGAATGCAGTTTAAAGTGCAAATAAGCCCTGGCCAGTTATGATTTTTTTTGACAGCTTAAATTTTGAAATAAAAATATTTTCATTATGTTTTTAGCGACTGAACTTCCAAATGTAGATTAATTTCCGCGCACGTTCGGGGACTGGGACGAGAACAAAACGTGACGTCATCAACAGAACTAGTCTCTTCCCGAGCATAAAGCGTTGGCTTAGTTGCAAAATAATTGTCGAATAGATAACTAAGAAAGATGATAATATCGCGCTAAACGTTTCGGAGAGCTTTATTCGGCAAGCCTTTAATGCAATGGCGCATCGAGCGTGTTCTGTTGATGACGTCAAAACTAGACTCAGTGATTTTCGTCCACAGGCAACCCAAGACACGTTTTTGGGCAACTTTGAACGGCCAATACACCATAACAAATCAATCAAATCAACTTTTTATTCCGGAATCCTTTGTCTATGGCCTCTACTATCTTCGTAAAAAATATAATTAGCCAGGGCTTATATGCACTTTAAGCAAACTGGAGGCTACCATCTTTCTGTTAATTGCGCGGTCACAACACGAAAAAGAGGCCGGTTGGTCCTCTGGAATGTTGAAGTTGAAATATTAGCAGGAGGTGTGAAACGTGTTAAACATGATTGTTTAGTTGAAAAATGTTGCTAATCAGTCCTCATTTATCCTTTATTTTTCTTTATAGTACAACCAGCTAGGCGCATAGCAAATTAACGGCATTGTTTCACTGAACATTCATTCAGTAGAATGAAGAATAACCAATACGACGTAGAATTATACGGATTTAATGTAGCACAATATTTCGACTAGCCATACTAGTCTTCATCAGGTGCTAAGGAACTTTTACAATGTGACTTGACAATATATAATGGTAAAACGGAAATGACGTAAAAAACATAATATGATAACGAAAGATAACTAACGGTGTGACTGATTAGTAGGTCTCGTCGCGTTTGTTAAGGCCATTGGGTTCAAGAGTGTTAGCACGTGTTATGAGATAAGCTTCTTTAGCTTTGCGAATAGCATCACGAGAAGAGAAAATATGTTCTAAAGGAATTAAAAGGATATTAGATGCAGAGTGGTCAGGGTTAGATAGAAAATGTTCAGATGCAGTGGTGGGTTTGGATTTACTGGAAGGTTTGTCAACTGTCCTACGATGTTCGTTGAAGCGGTCTTTAAGTCTACGTTTCAGTGCATTTCACAATCTCCCTGGGCGCTTCAATTTCAACATTCCAGAGGACCTACCGGCCTCGCTGACATGCTAGTTACCAGGACTTATGCATAGGGTCTATTGCAATGAAGTTATAATTCTATTTTCTTTCGCTACGCTCAGCCAAATAGAAAGTATTTGTATTTTCTACATGTGAATAATGATAACAACGTTTGGAGGGAGCCGCACAGCTGACAGCATCGTTTATTACAAGTTATTGCAATTGTATACGTACTCAGAGACAGTTACAGTTCCTGTCACAGTTACTTTTAGCTCGTAAGAAACTTTTCAAAACATAACTGCATTCCCTGAGGACAGCTGAGGTCTGTTTATTTGTTTGTCAACTCATTTGTCTTCCCTGTAGGGTAGGGAGAGCGTTTGGTCTCGTGCCCAGGACTCGCAGTAACCGCGCTGGTCGAACCTTAACTCAAGACAAATCCGCGAAGCCGTTGTGAACTCGAAAACTTCGTCCAAAACAATCGCTTCTTGTGATATTCGACTCATATTTTTCGCTACGAAGGTAGTTTGCTCATTGGTTTATCTTTGTGTGGTGTTGAAATTGTGTTTGAGTTTTACTTAGTTTCCGATATTGACAATTTCGTTTTCTGTTTTGCCACCAGACTGGCTTGAAGTTGCCGACCTTGTTATCCGTTATAGTTTGAATTTGAATTGAGCAGTCTTAAAAGTAGGGGAGAGGGGAGGGAGAGTAAAAAAATGAGAAATTCACAAAAAGTACGTAAAACATGTTTTATTCTTGTTTTCACTTCACAAACAATATGTACACACGTTTTATTATAGTTTTCACTTCATTATTGTGGTTTGCCTATGATGTAACAAAGAGAAAAATATATAAATCTGAGACATGTAACTTTGAAATTTAGAGTAAATTATTAGTTCTCAAATAAATAATAGACTATCATAGTAGTCCAATTGATGTTCTCGTATTCCAATCAGAATTAAACATGCGATTTCCACTCGGTTTTGGGATTATTAGAGTCATCTGTCTTCACACCAAATAATTAGTTGCAGTTGTAGATCTGCCCGAATGTTTAGAAATATTCCTGGATCCATATTCCTAACCGGAGGAACTGATAAATTGGGCCAATTTCTGGAGCCCATTTTCTAGTCTATTAGAAGCTATTTATACTTTAAGAGGAAATAATAAATATCAACACTGCAACCTGGTATTAGAAGTTTGTGTTTTAATCACAGGCTTCCCAGACTCTACGTATATTTCCCGCTTATTAGTCTGTTGGGTTACCTGTGGTTTATCGATTAGTTTCATAACGATCTCAGAAGAGTTTAAATAATTGCTTCGTGTGAATTCTCTTTTCCGATTCCTACGAAATGAATCTTCAATAATAAAAGATTGATACTTAATGAAGTTGTGTGAGTGGTTTTTTGGCGATTTGGGGCCTTCTAAAGCAATTTATTAGGATTCGAAATTTTGACCGTTGGCCGAGGCTCTAAGAAAGTTAACAAGGTAGGCAAGTCGACCTCGCCAAAGCACACACTTACCTCAAAGATCACCCAAAAATCGGCACTTTTCTTCCTCGCTCGCTATTCAGCTTTCGGCACAGGAGGGAATAGTTATCAAGCAACATCTGACCAGAGATTTAGGAAAATCCATCAAATTTATCATCGCCAAACCGCCTCCTCGAGACCCCAAAAGCGCGACCTTGCAATGATCTGTAAGAACCAGAATGACCAAAGCGGTCCAAAATTTTCCCGACCCTACCCTCAAGCGTGAAATTATACTTCCGCTCGAGGAACGAAAACAAATATATCGCCAATCAGAGAGACCATTACTTGGCCTTTTAACGAAACTGGCGGTTACAGACTAATTTTGAATTTGGAACTCGCCAATCAGAGGACCAAGACAGTTGGCTGGGGTCTTCACCGAGTGTTATGACAGTTCCACGTGAGAAATTTTCGCGAGTTCCAAATTCAAAATTAGTCTGTAACCGCCAGTTTCGTTAAAAGGCCAAGTAATGGTCTCTCTGATTGGCGATATATTTGTTTTCGTTCCTCGAGCGGAAGTATAATTTCACGCTTGAGGGTAGGGTCGGGAAAATTTTGGACCGCTTTGGTCATTCTGGTTCTTACAGATCATTGCAAGGTCGCGCTTTTTGGGTCTCGAGGAGGCGGTTTGGCGATGATAAATTTGATGGATTTTCCTAAATCTCTGGTCAGATGTTGCTTGATAACTATTCCCTCCTGTGCCGAAAGCTGAATAGCGAGCGAGGAAGAAAAGTGCCGATTTTTGGGTGATCTTTGAGGTAAGTGTGTGCTTTGGCGAGGTCGACTTGCCTACCTTGTTAACTTTCTTAGAGCCTCGGCCAACGGTCAAAATTTCGAATCCTAATAAATTGCTTTAGAAGGCCCCAAATCGCCAAAAAACCACTCACACAACTTCATTAAGTATCAATCTTTTATTATTGAAGATTCATTTCGTAGGAATCGGAAAAGAGAATTCACACGAAGCAATTATTTAAACTCTTCTGAGATCGTTATGAAACTAATCGATAAACCACAGGTAACCCAACAGACTAATAAGCGGGAAATATACGTAGAGTCTGGGAAGCCTGTGTTTTAATACTTAAAATTGCAATTTTTTGGACCCAGTCGGCCAGTCGCCATCTCTCCTTTCGTAAACGTGAGAATTTTCCGTGCAAACGGCCCGTAAAACTCCTGTCGGCCCTAGAAAAACTGAACATCTTGGTATTTCAGTCGAAGAAGCGTTTGGTTTCAGCCAAAATGGCCCAAAACTAGGTGATTTGCCGTAACAAGGCATAAGCCAGCTTTGCATCTTCCTTAGTAGCCGCGATCTTGGATTTTTCAGAGAGAAGACCTGTCCGCGTGTTTGTTCCGTGCGGAATCGAATCTGATTGGTTGATCCTATTACGTGTTGAGCCAATTCGAAACACAAAAAAAATTAAAAATATAAAAATAAATAAAAAAGACTTGCGAAACTTGACTCGGGCGGCCAAAGGCCTGGCCCGAGTAATGAAACCTGGCAGAAAATCAATTAAAATTATGTAAGGGTTATACACCTGGAGCGACGGGGTATACCAACTAGCTTCCTGCCGATTACTGTTAAAATCACTCATTCGAAGCATCCGGGGAAAATTCATGGACTCGATTGAGTTTTAATCCGTTGAAATTATGAAATTCGTTACCCAAAGCGTATGTGTACTTCTTTTATGAAACTAATAAACATTCGAGAGCTAAAAGTAGCCTTTAATTTATGCGGCCGTTGATAAAACATTGGCGCAAAGCACCATGGGCTCGGACACAGGGTCTTTTAAAGTGCAATGGCCTCAGTTACTAGTTTTAAGAAGAACCTCAAAACCTACTTGAGATAGGAAACCTATTTACTAAACCTATTTTCTAGGCAATCGTTTTTAACTTTTAGCATTACCAATTTGTAATCAAGTTTATTAGTCATTATTAATCATTATATGTTTAATTTTACTATTAGTCATTATATCATTACTATTCTAGTATTAAGTATTCTACAATTATTATTTTAGTTATATTCTACAATGTAAAGCGCTTTTGGGCATTTATGGAAAAGGCACTCTATAAATAAAACATTATTGTTATTTAGTCGCCGAGGGTTGCGCTCAAGGGTACCCTGGTTACAGTGACCGACGTAACCGAGTGGACCTGGGGTCGATCTTCGCGACTTTCGAGCCTCTGGTAACTAGGGTGGCTCAAGGGCGTTACCCAAGGCGAATAAATCCCATGCCCCCGAGGGTAAGGTCGATAAAATGCTTATTTTTCATAATGGCGAGGTATTCTCGTTGTACGCAATAACAATACATATTTTCATAAATCATTAGGAAGCATTATTTGCCTGGTTTATTGTTGTATGAAATTACCTTTCATAGGGCTTAGATCATTGTTAATCAATGAAACGTATATTGTAGTGGATCAGGACTTTCTGAGTGGATAAGACAGTTGACGGATAACCAAGAGATCGAGGTATCGAGATCCGCTCAGGACCCATGCTGTTTTTATCATGTTCTCATTAAGCCTTTCGCTACTGAACCGGCCGTAACCGTACCTGGAGAAAATTATTGCATCAAACCTAGACATGCTGGAAATACGATGTTGCGATATTATTTCAAGGGATGAATGACTTCAAAGCCACAGCTATAACCGGGATCGCTCGACTCTCCCACTTTGGAGAAAAACTTTTTTGTTTTGGAGATCGTTTTTCGTTTCTTCGATTTTCACGAATTTTGAGGAGCTGAAAATCGGCCCCAAAAATCCTTCCCATTCGCCCTTGAAATCAAAAGCAAACACAAAATCAGCACTTAGTCGTTACAGTACCTTCTTTAATCTTTCCAACCACCAGGATTGTTAGCACAAAACACACCTAGCGACTGTGAAGCGTGCTATTCGTTATGCTACACTTCTCTCCACCATGTTTTCCTGCTCCCATCTCCAATTGCATGCTGGGTAATAAAAAAATCACAAGGGGACCCCCCTCTTGGACTCCTGTAGGATTTCTTTTACCCCTACAACCAAGAGCGATGATTTGGACTCAAGCCGTTGCTTTAAAGTGACAAAAACACATCCTAATAGGTTGAGCAAGGGGAAAAGACAACCAACTGCAGAATTTCAAGGATTTCAGTGAAGAATTATTTCATGTGTCTCAAAGCAGAAACACAATGGAAAAACCCTGTGAAATCCCCTCACAAGGCCTACTAAAAGCAAACCAAGGGTTGAGTTAGCATTTCACCAATTGAGCCCAAACGCGTCCAGTAGTGAAAGGGTTAAATATTTACTTCTCCGTAGGTAAAAAGTAGAGCTGAGTACTAAGAAAGTGTGAGGGGACGACGTGTTCTCGAGCTTTAGAATTAAAATCTTATTAGAATCTTACGAGTGAGCGCAGCGAACACGAGAAGATAAAATACGTATCTCCAAGCGGCCATGTAATGTTCTGTTTAATATATAAATATCGGTGAAATACCGGTTTTCATCTCTTCCTGAAAAGGCTAGAATTTTTTAAAAGCCAGTCATATTTTCAAAAGTGATATCTTCACGTGTGAAGATATCATTTATATCTTCGCGTGTGAAGATTTCACTTTTTAGAAAGAAATAAAACTGGTATACTGGTATTTCATCGATAATTATATATTAAACGTTTATCTTTGTCCTTGACTGGTTTTAAGAATTATGATTATCATTACTTTAACCATTTCACTACTGGACGCGTTTGGGCTCAATTGGTGAAATGCAGAGTGCTAACTCAACCCTCCCCCCTCCGTTCCAGTTTGGCTAGCCCGGGGTAGTTAAATACTGCTGACTTTTTAAACCAAGGGCTCAAACTTTCCCCATGTTGTCATTGGGCAGAACTCTACGAACTCGTCGGCGGTAATATGCTTTCTTCTGTAGGATTTTCAACGATATGTTCTCTAATATTGGACAAATAAGCCACTGTAAGAGAGCTAGAGGACATCATTAAGTCTGAAAAGTACTTGGTTTGCTTTTAGTAGGCCTTGTGAGGGGTTTCACAGGATTTTTCCATTGTGTTTCTGCCTTGAGACACATGAAATAATTATTCACTGAAACCCTTGAAATTCCGCAGTTGCTTGTCTTTTCCCCCTGCTCAACCTATTAGGATGTGTTTTTGTCACTTTAAAGGTGCGTTTACCAATTTCGTCGCTAAGCAGCGACGTTGCTATGAAGGGTCGGTGCGCGCGCGCTCATGCAAATGGCGGGGAAAACTTACTGCCGGTTTAGTGAAAAGGCAACGCGCGCGCTTTGCAAGCTCCACTCCTCCAGTTTTGTTTACATTTCGTAAAAGTTACAATGAAGTTATTTTTGCTACTTCAACCCGGTTTTTTTTACTTTCCCTGCTTCAAGTTTACTTTAAATAATTGCCGAAAAAGAGCGATAAAACCGAGAAAGCCATTCTAGCTGCGGAGGATCGCTGGACGAGGGAAAATTCCGATGTCAGTGGAATTCTGGTGTCAAGTGCAAACTAATTTTCATTTGGATTTCGACAAAGAAAGTTTGGAAAGTGCTCGGAAAGAGCTTGTTGATAACGAGGGGAGTCAGAATGTACTTACAAGTGAGCAGCTAGACGTGAGAGGAGTCTTCGAAGAGTTTGGTTTTGAGCCACTTTCACAAGAAAGTAGCGAAGAAAAATGCAGTGCCTATACGAAAGAGAAATCAACTCCATTTTTTTACGGCGGCTCGTCACGATACTAGGGACTTGACTGCCGGGAAGTAATCAGTTAATAATGTCCAAAACGTTTTCATATATTCTGATACCAGAGTGTTCTGATACCCTGGACACTATTTCTAACTATAAAGAAGCAAAGACCGATACAACGTAGAACGTAGATTGTCGTTCAAGGTTGGAAATGTCTGTGAAAAATGCGTAAGTTAAACATAAATACGGAAACGGACGATGGCAAGTTCCTAATAACTTGCGACCATTCCTTTAGAGCGAACAAAGCCTAAGGCCCACTTGCCGAATTTTGTAATTATTTCTTTATTGATCAATGGAGAATATTATAAGGATTACGAACATGTGCGAATGATATTACACATTATAGCAAGACATTCCTCTGGAATTGACATATTTAGCAGTGGTTTTGATTGCTATAGGATAGAAAACTGAATCAGATTTTGATGTTTCTCCTCGACGCGACGTAAAGTATAAAAGTGAGCTAATTGGGGACACTAGTCCTACGATTTTTATACGTCCTTATCCGAGAAGACGTGAAGGTCTACCGTTTACTGTATTATGTAAAGGCAACACCTTCTACTCAATTATTTTAAGACCCTGAGTGTTGGTCCGGCCGGGGTTTGATCCTGCAACCTCCCGCTCGACAGACCGGCGCTTATTACAACCGGAAGGCGGTTAGACATGTGACTGATTATGGTGCAAATCGACTTCTTTGCGTGAATAAACCGCTGGAATTAGATGTCTGATAATGCAGCTCTGTTTCAATTTCACTGATTTCATTTTCTTGTCCAATGCCTTTAGCTTTGCCCTCGCAAATTCCATCGGTACACGAGAATCCATGTATGTAAAGATAATTGCTTTGTAACCACCCAAACGCGGCCGCGCCCCGTGGACCGCCCCGTGGGCCGTGGTAACAATATTATACTTCCGGTTTCACACAAAAATGAAACTGAGTTCGTGAAACAAAGAAAAGTCAATCCTTTTTCACATAAAAATTGTCCTGAAGTCGCATTGTACAGAGCCAAGCATGGGTTTAGCGAAAAAAATAAAAATACGTAAGTTATGACCATCGAACTGTTAAAATTCACGGGCCGAAAAAATTCTAAAACGATCAATTTTCGGTATATCGTAAAACGCCTACTACACCTTTTGTGCCTTACCCAGACCAATGATATATGCAAATATGAAAGCACTATCCCAAAGAAATCATGAATTGATTGAATTTTTCTACCTTGATGACGTAATAATGACGTCATACGATGATGTTATCAAAATAAAAAGGTCCGTCTCCCAGGAGTTCCTGAGTAATTTATTAATTATTTTACTCAAATTGTTGGAGTTTTATGGCGTTTTAAATTCTACTTAGCAATGGCCCAAAACAATTGGTAAACGCACCCTTAACGCAACGGCTTGAATCCAAATCACCGCTCTTGTTTGTAGGGGTAAAAAAAAATCCTACAGGAGTCCCAGAGGGGGGTCCCCTTGTGATTTTGTTTTGTTTACCCAGCATGCAACTGGAGGTGGGAGCAGGGAAACATGGTGGAGAGAAGTGCAGCATTAAGAATAGCACGCTTCACAGTCGCTAGGCGTGTTTTGCGCAAACAAACCTAGTGGTTGGAAAGATTAAAGAAGGTACTGTAACTGACGACTGAGTGCTGATTTTGTTTTTGCTTTTGATTTCAAGGGCGAATGGGAAGGATTTTTGGGGGCGATTTTCAGCTCCTCAAAATTCGTAAAAATCGAAGAAACGAAAAACGACCTCCAAAACAAATGCGTTTTTCTCCAAAGTGGGAGAGTCAAGCGATCCCGGTTATAGCTGTGGCTTTGAAATCATTCATCCCTTGAAATAATATCGCAACATCGTATTTCCAGCATGTCTAGGTTTGATGCAATAATTTTCTCCAGGTACATGCTTCATGTTGGAGGGGAATATGTTGAGAGCCAAATATGTCCAGGGGAATATGTTGCGAGATTCCCTCAGTCTGCCTATGGAACTGGACAGGGGTTTCGAGATATATTCCCCCGAAATGAACAAAAAAAAACCGAGCAATGTGAAAAACAAGTTGCATTTAAATAGGACATCCGCATTATGACGTCATTATGACGTCATTTAACTACCAGAATCCTTTTCGAATTATTTTTCTTATTCAGATTTTTAAACTCCTTTGAGAATACCAAGACAATGGTCCAAATTAGAGGAACAAAAAAAACGTCGCAAAGAGTTATGGTAGTTGTAGTATCAGACAAATGTCTTATTACTCGGGCTGCCTGTGGCAGCACCGAGTCTTAAAATGCAAGTCGTTATTTTTTTTTTTGTTGGGTGTCGCAAAATTTCTGCGCATGCGTTAAAGGCCAAATTCACACCAATCAGATTGCACTGTGCTGATCACGCAACAATCGCCAGGTTAATTTATTTACATAATTTAATACAGTAAAGCAAGATGGCGGAGGACCAGCGAGGAACTTTCTCTCTAATTTGGAGTCTCATCTCTCAAATGTAAGCCAGTTTAATGTTTTATTTAACTTCACTCGTGCGAAAGCCTTCCAACAGGCTCAGGATATTTCAACTGGCGCTATTGTCGGAGTCGAAGGACCGCGTTTTTTACCCAGATGGCCAGTGATTTTATTATACGACACGTACGACGACCTGAAGCCAGTGTAGGGGCCAGGATCCGGAAAGCTAAAATTCGAAGAAATAGATATTGGAATCTATAAGCCATCGGCTCGCTGTGCTGCATTTAAAACATCCGAGGAGAACATCTTATTTTGGGTGAAGACACTTCAAGGCCAATATTAAGAGACTCTTAAAAACTGACAGAGATTTAAATTTACCGTAAGTTGGATCAGAGAGTATTGAGATCAAGTTATTTCGTTCCAGCGAGGATATTGACCTAGCGGAAACGGTACAAGCTGTCGAAGGATTTTACTTATAATCATCCACGTCTACTTAACAACAGGGATAGTTATGTGCCAAGACATGGGCAAAGATAGAGTTTCCCAGATTACAGATGAAAGTAGAGAACTTAATGAATGAAGAAACAGAGGTCGTGTTCAACACTTTATGTTATACTAAGAAAACAAAACAAATTACAGAGCCTGCAAGTTCACAAGTCAATGAAAAACCCCAATCGCCTGTATTTTTGGATCAACATATCCTTGAAACTCCAAAAGCAACATACACATGAGTCAAATTCAAACCGGAAGAGACGGAATTCTTTAGATTCTTCACGAGGATAAAAATATTTGTTAGCCCGCAATACGAACTCTCTCGCTGCTTTAATGACCTTGATTTGTAACATGGAGGCTGACCTAACTGATATGCGTAATGAATTCTTACTCTCGTCACATCAAAACACGAATCAAGAAACCAAACTCAGTCATTTGGAAGACAAATTAGTGCAGCAAGATAATATATACAAGACCGAAATCAAGATGCTGTCATCACGCACAAATATATTATTGACCTAGAAGTTGAAAATGGCGAGTTGAAAGCGGATATAATAAAGCTGTGATCCGACTTTCAAACTTAAAAAAAAAAAAAAAAAAAGAAGACAATGAAAGACCAAGGTCTGCAGTGTTCCGAGACTACCCAACCTACTGAAGCTTATCAGTTTGTTCAAGAGCCATATTTCTTACATGACAACCCGATCCCTATTCATCAGAATACATTTTCTGCGCTAAATGACGAGAGTTTGTAATCACCTGACCGACAACCCACTACTAAAGAAAGGGACCATGAAGTACGGTAGTACGGTTAATTCTCGGGTTCAAAACAATGAATATATGCCTGCTCAAATGCAGTGTGTTAAACGAATAAGTAGTGTTTAAATTAAAAGGTCAACATACGAGAAAAAGAAAACTATTAAATATATACTAGGGGAACAGAGAATGAAAGTCACCGCGCTACCGGCCACTCCTAAAGACTGCTAAATTCAGCTAATAATTCTTCCCTTTGGTTATTACTAAGAGGATTTCAAATGAAAGTGTATTTCATCTTCAATCTAATGTGGCCCGAGTGAAAGCCCAGGTGGGCTCTTTTTTGAGAGAGATTCCGAGCTTCGACTTCGTGTACGGGAACACGGATGACGTAAAACAAAGACACAAACTCAAAACAATGAACTACAGCAAAACAATACCCTGAAATACAAAGACTGGAACCCTAACCCAGAATATAATACTGATTTTGGTACACGAAGGAGCCAGATTCCGACGAGTAGCCGACTGAATTTGTTTAAGGATACATTTGAATCATTGATTATTTCACCAAGCGCAAAGTGAATTATGTTTCAGGCACCTCTTGTCACTTGATGATAACTGAATGCAGTGACTCGACCCGGCACCGGAAGGCGATTGTTTTTCTAATGAACTAACGTTCGAATTTTCCGTTTGAAGTCAGCCAGCCGTAGTATTGGCGGCTGTGTCTCAAGACTAATTATGTATTCAAATTTCTAGATTCTGATTGGCTGAAAAAGAAAGAGCGCGAGTTTCATGCATTTTTCTTGAAAGGCTTCATTTAGACATGAAATAATGAAATACAGGCCTGTAGAAATACTGAGCTCTGATTGGCTGAAATGTAATATTTATAGGTATATATGGTATCTACGTACCAGCTGTGTACGACTATATCCACCCCGTGACGTAGAGGCGTCTGGTTGTATGGTGATGCATATGTATTGTCGATGATCGTGATCACACTAGACCCCAGACTTTTTCCAAGCTTTCCAAATTGATCCAAGTCAAGAAGAGTCATAAGTGGGTTCCCAGGGGTTTCACCAAACAAAACCTGATTTGAAAAAAATAACATGTATAAGCCATGATTTAACAAATCCAAAGCATCTTCAGCAATTCAACTATATGGCCCATTTTCGAGGGATCACTTAATTCAATCTCCCTACGATAATTGGCTGTTTTCTCTGCCTAGGGGAGTAGTGGTGGGAGGGGGTTCTGAAATTGAATTCAGGGGCGGATATAGGGGAGGGGCTTATGCGGCGCGAGGTTCGGCTTACGCAGCGGCCCCCTCTAGCGGCCCCCTCTTTATGCATTTCCTGGATCCGCCCCTAGAATGTGTGAAGGCTTCTAGCTCCCGCCTGTTAACTTCACACCGATGGTGAAGCTAGGTGGATAACAATCAGTTAACGTGATCTGATCCATCCCATGTTCAATCCCCATATAAGTAGTCTTCGCTTTCTAATGCATATAATGTAAAGCGACGGGCTTCGCAAACGAACACCACTCATTTTCAACGTAACGCCGACACTATACCTGTTTTACGTGTAAGATCGACAAATGTTGCAAGCATATCGAATAAAGGTAGACTTATTCAAACTCTGATTCAACAGCTGTCCAACATTTAATTAACTTATATTCTCGTAAATGTTGAATCATGTTGAAACCGTTTAATTTGACCCGCGTGATGGGCATGGGCACCTATGGCAGCAGAGTGGACGAGGGCAGTCTGATACTCATTCTCTCGCAGCTTATTTACCCAACATTGTCGAATCATGTTGAAAACGTTTGACCCGCGTGACGGGCATGGACACCTATGGCAGCAGAGTGGACGAGGGCAGTCTGATACTCATTCTCTCGCAGCTTTACCTAACATTGTTGAATCATGTTGAAACCGTTTGACCCGCGTGACGGGCATGGGCACCTATGGCAGCAGAGTGGACGAGGGCAGTCTGATACTCATTCTCTCGCAGCTTATTTATCCAACATTATTGAATCATGTTGAAAACGTTTGACCCGCGTGACGGGCATGGGCACCTATGGCAGCAGAGTGGACGAGGGCAGTCTGATACTCATTCTCTCGCAGCTTTACCTAACATTGTTGAATCATGTTGAAAACGTTTGACCCGCGTGACGGGCATGGGCACCTATGGCAGCAGAGTGGACGAGGGCAGTCTGATACCAGTAGCCCATAACTAGGAGCGTCCATATCTCCTATATAGCTGTCACGGCGTTTTCACAAGTTGAGCTATTTTTAGATTATTTGCATGTAATTTATTGATTCGCCACTAATAAAACTTACAAAGTAAATAATACAAAGTAAAATATACAAAGGTTAGTGGCGAGGAAGCCTAAAAATAAACCATTAAGGGCTTATGTGAATTTAGGCTTCCTCTTAAAACTAACAGCAAGTGGATAGATATGACGAGTAACTATGACGAACTGGCGTATTTTTTCTTGTTATTTTTTGGCGTTACATGTATTCTTAATAATAACTAATCATGATTAATATTTACGAGAGATTTTAAATTTACTTTGAAAAGAGAAAGGGAGGCGGAGTTAATAAGTCAGTATCAAGTGAATTAAATAACTTTGGACCTTGAAAGTATACAGAAAACTGCCTTATGTTGGTTTTGCATAAGGGGTGCGAAAAGCTAAGGCATTTCTAGTTTGTAAGTATGGACTTGATTATTTGTTAAAAAGATGTTGTTGAATTTGATTGGCAAAAGACCATTTTTGTAGGAGTACAAAAATTGTCCTATCTGTAACAAAAGAATGTCATGGAATTTAATTATGTTTAGTTCTTTAAAAATAGGATCAGTGTGAGCATCAAATTTAGTCTTCATTAGGATTCTAATGACACGTTTTTGAAGTAATACTATAAACGAAGATTGGATGGGTAAGTAGAGGCCCAGGCTAAATTACAATGTTAGAGACATTGTTAACATTCATACAAATTAGTTTCAGCCGGGTTTCCGTGCTTGGCTGGCACGCTGGGGTCTGGATCCCAATTAGTGACGCCACGGGCGCATGGTTTTACTACCGCCATTTTGTTTTCACGAGTAGAGCTGTTTTGTATGTTTTCGATCTTAATTTGTCAAGTTTCACCGAGATTCTGTCATTATTACCGGCACGATTGTAAGTATGATTTCAGTTTATGTTGGTCATTTTAATCTAGTAACATTTTGTTGTATTAGAAGCTGATCATCATTATTATTTGTAGTTTTCACGATAGGTCAATACATATCAAGGTCTCAAGCTGGCCTCCAAGTGTATTGTTCCTGTCAGTGACAAACAAACCGAATATTAAGCGCTAAACTAAGTTATCGCTTACAGTGAAAAAATCCGCGAAATGATGGATGGCGAAGAATCAGAGCAAAGTTCGCTGGGTTTAAGTTTACATGCAGACAAGCAACCACCTCAAGAAAGTCCCGAAGAAAGTTTAGACAAGAAATCTGTGGATCTGGGTGGCACTGCAGTGGAAGAAAACACCAGAGTAAGAGTCTCTACTGAAAAAGGTCGGTAATTTAAGTTAGATAATCTACTACAGAAGAGAAAAGCAGCTGGAATTGCTATAGCGAAAATAATTGGCCGAATAAACAATATTCTCAAAGATAACGCCGAATGCAATCTATCAGTTTTAGAAGCTGAGCGTGAAAATCTAGATTCGCTTAGAGATAAACTAAATGAAGCTCATATCACCTATTACAATGGGCTTGAAGATCCATAGGAGTTACAGCTTGCTTATCAGTGGTATGACATCAGAGATATAGAGTATTTGCAGTTACGTACACGAATTTGTGAACAGCTTAGAGCTCGAGAAATACATGTAAATGTACGACCACTAGCTGCTCCAGTAAGCCTTGGAAGAAGCTCTCGAAGAAGTTCCTATAGCTCAGTGCCCTCTGTTCGCTCAATGAGGATAAAAGCAGCTGCTAGAGCGGCTAGCCTCGAAGTCGAAATGGATTACTTCAGTAGAGAGTGAAATTGAATTCAAGAGACTGCAAATTGCAAAGGAAATCGCAAAGGCCCGAGCGGAAGAGAGGACAATGAGATTGTTTGATCAATCACGTGACCTCGAATATGAAACTCCGCAAGCAATTAACATTGATGTGGGTAATATAAACACTAGTATCAAACTGGGATCAGAGCACAATACGAATGCTACAGAAATAATGCCCCAAGCTGGTATTGTAAACAGTAGTATTGAACAGGGACCCAAGCCCTCCTCAAAGACATTTCTATCCCAAGCCGGTGATATGGGAACCAAACCGCATTTTGATATCAAACAAGAAACAAAGCCCCTACCCAGTGCCTCATTGGCATTTTCACCTCAAAACAGTAATGGAGGAACCCTGCCCCACTTTGACATCAAGCAAGAAAACAAGTCTAAGCTCAGTTATCCAGAGACATTTCTACCCCAAGTTAGTGAAAGGCAAACCCAGCCCCACCTTGACATTAAAGATGATATTAAACGAGAAGCAAACTCCCAAGTTGGTGGTACTAGGGGAACATCTGGTTTTCATGTCAAGAGAGAGCACAATCAACCCCAACACGGTAGAATACGTATGGACCCAAACTGTCAGGAATTCATACCCCCACAATCCCAAGTCAATATATCCCAGGGCAGTACTGATGCAAGACTAACACAGGCCCTGCACCTGATGGTAGAGCAACAAAAGGCCAGTCTCCTCCCAGTACAAGAACCCCCCATATTCTCAGGAGATCATTTTGATTATCCAAAGTTCATAAGTGCATTTGAATCTCTCATTGAAGCTAGAGTCGAAGACCCCCAGAGGAGACTTTATTACCTAGATAAGTACACGTCAGGGGGAGCCAATGATATCATCAAAGGTCTTGTCACTCTCAACTCTGTAGATGCTTATTCAAAGGCAAGGAAAATCCTTAAAGAGAGATATGGGCATCCATACCGTGTATCCCAAACATATAAAGACAAGCTAAGAGACTGGCCCCCTGTAAAGGAGGGTAGTGGCACAAGTTTACAGAGGTTTTGTGATTTCCTAGTCCAGTGTGAGGAGGCTATGAAGACCATAAAATATTTAGAAGGTCTCAACTCTGAAGAAACTTTGAGAAGAGTTAGTGCTAAGTTACCAAGCTACTTGAGTGTGAGATGGTGCCGTAAGGCTAACGATATTATGACACGAGAGGATGCATTTCCCACCTTTCATGACCTTGTAAAGTTTACCAAGATAGAAGCCGCTTTAGCAACAGACCCTGTCTTTTCTGCTGAAGCTCTCAAAGCAGAACGTAGACAGGAATTCGGCTGAACTCCTGTAAGGAACAATCGAAGTTCGAGACCAACAAGAGATAAAGGGTCTAGCAGCTTCTCAACAGTTGCTACCAATATCGCAGGTCATAAAACTGGCCCACCCTCAGTTAAGTGTCCAATGTGCTCCAGGAATCATGATCTTGATAACTGCGCAGATTTTAAGAAGAAGAATTTGTCTGAAAGGAGGGGTTTTGTAGAGAAAGGGCGACTGTGTTTTGGTTGTCTTGGCCTCGGTCACATGTCCAGACACTGCACCGCTAGGAAGACATGTCAGAGCTGCAACAAGCAACACCCTACAACACTGCACGATGAGTCCAAGAAGAAAGAAAATAAGAAAGCTTCTAAAGAAGAAAAGGAGGCTGCCAAAGCAGAAACGAAAGACAACACTGTTGAAGACACAGCTACAAGCAGCTGCATCAGTGTCTGTAATGCAACTGGAGCTTGCAACAATGTAACAAACTCTATGATTGTTCCTGTGTGGCTGCATCACAAGGATAATCCACAGCGTCAATCAATGGTTTACGCATTACTCGATCCAGCTAGCAATGGCACCTTCATTACAGATCAAGTCTTGGAGAAACTAGAAGTGGGATTGAAACTCACCTGCAGCTAAACACAATGCATGGCACTGAATCAGTTCCCACGATGAAGTTAAATGGATTGATTGTTGAGCGTCTAGATAAGAAGGTGCAAATTGAGCTGCCAAAGGTATTTTCCAGAGCAGAGATTCCATCTAAGAAGAGTGAAATTCCCAAACCAGAAACTGCTGCAAAGTGGAAGCATCTGAGCAAGATCTCAAGTCAAATACCGCCTTACCAGAGTGAAATCGAGGTTGGTCTTCTGATAGGCTCGAATTGTCCTAGGGCAATTAAACCTAGAGAGATCATTCCAGGGAAAAGTAACGACCTCTATGCAGTCAGAACTCTGCTTGGTTGGGGGATTATCGGTCCCGTCGACGCAACCAAGAAGCATAGCCAAGTATCAGATGTGTCGTGCAACCGTATTGCAGCCTTCGAGATTGGCAACCAACGGCAGACTACCGGCAGGTTCATCACAGAGACAAGAGTTAAGGAAATAATCGACCCCCAAGTAGTTAAGAGGGTGTTTGAACTTGATTTCAATGAGAGCGATAATACCACGGTGCAAGCGTTGTCACATGAAGATCGGTTATTCCTAACTAAGCTGACAGACGGAGTGAAACACCTACCTGATGGCCATTATGAGATGCCTTTACCGTTCCGCGAGGATAGTGTCCAGCTGCCAAATAATGAGAAACTCGCAGTGTATCCTCTTCGCCAACTGAAGTCTAGGTTTGCCCGAGAAGACAAGTATAAGAGTGATTATATCGTATTCATGAACTCTATGATCAAAAACGGGTATGCTGAGAAGATTCCTGAACAAGAAGAAGAAGGACGCAATGGTCAGGTATGGTACATCCCTCATCATGGGGTGTACCACCCAAAAAAGCCCAATAAAATCCGGGTCGTGTTCGACTGTTCTGCGACTTACAAGGGTGAATCTCTCAACGTGCATCTACTACAAGGCCCAGATCTCATCAATGGATTAGTTGGAGTCCTTTCAAGGTTCAGAAAGGAATCTGTCGCCTTTATGGGAGACATCGAATCAATGTTTTATCAGGTCAAAGTAGCTAATGATTATAGAGATTACTTACGATTTCGATGGTGGGAAGACGGAGATGTAAGTAAGTTACCACAGAGGTACCGAATGACCGTGCATCTTTTCGGTGCGGCATCTTCCCCCGGCTGCTGCAACTTTGCGCTTAAGAAGACAGCCGACGACCATGAAGAAAAGATTGGGGCCAGACCAGCAAAGTTCCTGAGGAGAGATTTCTACGTTGACGATGGGTTGACATCAGTAGCTACAAAGAAAGAAGCAGTCAACCCGAGCGAAGATACTAAAGAAATGTGTCATCGAGGAGGATTTAGATTGCAAAAGGTTGTCTGTAATGAAAGAGAAGTAATTCAATCGATCCCTAGTGAAGACCGTGCAGAAGGCCTCAAGGACCTTAACCTGGACAAATATGCACTACCAGTTGAAAGGATGCTTGGTGTCCATTGGTGTATAGAAGCAGAAACCTTCGAATTTCGAATTGTGCTGCAAGATCGACCGCTGACACGAAGAGGAATCCTCTCGACCATTAGTAGTATTTATGACCTCGTCGATAAAGGTATGCTTCAAGAACTTTGCCGTAACAAGGCAGACTGGGATGAAGAAGTACCAGACGAGATGAAGGCAAACTTGGGGAAAATGGAAAAGAGATCTACACTTGATTAAGGAGTTCTCCATTCCTAGATGTTATCAACCAGAGGGTTTTGGCAAACCAACATCTGTAGAATTGCATCATTTCTCGGATGCGAGTACGACTGGATATGGACAATGTACATACATTCGTCTGAAGAATGACCAAGGCAAGTACCACAGTTCTCTAGTGATAGGAAAGTCGAGGGTCACTCCTCTAAACCCGGTCACTATCCCCAGATTAGAGTTGACAGCAGCGTTAGTCTCAGCGAATTCGAAGATAAGCAACATGCTACAACATGAGTTAGAATACGAGAATCTGAAGGAAACTTTCTGGTGCGATAGCAAGGTCGTCTTAGGCTACATCAACAATGATGCGAGCAGATATCATGTGTTTGTAGCTAACCGCGTTCAACAGATAAATAATCAAACTTCTCCCGAGCAGTGGAAGTACATTGATTCAAAGTCAAACCCGGCCGACGATGCATCGCGAGGCCTTGGCGTAAGAGAACTACTAGAGAGACAAAGATGGACCTCAGGCCCAGAATTCTTTTGTACTCCGGATGAAGAGTGGCCTGCCACCCTAAGCGAGTAACCAGCCGAACTGTCACCAGACGACCCAGAAATCTAGAAGGTAACATCGCGTGTGACTGACACTCAGGAAACATGGAGTCTGGTAGATGCCCTGCAGTACTTCTCAGACTGGTTCAGAGCAAAGCGAGCTGTGGCTGTCTGCCTTCGCTACAAACAAATCCTCAAGGACAGAGTGACTCTCATGAAGGAGGGACAATACGTCCGTCCAAGAAGTTCAAAGGCTGGGAAGCAGATGAGCTATCGACCAGTAAGTGTTGAAGAACTTGTGAATGCTGAAACATTGATCATCAGGGCAGTGCAAACAGTATCGTTTCCTACCGAAATCAACAAACTACGTTCACTTCACGTGGGAGATGAAGATGAAGAAAGAGCAATCTCTAAGCAGAGAAAGGCAGCCATGAAGAAGACAAGCTCGCTGTACAAATTAGATCCATTTCTTGATTCGCAAGGTGTGCTAAGAGTTGGAGGTCGCATTCGACAAGCGAGTGTAGAAGATGGTACCAAGTTTCCCGTAGTTCTTCCAAGAAAGGGCCATATCACAGTCTTGGTGATACGTTACCATCATCAGAGAATCAAGCACCAAGACCGTGGAATTACACATAACGAAATCCGGTCTTCAGTAATATGGATAATTAGTGGAAGTTCGGCAGTCTCCGAACACATATCGAGATGTATCAAGTGCAGGAAGATGCGTGGAGCTGTTCAAGAGCAGAAAATGGCAGACCTTCCGCCAGATCGCCTGGAACCCTGTCCACCTTTCACTTATAGCGCAGTCGGTCTGTTTGGCCCCTGGTACATTCAGGAGGGACGGCGAGAGCTAAAACGTTATGGAGTACTTTTTACCTGCCTAGTTTCAAGAGCCGTTCACATCGAAGTAGCAAATGCGATGGATACAAATTCGTTTCTCAATGCCTACCGACGTTTTATCGGACGGCGTGGTCCTGTAAGAGAGCTAAGCTGTGACAAGGGACAAATTTTGTAGGAGCTAGGAATGAGATGGAAAAAGCTCTATCCGAAGTGAACAGCGACGTTGTTCGCAACCAGTGGCATCTCGCAAGAGTAACAGAGGCACAAATAGGTGAAGATGGTCTGGTGCGTACTGTGTCAGTCGTTATTGGTGATCCTTCCATCTCAGGAAGCGGTAAGAGGTTACAGCCCCAGACGATGCTGAATAGACCAGTCCAGAAGCTCGTGTTATTGATGTCGGCAACTGATGCTGATGTTTTAAACAGAAAGTGAAATCGAATTGATACTTGATTTCAGAAGGGACTGTTAGAGACATTGTTAACATTCATACAAATTAGTTTCAGCCGGGTTTCCTTGCTTGGCTGGCCCGCTGGGGTCTGGATCCCAATTAGTGACGTCACGGGCGCATGGTTTTACTACCGCCATTTTGTTTTCACGAGTAGAGCTGTTTTGTATGTTTTCGATCTTAATTTGTCAAGTTTCACCGAGATTCTGTCATTATTACCGGCACGATTGTAAGTATGATTTCGGTTTATGTTGGTCATTTTAATCTAGTAACATTTTGTAGTATTAGGAGCTGATCATCATTATTATTTGTAGTTTTCACGATAGGTCAATAAATATCAAGGTATCAAGCTGGCCTCCAAGTGTATTGTTCCTGTCAGTGACAAACAAGCCGAATATTAAGCGCTAAACTAAGTTATCGCTTACATACAATATTGAAGGTAAGGATAAATCATTGCATAATACAGTGTACGTAAAGACGTTTTGGAAAGGTAAAAACTAGATTTAAAAATTATTCCTACAGATTTCGATATTTTGTTGGCTATATGAGATATATATGTTTTCCAAGATAAATGTTCATCTAGTATTACCCCTAGAAACATGGTTTCTTTTACTTGATCAATTCTCTGGTTGTTTATAACCAACTGAATATTATGACATTGCCTATTTTGTCTTGGCTTAAATACCATGAATTTTGTCTTTGTTAAATTCAATGAGAGTTTATTTGCCTTGAACCAATCTGATAATTTGTTTATTTCATCATTCAGAGTATTGATCAGGTAAACAGGGTCTTTGTGCGAGAAAAATAGATTCGTGTCATCAGCAAATAGAATAAGCTCTAATACATTAGAAAATGATTTAAGTCATTGATGTACAAAAAAATAATAGCGGACAGGAGCCCATTACCAGGAGCGTTCCTCTGTTATGGGTTGGGTCCCCAGCACAGAGGTAGATGATGCTATTTTTAGATTCGAAATTCCCGCGAAAAGAGGTCGCCGCCATGTTGGTGCCGTTAAACAATAGATCCCTCGTTAGCTTCTTTTGTTGGGGCACCAACATTTGAATCTCTGGGGATTGAGTGAAAATCAGCAATTCGAATTCCCGCGTTGAAATGAGAAGAATGATAATGAGAAGTAACGTTAGCTATCTGATTGGCTAAGAATAGCCTACCTTTGTTCTTTTTCGCGCGAAACGCAATTCTAAAAATAGCCTCATCTACCTCTGTGCTGGGGTACAGACACAGTGGGGAAGATGGACGCTCCTGGTAATGGGCTCCTGTAGCGGACCAAGAATTGAGCCTTGGAGCACCCCACAGCAAATATTTTAAGGAGAAGAGCAACGCTCATAAACTGAACGAATTGTGTTCTGTTGGAAAAGTAACCTTTAATTCAATCTAATGCTATGCCACGAATACCGTAATGTTCAAGTTTGTCAAAAAGAATGCTGTGGTTAACAGTGTCGAAGGCTTTCGATAAATCTAAAAAAATTCCAACATCAATTTCTTTACGATCAATTGCAGATGAAATTTTATCATATATGTCGATCAAAGCAAGCGCAGTTAAGAGTGATTTATTCTGAAACCGAACTGATTATCATTTAAAATATTACATTTATTAATGTATATCAATAGGCGGTTATAAAATATTATTTCCAAAAATTTAGAGAAGCTTGGTAGAATTGAGAGTGGTCTATAATTGGTGAACAAATATTGATTATCAGCTTTAAAAAGAGGAATCACGTGAGCAATTTTCATTTCATCAGGAACAATACCATGACTAATGGATAAATTGATAATGTGAGTCAAGAGTTCAGAAATAATATCAATAGATTGTTTTATTATAGACATAGGTATGTTGTCATTTTTAGATAATTTTCCCACCAATTAGTGGGTTGCACCAGTGGCGGAACAAAAGATGCCTCATTAGCTACTTTTGTTATACCAACAACATGGCTGCTACGCTTTTGTTATTTTATTCCCTTAGGAATGATTGCTACTCAAGAATAGCGGGAAACCGTTCTAAAAATAACCTAACTTGTGAAAACGATGTGACATAGGCCCAGTATGCGGGATGGACGCTGTGTCATAGGCCCAGTATGGGGGATGGACGCTGTGACATAGGCCCAGTATGGGGGATGGACGCTGTGACATAGGCCCAGTATGGGGGATGGACGCTGTGACATAGGCCCAGTATGCGGGATGGACGCTGTGACATAGGCCCAGTATGGGGGATGGACGCTGTGACATAGGCCCAGTATGCGGGATGGACGCTGTGACATAGGCCAAGTATGGGGGATGGACGTTGTGACATAGGCCCAGTATGGGGGATGGATGCTGTGACATAGGCCCAGTATGCGGGATGGACGCTCCTGGTTATGGGCTCCTGCTGATACTCATTCTCTCGCAGCTTATTTACCCAACATTGTTGAATCGATGTTGGACCGATGTTGGACCGATGTTGGACCGATGTTGGACCGATGTGGAACTGATTTGGAACCGATGTTGGACCGATGTTACTTAAATTTTTTTTTCAGTTATCATATAAAGGCTCGGTTTCAGCTGTTGGGGTGTCGTTTCTCCAAAGCCTCCCCCCACTAACGGCTGGGCGCGCGGTCAACACACCGTGTCCGTGACGTCATCTGATTAACTTCAATATTATTCATTTATTTGCGTGTAGCGTTGTTCGATTCCGCGTAAACTTTCAAAACACATTGGAATTCTTTAAACTAAAACTCCAAGTGTGACGTAGGTAAAGGTTTTTTTAATAACTGTTATTATTAGCTCTCATGTTCACAGTCGAAGTTTTCAAGGAAAGCCCGGCTGTTGAGAAACCAGGCTACTTTATTTGTTACTCTTTAATATTTAAGTGCCGATCAAGACACTCGCTGACAGAAATTAAAAGCCGAAATTTATACGGGGATAAAAATTAAGTTCGGAACTCTGAGCTAGAGTCGAGTATTCCCACTTAGTACTTGTGTAGAGTATGTCTCGGAGACATAAATTGTACAAACTTAGTACATAGGACTTGAAGAATTGTAAAACTCATTTGATGCAGAGATTTTCAAGTGAATTGTGATTGCAGAGTTGAACGCGTAAACATGGCCTGCGTCAGACGTGATTTCCTCTCTTCTATAAACTCCTTTAATATGGACTCGTCCGTCTTTTCTTCTCCGATAAAGGCAGCACTAATTTTCTTTGAAGTAAGAATAGCCGGGCTACCTTGGTCTTGCATCGGTAAAGTTTCCGGGTAAAGTTAAATGAGAAATGACTGAACATTACGAACTTCGCGACCTTTGAGCTGACGGTTTCCCAAGTGACTTCCAGAGCCAGAGCCAGTGCGTTTACTGACAAAGTGTCTTCACCCGAAAACTAACTCACTTACTTCTTCTTTGTGTGATTCCTTGAATTCTTCGAAACCAAACTTTTCCAGAGCAAATTTAAACGCATTTTGGAACAGCAATCGAAAGCCTTTGGTACGGCTTTCAAAAGTTTACAATGTAAATTATGCAAATCAATTCAGCGACAGGAATTTAGTGGCAAGTTTTTGATTGGCTAAAACCCGAGAATGTCCGAGCTCGCGCGCCCAGCCGTAAGTGGGGAGAGGATCGCGGGCTCACCGAAACTCCCACGGCTGGAAACCGAGCCTATCATATACAGTTCGAATAAGTATATAACGATTTTGTTTATTTAATGATAAATCCTTACATCACAAACTAAGGCTGCTTAATATCAAGTACTTTACCTTGGTATTGTCTTGAACCGCGTTTCTGAACTGTTGAACGTCATCTCCATCTATCCACGTGATCTCAATTCCATAACGAGGCAGTTCATTACGCAATCTATGCAACGTCCCTTTGTAGGCCTTTTTTGGCCATGGAGCAATCTAGTAAATAATTAAAATCAAAGATTATGCCAGTGGTACGGCAATACACGGAGATTGAGTTCTGGGGACAATATTAATTAACGATTGAGGCATAGCTATAAGAAAGTGGTAATTACTTGTCTGGTATACACTATATATGACGTGTCTGAGTATCAGTGTTTATTTCCCGGAGGAATGTATTATATAAAATCGATGTATTATATATTATATAAAATACCGTGAGAGATACTCTTGAGTCCAATACCGTCAACTCGCGTAGATTAAGAGACATGTGTAGAACATGATTTTAATTAGGAATTCTGAATGGAAGGGTATTAGGAGACAGAAACTAAACGCAAAAAGACCTGCCACTAACCAATCGGCAGCAGCCTGGATGATTACCTGATAGCTAACGAATCGAAACGAAAGTGGGGCGTGTGATCATTCCATATAATTCGAATAAAGACCCACAAGTTTCCGAGTAGCCAATAGCAAGGATTGATCTATGATCTATGCAGTGAAACCTAGTCGATCATAGATATTGGCAGATGCTATAATTTAAATGTTCACGATAGGCCTCGACAATCCGCATGTCAGTAAAATGTTGCCAGTAACTTGCTATTAGGCTCAACCTTTTTACTGTTTTTTTTTGGCAATACTTTGTATTGCATTGAGTGATCTCGGGGGGGGGGTTTGGAGGTATATAAAAGGGTAGGAATTTCACGAGTTGAATTAAAGAAAAGGGTAGGGAAAACTGTCATTTAGGTATTTAAAAGGGCCTTTCAAAATATCTCGAACAGATGCACCTAACGGCTGATTCATCCCATCCAACTCAAGTGTATTAAGGCTTGCTTGAACATGAAAACGAGGCAAAATCATTTCGTGTTTTCTTGACCACTTTTCAAGTAAAAATCATAAAACTTTACAGAATTGTAAAAACTGGTTTCTTAAATCCACGAGTTATACCGTTGCCACAGAAACCAACGTTGCGCAAAATTAGGCGGGAAATACAATGCAAATTTGGAAATGACGAACTTTTCAAAACGGGGTGTGGAAAGAGCCCTTACCGTTAACTAAAAAGTTTATCCTCACTTAATTTTAACCAGTAGCGATGTAGGTACACCAATTAGCCTTTTATCCTTGTCTGCATTTAACATCAGCAGAAATATTGGCGAGAGAAGGCCGGAATTGATCATCTCGTGGTCTACATGATCTATTTGTTTGAGTTCCCATATCGGGTCATTGATCAGTTTGGGAGCACAACCCAGACTCTTGCCTTATTGATCTCTCATTACAGTATACACGAGTATAGTTCAACTACATTTAGGCTACTGCAGCGAGGTCTGGACTGAACAACATTGGCAAGGTCCTTTTGGAAAAATTACAAAAAAAATCAGAATAGAGCGGCAAGAATACTTTTACGCGCCGACAATTGAGCAAGTACCATGTTAGTGCTATCCCAGTTAGGCTAGGGGAAACACTCAATGAACAAAGGATAATATGATCATGAAAGGTGCTAAATGATGTACAAAATCCATAGTGGAGTTGGACCGGAATGTCTTGCCGATCATTTTATTACAATGAACGAAACAACGCATGCACCACGATCTCAGAGGCTCCTCCGCCAAGTTATATATTCATCGCCCAAATAATGAATATACGAGACTGAAGTGATACCAATAATGGAGCGATACTCTGGAATTAACTACCTCTAGGTCCTCTAGGTTCTCTAGGAATTAACTACCTCTAGGTCTGTGTAATGCAAAGTCATTAGCCTCCTTTAAAAAGCTTCTTAAAGTGCCTATGAGCAACATTTTTTTTATTTTAGATATCAATTCTAAATCTAGTGAATAGTAGAATGGTAAAATATATTTTGCTTTGAATGCTGTGCCGCTGAGTTAAGGAGGTTTTAATATCCAAAATGCTAATTACACGACGTCAGGGGAGGTATCTGCAATCACTTCTTCGTGGTTGTGAATGGACGTTTCTACTGATATAAGAACAAATTTCTAACATTTTATTTCAACCAAGGGTATAACACTGATAATTTGAAAACATTGTTTAATTGTAACAAAAACTTTTGTATAATAATTGATGCCTCCCCTGACGTCATGTAATTAGCATTTTGGATATTAAAACCTCTTTAACTCAGCGGCACAGCATTCAAAGCAAGATATATTTTACCATTCTACTATTCACTTGATGTAGGATTTATATATAAAATAAAAAAATAACTAAAGGTTCATAGGCCCTTTAAAACCACCACACTCCTTGAAAAATTAAAGTAAGTCAACTCAATTTAATAGGTTTTACTGCATAAGGATATAGCAAACAATAGTTTTTAATGATAGCATGGCAAAGTATTATTATTTTTATCACTTGATATAAATAGAGTATTTATTAGTTTATTTATTCTTCTTAGACAAATGCACGGCTTCTGTGAAAGCTTGTGAAAATCATGCAACTATTGTTGATAGAATTCGGCTGTGGGTAAATAAAGTTCATTCATTCAACGCGTCATTCATTCATTCAACGCAGCCCATCGCGTCAAATAGACTTCACTAGAGAGAGCGAGGGTCTACAATAAAGACGTTTTCCTTTGTAGAAGGAAGAATCAATATATACAGGGTATTAACTTGTGAACATATCGCGATACACACTTTCAAGTGATCGAAAAAGATCAAAACAAGTACCACGAAATTTACCAAATGGTCTCCTGAGTGAAGTTTCGCTAGCAGTGTGGTGGATATTGCCGCCATACCAGAGGAGAACATTAGTGTCCCTACGCCTCCCTCGAACGTACTAATTGCTTGACTGGCGGCGTCAGTAGTTGGATTTCCCCATCGACCGTACAGAAACTTCTGACCCTAAAAATAAGTTAATCGTTATCTTATTAGGACCTGGTTTACAGGGTAGAAAATCGTGAGATAAAATAATGCAATAACAAAAGTAATAATTAAGGTGAAGTAATACGGGTAACGTAACCACTTGCAACTTGTCACACAACAATGTAGGGACATGGTTAGATATCACAGTCAGTAAAGCCTAGTGCTCTTTAACTAATTAGCATTAGTGAGTCTAGTTCTAAACTATTTCCTACAAAATCGATTAAAGCTTGGTAATGTTTCAGATTTAGTAGTACATGTAGTGGTAGGAAAACGTTTCAATAGCGACGGTGCTAAAATTGAGAAACAACGCTTTCCCGCCCATTAGTTTTAGATTTAGGTAGGCATAAGTTATTATTTACAACAGCTCTTGTAGAATAACGATAGGAAGGTCTCGACAATAACTTAGCGAGACATTCCGGATAAAGATTATTTAAACACTTAAAAGGATTCGTTGGCGAATAGTTCATATATTGGAATCATCTTAAGGTCCTTGAATAGACTTAGGGATGGGGTAAGAATGATCCTAGCATCACGTTTTGGGGCTAGTAGCAGTTGGTCTAGACTTCTGATGTTGTACGTATTGCCATCCACTTTGTAACTTGTTAGACAACAATGTTGCACTATGATGTTGCACGTATTACCATATATAACCACGTTGTAACTTGTCACACAACAATGTTGCACTCTGATATTGCACGTATTACCATCCATTTTGTAACTTGTCACACAACAATGTTGCACTCTGATGTTGCACGTATTACCATATATCCACTTTGTAACTTGTCATACAACAATGTTGCACTCTGATGTTGCACGTATTGCCATCCATTTTGTAACTTGTCACGCAACAATGTTGCACTCTGATGTTACACGTATTACCATCCACTTTGCAACTTGTTCTGCAATAACATTTCATGTTGCGAGTTGCTGCAACATGTTGCAAAAGTAGATTTGACTTCTGCTGTTGCATCAACTTGCAATATGAAATGCTGTTGCAAAACAGCGTAGGTGGTATTTCGTGCAACGTCAGGCCGCAATATTGCTGCATGACAAGTTGCAACAGAAGAAAATATTGTTCGTATGACATGTACTTCACCTTTAGATTTTATAGTTCTTATTAACCGAGTGTGGGAGGTCTGTATGGGAGAATCTTGACCAGGGACGTAGCTAATGGGGAGGGGGTCCTAGGGTGCCCGTGACCCCCTGGGTAAATTATTGAATAGAGGTAAGCGCCTCAGTCTTGCGCTAGTGTTGGGACCGCATCGTGTAATCGATTATTGTAATTATTGTGTAATTGCATATATTTACACTTTTACATTTTATCATAAGTATTATACATGTAAGTTATTGTAGATTAGTTTGGCAGGTGAATAGCCACCTGGTGGAGATATTGCCAATAAATCATTATTATTATTATTATTAAGTTAGGTATATCGATCATATAATAACATTGAGATATATACGTGTAAATTATTATGGATGGGTGTTGTCTAACTTCTTACAAATTCTGTGCCTCACACTCTCCCCCTCTTAATATATATGTCCTCCTGGACACCTAATCTAGTGACTCTATTGACTGCTTTCGCTGCTGAAAATTATGAATGTCAGTATAGGTTGATCAGGCCTAACTAAGCATTTAATTTCAGTTCTCCAATGTGTCTCTTCTTGAAGTCATCAGATATAGTTCATATTTTCTGATATGAATTTCTAAGTTGCCATTACTCGGCAAGTGAATATTTTTTTTTTTTTTTTTTTTACAAATAACATAATCTTTAGAATGTAAATAGTTCTTTCCCATAAGGAGATTTCAGTATCCCAAATGGACCATCGGCTGGTGGTAATAACCAGGATAACCTCAACCTCCTGCATTCACGTACTGGTTAGGCCAACCCACTGGATACCTGTTGGAAAGCCTCGGTATCCCCAGGAACTGTTGCTGTGGATGCAAGGCATCACTTGGGAACCGAGGTGTCGCTAGGAATTGTTGCTGTGGATGGTAGACATCACTGGGGTAACGCGCCTGTACACCTGACACGTATTGTAGATGGTAAGTCGGACTACCCAGGTTGTGGTAAGTGAGTACTGTTGGTGGTCTGCGGTTACGGATGCTACGCTCTTGAAGTTCGTCTGTTTCCTGTTGCTCGGTCTCACCTGTGTTGGGTTCTGAAATGATGTTCCTTCGGGGTCTGGCTGTGTCATCGCCTCATGTGCAGTAACCGGGAGTTCTTGTACTCCTTCATCTGGCGGCGTCATTGCCTCTTGTGCAACATCCGCGTGTTCTTGCACTCCTTCATCTGGCTGCATCATTGCTTCGTGTGCAACATCCGCGTGTTCTTGCACTTCGCTATCTGGCTGTTCATTTTCCACTGGTACCCGAGTGTCATTTCCATCCTCGCTTCTTCTGTGAGTAAGGTGCACTGAGAACATAGGAAGTTCTTCGTCCTCAGAGGATGCCGTACTGTGTGGTGGATACGGGGTGGGAGGTCTGTCAGCACAACGGGCCACCTCGTGGCGTGAGATTTCGAACTAACACCCAATCTCCTGGTTGCAACACTGACGATCTCACCCTCTTGTCGTGTTGTTTCTTTCCCCTACTCGCACTCTGGCTGGCAGCCTTACTTGCCTTTGTATATGCCTCTGACATAGCTTCCTTCCACCTGGAAACATACTCAGGGTATGATGTAGTTCCTTCGCGTGGCTTGATGTCAAATAGGAGGTCGATCGGTAATCGGGGTGGCTGCCCAAACAACAGTTCAAATGGCGCGTATCCAGTTGCTTCATGTTTAGTGCAGTTATATGCGTGGAAAAGTTTATTTACATGGTCCTTCCATTTCGTCTTGTACATCTCTGGGAGTGTGCGCATCATACCTAGAAGTGTTCTGTTCATGCGTTCAACTTGGCCATTCCCTTGGGGGTGGTATGGGGTTGTACGGGAATGAGCTACACCACAGAGTTCCTCTAGTCTTCTGAACAATTTATTTTCGAATTCCCCACCCATGTCATGATGTAATTTAGCTGGGAACCCGAACCTTGGTATAAACTCGTTGTAGATCTTATCAGCAACTGTAACAGCAGTTTTATTCCGTGTGGGGTAAACTTGCGCATATCTTGTAAAATGATCTACAACTACCAGAATATATTCATAGCCCCCTGAACTACGCTCGAGATGAACAAAGTCAATAGACACTAGTTCGAATGGTGCACTTGTTATGATGGACTGAAGAGGTTTTGAGGGTTGGGTGTTTCTGTTTTAAACACTTGCACACTCTATTGATAAAGTGGTCAATATCCCTCCTCATGTAGGGCCAATAAAACCGCTCGCGCGCCATTGCTAATACTCGCTCTGTGCCCAGATGACCCATCTCCTCATGCAGCTCTCGGTAGACTCTCCTGCGTAACTGCGTAGGGAGTACGATTCTCTGGTCATGATATAAAATGCCATCCCTTGTACTAACATGAAGTTTATGTAATTCACTTAAATACTTCCTCATCTCCCTCGGTTCTCGCTGCCGGTCCCTCGGTGTTGGCCGTTTGTTTGTTGTAACGTACTTCATGACACGCTGGATGTTTGGATCTACCTGAGCTTTCTTTATGTCGATTACTTGGAATGAGCTGACTGTTGGTGTCGAGAGGTATTCTAGAGCATCCGTGTCATCAGTTACTGCAGACAGCAAAGTGCAGTCACCGTTCTTAAGGGACACGATAGATGTCACAGTCGCACTTAATTCCTCCTGTGATATTGTCTTGGTACATGCTGACATGTAACCCTCAAAATCACCTGGTAACCTTGACAGGCTATCGGCATCAGCATTAGCTCTTCCAGGCCGGTATTTGATTTCAAAATTGAAATCAGCTAGTCCCCCTATCCATCGCAGACCGGTTGCATTTAACTTTGCAGTTGTCAATACGTATGTCAGTGGATTATTGTCTGTGTATATGGTAAAGTTAGGACTATAGTACAAATGGTCACGGAACTGCTCACACACCGCCCATTTCAATGCAAGAAATTCTAGTTTCCCAGCATGTAAATTGTAGTTCTTTTCTGCAGGTGTTAGAGACCTCGAGCCATAGGCTATTACACGCATATATCTTACCATCTTGTCGTTGGTAGAGAACTGCACCAAGTCCTTCCTTTGAAGCATCGGTGTCGAGCACAAACGGTTGGTTGTGGTCAGGGTACGCCATTACTGGTGGGTTGGAAAGACAGTCAATCAATTTCTCCAACGTTTCCTGGTGCAAGTGCGTCCATACTACTGGTTGCTTTGACGGAACCGAACACTGGCTCTTCTTTTTGTTGGAAGTTCTTGATGGGTAGATGCCGACTTTGCAGGTGCTTCCAGTCAATTTTTGAGAAATCCTTTATATACCGTCGATAATAACCGAGTAGTCCAAGCAGTCTCCTGACTTCGCCCACTGTAGACGGCCGCTTGTCCCTCAGCCCAGTTACTGCCTCCGTGTTTGCTGGATCTAGGCGATATCTATCTGCTGATACTACTTGACCAAGGTACTTAACTTCTGATTTGAATAGCTCACATTTCCTTGGTTTTAGTTTTACTCCATGCTGACGCAGGCGTCTGAGGACTTGTCGAACATGGTCGATATGATCTTCAACAAAGGTTTGGCTAAAGACGATTATGTCATCTAGATATGGGACACAAATTGCAATTGTACTCTGATACTAATCAGTGGCGTGATCTCTCTGTCTGATGTAATTTAACCAGGTGTAAATTATTATGGAGGGGTGTTGTCTAACGACTTACAAATTCTGTGCCTCATATGCATATATGTAGGAATAACTGACATCGTCACACAGACGCCATGCCACCTGAGAAGCCCGCCAAAACTACACACAAGCGAACATACACGTGTGTACACCGGCTGTATATGTCAGACGGTACCTACACATGCAAGAAAACATGTAACTAAAGGGTAGTTGGTAGGAGGGACCATATCAATACATTCTCAATTCATTGGTGATTGAAGTGATATATCAGTACGTGACTGTTAGCTGCAAAAGGCCTATGAGATTTGATATCTTAGGCCCATTTCAGATGCAATTGCACTCATGTACCGAACCTAATTAGATAAACAAAGCCGCCAAATTATTATCCTTTGTTTCAATTACCTACGTTCAGCACGAGTAGTGGACATGGAGCGGAACTCAATGTAGAGGTGTAATTGACATGTTTATAGCGTCTGTGTAGACTCAACTTGCCCCTCTTCGATCCCCTATTCCCATGAGCCTGTTCGCAGGCTATACTTAAGGTTAAATGAAGCCGATACATCTCTCCCCTTGCTTTCATGCAACCGGAAGAAAGAACCATTATTATACTTCCGGTCGCATGGAAACGAGGTTAGAGATGTAACCGGAAGTAGGAACCCAGCATTAGCTAAACAGGGTCGGCACTGTACCTTATCTGGGTCCATCTTGAAAGTTGACGATGCGTATATAGGAACATTGATGGGCATCGGAGTTTCACACGGATTCCACTGGCTCGCTGCAGCAAGTGTCTCGAAGTGGTTCTCATCCATGTTCATTAGATGTTCGGCCATCTCAATGAAAAACGAGAAGATTCATTAGGTTATAATCAAATACTTTTAATCGGATAGTTATAGAATGAATGCCGTGTTGTATCGTAGCACATATCCGGCATGTACAGATGCAAGAAACCATGTGTTTTGGATCGTAGCACATATCCGGCATGTACAGATACAAGAAATCGTGTGTTGTATCGTATTTACACATATACACATGTACAGATACAGTACAGATACAAGAAACCGTGTTGTATCGTAGAACATATATATACACATGTACAGACACAAGAAACCGTGTGTGTTGTATCGTAGCACATATATACCGGCACATGTACAGACACAAGAAACCGTGTGTGTTGTATCGTAGCACATACAGTCAACTCTCTCGTAAGCGGACACCCTCGGGAATTGAAAAAAGTGTCCGTTAGTAGAGCTGTCCGCTTACGAGAATTATTCCCATAAGCGGACACCAAAGAAAAATAGGGTGGATGTCCGCTTATGGGAGAGTTAATTAGCGGGTGTTAATTATATGTTTTATTGGGTAGACAAAAATAGCAACTGAAGATATAAAGCGAAACTCTTTATTGATGTCAAATGTTAAAACTCGAAAAAAAAAATATAGTATAACTCTTCTATATTTAACAAAAAGTTAAACGGGACTTATTGCTGCCGTCCATACATGTAACTTTGGTGCTTCTTAAAAACATCCCATTAACAAACAAATACATATCGTGACCAGAGAAGGTTTGCTTGGTCCTATCGATTACAGTTAGGAGAAATAGTCCCTTATGGTTGACTGCCTCCTTGCCACTTGAGACTTCAGTCTCATATCTACTAAGGCATCATTGACCTTGGTAATTGCCTGGGCTAGCGGCTCGTTTCCTTGCCAGTCAGAAAATGCCGCTAGCCTCCCAACAAGTTCCAGTGCCTGTTCCGCAGATGTAACTTCCGGAAGTTGCAGGGGCTGGTCATATTCCTCATCATCGTCGATTTATTGCAAATTAAAGACAAATTTCATTGCCAAGAGTAAATTATTATACATGGGGTGTTCGCTTACGAGAGCGTAAACAAAAGAAAAATCCAATTTTCATTTTCAAAAGTGTCCGCGTCCGCTTACGAGAGAGTGTCCGCTTACGGGAATGTGTAAATACAGAGTTTGACTGGGAGATAAAACGGGGATTTGAAAATTAAAGGCGTCCGTTAAAGTAGAGCTGTCCGCTTACGAGAGTGTCCGTTAGCGGAGAGTTGACTGTATATACCGGCACATGTACAGATACAAGAAACCGTGTTGTATCGTTGCATATATATACACATGTACAGATACAAGTTGATTCATTCAGTCAATGTGATAGCCATGCATCTCTCAACTTAGTGCTCTCGAGTCTTAATTACTTCAGGCTATTTAGTTATTCACTTTTTATATTTAGTAGAGATTGTCGCATTCAGATGTAGTTTTAGCGACATTTTGTATGACTACACCTTCAATCTTCATACATGCAATATGGTGGCTCAACTGGCCATGGTGGCGAAGGAACAAATGTGACAAAACACGATAAATTCGACATCCGGTTACTATGCCAGTAAATCAGTGACCTGTGCACGTGAACAAGATATTCATCAGAATACGAGTACATACCGGTATTTGCGGCCACAGGATGTGAACCAAGCCTAATTTTCCAAGTTATTGCGAAAGCGAAAGCGAACCCGGATTTATGTTTTATAAAGTCGGGTCGAAGAGTCTTTATGTACTCAATCTAACTCACAAATGGCACTTTGCGAGCTTAAAAAACATCAAACTGTCTCAGCTAGTAGTCAAGGGCACCCAACGAAGTTTTCGGTGAAAAAGCTGTTCGGGAGAGTAAGTTAGCCTAAAACTTTCGGATTTGAAAAAATTGTCCCTAGAAAATTGTTTTCTGAAATACTGGCTAGAAAATTTGTTTTTAATCCCTAGAAAATTATAGAAGAAAATGGAGACTAAAAGGTTTTCCCTAAAAAATTCGTACGTCCCAATTCGTCTGATCAATAGAGTCAGAACAGGAAAAAAGAATCCCTAAAAAATTCGTACCTCCACAGTACAAAACTTTGCAACATGAAGTTACTTGGGCTAGAAAATTCTTGTTATGTTCTAGACTACTAACAAATTCGTACGCCGGGAATATTTTGCCATAGTATTTTCGGTTGACGCGATTTCCACCTAGAAAATCCGAACAGCTAATAGCTTTCTAGAATACATCAAAAGACATAGTAGGCGCCTTAAAATGGCCAGATAAGCGAATTTCAAAAAGTACTCGTTGGGTGCCCTTGAGTAGTTGTGCTCACATCTGTAGGGGTCGGGTAATAATGATTAAAAACCTGCAACTGGCACTCCATGTAGCCAACATGGTACAGACCCCTCCATTCACGCGTTTTGTCTTTGTCAGGTTTAGGTTGGATCTTTATCGTTTAAGGTGTAACAACTGTGCCAACTTGGCACGTATTGTTACAGCTATGCAGGCTAGGGATAAATAAACCAGTTCGCGGTTAATTCCGGCATTTTGAAAGGGGAGCAAACATGGCGCGAAAAACAGTGTTTGTATGAGAATCCGATGCCAAATAATTTCCGTAAAATCGAATTTCTGAAATATTCACTGTCTGCAAACTTAAGATACCAGGTAAAAGATGAACTGATCAAAATTTGAGCGACGTAGCTGCGCTGGGAAGCGTGTGTGGTGAACTCCGTGTTATCAGAGTTCTAGTCAGTTACGTTACCGTCAAGAACTGTGATTGCGTGATTTGTCTGAATTACCGGTTGTTGTCTGGAACCAATCAATTGTCCGAGTCTAGCTGTCAGTTTATTCGTAGAAACTAACCAGTGTTCTATCACGAATCCTGCAATCTGATTGGCTAAGCTACCACTATCTATTCTGTGATACATGTAGATAGCACACCGCGGCAAAACGGTATGCTCCGCTGGCCAAAAGAACGAAGGCTCTGCTATCAAATACAAATTACCGAGGGTTTCAACTTTTTTAGTAAATAATTTTATAACTTAGTAAACTCACAATGAATTACAAATTAAGAAAACTTCAACCTGTTAAAGTCTTAGGCTTAGCTTTTAAGTAGTTTTCTTATTTTTTGAGAAAACAGTTCACAAATGGTACTTTTAAGCAGAAATTTTAAAATCACGGGTATGTGCCTGTTGTTTCATTTCGGTTTTCGCGGGAAACTGGGGGCGGCCGCGCGCCAACAAGAAATAGCAAATACGCATGCGCGTAACGTTTTGCCGCGGTGTGTGTAGATAGTGAGTAGCGAAAAAGCCGGTTTTGAAAAGCAAAACAATGGCTGCCAAGTCGTCAAAATGTCAAAAAATCTTCTTGTTTCAGTTTAAGATTGAACTATACTAGTTGGTTTCTACTAAAACAATCGGAGCTACGCTCCTCGTCAACTATCAGTCGATATAATCTTCGAGGTTAATTGTAAGGGCCGATTCAGACGTCGAACTTTTCATGCGCCGAACCTAATAGCAATACTTACTGTTTGTAAACACTGACGTCATTTATATATTTGCATATATAATGTGGTTGGCAAAAAAAAACAATTTTGCCTTCCACTACACAATTCAGACACACACAGTTACGTAGGATACTTGGGCATGTTGGTCAGCCGAGCCCAACAACGTTTATTCATATAATTGCTCATAATTGCTTACAGGTATTCGTTCTTCAACTTTTAGTCTATTTACTACTATTATTAATTATTGCGACACTGCCGGATACGAAAACCCAAAACCACTGTGTGGACTAAACGGGAACGTATACTCCCACCAATGCAGTGCCGCCAACTCTGGGAGCTGAGGTCATCTAAATACATTTACTCCGATATGATAAATACGATCTTATGCCGATTTAAATTAAACTCGGACGATTCTAACCTAGCCAGAATGGTTTCCCTTAATGTTCGTTATGCCTCGGGCTTCTCGATCCAATCATTTAAAAAAAATGAAGCAAGGTAGCAAGGCTGACCTAGACTTAACAGTCACCTACTTATGGCACGCTACATTACCCATAATTCTCAGCACTACTCTCCCCAGGCTTCTGTTCCGTGCCAGCAAAATATTCATTTCTGTGAATTTCGTACCTCAACTAACATAAATTACACATTTTGCCTCCACTACACAATTCAGACACACACAGTTACGTAGGATACTTGGGCATGTTGGTCAGCCGAGCCCAACATGCATATAGATTTACAAAGGTAGGGCCCGAGGGGTGAACCCGTTAGCGAAATTCTCAGTAATTATAGTCCGTTCGCAATAGAGTCTTTACCATACGTGTCCTTAGCATTAACAGGATTTCCATCTACCGTGCCGCTGGAAGTTTCTGTCTGGAATACCAGAATTAGCGGCTGAAAATGCTCCGCCAGACCTATTGAAATGTGTACTAAATTTGGAATTATCGGGGACAATATCTTTAAATAATTTCTTATACGATCCCCTAAAGTAGAGTAGCTAACGTGCTTTTTCATACGCAAAAGGCGTTTCTGCTTATGGATGTAAATAAAATATCACTGGAATTTCGTTAATTCCTGCCTTAGACATATATATATATACAACCTTAGTAACAGGACAAAACACAATTTATGCTAGATGTAGACTTGGATGTCTCAGTATCAAATACTGTAAATACGGCGCCAATGAAATGGATTGGCGGGAACATATTTTACTTATAAGAATTCATGTGCAAATAATGTTCATCTATTAAATGCTCTAAGGTAGGCTTCAGTAATCCCTCTGGATCTGGATGCTAGGACTGCTTTATTTCAGGTTCTCCTTTAGCTGTTTGGTTCTATCACTGGTAATGTCTGATAACCACAATTCGTTAATGTCTGATAACCAAAGCTCGTTGGCAGCTTCTGGAGAAAGAAAAATGAAACAGAAAAAAATAAGGGCATACAGTGAAAGCAGTGATATGGCAAAGACCGTATCAGTATTGAAGTTTTAATAAATTTCATAACATCGATAAGATTATAATGCCCATCCAGGGCGTGGCCACGATGCCATACGCCCCTCCAAGGGCCGACTGAAAACACATTTTCAGCGATTACGTGTTACACAAATTCTTTCAAAATCTGTGCAGAAACATAACACCATTCCTAGTTGAAAAACGTAAGTCAATTGTCAAAGCTTAAACGTTTATTGCCAAATATACAATTGGCTTTACCTCTTGTAAACAACTCCGGATTATTGCTTAAAACTACCCAATCTTGGACGAAATCAGTCCAATGTATCCCATCTGAACAAAGTACAGGCCAGAAATGACCCAATTTCACAGCGGTACAATTACCGTGCCTCTAGCATTACGTACTCGTGTAATCAATTACTTTACAAGTCAGATAGACAGGCTGACATAAGCAATTGTTGTCATAACCCCCAATACTGGGAAAATGCATTTACCCCACAAGATCGTGGTCGATAATACCGAGTATTAAACTTTGGCACCTTAGCCTTGTAACAAGCATGCGAACCTTTGGCACCTTAGCCTTGTAACAAGCATGCGAACCTATCGCACGTGTGCGGACCCCATAAATGTCAATACTAGGAAATGCGTAATCATTAATAGTATAATCGTCATAATCTATTATTCTACTAATTTCTTCTGCATGAGAATTTAGCTATTTAGGAATCCATTGTACCTCCGAACTTATTCCCTTGATACAGGTCTGATAAATATCTAAAGCGATACCGGAATTGTAGATAAAATAAATAAATATTTTATTTGTTATAGCAGGCCGAGTATACAGCTTAAAACTGGTGGGGGCCTGCTTTTACACCTCACACTCCCCACAAGTAGATAGGACACTTCAGAGCCATTCATGACAATTTTGGCTACGTTTACATTGTCTGTCTAATGCATTTACCCCGCAAGTTCGTGGTTGATAATACTGGGTATTAAACTTCGGCAAATTAGCCTTGTGACAGCATGCGAACCTATCGCACGTGACCCCATAAATGGTGAATACTAAGAAATGCGTAATCATTCAGTAGTATCGATGATAGTCATAATCTATTATTCTAATAATTTCTTCTACATGACAATTTAGCTATCTTGGAATCCATTGTGCCTCCAAACTTATTCCCTTGATACAGGTCTGATAAATATCTAAAGCGATACCGATACTGTAGATAGGGGACCTCAGAGCCATTCGTGACAATTTTGGCTACGTTTACATTTGTACATTGTCTGTAAAATGCATTTACCCCTCAAGTTCGTGGTTGCTGATAATGAGTATTAAACTTCGGCAACTTAGCCTTGTAACGGCATGCGAACCTATCGCACGTGTGCGGACCCCATAAATGGTCAATACTAAGAAATCCGTCATCATTAATAGTATAATCGTCATAATCTACTATTCTACTAATTCTTCTACAGAACAATTTAGCTATCTAGGAATCCATAGGTCTGTGATAAATATCTAAAGTAATGAAATGTAGATATGGCACCTACAACGTTCCGGATGCGTCGGAATAGACTATCTTCAGTCAGTCTATGCTTAACAGGCCATAAAGGGATACCGTTAAGTTTATTAACGACCTAAGTTCTATTACAGACAGAATAAGCCGAGTAACATACAACTGCTGATTTGGTAGCGGAATTGCGGAGTGATAACAGCGTGAATATTCCTTGTAATAAGTCTAGAAACATTCCCCACGCAATTACAACTGAAATAACTTTGCCGCAAATAATGCCAATTTTCTTAACATGGAATGTGGAACTTAATGAATCTAACACTGCGGTAAGATCTTTTGACAAGCTTTGAATTCTTTTATCTTTAGCAGAAATGGTAGCATCTGACGCGTTAAATTAATTAGGGCACAAAACATATTTCCAATGAGAATTAACTTCATTAGGTAGGAACCGAACTTAAACAGATCGGAATGCACTTTTAAACTGGCAATTTGCCGTGCTAGAATATAACTGAATGCTGCTACAAGTCCATAGTATATATACACTACAGTAGATTTCCTTCAGATCTCCACTTTTTAATTAGCAGTTTGAACAATTTGGCCTTAAAGAAATATGGTATTGAACTGAAACCGAAAGGCAAAACGCGCGATTCGTCTGTAAATATCCACGAAAACGACCAATATGTCCTTTGTTCATCAAAAATTACTACGTCGTAATAACCGCATTCAAGTCGAAAGACTGAACATGAAGTGCTCCAGGCTTAACAAATTCCTTTGAGGACAGACAAATCTTCGCATCTAAACTTGTTCTTATACTTATTTGTATGTGGAGATCTAGTTGGTCTGACACTTCAGAAATACAATCAAGACACAATAGTTCATTAATCGCTTCTTCTACAAACACGGCTTCATCAAGAGCCGACTTATTATGTTGTGCCCTGTAAGGACCAGGAATGTACAAAAACGGCAATAAGTAGCTAAGCCAAGCTAGACAACATATGAAACAATTAAACCGAGGCACTCCATTGCCACCCATTGTTTAAAAGCTCTACGTAATCTTCCCCTTACAGAGTTGCGCCTCTGAGAAGTTTTAAATTTAGTATTAATGTTTTCAAGTTGTTGGCATTCAACCTCTGGTACGTTACGTATACTAATACCACAATAAAGCTCTAAGGAACTCACAATGACAAAATCAAAAATTCTAGTTAACCAGAACATACTACACCTTTTTCGTAAGTGTCGACACTTTCGCCTAGTCGTTTATGGAGCATTTGACGAGCGGCAAGGAAGTCAGGATAATTCGCCAACCAGCGTCCAGATAGCCTGCGTAGAAAGCGTGTCTGTGGGTTTTCCGATTGTGTCGTCTGTGTGGTATAAAGTCCCGGTATAAAGTGTTAATCTGGGAGCTAGATTTTGGCTTGGAGTTTCCCTCACTCTTTGATGTTAGGCTCTGGAGGATGTGAAACGCTTAGTCAATTTCACAGCCATCACTTCTGCTCTGTAGATAGTTTTCTCCTCCTCCTCATCTTTGACCGCTTCTAGTACAGCTTTAGCGGATTTGTACTGTTCCTCGTTGCTTTTCTTTTTTGAATGAGGGCGTTCCACCTAAAGTTTTTATCTGCTTAATTTCTCTAATCTGTTCTGCTGCACTTTGCGAGTCATTAGACCTTTTAAGGGCTGCCATAGTTCTTTATAAGAGTAATCACATCTGAGAAATGAGGTCTTCGTTGTTGCGTTCGGTGTTCTTTTTAACTTCGGTTTCTTCCAAAAATGAAGCAAGGTAGCAAGGCTGACCTAGACTTAATTCAAACTCTTAAAGGAGCAGTGTCACGGTACTGCGCATGTCACAGTCTCCAGACATTGAATTGACAGCTGCATTGTGTAACATCCAATGAGAATCAATCAAAATAATTTGCAGGAAACGCCACACTGTTCGGGTGTTAGCCGTATTCACAGATTGTAGTTATGCACAGTATATGGCGAGATTTACAAGGATTTTATTCTTCCTACATCCAAGGTAAACAGCATTGAGTAAAGAATGGTATCTATATTTCATTACTTGCTTGTATTTTTTGCTGTTTCCAGTCGGAAACAGTCCGAATTTGACCAAAGTGAAACAAGCTGCTCGCGTCCGTAGATATATATTTCTTCGTTGTGCACTTTTGACATGAAATAATTCTCCAAATGGCACCATTGTTTTATTTCTACATAACTAATAACACAGTTCTCTGCTGTAAAAAATATAGAACATTCTATGGACGATTTCTTGTCTTAAAGTTTGGAAACGTAACACATACATTTGCGCTAAAAAGTTCAGTACTTTCGGACTACGAGTGGCTGTTTACTAGTTTGCACTATCGGCTGTTATGGACTGGAAACTTACTTTCACAGCTTAATATTTATGTCGATTGGTCAGAAAGATATCTTGTTTAAGATTCTATGGTTCTTTCGGCATCAGGAAATTTTTAAACGGGAGTTTTCGTACAGTATTTCAAGCTATGCTGTAGCGCGAATTTAGTACGTAGTCACAAATGTCCGTGAAACTAATAGCACGTTAGATCATTATTATCAGTTTGCTCTATGGGTTCTCATGTATTCAATAATCACTTCTAGAGCTTCATATGTATGTTGTTTGGTCACAAGGATTTCCTCTTTCAGTTTTCTCCGTTAGTTTTGACATTAGGGATTTATTCTTGGAGATTTCGTACAGTTTAGCGACCGTGTGTCGAAAGTTGAAAAGTTCGCTTGTCATCAAAGTGCGTAAACTGTCACAAGCGGTTTCATAGCAGTTCGATGTTTGACTCTCATGTAGTTGATGATAACTTATATAGCTTCATATGTATGTCGATTGCTCACAAGGATTTCCTCTTTCAGTTTTTCCCGTTAGTTTGGACATTAGGAATTTATTCTTGGAGATTTCTCCGGTCATTTCATATAATTTCAGCCTCGTTTCTAAGCCGTAGATATATATTTCTTCGTATCGCTGTTGAAAACTGCCATATCATTATAATACGACTTGAAAAGTTGCCATGTGTTTCGTGAACTCTACTGGACATTCAAACCCTCTTCGCTTCTGGTTGGAATGCCAAAAAGTTTCCAATTTCTTGCGTTTTTCGGCTGCTGTATTCAGAGTACTCAGTGGCCGTTTTCCCCGCCGGTAAGCATCACTTATGCTTTTTTGTTTTAGTTGTGTTGAAGTCTCAACGACTAATTTTGAATAAACAAATAACTAAAACTTATTTAAGCACATCTTACATTTCCATAAATGACCAAAGGAGGCAAGGATGAGTTCAAAAAGAACACTGATGAAGTCGATTTAAAAATCGATATTTCACCCCTCTGAGAACTTCGTTCCGGGCCGGAACGTAATTCTAAAATCATCAGATTTTCACACATGCGCAGTACCGTGACACTGCTACTTTAACAGTCACCTACTTATGGTACGCTACATTACCCATAATTCTCAGCACTACTCTCCCCAGGCTTCTGTTCCGTGCCAGCAAAATATTCATTTCTGTGAATTTCGTACCTCAACTAACATAAATTACACTGTGTTTGTATGACTTGTATGGGAACTAGCGATTTAGGCCTCACAAAATACATCTAAAGTCTCAATTCTGATTCCAAATCTTAATTCCTTTATAGCGATACTTACTGTGACGTCACACAGGCCAGTCACGCCACATTTGTTGCTATCTGTGGTTGGCAGAAACGAAGCGTGAACCCAGTCAGATGCTTATAAAATATCACAGGTCGGTGCTTATTCATCGCCAAATTACTTTCTTGTTCTTCCAAAATGCAAGCAAGCCCTTTCATCGAAGCTTATATGCCCTTAACTTATAAGTCTTATAAAGGAATTTTAAATTTGGAATCAGAATTGAGACTTTAGATGTATTTTGTGAGGCCTAAATCGCTAGTTCCCATACAAGTCATACAAACACGCGGGGTTTTTTGCCAACCACATTATATATGCAAATATATAAATGACGTCAGTGTTTACAAACAGTAAGTATCGCTATAAGACTTATAAGTTAAGAGCATATAAGCTTCGATGAAAGGGCTTGCTTGCATTTTGGAAGAACAAGAAAGTAATTTGGCGATGAATAAGCACCGACCTGTGATATTTTATAAGCATCTGACTGGGTTCACGCTTCGTTTCTGCCAACCACAGAAAGAAACAAATGTGGCGTGACTGGCCTGTGTGACGTCACAGTAAGTATCGCTATTAGATCAAATTTTGTTTTAATTGCGTTCAGCGCATAAAGAGTCCGACGTCTGAATTGGGCCTAAGATTCCTAATTAACATAAACTTGAGACACGACTCGTTGTTACAGACAAATGTCAAATGTATGGAAAACTGAAAACACGATTGCACGCTTCCCAACACAGCTACGTCGCTCAAATTTTGATCAGTTAATCTTTTAACTGGTATCTTGCAGAGTGAATATTTCAGAAATTCGATTTTACGGAAACTATTTGGCATCGGATTCCCATACAAATACTGTATTTCGCGCTGTTTGCACCCCGTCAAAATGTCGGAATTTACCGCGAACTGGTCTCAGTTCACAGTCTTCTAAGATACTTAACAAATAACTTGAGATGTTAGATTAATCAGTTTGTGTTTACCTTTCACACCAAGGGCGCTTTTATAACTGTTTTCTTTGATGTGCGACTGTGAATGTTTCGGAAGAGCTTCACCTCTAAAGAGCAGTTTACACGATCACCTGTCGCGAAGATCGCAAACTATGTTCGAAACGTGAAGCGTCGATCATTTCGCAACAGGCGGTGTCGAACACGACTTACGTGACTCAAGTTGACCAATCAGAGTGCTTCTTAGCTATAAAAGGCCTGGGTCAAATATTGAAAAATACCCCCAACGAAGACTTGAAATCAACGATCTTGAAATCGAGGCTTAATTTGCATATTTAACTCAAAACAAAAATGGCGGATTCCATGCGGGCTAGAGCGCTAGAGCGGAGTGTACAGTCTACAGGAGTACGCACAAATTGCACAGCTTATTATTTGTTTTATGATGTCCCGGCTTGTTTTAAAGATTGTGAAAAAGCGTTATATTACATGAAAATGGCGGACTTGGGAGCTATCTTTCATGATAAAAATATACTCCTTGATTTCTCCTTCGTAATATACAATTTATTGCCATAGGCGCATCAGACATTTTCATACAATGTAGGCATTGTATATGCGGGGTTTACAGAAAATTGTTTTGTAGAACAGAGTCATAAATTACAATCAGATATTATTTTATGTTCAAGGTCAAATGAGCCTGGGGCCAAGAGTGTTTCCATGGCAACATCGTGATTTGCACATTGATGTGTATTTTCCTTAGTACCATACATGTGCAAAGTATCAATTATTTTTAGCCACTATTTTCAGAGATATTCTTTATTTTGTGATTTGTCTCCAGGCTGTGTCAAGGTCAGACGTCACAGGTAATCTAATTTACATATTACAAAACCCTGAAAATCTCTGGAACGAGATGAGATATTCACAAACGGAAAACGCCATCCTTCATCAATTCGAAAGGACTTTCAAATAAGATCAACTTAATTTTCGTACTAATTTAAACACAGGCACGTTAAAGTTTTATAATTGTCCTTATTCACGTACTGGTATGGCTTTATAGGCTTCCATCACAATGTGGAAATTTAAATCATTTATATACTAAATAAATAAATAACACTAAATGTATTTATAAAATAGTTTCGATAGTACGCGCGCTCTGATTGGCTGTAAGCCGTGTTTCTATAACTCTATAGAAACATAGTAAGTTGAGAGCGCGCTTGAGCTAGTTGTGAGAATTTACGTTTTGGTTATCAAATTAAGCGAGCGTTTCCGTGCTTCTATTTGTTTATTTTATAAAGGAAATAGAAAACATTTCCCCCTTGTTTCTATAGAGTTATAGAAACACTTGTGGAAGTTTGGAAGAACTCGAAATAGCTGTGGAAACACTCGCCCTTCGGGCTCGTGTTCCCACTGGCATTTCTCGTTCTCCCAAACTCCCACTCGTGTTTCTATAACTCTATAGAAACACGGGAAATGTTTTCTATTTCTTAAATACAATATTGTGCATTCGTGACCCGGGATTCGTTATTGTTATTTTTTGCTAGCCTGTGTCAATTAAAGGGTCTCTCAACTGCATTGCGTGCCAAAATCCTAGTTGGTTCTTTCGAAGATTCGTACGAATGGTACGGTATTTCGGCGGGCAGATATTTGAAAGGTTCTGGATAATAATAACAGATTGTTGCAATGCGCACTGGTTGAGAGAGAACAACTCTTTAAGAGTTTAAAAAATCATAATACATGTACAACTTTCATGCATTGGTTGTGGGCTATCAACATGAAATCTATTTAAATAAAATAGATAATTATTAAGTCACCTGTAGCTACAGGTAAAACTACAGTATAATTCTCCATTCCTTGAGGAGTGCATCTGCATACCGTATCTGCTTAAGAAATAGACAGGCTACAGGATTATTTTTCATTTGATCTAGTGACATCATTTCAAAGTTATTATCAAGGTAGTAATTGTTTTCCCAGTTTTTCAGTTGTTTCCTGGCAGTTGTTCTCTGTGCAAGAATCCTTATCTGAGTTAGAGCAAGGATGTTGTTATAGGTGGTTAAAAGGTCTGCACGATTTGGTGAGAGTTTTAAGGCACAGCAAGCAGAGTCTAGCTTAAAGTGCCTATCACCCTTTTGCAATTTTGATAGCTTAAGAACCTCCAAAAAGTTTTGAGTACTTCTGTGAAGAAAGTTTTGGTTTAAAGTGAATACTTTATGTTCTACGCTTGTTTGAAATCGTGTAAATGTGACCTTTCCTGATCCATGACCGCGTAAGTAAAAGCCTAGGTCGAAACCTGGGTAGACGTCATCTTGACGTCATATAATTAATTCGGCTTTGCAATCATTTGAAGAAATACTTAACATGTTGACTAAACTGACTTTTTTCTTTACTAACAACTCAAAAACTGTGTATATTTTCTATGCATCGATGTTGTCGTGATAAAAAGGCGCCATGGAGAATAATGCATTAATGAGATGACGTCTACCCAGGTTTCGACCCAGGCTTTTACTTACGCGGTCATGGGTCAGGAAAGGTCACATTTACACGATTTCAAACAAGCGTAGAACATAAAGTATTCACTTTAAACCAAAACTTTCTTCACAGAAGTACTCAAAACTTTTCGGAGGTTCATAAGCTATCAAAATTGCAAAAGGGTGATAGGCACTTTAAGTAATAATAATAATAATAATAACACTTATATAGCGCTTATCCAAACTGTTCTAAGCGCTTTACAATAATTAAAATGGTAACAATCTGAAGTTTAAAAAAGTTATAAAAACCTAACTAATCTAATAAAAGCACAAAATATAATATAGAAAATGAAATAGAAAATAGAAAACTCTTTGCTATACTAATGACTGATAAAAAATTCTAACTTATCTAAAAAATAGACATAACATGTAATATAAAAAACATTATAATAAAAATATTCAAGTTACAGGCCCTGCATGAGTTAATTTAAGTTATAAGAAAGTTTAAATAGATAAGTTTTTAACTGAGATTTGAATTTCGAGAGACACGAACACTTTCTTATGTTTATGGGCAGTTTGTTCCATAACTGAGGGGCTGTAACAGAAAAGGCACGACTTCCGTATGTTTTTAGATTGTATTTTACTTCTTGTAAGTAAAAAGCATTGGATGATCTTAGGTTTCTGGTAGGCTTGTAGTGATTAATCATTTCCATTATATAATTAGGTGCAAGTCCATTTAGTGCCTTGAAGGTTAAAAGTAGAATCTTGAAGATAATCCGTTGTTCTATTGGTAGCCAGTGCAGTTGAATAAGGACAGGGGTGACATGATCATATTTACGTGTACAGGATATAAGACGTGCAGCCGCATTAAGTACATATTGTAATTTCTGTGTTTGATTCTTTGGTAATCCGTACAACAGTGACTTACAAGAATCCAACTTGGATGTCACGAATGCATGCACCAGCTTCTCAGTGGTCATGAGTGATAAGTATTTCCTAATACGAGCAATGTTCCTTAGATGGTAGAAGGCAGATTTACATATGCTCTTAATATGTAAGGACATAGACATCGTTTTATCAAAAAGAACTCCAATATTTCTGGCTGAATCCGAAGGACGTATAACATCAGATCCAATAGTGAGTGAAGAAAATGATGGCTCTGAATGATATTTGGAGCTTAATATAAGAAGTTCAGTTTTATCTGTATTCAGCTTGAGCTTGTTCAGAGTCATCCACTGGAGTATATCCGGTAAGCATTTTTCCACACGCAACTTGATAATATCTAATTCTTGACTATTTTTGTACGGGAAAGATGCATAAATTTGTGTGTCATCCGCATACATATGGAACCGCATATTGTGTATACGTAAGATATCACCAATAGGTGAGGTATATAGTAAATAAAGCATTGGTCCCAACACTGATCCTTGAGGAACCCCACAAACCAAGTCATGGCTCAGTGATGTTGTCCCATTAACACAGACAAACTGGGTACGCTCAGTTAGGTATGACCTAAACCACCTTAAGGCATCACCCTGTATTCCGAATCTCGAAGACATCCTGTTCAGTAAAATATCATGGTCTACAGTACTTCATAGGTCTTTCCCAAAACAATTTCTACAGCCCTTCCAAGACGAGTCTTTAGCTCATGTGGATTTCCCTGTGTTGTTGATACTCCAGATGAAGATGGTTAAGTAGAATCAACAGAAATAAGTATTTCATTATCAGTCAGAGTCAGAGGTGGGGGTACAATTAGAGGCATGGTTAGCATCTCAGTGTCTTGCTGAGGTTCATGATCTGCAGTGCTGAGAGCAGCATCTGTTTTATATCAACAAGTAAATTGACATCTAAGACTTGCCCCTCTTCCTCATCATTTATTTCATTGTCAACCTGTTCTTGTTCAACGGAAGCAAATGAAACATCAGGCATCCTGATGCCAGAATGCCAGAAGGATTATCACAACAAATATCATGATTGTTATGTACATTATCCATATGTATACGTACAACTAGGTCTTGTCTGATATAATTTGTAGTGATTTGTTCAACTTTACCATTGGCATTTGGCAGGAAGAAAACATGTGCAGGTATAGTTTGATTTCATCTCTTAATTCTAAACACTTGCTCCAACACTCAGATAGATATGACTCTTCATTTTTAAAAGTATGTGTTCTAAAGTGATGCAATGTTGGGCCCTGGTCCCTCACATCTGGCTCAGTTGTTGAATCCATGAATTCCACACTTTCTCCATCAGTCAGCCACCAGACACCCTCGCTCTCCAGGTAGAAGAAAATCACTGATTCTTTCTAAATGTGCCTGGTACCACCTTGAATATTTCGGGCTTTCTAAAATGTGACCCGGGATTACTGTATTTGGAAACTTGGGCAAAGCAGATGAAAACTTTGATATTCTGGAGGATTGATGTGCTGTTGTTTTACAATCATCATAGTTTCCAAGTTTCTCTTCAGCTTGCATTCTAATTAGGATGTTGCCAATGATGTGACCTGGTCTGTTGCAAGATGTTGTCTGTGTGATGCTTTTGATTGTACTGAACATTCTTTCTTCATCTTCAGCGTTTGAGGACGGTCCTGAAATAAGGCGAAGTTGAATTGGAGCATGAGAGATGAGATTATGTAGGTACTTTCCATAGTTTTCTAGCATTTTATGTGATGGGTGTGGGGCCAAATTCAATTGCTCACATTACAAAGTGAAGAAAGCTTCAGTTATGGTATTGGAGTACAAGGCGAGGGCATCTCTTGTCATCACTGGCATGGTATATAATATTCTTTGCATTTCTACAAGAGTATATCCAACAGCTAGAGTCTGTGTTGTTTCTGTGACTTTTCCCCTCAGCTGTTGTGCAAAGATTATTAGGGCAGACCTGTAATCTGTTGCTCTTTTTATTTCCTTATCTCCAATAGTTAGCTCAAGAGTGTTGTTGAATACTTTTTTTTGTTTCTGTTCCTTACTGAAGTGGCTTGGGAGTGCTTCTAGTAAGTTTGCAATGTGGTTAGAATTGTCGTGCATATATATAATAGGCTCACATGGAAGGGCTTCATAGGATGTGAGATTTAAATTTTCAATGTTCTCAGCTGGGTGTAGATAAAGTAGTGCAGGGACCCTCTGTATACCTTTTAGTTCACTTTTCAATTCTTTCTCATAATCAGATTTAATTTTATCATTGCTGAAAAGGAGTCTCCTTCCCCTCGACTCCACTTTCAACTCATCTTTTTTCATCCCTTGTAATGGCTTTGGATTCATTTTGATTGACCTCTGTCTTCCTAAAGGCCCTCCCAGGACGAGGCTCTGACGTTCTGTTAATGTTCTACACTTGCATCTGAAAAAGTAGTCGAGCTCATATCCCTGGACAGCATGCATACCACAGGTTGAGCAGAAGTAGTGGCCACCTTTCTGCTATCCAACCTCAAAAGCAATAGCTGGCCGGGCCATCACCTTTAAAAAATCTCATTGTGTCAGTAATAGCAATCCCAGGGCTGACTTCTAAGTTATGAGCCAGTCCTTTCAAGCATTCACATCTGGTCTCACAATAGGCCAACTGCTCTACATCTGTACTTCTACACCTGCCAACAATGTAGATCTCTGGTCTTTCTATCTCTGCTTGCACAACCACTCTCTTTCTGGTTTCTTTCAATAATTCCTCAGAGGTTAGATAAATGCAGGGCTGGATCATACACACATGAAACCATAAATACCAAATGGCCATGGTTGGCCATTGTTGAGTGATCATGCCATACAAGAAGATTTCTTGATCGTTCAAATCGCTTTAGCTTTTGTCTCATGGAAGTGATGCCTTCGCCATCCTCATATAGATCGATTTCATGTGACGTCATCAAATTGCTAACTTCGAAACTATGAACTCTACCAAGTTGTGCTTTTGATACAGTTTAGAGCTTACCTAAGTACGGCTTCACACCAAATTGCATCGGTTTCTTTCACTTTGTTCCGGAGATATCGATGAAGCGATTTGAGTCACGCACTCACCAGTCACGTATTTTGAGGAGTCAAATTAGTGCAACTTTCAGCCAAAAACCTTCTAAATACAAACCAACATATCAAATAAGTGAATATCTTTGCAAATAGATACATTTTAGGTCAGAATTCTTGGTAATTGTGAACTTTAATGAAACTTGGTAATCTGGCCGCCATACATTTTACTGTAAACATGGCGCACATTTGATCGCTTATATTTTGGGCGAGAAATATCCTAGATTGATAAAACTTGTCAAAAATACGTAATTTTTAGTTCTCTTTCAGAAAAACGCACCTTGATTTTATTTGAATCAGCAATAAAGATTTTTAGGATTCACGTGACCTAAGTGAAATCGATCTATAGTCCAGTCATTTTACTGATAGACCTACCACTAATTGCAACAGAAGGTTTTTCTGTATAATATAATCTGGAATACCGTCTAGAACAACATACTAAAAGTCTACATGAATCTATTTAGGGGAACATCCTCAAAATCGACTTTATGTGAAGTCCAGTGTGGGATTGACATGAAAACGAGGCTCTGGACCGGAAGTTGTATTATTATGCCTTTGAATACCTTGTAATTGCCTGAAATATTCTAGAATTGTGGTAACGAGAGAGTATTACGATCATGAAACGGGGAGCGGGGGGGATGGGGGGGGGGGGGGGGGGGAGGGGGGGTAGAGTGAGGGGGATTGGAGGGGAGGGGGGGGGGGGTAGGGGGAGTGCGACCCGTGTATAAACCCACTGGTAAGATTTGTTATCTACCATACTGGATTAAAATCCATATACTAGCTATATGGCAGTGCGGGGCTTTGCGAACGCTGTATACAGTATGTGCTGGTTCACGCTCTGTCGAGTATTTAGCTCGTAGAAGGGCCTTACACAATATACCATTTAACACATTGTGTCACCCTAAACTCAGTCCTTGTTCTGTTAGTCTTTCATTGTCAATACTACATATATGAATCTCAAACTAAAACATAGGCATTATGTTTCCTTTTAAAACCTAAACCAAACAATATCATTTTCTCATTTAAATAACTCCAGAAATGGCTAAGTACAACTAAACTGGTCGGCAGCTAGCCCCGAGTACAAACGTAAAATATAAGAACTTAGACGTAATGAATAAAATACATAACACTGTACTATAATAATATGATACTTAATTTAAAACTAGTCCTTGTCAATCAAACCTTTTAACTGACTCTAATCACCTAAACATCCTTGTTGTTAAAAGTTTGACACTACAGTTAAAAATAACTTATTCGAACAGTGCATTGGATAAAAAGGTTTATACAGGTAAATTATATGTTATTAACAGAAAGTCTCAACACCTTATATCTAAATTTTAACCGTTCTTTTAAACAATAATTTATTATTTGAACTACTGGGCTACTGCATACAGTCTGTATACTGCATACATAAACCAATATTTAAACATGTTTTGTTAACCATCATTATGTCTAAAATCCGATTACTATATCATACAGGTTTCCTTACGGTCTAGCTCGTTAAACTATTTAAATGCGGTCTTTACTGACATAAACTCGCACATAGGCTAGCCTAATGCATAATTATGTTGTGATGATATGCTATTTTAAACAAGTCCTAATGTTAATCATACCTCTTAAATAAATCCTTGTTAAACAATTTTAAACACTTCATTTAAACATAATTTATTCAAATAGTGCTTTGGATATAAAGTTTAATACACGTAAATTACATACCATGCCTATCACGTTTATCTTGATACGGTTTAGTCGATAAAATTATTAAACATGACTTTGATTCTTTATTTGTTAAACTGAATACTGCTCTAAATGCTTATTAATTAATCGAGCCTCTCAGCCACGGTTTTCATACCTTTCTAGCATCTATCATCGCCTGTCCCCACATCCGCACTTGTATCGTGTTATGATCGATCGATTGGCAGCCACTATCTCAACTCACTGTCTATTTCGCGTTCAGCCGCATCATTTTTGGGAAACCTTATCGCAATCCGTTCGTGCAGCGCCCTTTCACAAGCGGTCTTTTATACTTGAGCCTTGGACTTCTGTTCGTGTCTCGTATTCTCCCCCCCCCCCTTCCACAGAGTAATCAGGTAAGATAATTATTTCGCTCGCCATAACCTTTTAACTTATCTGTGCCATTCAATAACGAAGGGATACACAACATAGACCGCCTTTGAGTTTGAAACATATGGTTGTTCAGTACCTAAATTCAACTACTGCTTAACTTCGGGCTTCATTTCATTTTAAAGTTGTCAAATTTTTCATCTTTCGGCCATTAAACAACCCTGCTTAACTTTTGACCCCTGATGAGAAGAGTTAAACAGCCAGTCTTACTTTACGTGTTCTCCAATCGTTATTACAATTCCAAATGAGCTCATTTGATTATGCCACTTTATAGTCATACTACATACATGCACCTTTATGCTTTTATTGAGTCTAAAATAAAGCGCTTGCCTGGTTTCGATATTACCTGGCAAATAGGACTCAGTTTGTTATGATTGATGGCTCTACTTCTTCCTCGCGTGCCCTAAGTTGTGGAGTCCCACAAGTTTCTGTTTTGGGGCCGCTTCTTTACCTGATGTATACTGCTCCGCTTGGAAATATCATACGCAAGCATGGCTTATCATTTCATTTGTATGCGGACGATATACAGGTGTAATACCACCTTCCCTTCCAATAATGATCACGAACTGGCCACTGCCAAACATCACATTGAGGATCGCCTGGCTGCTATCGATAAGTGGATGACTATTAATAAACCATTGTTGAATAAAGATAAAACTGAGCTTCTTTTGCTGCATTATAAATTCCACTCATACACTCCACTACGTTGCCTTACCTTGGAAGACGACACTGTATATCCGTCAGACCATGCCAGGAACATCGGAGTTATATTTGACAGTACTATGATTATGTCTAAACAAGTAAATGCTATAGTGAAATCAGCATTTTACCACTTGAAAAACATCACAAAAATGCTTTTGTTAGCTCAAAACTTGATCATTGTAATTCGCTCCGCAGCATATAATTTCAAAGCTTCAATATGTACAAAACGCTGCTGCACGGGTTATTGTATGTTTAGGCAAACATGACCATATTAGTCCTTCACTCAGAAAGCTCCATTGCATGGTTACCAATTCAATATAGGATAATTTCTAAGGTTAATTTACTTACTTTCAAGACCCTACATAATTTAGCTCCGTTTACATACAAGAGTTAATTACTTTTTGTTGGAATTGCACAAACCAAGGAGACTACTGCGTTCAACTATAAGTCTGTTTTGCGCCTAAATTGCATGTCCTTTAAATTAAAGAACTATGGACACCGGAACTTTTTCTGTGCATTGCTCCCAAGTTATGGAACGATCTTCCACTAAACATCAGATCTTCTGAGAATGTTAATACTTTCAAATCAAGGCTTAAAACATACCTTTTAAGATTGCTTATGATTTGTAATTAGTGTTTATTTTTTAACTCGTTATATCAATTTTAGCTATGATTATTATTTTTGTTATTAGTATTATAAGCTATATTATTCTATTGCAATGTATAGGTTAAGCATTCGATAATTGTTTAGATTGTAAAGCGCTTAGAACATTAATGTATTAAGCGCTATAGAAATTGTATTATTATTATTATTATTATTATTAACATAATCGCCCGGTTGATTCTCAAGTTAGATGTTTTATTTATGGTTATTGTGATAAATTCTAAGCGGCCTATATTCGTGTTTGTTACACGCTGTTTCATGTTATGTTAGGAATTTTGCAAAAAGCCATTGTCTAGATTAGGCGAAAGTCAAAAGTATTAACTCTCAATCTAAATTAAACACACTGTGGTTTTAACATCCTAAATTGTAACCGGGCTTGCATTTCATAACCTATTGACTTTGTAGATGGCCGTATATTTGTCATTTTTATATACATGTCATGTTATATGCCATACCATACCATGCATACTAGCTAAGTTGAACCTGCAGATGCAACTTGCCAGAGGTACAAATTTTGAAAAGGTGTCAAAATAGTAGAATCAGTCTAAATACTTTCCCCACTGCAGAAAACACAGCTTTCGCAATGTTTTAAGCACAAAAATATTTTTATTTTTAATCTCGTTTTCATGATGTTGAAAAGTGTACACATACCGCATATTTAGTGTTGATTTTAAGTACTTTGCCTTCATTGGATTTCTGTAGACTTTTTATGTTATAGAAGGTATGATTAGGGTTATAAAATCATGCAAATGAAATCAGAAAATATAGATAACAAATCTTACCAATGGGTTTATAAACGGGTCGCACTTTGTCCGGCACTACCATCCCCTCCCCTCTTTTAATGTCTGCACTCCACACACCGCCCCCCCCCCCCCCCCCCCCCCCCCCCGGCTCCCCGTTTCATGTTTCAAGATCGTTATACTCTCTCGTTAGAAGATTTCAGGCAATTACAAGACATTCAAAGGCATAATAATACAACTTCCGGTTCAGAACCTCGTTTTCATGTCAATCCAACACTGGACTTCACATAAAGTCGATTTTGAGGATGTTCCCCTAAATAGATTCATGTAGACTTTTAGTATGTTGTTCTAGACGGTATTTCAGATTATATTATGCAGGAAAACCTTCTGTTGCAATTAGTGGTAGGTTGACCTACTTTTTTTCGTAAAATGACTGGACTAATCAGTACTCTCCTAACTCTTCAAGCCTTTGTATGACTTCAATTCTTGGCATGTTGTCATAGTGAACATCTTGATGTTGCCGCATGTACATTTGGTGCTTCGATAACAACTTCTTTCTGATTTCGTCAAAATTCAGTTTTGATGATATTTCCATCTTTGTCTAAAACAAGCTTTTCATATTTACGTGGAACAATGAGCTCACCAACTGTGTACTCTCCCTTCTGAATTTTCAACTTTAGCATGTCCTGAAGGTGAAAATTAGTCTCTGGCACTGGCACGGATATTTCACCTGAAAGATTAAATGTTACTTATTAATCTTTATGTATGAACTTGTTTTCAGAATTTTTTTTATTATGGAACAATTTCTGCAGCTACATGTAATTAAATAATCCATATATACTAGTCGTAGCTATCGCTAAAGTGCCAACGAAAACAAAAACCCAGAAAAATTGCCTCCGCCTGATCTGAATATGATACGCTAATAAATGAGAATAGCAATTATATTTATAGTTTGTTTATATTTTAATAAATCACGATGGAACACTTTGTAACTGTGCATTAGAAAACTTAACTGTATATTTCACTTCATAGTTATTCCTGACATTTTACTCTTATGGCACTTTGAGAATACATAAAATACAGTGCCTTGCAGCATATAACAGCCAGGCGATGAGGGAGAGCAGACGAATTTAGAGCTGTAGAATAAGAAATATGGTTAGAGCCTAGACGATACGGAGTGCTCGACACTGAATGTTTTGAAAGTTTGTCAGAGGGGATATTAGTGCTCCAACTGGGCTTATTAGGGTTGGCATTGTTGCTGTACCTAAAGAAACAAGAGAAAACAAAGGGTTTATCATGTTTATTGTATTTATTGAAATCATTGTTAACGAAAGATGCATATCAATTTCATTAAACAATTACAAGTATAACACATCTTAAATTGGCTCTGACTTTGGTTTACAGGACATTACATTACATTTTCACAGAGTGATCGAGATTTTTACTGCATATCCACATATCATCGGGCATCGGCTCTATATTGCTGCTGCCTCGTCAGCCTCGCATCTTCGCTCGGCTGACTCGTTGGCAATAAACCCAAGTGTCTGAAGTGTTTACAGATGTAGAAATAATTAGTATCAAAGAGATTAATTGTTGGGTTGACCATGAACTCAATGTTCACATCTCTAGTCCTCTAGGTGTCTGAGTCAATGTAAACATATTGCTGGAGTAACTGGACCTAACGAGAAAGAGATATCAACCTTTGTAATAACTTTTGAATACTACGTTCGATGTGAACACGCTGGTTCGATTTGAGCACTTTTTGCTCGATTTTGAACCAAATTGTTCGATTATTCACGGTACAGAATTACTCACAGTTCAACACCACAAAAAGAAAGCAAATTATTTAAGCAAATCAGAATGTTTTCAATGCGAAGAAAGGAATACTTTACCTCGTCCTTGCTGTCGACATTCGTATTCAGCACCGCCACTTCGACGATCAACACGACCACGTGAGATTCTCGTGACGTCACAATGCACTCGCGCTCTCATTTATGGCGCGGTATTCGTGCCAAAATTCGATGGGCCTATGCGATTATTCGATTGGCCTATGCAATGGTTCAATGGGCCTATGCGATCATTCGATGGGCCTATGCGATCATTCGATGGGTCTATGCGATCGTTCGATTGGCCTATGCAATGGTTCGATGGGCCTAAAAGTATGCGATCATTCGATGGGCCTATGCGATCGTTCGATGGGCCTATGCAATGGTTCAATGGGCCTATGCGATCATTCGATGGGCCTATGCGATCATTCGATGGGCCTATGCGATCGTTTGATTGGCCTATGCAATGGTTCAATGCGCCTATGCGATCGTTCGATTGGCCTATGCAATGGTTCGATGGGCCTATGCGATCATTCGATGGGCCTATGATGATCATTCATTCGATCTTCAATATATGCGATACCAGAAGTCTTTGCGATTTAGTCATGTGACCCACAGTCGCCATTTTGTTTGCAAATCTTAGTATGCCTTTCGAGGACTGTATTTCCGACATTCGTATTCGGATTCAAAATCTTCTTAAATCAGTTTCTTTGCGCATTGAAGAAGGAAATCACAGCGACTTGTCTATTATTGATAACTTCATTTTAAATTCAAACATGCAATTCAAACATTCAATTCGAACATTCAAACATGCAATTCAAACATTCGATCATTCAATTCGAACATTAAAACCTTCAATTCGTTCATTCAAACATTCAATTCGAACATTCAAACATGCAATTCGAACATTCAAACATGCAATTCGAACATTCAAACATGCAATTCGAACATTCAAACTTTCAATTCATTCATTTAAACATTCAATACGATGGCACGTACTTTGTGTCAAAATTCAATCCTTGGATTCAAACATTCAATCCTTCAAGATATTCGATCAAACACGACGCCCAGCTTCAATTCCCCGGATGTGCAAGAGTCGTGTGATGGAAAAGGCGGGAAATCAACAACACCGGACTTTTCTACATACAGATCGATCGAACGTGGAGCCGGTTTATAGGATAAATCGCAACCGTTTTAGCAAGTAAGTCAACATATTTTGCCTTTTATAATTCAGGCGCGTATCCAGACTTTTTTAGTAACCTGAACATTCGATTAAAACTCTCTTTGAGAGAGGGGTAGGTTCAGTAAAATTTCTAATTTTGGAGTTTTAGTTGGGATATCGGAAACCGGTCAGATTTGTTTCTGGATCCGCGCCTGTAATTCCCTATGGGTTTTTGAGTGGTTAGGCTTTCCTTGAGAATAGGAACCTTAAGCAACTAGCCCAAGGACGACGACGGCTGACGACGACGAAACGTAGAAAAGTGTTTTCTCTCGAAATTTATAGTGGCCTTTAGGTGCCTTTTATAACCATATGTTCGAAAAATGTGATCAGGCCAGAGTCCGTTCAGGCCGAACGATAAACGGTGTGATTTATTTTCTTATGTTCGCGTTCTCCTTTGAACGTTCTTCTTTTTTAAGAGAACGGTCAAAATGTAGGTGACTGCGTGCATTTTCACGTGCACTTATTGTATTTTTTTTCATGATCAGAACAAGGTGAGTGCGTCAATTTTATTTTTATGTATGTGAAACTATATCTATACGGGAAACTTTAAAAAGCCTCAGGCTAAGCTAAAATCAGAAGAAACACGTATCCCTTAATATATGTAGTTATGTGCCGCGTAGCACTAGTAAGTATAAAGAATGTGATGTAAAGTGGTAAGCTGTAGTGCTAAGTGTGCACGACCCAAGTGGGACCTCCAGGTTACATGTCTGGCGCTCTACCAACTGAGCTATCAAGTCAGATGAGAGCAATCGTGGGCTGATTGGTGCGTTTTTATGGGGTCACGGCGATTATATATGCATGCGCCAGCTTTTTGACAGCTGTCAATCAAGGTGGTCGAACAAATAAAGCAGAAAAAGGTGACTTTTTTTGCATTTGAAGAAAAACATGAAAACCAGAAAAAGTCTCGAGAAGTTTCTCGTTTTCACTTTTTCGCGAATAGACAACAAAGAGTTTGGGAAATGCTTCCTTCAATGAGTTATCTACATCTAATGCAGATGACTTGCATTTCAAGGCGACTCGCTTCCCTCCAAGGTCAGCCAGTCGAAGCTGCTCGTACTCCGATGGGTTTGGTATGACGGTAGCGTTTTTGGATGCAAGACGAACAAACATACGGGTCCAAGTTGGGACGTGTTTTGTTTTCGTTGACCCAGTAAACTTATACGGCCGTTTATTTGCCCCTCCACCTCGGCCAGCAGCGCCAGGTCCAAACGAAAATAGAGTTTTGTGCTCTTGCCAAGGAGATATGGAACTGGAACTAGGGGCCATGGAAGAACCCGATGGCGATGACGATGTACCCGCGACCGGTGCCGGACTAGTGGCTTAAGGTGTATTAAGGCCTGGGTCTCAAAATGGCCGAGGTTCGAGGTCTTTAACTGACTTATTTCATACTTGACGAGGTTTTCACAGCAAAAGTAAACAATACCCTTGTAAATTAAATAAAGCACTGATTCATACAATAGAATAATTATTTTGGCGTTAAGGTACGTCACTAACATGCGCAGTTGGAGTATTGTGAAAAAAATCATGTCCCATAATGATAAGACGGCTCGCGTTCTTAAAGAGGGAGTGAGTGAAAGTATCGTAATTGAGTTCTCATATCGGGTCATTGAACTGACTGTCAGCTTGAGAGCACAACTTGCATTGCTCATTATAAATGCAAGAGATGTATGAGAAAAGTTCCCGGGCTTTATCTGGATAAAGCCCGGGAACTTTTCTCATACATCCCTTGCATTTATAATGGCGTATGTATGGCAAATAAAGCCTCATAAATAACAAAGAAAACCGTCTCAAGTATGAAATAAGATGTTGTTATTACCTTAACAATTACACATGACAGTTTCCATGGAAACTTGGAATGTGACCTTTGAACTCTAATTTAAGAAAATATATTCAAAAGCCTCCTGCATTATGGTAAAGTGTTTTCATATTCAGGGGATATTTATGCATATGAATCAGAGATAGTCCATAGTTTATAAATCCAACGAGGACACTAGAGAAACGTATTATTAAACGGTCATAAATTTGGGGTATCAAATTTCACGTTAGCGTAAATGAGTCTTCCTCATAATATGTTCAATTGTCCTCGTTGGATTTATAAACTATGACTATCTCTGATTCACACACATAAAAATCCCCGGCATATGAAAATACTTTAGCATGATGCAGGAGGCTATAAAATAAATGCTTTTCATTAGGGTTCAAAGGTCACATTGCATGTTTCCATGGAAACTGTCATGTGTAATTGATAAGGTCGTGACAAACATCATATTTGTCAAAATTGTATGTACAAATATTACAAAGAGAAAGAGATAGACCACCCCCTCTTGATTTGGGATGGCCATCTTGAGACCCAGGCCTTAATGTACCTGAGGAAGGCGAAGAACGTGTGGACGACGTATTTCTAGTGCTTTCTAATTCTTTCTCGACTGCATTCAAAAGGTCCCTGCATTTTTCTAAATACATATTTCGACTACAAATATAATACAAATTACCATGCAATCCTTTCAGAACCGAATGGCAAATGAGTAGCTCAACGGTTCGGTTCGGGCGCGAAAGTGTCATCTGCATCTACAATAATAGATTACATGGTTACTATAATTAAAAATAACTATTATTTGTTATTTAAACTGTTTATATTCAAATTTCACAATGTTATGAAATTATTTTGTAAATTCAGAATCAGATAAAATTATGGGGATATGAATTAATGCTGTAAAATAAACAGTTAGTCATTGAGCCCAACATTGTAGCTTTCTCCCTTTCTAGCTATATTGTCACCAAGGCTGTCAGTAGAAATTGAATCAAGAGGCTACATAGTGTTACTTTTAACCATAGTTAATAGAGTGGAATGGTTAGGAAACCCGGCAAACTTCAAAAGGGCTAACGAAGGTGCTGCGATTTATGTTGGAAGGGGTAAGACAAAAGATTGTGCACGATCATAGTTCATTAGCGTTCCCTGAACGACTGAACTCACACGTTTCTATTGGCTGATTGATTAACATGTTGGAATTTCTATTGTGTTTTGTGCACGGTAGTGGTTTAAAAAAGCTAACAAAGACATATAACAAAGAAGGTCCCTGAGTTTCCTAACCATTCCACTCTATTAACTATGTTTTAACCTAACAGCCGGCAGAAATCGGATGGTTACTGGCTTCCACTGACCACCCTGATGCATTTTGTACACTGCAGATATTATTTACTTATAGTAATATGATTTTTATGAAGCTATATAAACATAGGCTAATTATAATTAGTATATACCACACAAGTGAATTAGTGCTTTTTGTGTACTACAATTAATTGGCTACTCAAATTCTGAATATCCAATACTATTCAGTGTTTTCTGTATCACATGCAAATAATTCACTTGTTAATGTTTTTTTTTTTAAGTTTGAACTAAATTCGAGGCTGGCTATTAAAATCACTTGTGTGGTACTGTATATGTTGTAGTTTAATTTTCATCTCAGTTAAATTTTGCTTTGAACTAGGGAAATGTTTTGGAACTAGGGAATTTGTTTTTGAACCAGGGAATATTTTAATTTGGACCTAGGGAAATTAGTTTTGAAGTAGGGAATGTTTTGGATTCACTTGTAGTCAGCTAGCTAGTGCCCACCCAACCATCTGCCAGTGCTTGCCAGATTGTATTATTTCACTTCTATTTTATGTTCAATTTGAAGAGGGGGAGGCTGGATTTATTTTTACTACACAACAATGTAGCCTATAATATAAAAAAAATCATAGTGCATGTAAAGAAACATTCCCTACTAGTTAATTTTTTTCCTTAGCTCAATTTAAAAAAAACTGAGATGTAATTTGAACTACAACATATCTACTAAAACAATTATTTCCCTCAGTGTCAGCAACTAGCAGTGGATTATTAATTAACCTGGCCACTTTGTGGCTTGGTATATATATCTACCACTAGTCACCTCTACTTCATGGAATAATTATTGTTACATGTAAATAGTCTTTATTAAGCTTTAATCACTTTGTGCATCACAGGACAGAATGGCTTTAAAGGGGCACGGTCATGAATAACAGGCACGGTTACTTAGCCACTCAGTTGAGTAAGTTTTCTATCGCGAGGAATAAGAAGTAATATAGTCGGGGAGCTGAGGTCGAAAAATAGAGGTTTCGTTCAACCCAGACCACAGTAAAGGTTTGACACCGGATTATATGGTAGAATAGAACCTACTGAATAATGCTAGGTACTTCGTAGAGTTGAATTGTGGTATCAGTTTCGAGTTAAGGCCATGTTTTGTTACGTAATTTACGTTTTAGCATGGAAACGAGGCTAATCAAATAATCCGCTTTAAGGTCTCGATAAAGGTTCGACGTGTCATTTCGGAAAAACGCTCTTGCAACGTCGAAATTAAAGCCACATAGACGTACTATATACCGTGTTAAAGGTCTTGAATTGAAGAAAGTATATATTTAATCCGTTTTGAACAAAAGTTAAACGCGTAGATATTTTTATTATATGGACAATTAAACTGCTCTATTCATTTTACTTACTCTCAGTACAAACTTCTTCGTAATCTTTCTAAGCTGTTCTGGCGAGTTTCATCGGATTTTCTTGTCACTTCGTTGTAGTCGAGAAAATCTTTAGAGAGTTTAGATCGTATTTGGCTTTTGTGCTCAGAAAATTCATTGTCATGCAGCTCATTTAAGCTGTTTACCTCTTCCTCTGTGATTTTCACAAACCTACCGCCATCTTTGTAGTTCAGAAGGCGGCAAAAGTGACGTCATCGATATTTTCACTAGTGAGGATATGGAAATTATGCTGCTCAGTACCCGGATGTAGTTTCGTATGAGTTCTACGAGTGGTTTATTTCTCAGTAAAACACTATCGTCCATATTATTAAATAGAAATATTTGATCTATTACCAAATATTTATTTTTGAACATGGTTTTTCTTTCATTACTCAGGTGTTTACGCTTTCTACATTTTGTGACATACGTTTAAATACTTTTAACTACTAATATCAGTTATTTTATATTAGTTTCAATGGATAGCGAAGAGAGGACGGAAAGAACTAATCAAGGGATCAGCATCCCCCTTCCATTAGAGGCTAAGAAAAGTAGGTTAACGGTATTCACAAAATGTATAATTTGTCAGTGTGATCGTATTAATGAAACATTAAGAAAAGCAAAGGAGTCATCAGTTGCAAATCTCATATCCGCCCTAACATTACGTCAGGATGAGATTTACAGTAGTGCTAGTACAGGAGTAGAGGAATTGGCTTCTGACATGCAGGAATTAGCATCGATGTTCGAAACGTTCAAGAGAGAGGCTCGAACCAAGTCCAAGATGTTCGCATTCTGGGAGGAATATGGTTCTATGGTGAACGCGCTTCTGCAGTTCATTAAGGCCGAAATGAACCGGGAACTGGCATCTGCACCTTTCCGCTACAGCGACTATGGTACCATATTTCTTTGCAATAGATAGACCAAACTAATCCCGTTGGTTGCCAGTCTATCTCACAGACATGAATTAGCTGGAAGTTAAACATCCGGCACAAGTTCATCAGCAATTTGTCAACGGAAACCATGCCGTAAGCCGTTCCAACCAGCCATTGTCTCAAGTTTGGACTTGACATGGCTCTTGAACAGTCCCGGCCATCAACGCGGATTCCAAAACATAGGGTAGAATCATCGGCATCACACAGAGCCGAGCCGCACTTGAGAGGTGGTTCCTTACAAGTCATGAGCGTGCGTCAGTTACAATAGCACTCAAGGAAATGTACGTACTTCATTCGCGAGTGTGATAGATTAGGAACGCACAAAGAAGCGGAACCAAAAAGGGTACAACGGGATGAAGATGATATACAGAAACTTGTCACATGGTTTTACATCTGGCCCGATGACAGACCCTTTTATACAAGACACAGAATCCCTTGTCAACATTGCTAAAGGCGTGGTTCTGCCTACTGAAGTAGCAGAAAATCTAGTCAACTGCACGGAGAAGGGCCGGGAACAGATGAAGACATTCGTCCACAAGCGACTCGATACTAACGAAGTCAGTTTCTGGGATCCCGTACAAAATCTCAAGATCAAGACATTTAACACGCTAACAAAGAATGTTCACGTTAAAGCGGCAGATGAGAAATATGTCACAGTCGGTGCCGATAGAGACTTGTTTGGAAGGCTTCTAATCGCTGCTAATGTTAGACAAATCGATCTCAAGGAAGTTTTAAGCTATGAGCTATCCTCAGTACCATTTGCACTTGTACATCCAGATAGTAGCCTAAGAAAGACGAACAAGAGCATCCTCTTCTCGATCATGGAGAGAAATGTCTGTGTCCTTCCAACGCTCCCGGCGCTACCTCCGGAAACTTCTTCATTCTACATAATCGATGGTATGGCTTTGTTACAGATGACAAGGTCTGGTGGTGCAAACAACTTTGGTGAACTGGTAGCTAAATACTTCTCCATCATCACAGGTTCACTACATCATAATAACTTCAATCAAGTAGACATTGTCTTCGATCAATACTGGGATAGGTCAATCAAAGCTGGAGAGCGCATAAGACGGGGAACAACTTACAAGTGCTCTAGAGGTCAAGATCAGTGGTCCATCTACACCAGTTCCGAAGCAATGGGGGAAGTATATAGCGAACCCACAGAACAAAGTAAATCTTTGTCACTTTTTGACAGAGTCGTTGTTCAAGTTGGGTCAAGAGAAGATGCCACACGACAAGAAACTCGTGATTGGAGGGGGTTACAAGGATGGAGAAATAGCAGTGTCCATCACAAAAGGTCATTGGGAAAATCTCACACCACTGAAATCTGATCACGAGGAAGCGGGCACAAGATTACTGTTACACGCCAAACATGCTGCTCACGTTGGAATGAGAGTTGTCATCCAGTCACCTGATACTGATATCTTTGTGTTATGTGCTACCCATTATAGAGATCTGGGCTGTGGGGAATTGTCGTTTCGTACCGGTGTCAAAGATCGACTTCGATACATTCCAGTCCATGACGTATCCCGAACCTTAGGTGAAAAGATGTGCAAAGCTCTTCCAGCCTTCAATGCCCTCACAGGTTGCGACTCCAACAGTGCTATTGCCGGGATCGGGAAGAAGAAGGCATGGGACATTCTCAGTCATAGCCAAGTGCACCAGGAAAGCCTTGCCCTCTTAGGAGAACGTCATGCTCTGGATCAAGAAATCGCGACAAAGTGCGCTGCCTTCATCTGCAATTTGTATCCGTCACCAAAGAGGAGTACGACTACAGTTGATGAGTTAAGATACCTGAGTTCTGCCATAAGAAGCAGAACAGTGAGATGCTTCCCCAACTTTAGACAGCCTGAATCTACATTTGAAAAGGGCAAATTATCAAGCCTTTGTTTGGAGGAGTTCCCTTGTCGCTATGCAAGAGTTACCATCTCCGGATTGCCACGGATGGGCAGTAGAAGACAACTGCTTACAACCAATTCTCATGACAAAGGAGCCGGCACCAAGAAGCATTTTGGAGTTGACTACATGCCAATGTGAGAAGTCAGAATGCAGAAGTAACTGTTCCTGTAACAATATTGGACAATCTTGTACAGAGGCTTGTTTTTGTATGGCTGATGAGACGTGGAAAAATTATCACGGAACATTTATTTACTGCAATACTCTAGTGATTCTGATGAATCTGATTCGGATTGAACAGTTTTCAGTGATACTAAAAACATTCAGTATACCAGAACTCACAGACAAGCATCCGATTATAAGTAATAAGGGAATTCGGTGGCGTTTAGCGTGTAATGTTTTTTATGATACGTCCTGGAATTACGCGGGGACTGCATACCACATTCAGAAAGTCATATTCCACTAGAATAAGTAATAAATATAAATAAATATCCTTGCGCTTCCTATTTTTGTCTTTATTTTAGAATCTTTCTATACAGAAATCATGTCTGATTTGATCACGTGTTTTGCCATATCCCTGGTCACGTTACTCCCTTAAAGTTCGCTGACACACTTTATCATTATAATTACAACAGGTACTCACTTTCTCAGTATTATTTTAGTTTCATACACATAGCCAACGCAATTTATAGCTGATTAAACATAGCCTCGTTTTCACGTTGACGTGCATTTGTCTATAAAAACGTAATATAACTGTTTGAGAGTTTTAAATACCTAATTAATACGTAGCAATATGTAGAAATAAATGTTATTCCAAAATTCAAAGTATAAGCCGTTTCATTGGGCTCGCTGTTCTGTAACAGAATCTTTCATGTATCACTTTTTTCCGATTTCTACCAGTTTCTGGCTTCCAGCAAATCACGTGACAAGTCACGTGACACCTTTTGATGTTTATCAATAGCGATAATCAATCATAATATTGACAAGTTACCTTTCTCGGTGTTTTTGCCTATTTTTACAAAGAATTAGCCAGGTTAAAGCGGATTACTTGATTAGCCTCGTTTCCATGCTAAAACGTAAATTACGTAACAAAACATGGCCTTAACTCGAAACTGATACCACAATTCAACTCTACGAAGTACCTAACATTGTTCAGTAGGTTCTATTCTACCATAATCCGGTGTCAAACCTTTACTGTGGTCTGGGTTGAACGAAACCTCTATTTTTCGACCTTAGCTCCATGACTATAATCAATCCGTCCATATCACAGCAATCTCACAAGTTAGTGCACTCTAGGTCGTAACTTCAGAGTGTTAAGTCTTTCCTCTTTCATATTTATTAGAAATTTCCATGTTCAGATGTACATGTAGAGCTGTATGATCATATTTTTCGATGGCATTAACAATGCCTTCGAGCTCCGCTCAGGTCATGGTGGACGAATATTGAAACGTGGACGCAAAAGGATGTTTGAGAGCCAGAGAGAACTTCTATAGCTTCAAACGTATATGAGGATTGCTCACAAGGCTATCGTGTGTGAGTCCCTGGAGTTATTTAATTGGGCTTCAGGGAAATTTCGAAGAGTCTCAACAGCATATAGTGTAGTCCGAAGCTGTTCTTTGGCACGGAAGTGCACGAAATTTCAAAATCAAGTCTGTTTGAAACTCTGAACTGGGCAAATGCTGTCACATTTCTCCTACAATATGTTCAGTATAATACAGTGTGCATGTAGTTCTCTAGTGTAGGAAAATTAGCACATGCTATTAAAGAGTTCATGTTCAAAAGTTTAAAAAGCTACCACAGTCGGAATTTGGGCTCAAATTCTCAAAACAAAGCTTTGTTTCAAAATCTGAAAAGAGATCTACTCAGCCAAATTCTTTCAGCGTTCTCCTACAAGATATTCAGTATTATAGTTGTCTCCTGTAGAAATAAAATAGACATTCCGCGAAAGATTTCTTGTTCAAAACGTTAAAAAGCTACGACGTGAAATCTAGCTGGATGTTACGTATATGTGTACTGTCCGCTGTCAGCGAGTTTAGTCATTAAGGCAGCCCAATCTCAAGATTTGTGTATTTATACGCTTACAAATATCGCTTGAATAGTTCATATTATAAATCCTTCCAAAACATGTATGTTAGACAAATAAATACACGACTTCACCCTACAATGTTTCAGTTGTGGTTATTCATACCTCTGAGCTCTTCTATGGTCGTTTAATTGTTTTTTTTCGAACCTCTTTCCCTCACCTCCTAATAAAAGGAAAAGGCTGGAAACAACCGACAAATATACGATGCATAACCTGTAATCTTTGCCACGAAAATCACACTTTGCTCACTCCAAATAACTCCAAACTACGGCAGGCCATAGAATGATAAATGAACACATCCCTACCCCAATTTTAAGATCCAGCGCTATCACATTCTGGAGAAATCAAACATTTTGTCGCCCATTTCCAACTCCTTCGTCAGACCGAGGTTGTCTCCTAACCGGAAGGACTTGGAAATGGGCGACAAAATGTTCGATTTCTCCAGAATGTGGTAGCGCTGGATCTTAAAATTCGGGTTGGGATGAGTTCATTTATCATTCTATGTCCTATCGTAGTTTCGAGTTATTTGGAGTGAGCGAAGTGTGATTTTTGTGGCAAAGATGACAGGTTATGCATCGTATATTTGTCGGTTATCCAGCTAATAGCTTCGCCAGACCGAGGCTATTTGACGGTTGGTCCTAACCGGCACTTCCGGCGTCCAACTTCGTTGGCTGCCAACCTCGAAGGACTTGAAAATGGGCGACAAATTGTTTGATTTTTCCAGACTGTGGTATCGCTGGATCTTAAAATTGATGTAGGGATGTGTTCATTTATCATTCTATGGCCTGCCGTAGTTTGGAGTTATTTGGAGTGAGCGAAGTGTGATTTTCGTGGCAAAGATTACAGGTTATGCATCGTATATTTGTCGGTTGTTTCCAGCCTTTTCCTTTTATTAGGAGGTGAGGGAAAGAGGTTAAAAAAAAACAGCGGAAACGACCCTAGAAGAGCTCAGAGGTATGAATAACCACAACTGAAACATTGTAGGGTGAAGTCGTGTATTTATTTGTCTAACATACATGTTTTGGAAGGATTTATAATATGAACTATTCAAGCGATATTTGTAAGCGTATAACTGCACAAATCTTGAGATTGGGCTGCCTGTGGTTTAGTACAGTCACACAGAGTGCGTATATTTATAGTTGGATTAGAATAGTTTGTTCTGTAACCAATAATCACTTAATATATAGATTCAAACTTGTGTTGATTGCTCAGAAGACTATGGTGCCTGACCTCCTGAGATTATTGTGGATTGAGAGATTGTTTTCTCAGAGATTTCCTACACGTTTGCGACCACAGTGTAGTCCGCTGCGTGGCAGAAGTGCGTAAAGTGACAAGCGGCTTTGCACTACTTCAATTTTTCTGCTTTCCTGCAGTCAATATATAGTCAATTATATAGCTCCAAACGTATGACGATTGCTCATAAGGCTATCGTGTGTGAGTTCCTGGGAGAGTTCGTAAAGTTTTGACAGCATATTGTAGCCAAAACTGTCCTTTGTTATAATATGAATTAAACATGTGTGTATATAGACTGACTAGCGCTCTTACAAGTTCGATGTACGGCCTCTCGTGCACTCAATAAGAACTTCTATAGCCTCAAACGTATGATGACTGCTCACAAGGCAGTGAGTTCCTGGAGTTATTTGGGCTTCAGGGACCTTTCTGGGATATTTTGTTGACAGCATTGTGAAACTCCAAGCGTTTTTGCACACATTAAATTGGTCAAAATCCGCACATGCGCAGCTCATGACCGTGCCCCTTTATTATCTCACTTAATTACCACAGTTCCTCTCTTACATGTAAGCACCCAGGCACTTATTTCAAATTTCATGTTCAAAAGGGGCACTTAATTGAGAGCTAAGGGGAGGGCTTAATTGAGAAAATATAGGGAGCCCTCTTACCCATGCATGATGGGCTCATTTCTCTGAACTTAAATCTCATTCCATACCTTTCAACAGATGTTTCCATTCATTTAGCCTCAATATTTTCTTTGTTCTTCCTAAGGATATTTCTCCGAGCTGCCTTTTTTTCAACTGCACTCTCTCTGCATGGTACTTTAGTAAGCGCCTCACCAAAGGACATCATATCCCACAGACACTTTCAAAGGCTGGATTATTTGTTCGTACAACTCCTTCACCGTCTGAACGCGACTGTAATGTATCAGTCAATTCCAAACCCGTGCATGGCCCCACCGGGCCACCCCCAGGCATTTGAACATTTTGAAACAAATTCGATCAAATGCCCCACTACCAAGGCAGAAAAACTGTTCAAATGCCCCACCAGATTTTCATCCAGGCTGTTCAAATGCCTCACCATCGGGGTCCGGATTGGAAAATATTCCAAAAAAATGTCTTGCTCCATGAGTTGAATTTGCTGCGACCCGAGACAGCGCGTGAGTTAAAAACATAATTATTATATCGGTGAATTTCAAACCATTACGTTTATTATAAAGTATATAACGGAAATCAAGAATGAGCTGCAGTTTAGCCCATAGGCATAGTTTATAGGTTTAAACATAAACAATTTACCTCTGAAAGTGGCCTTCAAATTTGGCAGGTTCACTCTTTCAAGCCAGGCCTCTACGAATGCGCAATCCTTTCGATGCGAGCGATGCGAATTTGTAGACAGACAGAATGTATTTTTTAAACCCCGATCAAATGCCCCACCCCCTACCGCCTAGATACTCGTCAAATTCCCCATCCTCGGGAGCAAGCCTCTGATCAAATGCCCAGGGATGGCCCGGTTGGGGGGGGGGGGGGGGGATGCACGGGTTTGGAATTGACTGATACATAAACTGATCTATATTTTGTATTTTGCGCCAAAATGTGAAATATGTCCAAGCATCGAGTTTACTTCTGATTGCATAAGAAACTGAAAAAAAAACGGATCCCGCGCTTCACTTCCTCGAAGGTAAACGAATTAAACAAAGTCATAATTTGCGAAGTAAAGTGTGGTTATTTTATGTTAGTGTTGATAATATATGCCCAAGCATGAGGTTTCATTCCTATACTACACAACACGCCCAACGCGTACAAAATCATAATAACACTACAACTAGTGGAGTGTGACAGTGCCGGATGCCTGGTGGACAGCAGCAAACGGTTTCTTTAATAAACTACGGTATTACAAATCATTACATAGTACTAATATTACAAAATCATAATATTTAACAGGACATGATTTAACAGGACATGAAGGAATAGAGAAAACATTCCATAACCACACATCATCCTAAACGGATGGTTGCACAATCAAATGACGTAATCACATGATAATAAATAGCTTTTCACATGCTTAAATCAAATAATACCGAAAAATCGATATCTAAAGAAAATAATGTACGTTGCCCGGTACGAAAAACCATCGTAAAAAACCACGTCTTGCTACGTGGAAAAACTTCTGGAAACGTACTCCTCGACCGAATGCAATCGTACAAGGCTCCGAGGGCTAAAGCCAAAATGGTTATATCTTGATGAATAATAATTTAAAACATTTGAAACTAAAGTTTGGCTGACTTGTGGCTGTCCAGCAAGCGAGAGAAAGAATTCTAAACTGATTGGTCTTTATATACCTCAACTATGAATATTAAACATATGTACAAGAAAAGAACTAATGAACTATCACTTAAGTGATAAACAAATAGCTACGTGCCGTAATGAAGACGCTTTCCAACTCACTTTGTTACGTTGGAAAGCCTCTATTCATTCCTATACTACACAACACGCCCAACGCGTACAAAATCATAATAACACTACAACTAGTGGAGTGTGACAGTGCCGGATGCCTGGTGGACAGCAGCAAACGGCAAACGAGAAAACTACAAAGACGAGAACCGTAACGGAAGCAAGCATAGAAAGAGACAAGTAAATAAATAATCGATCGATCGAAAGATCTAGATACCATTAGCTTATCATCTTGTAATCTAATGGCAACAGCATAACATGTTTTAACTATCTTCCCGTCTCTGGAAAAGTAATTGGAAACCGCATGAAGTTGCAATACACCACCAGAAGTAAATAATACTGAAGTAACAGAGCATAAAAGGAATACTGACCGCTTAGAGCAAAAATAATCATGTGCTCAGGTAAATATGAGCCACATGCTTCCTAACGATTTGAATTAATTACCATCTTATAAAGGGTACAAACGAAACAAGATGAAACATTGCCCTTAAATGAAAAAAAAGAGAACTGATTCTGGCCACCAAGAGATTACAATTCTATTCACGGGGTTTCTTTCAGTGTACTAGTTTTTCTAGCAATTTCATGGATGCCTCAGTTTGTTTTACCGAAACGTAACGAAATATCAGTTGAAAATAGACATGCAACTTTATGGCTCGTCAACACCATACACCGTACAAGGCTTCCTTAACTAGGCACGTGCAGGTGACTTGTAATGAAGCTTCAAAAAGACAAAATTAATCTCTAAAATACGAGAAAACAACAGCAATGAACATGGGTAAAACAATTAGAACTGACTTCGCGATCTATTCTCTTTTCCCCAATGAATCCATGCATTCTTGTATTCCTACAATCGGGAACGATGCCTTGCCACATCTGATAAGGAGGAAGTGAACTGCTAGCCTCGGCGTTTGAGGAGATTAACGATGCCTTGAAACACATCTGATAAGGAGGAAGTGATCTGCTAGCATCGGCATTTGAGGAGATGTTCAACCAGTCATGCTCGGCTCAAGACTCCGACCTGTGGGAAGACCGTTGACAACAAAACAAAAAGAGTAACATGAGAAAAACATGCATCATACCGCTATCTTACACGTGTGCAGTTCCCTCTTCAATAATTTTTACACTAAATTTAGGACATGCAGAAAACACTGACTTTTAGTTTCTACTCGATAAACAGAGCACGATCGACAACAAAGGGTACATGTATTCCTAATTAAATACGTATATCAATACTTCTTTGCAGAATCAGAAAATACTGATCCACTTGTTTGATAAAATGTGGTGAAATTCGACCTTAAATGCGATCGATACAGTGTAAAAGACGATACTGAAACCACACTACACTAGTAATACATCCCTTATCTAAGGTCTGGGAAATCTGTTTAAAACAGATCAATTATATTTCAGAATCTTAAATAACATTCTAATATATGGTATACCTAAGAGCATACCTAATCATTCGCCCGCTAAGAGGCTCACAGTTAAACTTTTATCATCACACTTCCAGCCCAATTGTTACAAATCACTCCAACATTTGTGTTGAAAAAAACAACAGATTCAAGATCGGAATAGTTAACCGTGGCAAGTAAGAATTGAATGTCAGTACAACATGTCTATATCAAAACGGACTAAGACTGACTGAAAATCATTTTGAACAGCTTAGGGTTAACAACCCATTATTGATATCTATATCCAACAAATGAAATCTGGTCTCGAGGAATCCAACGAGTCTGAAAACAAAAGGTTAATAAAATAAATCATGAAAATGACAATAGGACTATAATACATGAATAATGTAAATTAACAACAGTCCAACTCTCAACAGTAATCTCTCTACACTAACATCTTCATTTCATATACAGTACAGAATTTTGCGATCAACAAAAAATAAATGGACCATAACCTGTAAAACTTGCATCACAGATCAAAGCTGCTATACAAGACAAAACTGTCAATATGAAATAAAAATCCTTAAAAATGTATTCATTTAATACACCATCAAACGCTTTCATTATATACATATTTCAATACTCTTTTGCAAAATCAGATCCATTATTTGTCTGATAAATAATCTGGTCCAATTGGACCTAATGCAATCCATGCAGTAATGCCAAAAAGACAACGGCACTGAAATCGTGCTACACTATATCACATCCCTTACTCTAAGGTCAGGGAAATCTGCTTCAAACAGATCAATTTCACAATCTTAAACAACGTACAAACATGGTATACTTAATAATACCAAATCATTCGCCTGTCTAAGAGGCTCACAATAATACTAATACTAATAACAACAACTGCTATGTTTAGACAGGGTGCACATATCTTCGAGGAGTTTACAATGGGGTCCTGCGTAACAGAACTAATAAAGTAAAATAATGCTTCGATAGGATAGTTACAACTAATTAAACTTTTATCATTACACTTCCAGCCCGATTTTAAATCAGACTTTACAAACGAATTTCAGTAAGCAGACTTAGCTATATATATATATATATATATATATATGTAAAGACAAATTTTACAAGCAAAATTACTATCATCTATTAATGTACATAATACCGCGGAAATGCAAAGATCTACAACTAGTAATAATAAAGTCTGAACGATATATTTAAACACGATATATTAATATATCACAATATATCCCAGAAAATCCTTGATTTTTTGAGACACAGACACTTTCAACGATTTGGATTAATACCCGAGCAATGGTACTTTAGTAAGCGCCTCACCAAAGGACATCATATCCCACAGACACTTTCAAAGGCTGGATTATTTGTTCGTACAACTCCTTCACCGTCTGAACGCGACTGTAATGTATCAGTCAATTCCAAACCCGTGCATGGCCCCACCGGGCCACCCCCAGGCATTTGAACATTTTGAAACAAATTCGATCAAATGCCCCACTACCAAGGCAGAAAAACTGTTCAAATGCCCCACCAGATTTTCATCCAGGCTGTTCAAATGCCTCACCATCGGGGTCCGGATTGGAAAATATTCCAAAAAAATGTCTTGCTCCATGAGTTGAATTTGCTGCGACCCGAGACAGCGCGTGAGTTAAAAACATAATTATTATATCGGTGAATTTCAAACCATTACGTTTATTATAAAGTATATAACGGAAATCAAGAATGAGCTGCAGTTTAGCCCATAGGCATAGTTTATAGGTTTAAACATAAACAATTTACCTCTGAAAGTGGCCTTCAAATTTGGCAGGTTCACTCTTTCAAGCCAGGCCTCTACGAATGCGCAATCCTTTCGATGCGAGCGATGCGAATTTGTAGACAGACAGAATGTATTTTTTAAACCCCGATCAAATGCCCCACCCCCTACCGCCTAGATACTCGTCAAATTCCCCATCCTCGGGAGCAAGCCTCTGATCAAATGCCCAGGGATGGCCCGGTTGGGGGGGGGGGGGGGGGGATGCACGGGTTTGGAATTGACTGATACATAAACTGATCTATATTTTGTATTTTGCGCCAAAATGTGAAATATGTACAAGCATCGAGTTTACTTCTGATTGCATAAGAAACTGAAAAAAAAACGGATCCCGCGCTTCACTTCCTCGAAGGTAAACGAATTAAACAAAGTCATAATTTGCGAAGTAAAGTGTGGTTATTTTATGTTAGTGTTGATAATATATGCCCAAGCATGAGGTTTCTTCAGTACAGGTTCGAGGGAAACTTAAATCACTTTTTTTAGAATGCCAAAATAATAATGTAGAAAACACCAAACTTAACTTCAAAATATTCTCCAGCAACTTAGTCCGCCATGTTTGTTGTTTAATATGCATGGGTCCTGATTGGTTAAGTGGCTTACTTCAATGCAACAAACCGCTGAGCTGATCAAATGAAACGCAGTCTCAGCTATGCTCAGTTAAAAATGGCGGCCACATAAATACGTACCAGTTCGACTTAACAATCGACGCAGGAGGAAGGTATAGTCTGCAGAAATCAGAAATCAGAGATGAGAATTTACTATTATATTTACACAGCGAGGTACTTTTAATGATAAACATACAGAGAAATAATAATAATAATAATAATAATCTTTATTTATATAGCGCTGTTTCCACAGAGAATAAGTGCCCAATAGCGCTTAACAAATACATAAGGCTGCGCGTAACAATAAAATCGCGCTCACAACAATATTGAATAAATAACTATATCAACAATAAAAATTAACCTGCAATTACAGCTAACTAATTAAAAACATTATAGAAATGAGAAAGTAAAAACTAAGCTAGACTAACTATAGGTAAAATGATAAAAACAATCTGCGTTTTACATGGTATAAAGTAAACAAAGATATGTATAAAATTAATAAAATGCCTTCTTGAACAAATGGGCTCCCTTTGTTTTAACGGATAAAATTGACCTTGAAGTTAATGCAGATCACGCATGTCTTACTCCGCTGACTGTGTACAATATGTTTTCCAGTATCCGGCCACTTCAGATTATAACCGCCGTATCTTTGCTTTCGTGGTTGGACAAATTGTGAACTTTCATCCAGAGACAGCCCATTTATATAGCAACATAATGAAAAAGGTTTGACTCACCCCTTTACCTTAAATATCTTGACAATTATTGCCATTTTTGCAAAACTCCTGAGGTTCACAGTACCGGTGCCTAATATCCGGTCAGCTGTTCCAGTATCCGGCCATTGACAAATTCAAGCATATTTTTAGCAACTGCCGATCTCAACCAAATCTCCTTCCAAGCTCTGTCAATTCACCATAAAAATCCCCGCCCAAATCCCTCTAAAACAGACCATCCAAACACAATGATTCTAGGAAATGTATTGCAATTTATTCTAAAGAACCTCCCTTACAAGAATCATGTAAAACAGTCTCGCGGCTTTGACAGGGACAACACCAAATACAAGTCCGCCAATACCTTGTTCAAGAAAGTCTAAGATATGTCATAAACCATGCGTATTTGCTGGTTTTCGCAGGCCGTCGAATACTAGACATAACTGGAAAATTCGAAAAGCTGGCTTAAACTCAGGGAAATAAATAAATAATTTATTACTGTAAAAAACTTGACGACAAGTCGACTTACGGATCACAACAACTCACCGTGAAGTTACTTTCCCTGAAATTAATAAGTCCGCTGCACATCAAATTGCTCCTTTGTGAATCGAGCAACATCCCTGATCGACTCAGGCACTATTTATTCCCGAAAAGATAAGAGCTTCTTCAGATGTTACGTCACGAAGATAAGGAAGAACGGACCAAAAGTCGGAGGTCTGAGATGTTCACGTTTCGACGACCGTGTTGAAATGAGGCAATTTTCCATTTTCTCCCATCGTGCTTTGCGATGCGTGTCCAACACCGCCTGATTTCGCAATATGCAGAGCAGCAGTTCAAAATGTGGCCATTCATTTTGCCAGATAAATGTGTTTCCTGCACTTTCCATACTTATCAAAAACAAAGAAAATTAAAGGTACCGTAAGTCGTCATTATATACTTGTCACTGCAAGCCATGTTAGCCGAGGTTGTCATTGCAGTTTTCACGCCGGGCACAAGAGGTCGTCAGATCGGCATCTGCCTTTTTTCGTGACCGTGCGCCATCTTGGACGGGCATTGTTTTTCGGAAGACTGGTGCCTAATATTTCGCAAACGAAAGAACCTCCTTCACCCACCCTCCGACGGTAGTTATTGTCACCAGTGCTACGATCGAAGCAGGAAGATGGAAGGGCAGATTTCAAGCTTTCATTTGAGACCAAGAACGTGTTTGTAGCGCGTTTACGTGCGAAGTTATGATTTTCTCTAAACCTTGTTTTCACGAGTCCCTGAATTTTCCGTATTTGCCGTTGAAAGAGCATATTTTCGGCTTCATTCACTTTTTTCAAACTGCATTTGTTTACAATTCTCCCTCGCTCACCATGTTAATTATGACCTGAGCTACTATCGTATGTTTTCAGTTTTCTCATTTTGATCCGCGCGAGTATGTTTGTTTAGCCGTTTTTGTGCTCTATCATGTCAACATGGAAGAGAAATTACAGGAGGTTTTCCGTTGGGAAGTTCATGACCATTCAAAAGGAGCAGAGAGAGCATGTCAAAATTTGGCAAGTCGCGAGCGAGCTATTAGTATTAAATTTCAAAGAAAAAGCAGCTGAGAGCAAACAGCAAAAACGTTTGAGATTGAAATTCCGTTTCTAGCCCTTTTTGGAGTCTGCTATTTCCCTTACATTATGATTTATGGTTGTTGGTTCACTACTAGGTCTTTCTCTGTTTCAAGCAATGTCAATGTTCGTATCATAACAAATTGTGCACAACAAACCCTCCGGGGCCGCCAACTTCGGCGCTGCGCACTTCGTGGGTTGCTCACTCTGCCTCGCTGATGACGCAGCACCTTTGGACTGAACGCTGATATTCGCCTGACTTGGTCTTGACCCTGACGTTTCGTACAATACCGTCGGGTCCGGGGTAAGTCGCCATCACACGTCCCAGATCCCACTTGCCTCTCGGCGCGTTGTAATCCACTAATAGGACGACAAAACCAATTTGCATTTGGCGACCTTCTCTCTGCCACTTCGCATGACCTCGACTGATCTAAGTTGGCACGTACTCTCGAATAAACCGTCGCCAGAAATTGTTGACCAACGTCTGGACAAACTGGAAACGCTTCCTTGGGTTCTTCGTATCTTCATATGGACCGTGAGGTAAATCTGCAGAAGCTCTGCCTAAGATGAGATGGTTAGGAGTCAGGGGTTTTGGGTCATTGGAGTCGTCAGACATGTAGCTGATGGGGCGACTGTTTATGACGGACTTTACTTCTGCGAACACCGTCGCCATCTCGTTCCACGACAGTGTTTGGTTTCCTATTGCAACACGCAGCCCGCGCTTTGCCTGCTTTACCATGCTCTCGTATAAACCACCTTGATGAGGGCTCAACGGGGTATTGAAGATTCATCTGATCTGGTGTAGCATAGCAAAATCCTGTAGATGTCTTCTACCGTCTTCGACAAGCTTTCGCAGCTCTACTTCGGCTCCGAAAAAACGAACCATCATTGTCTGAGATGATCGTGTCCGGCCATCCGTGGTTTGCGGCAAAGCGTCGTAATGCTTGCAGAAAGGATTCACTCGAGGATCTTTCGACTATTTCAAGGTGAATGCCTCTTGTGGTTGCGCATGTGAACACACAACCCCACGCTTTGGTAGTCTTGTTCCTTCCGTACTTTACGTTAAATTGCCCGAAGAGGTCGACTCCGGTTACTGTGAAAGGCGGAGACATCAACTTCAGTCTCTCTGATGGCAGATCCGCCATAAGTGTGACATGCTGTGGCTGGCGTAGCTTCCGGCAATTGGTGCAATTTCGTGTCAATGTCTTGGCCAAGTTTCTCCCTCGAAGTATCCAATATTTCGCCCTTGACTCACAGAGGGTTCTCTCTCGTCCGGCGTGGTTGACTTTCTTGTGTGCTGATCTCATTATGAGTAACGAGATGTGGCTCACTGGAGGGAGAAGAGCGGATGTACTTGATTGTAGGGTAACTGAGACCTGTTTAATCTACTGCCTACTCTGATGATGCCATCTTGATCGGCAAAGGGTGACAAGTTTGGGTAATCTGCAATCTTGAGATCACCTTGAGACTCTCGAACTCAGTATTCTTCTGCGGCTACTACTGGCTTCTTCATGATCTCGGGGCCTTCGGCTTCTTCTTGGGATACCTTTGCGACCTTCTCGATCGGCCAATCTACCTTGGACTCTTTGAGGAAGAGTGGACCATTCATCCAACGCCCCGTGGTCAGCTCTTCAACTGATATTCCTCGACTCAAGTCATCCGCTGGGTTCTGATCAATCGGTACGTGTCTCCAGCAGCTTGGATCCCACGTCGATTGGATTTCGGCGACAAGAACGCCAACGAAGGGCTTGAATGTAGCGGACTGGGATCTCAACCAGTTGAGGACTATTGTGGAGTCTGACCACAAAGTGACGCTCGCTGGCTTCGTCTTGAACTCGTTAACGATGGTTTGCGCAAGTCTCGATGCGATCAGGGCGGCCATCAGCTCCAGTCTGGGAATTGTCGTCTGGCGTATTGGCGCTACCCTGGCTTTCTGGTAAACCTGACGCGTTACGTGGCTTGAGGCACCTCGGGAACTGGACACCATTAAGACTTTGGATCTCCTCAAGAAGCTTCAGCCACGTGGCGCTTGCTTCGTCGGGAAGGGGGTCGTCCCAGTCAAACTGCTTGGCTTTCCAGATGCCTTGAAGACCGATTCTCGCCTTGATGGTGACAGGGAACGCTAGGACAAGGGAGTCGTATAGTCTTGAAATACTGGACAGAACTGATCTTTTCGTGAATTGCTGTAGCTTTACTTCCTTCGAGGCGAAACCGATTGCGTCGGTTCGTGGATTCCATCCCACCCCGAGTGTCTTCATATCTTCCTCGCCATCTAGATTGACGGTGGGCGTCCCTGAAGACTGTTCCTCGTCAGTCTCGTGCTCATCGGGTGTAGGTGATAGCTTGTTGCGCACATCTTCTTCTGAGCATATCCATTCTTTAATCTTAAAGGACCCTGTTGCGAGTACTGTGTCTAGTTCGTTGATGCTCTGGGCTGCTAACTCGGTACTTGAACACGAGAAAGTTAGATCATCCATGTCTCTGTCTCGCTGAAGAACTGTAGCCGCGTGCGGATTATCTTCTCGGGTTTCTTCTGCCATCCTCAGCATTACAAAGCTCGCCATGTCAGGAGACGGCTTATCGCCGAAGGTAACCCTCTGTAGGGCGTAGACGGTTGGCGGTCGGGACACATCTAGGTTCCTCCAGAGAAATCGATGGACGTGTGTATCGTCTTCGGGGAGGAGTATCTGTAAAAACATCTTAGATATATCTCCCACACAGGCGATCGGCTCTTCTCGAAAGCGTAACAGGACACCTAACAGGTTGCCAATGATACCAGGACCCTTGTGTAGACAGAAATTTAGGGACACGCCTTGATACGGACTTGCTGGATCGATCACTAATTCTCAGGGGGTGCTCTTCTTATCTGGCCTGTAGATCCCGTGGTGTGGTAAATAGTAGACTGGCTTGGTGTCTTTCTTCAATTCTTCTTCCGTTAAGGGCCGCGCCCATCCGTTGGCTTGATACTGCATAATGGCGTTGTCGTACATCGCGCTCCTTTTCTCGTCTTTGAGGAGACTCTTCTCTAGCGATCGCAATCGATTCTTGGCTGCTGGACAGTTGTCGGGTAGAGAAGCCTTGTCTTTCTTCTATGGAAGCCCGATCATGTAACGGTCATCTTGTCGCTTGCAAGATTTCTCCATCAGTTCCATCGCCCGCGTGTCATCCGGCGACATCGATGTCTTAGGACAGGAGCAGTCGGCTGCTTGAACGCCGAATGTCTCGAATTCGTAAAACTTCTCCATGTCGATTCGCTGCACAAAGTTGATGGAACAGAGTGCCGATGTTCCCCGCCCATGGTCCGATCCGATCACGTACTATCCGAGCTTGGTTTTCTTGGCAACGGGCTCGAACTGCTTGCCCTGGCGCGTTTCCTCCTCAGCGTGCAGATGACTGTAATGGACTCCAATAATTAAATCGATAGGACCTGCGGCGTGTGATAATTCAACGTCACGGAGATAAGGTAACGAGTCGAGCCATTGGCGGTCTAGTTCTTGCACATTGTGAATGGTCTTGTTAATCTCGTGCGCCTCAATCTTGAACTCTTCGCTTCCATTCATCGGGGTCACCCAGAAGTGGACTCTCCTACTCTCGGATTGTTCAACTCTCTCGCCTCCAACAACTGCGAGATCTATTCGTTCTTTCCTGTCCTGCAGCCCAAGTTGCCTAGAAAAATCCGTCCGTATGACTGTCGTTCCCGCGCCGCTGTCTATCAAAACGTTACCTTCGCGAATCCGCCCGTTCGGTGCCCTGAACCGTACCCTAACTACCGGCATCATGCTGCTCCGGTCTAGGATCGATGCCAGGTTGCTAGCCGATGCAGGCGGGGGTGGATCAGCATGGAGGAGGGGATGATGGGAGTATGGACAGTCGCCTTTCTCGCACTTCTTCTTCGATCTGCAGTCCCTTATTGAATGGCCTCGGTTAAGACACGCGTAACAAAGCCTCGCCTTCTTGAACAAGTCTAATCTCTCTAGGATGGTTGCTTGGGCTACTTTAGGACATTTGGGAACCATGTGGTTTTCTTCTTCACACACAAAGCACGTCAAGAGAGGCCTAGTTTGGTCGGGCTGTGCAGAAAATATACCTCCCTGTCTTGTGTTGCTTTGGCTTCTATTGATGTCGCCAAAATCCGGGTCAAATTCCGCTTTCACTCGTTTCCTTACGAAGTCGCAGATGTGGCTAATGGTTGGTACTTGTCCCTTCTGTCTGATATCTGTCACCACAAGCCGCCATCTGTCGACCAGATGATCCGGTAGACGTATGATTATATTCCTCAAGTTCTCGTTTGCATTGATATCGGCGGAATATCCGATCCTTTTCATCGTCGCCGTGCAGTTGATGAGGTCGATAGAGAACTCGCGAAGCCTGAGCCTGTCATTTTTACCGATCCGTTCTTCCTCGGTCACGCTATTGACAAGTGCGCGCTAAGCCAAAAATAGATATATCTGCGTCTCCGGTGACATGCATTTTGAGCTGGATCATGCGCATATCGTCGGTGAGGTGGATCTTGTCATGTATGTGGATCTTAAATCGATCAATAAAATCCGTATTCCAAAGGATTGCCGTCAAACTTGGTCAATGTCACGCTTGGAATGTCTTTCCCGACTTCTAATTTATAAAGTGTATCGGCAATAGACAATTCGGCTGTGGCTGTTGGGTTTATTTTCGTTTCCTCGAATTCCAAACATCGAAAGCTGGGCTAAAGGAGACGGCTCCTGGATAGGTGTTTTGGGAGGGAAATGGTCCGGTTGGATATTCTCTGGAGATTCTAAATTGGGATGTGATTGCTGAGGTGTTGACAAGTTGTGGTTTGATTGCTGAGGTGATGACAAATCTTGAATAGGAGTTGTTTCGTTATCAATAATATATTCATTGTTTGGCGTTTGGTTATCACTACCTGGTTTCGGAATATTCTGTATATGCTCTTCGACTTTCTCTTCAAGGCCGTACACGTCGTTTGTCAGATCGTTCTCCCACTTATCTAGGATTTCGTGACCTCCCTCCCCGACATATTCATATAAACCGCTGTGAATTTCGCCAGCGCTATCGAAATCCTTCCTTAAACCCTCTAATTCCTTCTCTAATCTTCTAATATTCGTTTCTCCTTTCGCAATGGACTCATTAATTCTCTTGATGGAGCGCGTTATTTTGCTCCGTAGATTCTTTCTCAGGCCTTTCAGCTTTGCCTCAATTTCAACCTCTTCGGATGTCGAGGCTTCACCTTTGTTTCCCATTACAAGCGTAAACCAAATGTCTGTAGCCTACTAATAATTCGGCGCTTCTATGCTTAATCCTTCAGAAGTTTTGGTGCGAACCAGCCACGGAGATTTTCTTTTAATTTATTTGGAATAAGTTCTGAAATTCGGTCATAACATTACATTAATTATTGCATTCCAATCATATTTGTGAAATTACAAGGCTTACGTATACATTTCGAAACTCGCTAAAATAGGCCATCTTACTGACTCACTAAATGTAATTACAATACTAGAGTGTTCTATGATATATTAGAAATCAAGTTTGTGTACCTGAAGAGTGGATCTCCGGTGGTTGCGACGTTTTATGGCTTTTCTTTGACTGTACTTATTATCTTGCTTGACTCTTGACTAATCTCGTGATCTGGCGTGGACGCCGTAATCCGATCCTTACATATATTATTAACTTGGAGCTACGTACGTTATCATTAAGAAATCGCGTCACTAATCAAATATTAAATCAACTAATATAACAAAACAATGTCAATGTTCGTATCATAACAAATTGTCCACAACAATCGTATTTCAAGAACCAATTTTGGCTGGAAAAAAAAGTACTGTAAATTAAATTTTAAATTGAACATTAATGCTTTTTAGATAACTGTAACATACATTTATGATTTCTTAAAAAACCAAAGTTGTAAAACATTTGCAGAAACAAAATTAATAAACATGACATTTGTTTTATTGAAAATTAATTCAAATACTTGCACAGTGTACTGTGACAAGGGACTTGAGGGTAAAGATTTAAACATGAAACGTGCATTGTTTTAGCTTAATTCACAGACAATAGAACTTGTTAGGTAGTATTGTTTACATGGTATTTTACTGCATACAATTATCACCAGGTTTAGTGTAATTTTGCTTTCCCTTTTCAATATCTGATAGTGTAGTGTAATAAAGAAACTTGGCTATAAGTGAAGAGGTCAACAGTTTGAGACACATTCTTTTTATTTTCATCATCGACTTTAATAAAATCTCTTTACATAAACAAAATAAGTCCTATATGAATCATGCAATCTGTGTTACTTAAATGTAAGTGTACGTGTCTAAAGACAATGTATCTTCATTTTTGGTTTACCTTCGAGTATCAAGCTGCATGCATGTACTAAAATGAAACAGCCCAATTATAGCTGTTAAATTAAGTATTCATGAGTTTGAGAAGTTGAAGTCCTATTCGTTTTAGGGAAGCTGATTTTGAATATAAACAAATGCCAGGCCAATCTTTTTACTGGCAAAGTGGGTGGTCATTTCCAGATATTTCTTTACATTCTCAGTGCTTCTTTAATGTCCACAATAGTGTAGAGTTAACAGCCGTAGTCATCCAAACAACAAGGTATGTCACACATCGCGCAGAATTCTATTGTTCTCGGCGACATGTACTTACGGCCGAGAGGTTAAAGTGAGGACGGAATAATTATAACATTGCTAATTAATTCTGCGGGAGAGCGATTGTTATTGGCTTTTGACAAATCGGTTTGGGAATACTCTACTCCCACATCACATGAAGCACATGTCAATCACTGTCAACTGCTCGCTTCATGGGAATACGGGACTCCCAAAGCTCGTTAAAGAAGGTCATCACACTAACTATTGTTGTTATATCAGAAGCCCATTTGTCATTACCGCCCCTGAAGTTCAAAAGCAAAGCCTTTCGTCTGTTCGACCTTGTTATTTCCTTGGGTGGCCAATTACACAGATTCAGACAGTAAAACTTATCAATTCGAAGTTTAAGATACCTTGTTTTTGTAAATTTTGGGTTAAATCCATGATTCGAATCGCCGCTTAGTTTATCTCTGAGAAATTAAAGAATCGTGTTGGTTTACTTTTTTCCTATGAATCGTATAAAACGGAGTAAGTTATAACTTTGAGATCGCCGGTGCGATGTTTTTAGCTTTTAAATACTTCTAGAGCACGTATAAACATGAGCAACATCGCAATTTGAAGCTTTAATTATTCTGAATAGAACGTTATGATTTGCTTTTGACGCGCTAAGATTATAGTTTTTATTTAAAGCTCACTAAGATTTGTTTTGTCGCGGTTGCCTTTTACTCAGCTTTAGTTGGAACGTTCCTTTGCCGCCAACTCGGCTGGGCGATTTTTTTAGCTTTTAGATACTTCTAGAGCACGTACGAACATGAGCAACGTATCAATTTGAAGCTTGAAATATTTCAAACATAAGTTTAACAATTGCTTATGACGCACAAATGTTATTTTACAGGTATTTTGATCTTTGGTTTTGAACTTAACGGCACAATGGCCCTGTGCCGCTCTATCTTCCCATTTCACACTTTTAGATAAGGTAATTACAACGTTCTAATTGTATGCTTCTAATTGAATGCTTCCGTTGAGACAATATTCAAACAGACCCGCGTTCGGCTATTGTTTATCTGGCTCGTGCCACTGTTCGTTTCAACGTAAATAGACAGCTAACTGTCAACTTAACATTTAGTTCAGAAAAAATCTAGTACGAACATGGCAACCCGCTCAAGACATCCTCCCGGTTACTACAAATCACGATTTTTTTTAGCGTTTAAATCCTTCTAGAGCACGTACGAAAATCAGTGACGTCTCATTTTGAAGCTTGGAATATCTTGAAGTCAACTTTATGATTTGTGTTTGACGCGCAACATCATAGTTTTTATTCAATACTTTCTAAGATTTGTTTTGTTGCCGCTCTTGATTTTAACTAGGCTTTAGTTTGAATGGAATCTGCCGCCAACAGCCGTACGATTTGTTTTAGCTTTTAAATCCTTCTAGAACACGTACGAACATGAGTTACGTCTCATTTTAGAGCTTGAACTAATTTAAACGTAAGTTCAAGATTTGCTCATGACGCGCAAGTGTTATTTTAACAATAATTTTGAGCTTTAGTTTCGATCTTACAACACCGTGGCTCTGTGCCGCTTATAAATATAAAATACATTCGCATATCAGAATAACATCCAAAATATCACGCCCGGCAGATTTCATGGATTTTTCCCTTTTTCCTCCAAGCAGTCAAAAGATTTCTTTGATATTGTGTTCGTTTGGGAAATTAGAATTTAGACTTTCCCAAACGAAAATATGAATGATTTGTTTTTCGTATCACAGCAAAAGACCTATTAGACATTTCATTGCGTTGATATTTTTTTTATTACGAGTTGTTGTTTACCGGATAATTGGAAGCGTTCCGTTACTTGCAGAATTCTATGGCAGTTTTTCTATCCTTTGATGTGCTTTTTTTTTGCGAAGAAGTATGTTGTCAAACTGTTTGCGAGTTGTTGTTTACCGGTGACAATGGATTTCTTGGCTGCAATTAACAAGTGTTAGAATTATCTCTGGAGATCAAAACTGGCACGGTGACGTTATTCAATTAGATGAATGACCAGTCGGTTCCAAATGACATCAGTGATATGTCAACATATCGTCTTTAGGAGGCGGAGCTACAACTGAAGGAGGCGGAGACAGATTAACTGAAGCGTAGAAGCGCGCATATTCAAATGAGGATTTCAGCAGCCATCTTTGAGAGATTTCATGAAGGTGAAATTAAACCTTAAAAACATATTACTAATCGTGGTCGGTTGGCGCTGAAACTTGGCAGTAAAGGCCTTCAGGATATGTTCATGATTTTGCGCCCTTTTGGTTTTTAGAAGAGGTTTTTATTTGTTCGTAGATCGCTCTCGCATATCACTAGTAGTAAATTTCCCCTTTAAAACACACGAAAAACCCTGAGGTTCCGTGTCATTTTCATACTCATAAAATATGTGTTAGGTAAAATATTTTGGCGGGATGGTGAAGTTTATCATCTGATCTACATTTTGCGCCCTTTTGTTTTTTTGTAGCGATTTTCTTTCCTGTTGAAAAAAAAACAAACCTTAAGCCACTATCGCCATTTTGTACTGTTCCTTTGTAAATTGGCCGTCCTGTTCTAATTAATTTTCGAATTTGGCGGCGTACTGTAACTTTTAAGACCCGGATGTGTCGCGCCATTCTGCCCGATGAATGCATGGTTCTCAGTAGAAGTCATTTGCAGTTTGAGAATAAAATTGTTTCACAAAGGAAGCACCTTCTACTTGGTTATTTTAAGACCTGAGCGTCAGTCCGGCCAAACTTTTAACACTTGACCTCCCATACAACAGACTGGCACTTAACCACTGTCAGGCCTAAACACGAAGTGGTAGCTGTAGCCGTTTGTTTCCAATTATTGGTCATCTGTTCAAATAAATACTGAGAACCATGTACAATGTGAAATCAGTCACCATAAAATTAATATCGAAAATCATGTTTTGTGATTTATATGATTTTATCATTGTTGTTGATCCTATAAGCTTAGTAACCAAACCATGCAGTAAACAAAGTTTGGTAGAGGTGATCTAATCACAACAAAATATATTTCTGATATTAAAAGGGAACTGATGATAGTATGTGAACTTAGTATGTTTCAATATTGATACACAAACTTTTGGAAGTACATGGGGGTGTGAGGTACTATGTGTCACAGAAGTACACATAATTCAAACAACAAAATGCAATTATGGTACAGTATCTAATGATTGAACTATGTGTACATTAACCATACCCTGTGCAGTATAGCACATACCGCAGAATCCTGTGTATATATAGTCCCTGGGGACTATCCATCATAAGGGCCATTAGAGGGGGTTATATACATGTACATTTGGGGAGGGGGCAGGGATAATAGCACAGAAAAAAGGGCCAACACTTGCATTATTTTAGGGGTATAGAATAGTCCCTCAAAAAATCGTAAGTCTCGGAAAAATTCAAGCAAGTCTCAAAATCTCAGCATTTCAAAAAAGAGTCTCGGATTTTGAAACAAGGGTCTCGGCGTCTCGGGTTTGACCATTCAATACCCCTTACAGAAGTAATTCTCAGGCTCGGATTTTGAAACAAGGGTCTCGGCGTCTCGGATTTGACCATTCCATACCCCTTACAGAAGTAATTCTCAGGCTCGGATTTTGAAACAAGGGTCTCGGCGTCTCGGGTTTGACCATTCTATACCCCTTACAGAAGTAATTCTCAGGCTCGGATTTTGAAACAAGGGTCTCAGCGTCTCGGGTTTGACCATTCTATACCCCTTACAGAAGTAATTCTCAGGCTCGGATTTTGAAACAAGGGTCTCAGCGTCTCGGGTTTGACCATTCTATACCCCTTACAGAAGTAATTCTCAGGCTCGGATTTTGAAACAAGGGTCTCGGCGTCTCGGGTTTGACCATTCTATACCCCTAATTTTGATGAACAATAAAACAAAACTACCGGTAATGTACCCATGTAAATAAAAGATGTCTAAACTATAGAATACCATCCAACCCAAGTAGGTCATAGAATCACTGCCACTGCGGTCCACAGTCGTGATCACTTCGGGACAATGGACCACATTTGCAGTTAGTTTCACAGCTTACAGTAATTGGAGTGTTTGTCATTCTCAAATGACTGCAAAATGTGGTAACAGTTAATTCTAATTAAGATGTCTTCAAAAGTGGCCGGTGTTCTATACTCGGTCCTTAAAATATATATTTCTTACAAGTTACAAAATCTGTTCTTGGTAGGGGGACTATCCACGAGGGGGGATCGTACATGGAGGTCATGGGCATGGAGTGTAAAGAGAGGGATTATACGGTAAGTGCCTCAATAGCACCCCTTCTGGTCATGTATCAGTCAATTCCAAACCCGTGCATCCCCCCCCCCCCCGGGCCACCCCCGGGTATTTGATCAGAGGCTTGCTCCCGAGGGTGGGGAATTTGACGAGTATCTAAGCCCTCAGGGGCGGGCATTTGACAAACAGTGGGGGTGGGGCATTTGATCGGTGTTCAAAAAATACATTCTTTCTGTCTACAAATTCGCATCGCTCGCGTCGAAATGGCGAACGTACGTGTCTTCGAGGAATTCCAGGATAATGATTGCGCATTTGTAGAGGCTTGATAGAGTAAACCTGCCAAATTTGAAGGCCACTTTCAGAGGTAAATTGCTTATGTTTAAACCTATAAACGTTTTGCTTCATGAACTTTGACCGACTGCGTGATATTAAGTGCGTGACAAGATTTGTGATAAGTTGAATTTGCTGCGACCCTCGACAGCGCGCGAGTTAAAAACTTAATCAATTATATCGGTAAAAGACGGGCCGATTGGTGCCTGTTGCATACTTTATATATACCAAGAACATAAGCTAACATATTCAATTTCAAACCATTAATACGTTTATTATAAAGTATATAACTGAAACCAAGAACGGTCGAGCCGGTAGAAATTATTGTTCTCATCCCTGACCGGTTGAAGGTGGTTTTCACCGTCGGTGTTTCCTGTGAAAATATTTTTTTGGGGGTTATTGGCACTTTAAGTTAGAGATTCTGAATAAAACAATGATTTCATTTATTTGTCAATAGTCTTTGCTTTGTAAAATTTTCTGATCCGGTCCCCGATGGTGGGGCATTTGAACAGCCTGGATGAAAAACTGGTGGGGCATTTGAACAGTTTTTCTGCCTTGGTAGTGGGGCATTTGATCGAATTTTTTTCAAAATGTTCAAATGCCCGGGAGTGGCCCGGTGGGGGGGGGGGGGGGGGGGGAGATGCACGGGTTTGGAATTGACTGATACATTATATTAACAATGTTGTGGGAAGCCAAGAATGTTTCCGTCACCATAATGGGACTGCATTGTTAATTTCCGTTAATTGTCCTTTGTTGTTGAACTTATACACAAAAGCAAAGTCTTTAACATCAGAAACGATTGCCTTAGTTCTGTGCCGATTCCTCATTCCCGTCCATGTACGTCTGAAGTATTTCCTAACCTCTCTTGGGCTCATTCCTGAGCAATGAAAAAAACTTCAGTAATGAGCCTTGAGAGGTGAAGGAGATAACTTCAGCCTTCCCATTCTTAGCTAAGTAGCAAGATGGCTCTTTGAAATTATCGCAATCTTCTGCATAAGCCACTACTCCTCTGATCACCCCAAATATACGGCGGGAATGTCTCGTTTTATAATTTTCTGCAGAGTAGGGCCTCCCAAATTATTGACTGTTTCTCCTCGCCATTCTTCAGTGGATCGCCTGAAGCCATAGCCTGGACTCCTTTAGAAACAAAGCAGCTTTCTTTGAGAAGGCGAGCGGCGTTAGTGCTCTCACTTTGACTAAAAAGTCCTTGACTGTTGCAGGACAGGCAACAACACTTCGACCAATCGAGGGCACTGGGCAGTCTCCTGAAGTACGCAATATTAATGCATTCTTCCCCCCTAAAAGCCTCCAGCCACTCATGTAATTTCTCTCGCTGGTCGACCTCCTTGATCTCCTCTTCCCCGTTATCCACTTCTTCGTCACTGCATGCACCCGACTCATCTTCGCGAAACAACAGGTCAAAGACAAATACATGTTTGTTTATATTGAAACGAACCGCCATCTTGACAAGCCTTCGGGCGAAAAACCGCTGGTCGAAAAAGCTGACAGGCAACGCTCAGGCGCGACACGATTGGTCAGAGAGAATGACAAACTGCCGATTTGATTTGGCGACCTTTTGTGCCCGGCGTGGTTAAACTCTTATTTATGGAACGCCATCACTGTCTTATGTCTTTAAATGTTATTATACGCTGTGCTTTCGTCATTACACGCTGTGCTTTCGTCATTATACGCTGTGCTTTCTGCATTATAATGAAGAAAGCATATTACATAATAACATTTAAAGACATAAGACAGTGATGGCGTTCCATTCTTATTATCCCCAGTTTGTTGCCGACCGTCTGTTTTCCGTTCGGACAAGTAATCGAGACGATCGCTGTTTTGTTGCTCGAGATTATAAAGCCGGTTTGTGGATAACGAATGCAGGACAAGTGTGCGACTGGAGCCTGTGTGGTGTGTTCTCAAAAGTTGTTCCGATTTATTTTTATTTTGTCCCGACATATCAACGATTCCTGGTAAATTCCCTGAGCCTACCAATCTTAAGATTCCCAGCACAAAAAAAACTGCTGTTCTTCCCAGTGAAGTTTAAACACCGGAAATGAACTGTATTGTAAATGCTAGTTGTGTTTTGAACCGCCTGCTGGACTTCATCGAAGGTCAATTTAAGAAAATTATTTGCTGCTCACTATCTTGATAACAGGAAAGATATCTCCTCCCCAAACTATCATCTACATAATTTGTAAAGGCCTAATTCGGAAAGTCATTTACTGATCAAATACGGGCGAATATTTCACGAGAAATTTGTATTATTTGGTATACAACGAACCTTTGAGTAGTAACGCACTTAATTAAGCTCGTTAATAAAGTTAACTCAGTAGGTACGATGAAAACTAACGCTTACGAGTAATACGAAGGTTTTCATACTTTGTTGACTGAAACATAAGTTAATTTCAGGAGGACCACTCACCCAGGGCGTTCAGGTCTGACTGTAGGAAGGCACAATCAACTGAAGGAAGGCACATTCAACTGTAGGAAAGCACAATCAACTGAAGGGAGGCACATTCAACTGTGGAAGGCACAATCAACTGAAGGGAGGCACATTCAACTGTAGGAAGGCACAATCAACTGAAGGAAGGCACATTCAACTGTAGGGAGGCACAATTAACTGAAGGGAGGCACGTTCAACTGTAGGAAAGCACAATCAACTGAAGGGAGGCACATTCAACTATAGGAAGGCACATTGAACTGAAGGGAGGCACATTCAACTGTGGAAGGCACAATCAACTGAAGGGAGGCACATTCAACTGTAGGAAGGCACAATCAACTGAAGGGAGGCACGTTCAACTGTAGGAAAGCACAATCAACTGAAGGGAGGCACGTTAAACTGTAGGAAAGCACAATCAACTGAAGGGAGGCACGTTAAACTGTAGGAAAGCACAATCAACTGAAGGGAGGCACGTTAAACTGTAGGAAAGCACAATCAACTGAAGGGAGGCACATTCAACTGTAGGAAGGCACATTGAACTGAAGGGAGGCACATTCAACTGTAGGAAGGCACAATCAACTGAAGGGAGGCACATTCAACTGTAGGAAGGCACAATCAACTGAAGGGAGGCACGTTAAACTGTAGGAAAGCACAATCAACTGAAGGGAGGCACGTTAAACTGTAGGAAAGCACAATCAACTGAAGGGAGGCACATTCAACTATAGGAAGGCACATTGAACTGAAGGGAGGCACATTCAACTGTGGAAGGCACAATCAACTGAAGGGAGGCACATTCAACTGTAGGAAGGCACAATCAACTGAAGGGAGGCACGTTCAACTGTAGGAAAGCACAATCAACTGAAGGGAGGCACGTTAAACTGTAGGAAAGCACAATCAACTGAAGGGAGGCACGTTAAACTGTAGGAAAGCACAATCAACTGAAGGGAGGCACATTCAACTGTAGGAAGGCACATTGAACTGAAGGGAGGCACATTCAACTGTAGGAAGGCACAATCAACTGAAGGGAGGCACATTCAACTGTAGGAAGGCACAATCAACTGAAGGAAGGCACATTCAACTGTAGGAAGGCACAATCAACTGAAGGGAGGCACATTAAACTGTAGGAAGGCACAATCAACTGATCATGAAGGGAGGCACATTCAACAGTTTACGAGATGTTAACCTGGTGGCATCCATATTTATTGATACTGGGGAAATCTAATTACAGTGATTGTGACGTAGTTAATCACATTCTCGAATACTCTCCCGGGCCGCCAAGGTGATTAAATCATCAAAATTAGTTTACAGTAATTTATGAGGTTTTAATTAAGCGTAACAGTTCTGTTTTCTGATAAGTTAGTTGTTAGCTAGTTAGCAGTTTGATTTTCTGAGCTGCTGCTTGAGCTGCAGCTCTTTGTGGACGACGTTGTGTGTCCTGGCAGGTGTCTTTTTCTCCCTTGTTAGGTTCAGTTTTTTCGCTTGATATTTCCGTCTCGTCTGTCACTTATAGAGGGTAAAATTTCTCGATTGGTCTTGATAATTCTTTGCCTGTACTAACTCGCAGAGAAACGTCTCTCACCAAATCATCTCTTCCATGGTGAAGTTTGGTCACTACTCCTAACCTCCACTGGTTGCGTGGTGTTTCATCGTGAATGAGCACGTGCACTACATCTACTTTGACGTGTTTCGTTATGTTGGTTCCTCTTTTTACTGTGTGGTATTCCCTTAGATTTGTAAGGTACTCATTTCTCCATCGTTCCCAGAAGTTTTTCATTAGCGTGTGATGATGTTTTGTTCTTCTTGTTAAATCACTTCTGTTAGTTTTTGTCGGATCGAAGTCGGAATCTCCCTCTTCTTGCGAGGGGTCTGGTAGAGTCAACAATCTTTGGCCACAAAGGAAATGCGATGGTGTGAGTGGAGGTATATCGTTGATGTCTACATTAGGATATGTCAGTGGTCGACTGTTTAATGTCGCTTCTACTTCAGTTAGAATTGTATTCAACTCTATCATGTTCAGTGACGCTTTGCCAAGTACTTTCTTCAAACATTTCTTTATCAGGCCTACGAGTCTTTCGTAGAAACCTCCCCACTATGGGGCTCTTTCTGTGATGAATTCCCATGTGATGCCTTTCTCAGATAGGAAGTTCTGGCATGTTGGATGCTTGAATATTTCTAGCAGTTCTTTCGCTCCCGCTTTATTTTTTTTGGCATTATCTGATATGACGTGCGTGGGTATTCCTCTTCTTGATGAGAATCGTCTGAATGCTCTTATGAAGGCTACCGCTGTTTGATCTTTTACTAATTCTAGGTGTATTGCTCTAAAGTTGCGCATGTAAACAGACATATGTACATCTTTGTTTGACCGTTTGTGGTGCGCACATATAGTGGTCCAGCGTAACTCAACTCCTGTTGTTTGGAATGTTTGTGATGTCGTGACTCTCGATTTAGGCAAGGGTGGGTTGGTAACGGAACGAAAGAGAGGTCCTTGAATCTTCTTGCATATGACGCACTTAGTAGTAATCTTTCTTACGAGTTTCCTTCCTTGTGGTATCCAGTATGTTTGTCTAACTTGTGTAAGTGTCTCTCCTACACCTCCATGCATGACTGCTTTGTGCATAGCTTGCATCACAAGCACAGTACGGTCTTTCGGTAGCAGAATGGGGAACTTTGCGTCTTTTCAGTTCTAGGTCTGAGTGTTCCAGTCTACCACGACAGCGGACAAGGCCGTTTTCGTCCAAGTAGTCCTAATTGTTGTATCAGTGCTGGAGTTTTCGCTTTGGTTTTGCTCTGGATATGTCTAAATTCTTCAGTATAATGATTTTGTTGTGTGGCTTTCAGAAGTGCGTTTCGAGCTTAACTCTTAATCAGTGATGTCTGCAGTTGTTAAGTGTTTATTTGTTTCTGTGTTTCTCCATCGACGAGTGACGTGGATTACTAGTGCTGTACGTGATACGTAATGTTTTGTTCCATGAGCTATACTTTTTCAGATTGATGATCTTGAGAATACTTGGGTTGTCTTCAACTTTTACCGTCATGCTGTTTAGAACTTTGGGTTCTTCTGTTTCTTGAATTGATTCATGTTCAGTAGTTGGCCAGATTTCTTCTTTCTCCTTTAGCCACGAGGGACCGTGGAACCATAAGTCTTTGGTTGTAAATATCTGTGGGGATACGCCCCTTGTTACTAAGTCAGCTGGGTTATCGTTAGATGGACAATGCTTCCAGCAGGGTGAGTGGACACTTTCTTTGATCTTGTTAACCCTGTTCTGAACAAATGGTTGCAGCCACGACAGTACGATCTTTGAATCACTCCACATTATTATACGACTGATGTTAAGCTGGAATATTGGGGCTCCCTTAAGGTATTTACAGAGTGTCGCTCCTAAGTGTGCTGCTGAGAGTTCCAATTTTGGTAGACTTTTTTTTGCTCTTCGCCATTAGAAAAACTGTAGACATGCCGGATTTTGACGTTTTTCTTAAGTAAGCAACAGCTCCATAAGCCAGTATGCTACTGTCACAGAATATGTGAAGTTGTGAATCGGACGACGTGTCCAAGTCGTAACATCTTTGAATACTAATAAGTGTTATGTGTTGTATTTCGTTTATCCATTTAAGCCATTGTTGTTTATTTTCGTTGGGAATGTTTTCGTCCCAGTTGATGTTCAATTTCCATAATTCTTGTATCATGATTTCCGCCTTAACCGTAAATGGTTCAACGAAACCTAGTGGGTCGTATATTTGTGATGATATGCTAATCACAGTTCTTTTGGTTGTTTTGCTAATTTTATTTGCTTCTTTGATTACCTTCCCTAGCGATAGCGATAACTTATCTGTCTCACTGTCTCATGTAAGGCCAAGAATTTTGACAGTCTTTGATGTGCCAGATTTGTCCTCTTGTATTATGTTGTTCAGCTTCTCTGAATTCGTTGTCCATTGTCGTAGATTCATGCCGGCATCTTGTAAATGGCTTCATGCTCTGTTGTAGTATTGTATTGCTTCTTCTTCGCTATTTGTTCCAGTCACTACATTATCCATGTACATTGTTGCTTTTAAGTCTCTGGACACCCAATCATTCTTCTTGTCAAAGTGGTACTGTAGTGTTGCATTGAGTAAGAAGGGTGATGGTGCCGCTCCAAACAGAACTCGACGGAATCGGAACGTCGCTAAGTTGTCGTCACTAGCAGGTTTCTCTGTCTTTTAGCCACAGAAATCTGGTCGCGTCTCTGTCAGACATGTCTATCTCGATCTGGAGAAATGCTTTCTCTATATCTGCGGTGAGCGCAAAATTGTGGTATCTGAAGTTTAGCAGGATGCGTGCTAAATCTTGCATGAGGTTTGGGCCTTTGTACAAACAGTCGTTTAAACTTAAAGCTTTAGTCGAGGCCCTCGCTGACCCATCGTATACTATTCTTGTCTTTGTTGTGGTGCTTTCTTTATACACAGGAAAATGTGGGATATAGTTCACGAGTCCTTGTTGTGTTTTGGGAACCTTGACTTCCTCAATAAATCCTAGGCCGAGTTGTTCCTGCAGTTGTTCGTTGTACTTGTTGATTAGACTTGGGTCTTTTCTTTGGAGAGTGAAAAGTAAAGTCTTTAGTCGATTTTTACTTAAGTTGAGGTTTGATCGTAACTCGTCCTTATTTGGTTTCCATGGAAGTTTGACGCTGTATCTTCCTGTAGCTTTGTTGAATTGAATTGTTTCTTGGAGCAACTTAATAACTTTATCATTTGCATTGTTGGCTTGATCAGCGGGAATATCGTTTATCTCCCAGAATTTCGTCAGAAGGTGGTTGAGTTTATCGTTATTTGTTGGCCTTGTATCTAGTGTGTGACATAATGTGTTGCATTTTTTGTCGTTGATAGAATCTTGAGTGGGTGTTGGCCCTGAGGGCAGCCACCCACACTTGCTCTGTATTGCCATCCACCTGTTGTCGTTGAATTTCTTAGTGTTTCCAATAATAACTTGACCGTAGTGGTCATTTCCTATTAGTATGTCCACTGTATGATCATCTATCGCATTTGGGGGATTTGCAATTTCTAAGAACTGAAATTCGTGAGGGATTTCGATTTGCTCTAACTTAACGTTAAGTGGTGGACAGATGATTGGCGTGACTAATGCTATGATTATGATATCTTCTTTTACTGTGTGTAGGGTAAGTTTTACAACTTCATATGCTTTTCTTGAGCTTTCTTTGGCACCAAATGTGGAAATGTCTAGTACTTCATTCTGTATGACCTTAAGCTGTAGCTTTTCTTTTAGTTGTTGTGTTATGAAGCTCTTTTGAGAGCCTGTGTCAAGGAGCATTCGTGCCTGACACTTTCTTAACGGTCCGCCTGCTATGATTAAAGCTGTTTGCATCAGAGGATGTTTTGGTGATGCTGAATTTTGCTGTGGTTCATCTTGTTTAGCGTCTTTTTTTCCCCGTATTTTTTGTCTCGTTCTTGATTTGGCTCACAAATCGACGTGTGATGTTTTTGTTTGCAATGGAAACATCTTCCTTTAGAACGGCATTCACTTTTTGGGTGACCTGACCGAAGGCAGTTAAAGCATCTTCTTTTCTGATACAGTATCAATCTTCTATCCTTTGCTGTTTTGACTGTTTCACACTTATCTGTGCGGTGTTTGCCGTCACAGTAGATGCACGGTCGAGGTTGTGATTTGTCGTTTGCGTTAGCGCTTCGTTGTTGAGTTGGCTTCGTTGGTGAGTTTGCTAGTAAGGCGCTAGCAGTTGGTACAAGCGCGTCGTCAGATGTTGGCGGTGAATCGCTTTCTTCAATTAATTGGCCTTTTTCCCTTGTTTCGATTTCTTGGCGAAGCGCGCTCCGTAATTCATTTAACGAACTGTCTGCTAGAGGGTTAGCTCTAAATAGTAAACATCTTATTTGTTGTGGTAGCTTTTTAAGTAATATTGGAATCAATAAACTTCCGTAGGAGTCCGTCTGAACCCCCAATGCTTCTAGCGCGCGAATGTTGCTTTCACAGCTATCATAAAATGTTCTTAATTGGTGCGCTTCACTCGCCGGTGCATTGATTTTTGATAGTGATTCCATATGAGCGTTAATTAGAACTTGTTTTCGCCCGAAACGATCTATGAGCATTTGAATGGCTTTCTCGTAGTTTTGTGACGTTATCGGTAACCTGAAATTGCGCGCGCTGCTTCATCGGTTAACATTCCTTTCAGATAGTTCATTTTATCGATATTAGGTATATCTGGATTGTTGTGTACTGCATTGGCGTAGCTGTCCCAAAATGTAAGCCATTCAAGTGAGTTTCCGTTATATGGTTGAATGTTGAACTTTGGTTAAATTGATGTGTATTTTATGCGCTGCTCTAGTTTCTTCTGAATTACTAATTTGGAACGAACTCACCGCATAATGTTTCTCTTAAATAAGTTCGCCGATCTTAGCTTCCAATACTCGATGTTGTCTTGAAACGTTAGGGCCAGTTCTGTTTCTTCTCTTATGTCTTCCTCTTTTTCTAAGGCTCTCACAATTTTGTATCCATGTGGCTAATTTTATCGATTCGTCTCGAAAGTCGTCCCATTATGGCTTTCAGCTCCGTCTTGTCTATGTCCGTTTCGGCCATAATTCGCTCCGCGCGCTTGATATCTTGCGTACAATGCCCTTTGTACGATCCCCTTACAGCTTTCAAGTGTGTGATTTCTGCCTTGGACATTGTTGACCGGGTTTCGGTACCAGTTTAGGGAATGTTAACCTGGTTCATCCATATTTATTCTTATACTGGGGAAATCCTAATTACAGTGATTGTGACGTAGTTAATTAAATTCTCGAATAGGAAGGCACAATCAACTGAAGGAAGGCACATTCAACTGTAGGAAAGCACAATCAACTGAAGGGAGGCACGTTCAACTGTAGGAAGGCACAATCAACTGAAGGCGCACATTCAACTGTAGGAAAGCACAATCAACTGAAGGGAGGCACGTTCAACTGTAGGAAAGCACAATCAACTGAAGGAAGGCACGTTCAACTGTAGGAAAGCATAATCAACTGAAGGAAGGCACAATTAACTGAAGGGAGGCACATTCAACTGTAGGAAAGCACAATCAACTGAAGGGAGGCACATTCAACTGTAGGAAGGCACAATCAACTGAAGGGAGAAACATTCAACTGTAGGAAGGCACAATCAACTGAAGGGAGGCACATTCAACTGTAGGAAGGCACAATCAACTGAAGGGAGGCACATTCAACTGTAGGGAGGCACAATCAAGAGGGTCTGAATTGGGGGGGGGGGTCTACATGTCAGTTGTCAGTTAAAATTTTGCCCATTTGTCAGTTGTCAGTTATTTTTAAGGTCGTTTGTCAGTATTCAGTTAACTCCATTCAGACCCTCAATCAACTGGAGAGAGGCATAATTAACGAGGATATAATTATAAGATGTAAGCAGTCTTTGGTTGCGAGTTCTACTGGAATGAATAAGTAATGGCATTCAAACTAATTCAATTCCTAACCTCTAAATGTTTATGCTTAGACAGTGACTTTTTCTTTACTGTTAATGAGATATTCAGTGAAATATAGGTCACGTGACTATATTATTCCCTTAATATATTCTCATTGTGTTAAGGCCCAAATGTCTAAGAAGGATTGTATTGGACTTACCATAACGATCATTTATCCAATGTTAGTTTTCTGCGATATTTGAAACTGAAGACCGGGCAATTTTCGAACTTTTCTCTCATTTATGACGTCATAGATCACGTGGTCGCTCTACATTGTTTTTAAAACAATTATGGAAGTCGATATCGACAAAACTTTCAGTTAACATTGGAGATTAATAAATATGAGTAAAGTTAGGAACGGAAACCTGAATTCTCGGGGGAGGTCTAATAGCCACTAGAATATTTTCCCCTCCACATGTAATTATGTGCTTGACTAAATATTTAAAGGTCATGAGTATATGGTTTTAAGTATCCCACATGGAAGAAACGGGTTTGAGAAATAAGAGAAGAACGTGCAGATTGAAATACGTGATCCCACATGGATTACGTTGAAGGTTATGATGAAGCCAGGTCAGTTTGGGTTCGATTTTTTCACCCGGGAGCGCAGGGCTAGTCGTGCCAGAGGGGAGCAAGAGTTGATGCTTTTCACCCTCTCATGTCCAGCCTGTATTGTCTTCTAGTTTTCCCTTATTACGATGCAAGGGAAAATTAGAAATATGCATTGTTCCTGCAGGGAAATTTAGAAATTTCTCTGTTGAAGACAATGCATATTTCTAAATTTCCCTTGCATTTGTAGTGAACAAACAAAGGAATCCGAGGTGATTGACGGCATTACAACCGATTATTTAAACATCAATAGAGGGGTACCTCAGTGAACGGTACTGGGTCCCATACTATTTTCCATCATGGTTAATGACATTAAGGCCATAAGTCCCAACAGTTTGCTAGTTAAATATGCTGATGACCTCACTCTTAGCATTCCAGTAAATACTAAAAACAACCGAAATTGTAATATAGCTGACTTAGAAGTACAATCCATCATACAGTGGTCAGAAAATAACCACATGAAGTTTAATTTTAGTAAGACATGGGAAATGTTGCTTAAGGGTAGATGTCCTAAGAAGCCACCTGCCCCTCTTCCTATTATTGAGCGCAAAGATCAATTGAAACTACTTGGAGTTACTTTTGAAGACCGTTCCACTAATTGGGATACTCATGTAGAATTCCTTTTGAGTAAAGCTAGTAGTCGGCTTTATATACTAAGAGTATGTAAATATTATAAGTATCCAATTGAGCATTTAGACCTGCTCTTTCATAGCCTTATTATTTCTGTATTCACCTATGCCATCGAAGTATGGGGATGCTGTTTCTATGATAAATATCTCAGTAGAATAGATAGAATGTTTGCTAGAGCTTTTAGATCAGGGTATATTGTTTGGAGAAATACAGTATTTGCAGTATTTTAAACTCTAGGGATAAGAAATTATGGAACAGAATCTCTCAAAATCATACTGCCCTTGACGATCTGTTTCCACCACAGAGATCCAGACAACTCCGTGATAGAGGGCATAACTATATCTTGCCTTGTGTAAAAACTGAGAGGTTCAAATCCATTTTTATAAATAGATGTCTTTTCACTTTGTGATAACATAATTCTTTTTCTTTTTATATATTTTGTAAAATATTGCACGTTTGATGTGGTATATTTGTTAATAAAGACTATTATTATTATTATTATTATCATGGTATTATTAAAGGAATCGTATCCCTTAATATATACTGCCTAAAGGCTCGTTGTATACCAAATAATACAAATTTCTCGTGAAATATTCGCCGGTATTCCATAGAAAACCACGAAATAACCAGTAAGTATTCTGAAATAAAAGTAGTAAAATGTCCGTATAGTTTCATTCCATTTTTATGAACAAATTATCTTCCAACCAATAGGAACAGCCAAAAACAATAGCTACGAAACAGGCACGATTGATAAAGTTCCGAATATACGATTTGCTTTATAAACGACATTTGGAACTGCAGTGCAAATCGTAGTTTTAATATTTTTTTAAATTGGAGGAATTAGAGGTCTTCCTACCCTTTAGGGCGATTCATGTTTCAACCAATGAGATCAATAATTTTCACAATGCAAAATTAATACCTTGTTCCATCTGAATGCCGTTCGGTGCCGTACTTCTTACACGAATCATTACTTAAAAAATAATGAGGGTTGCCTGCGTAGCGGCACAGCACCTGCAGTCACAACATTGTGTTTTTCCTATTTTCCGTCCGCCAGGCTATAATGAAGTTTGCCTTTTCCTTTCAATCATTTGAGTAATCAAACTCATCTCTTCTATGAGAACACACATTATTGAAAGTAAATTGACAAAATGAGAGAAGAAATGTAATCTAAGAGAGTCGATAAGTTGTCATTAAAAATAATGAGGTTTGCTTTTTCCTTACGAGTTTTTCCGGGTGCCGTCAAACAGTAATAAGATTTATTGCCTGATTAAATAATTCTGTTGACTATGGTTTTGGCATCCTTCAGATCTGAGAAGGCACAACGTTCACTCCTCGTTTACCTTATGTAAATTAAATTAAGGCAAAGATTTCGCTCGGCAACGGTTGCGGAATCGAACCGAAAGCCGACTGATGCTCTACAAAATAAAATAAACCATTTAATGTTCGTTTGGCGAGTAATATATCAAATTTGTTCGTTTGCAGAGAAATCCAGATCAAATTTGTTCGTTTGGCGAAGAATATTAGATCAAATTTGTTAGTTTGGCGAGGAACGCAAAACGACGCCAGCTTTAAATTTTAGACCAAAAATTAGCCACAAAAGAATATTTGCTGAAGAAAATTAGTTAGCATGCAGTATTTCTACAATAATCAATGATGAATTAACATGATTTACATTGAAGTAATATTCAAACATCTGAAAAATCGTGAGATGCAATTCAATTGGAATCTTGAAGGTCTTGAAGGTATTTGCTTTGCGTGTAATGAAAGTTTTAATTAAAATGACTGTTGGGGTATATTAATTTTATAAATTGAATAAGTCAACTTTTCCGACACCAGCTATAGGTAACAGAAGTAAATACTAAGATTGAATTTGCGTGGAGCCTATTTGTTAAAGACCTCGAAAGCACTTATAAAACGGAACTTTGTGCAGTAGAAGCGTTTAGTTATAATGTGGAGTCTAAGACTATTGGTCACAGAATTGCACTAGTTGCTGTCCCGTGCGTCAATTGATCTGACTGGCTGTTGAGGATAATATAATTATTACCAACACAAGTACACAGTTATTCGAGCTAAACTTCGCGGATTCTGGAGTTCATAAACTTCCCAGTAACTGAATATGATTGCCAATAATTCAAGCTTTGCATTGAAGGTCCCACGGGACGGAAATCTTACTTATATTTTTCATCCGAACGAGACCACGAATGCAATGACAATTTTCGCCTACTGCGCCATTATGGTACTATCTTTCATAGGGAATACCTTAATCATCGCCATAGTTTACAAGAACATGAATCGCCGCATGAGGACTGCCAGCAATCACTTCATCGTCAACATGGCAGCAGCAGATCTTCTTCTGGTGTTGTGGAATATGCCTCCCTCTCTCAAATGGCTTGTCTCTGGACCAGAATGGCTTGTAAGTGGAACGTTTGGTACAGCTGTGTGTAAAATCAGCATGTTTTTCTGGTTCGTGTCCATTCTTTTGTCTACTGGGAGTCTTACGGCCATCGCTGTGGATCGCTTTCTTCTCGTGTTCTTCCCTTTAAAGAAGATCCTGACATTGAAGTTGGCATCTGTAACTATCGGTGCTACTTGGGGTATTGCTGTCGCATTCAGCGCACCAGTTCTGCATTACACAAACACAACAGAATACAACGAAAAACTCTACTGTTTCATGAACTTCGCTAGCCACAAATCATTTTCAACTTATTCTGTGATTGTCTTTGCCTTGTTCATAGCGACACCATTGCTGATCCTGACTACTCTGTACGTTGCAATTATTGTCAAGTTATTCGTTCATAAAACACCCGGGGAAAATCTGAGTCGTGAAAGAATAGAGAAAAACGATCGCACGAACTGTAAAATATTTCTAATGCTGGTAACAATAGTTGTGTTGTTCGCACTGTGCTGGCTGCCGTTTTGGTTCGGACACATCTACTGCATGTTACACGACAACAACGTCTCTTCCATCTGCTCCGTTTCCTTTATGGAACTAGCGACATTGTTCACGTTTATCAACTCTGCTGCTAATCCTTTAGTGTACTTTATATTTAGTGGAACATACCGCAGTGGTGCCAAGTCGCTATGTGCTTTAATGTGCTGCAGAGTTCTGTCACCTCAAATGGCAGTGAACACAGTGGACTCATGCCATCGCCGGTCCCGTAACAGAGTTGCAGCGACAACTGAAATGTGAACCTTTCTCGGTGAATTACACCGAAGTCACAGTCGAATAAAGATGACATCTATATCAACTGAACATCACCCCTTACTATATAATCAGTGTTTCGTCATATAATCGACCCCTCTACAATTTCAGTAATATATTGCTCACATACAGAACTGATTTTATGATCGTATCACAGTGAGTGTTCACTGGTAGGGTTTTGTTGACTAAATGCGTATTTTTAAAACTTACTGCATAATAAATATAACTGATCACTGCAGCTCCGATCCTCAAGTGTGGGAATTTAAGAACTCAATACTGTTTCGCGGCTCTTTTCATATGGTTATTCCTTTATGAAGAACGATGCACATTTTATTAATTGCAGAAAAAAAACTTACATATGTAGATGCGAATATTTCCACAGGACAATCAGAAATAGTTTTGTTTTTTGTATTCGTATTAAATTATAGTTACAAAAATGAAAACCCGAGGCCAGAGGCTCAAGAAGGACGGGTAATGAAACGAAAAACAAAAGAGCAAATTAGGACCCGAAATTAACGCTCGCCGAAACTCGCAAAATCAGTTTCTAGACGATTATCTAATTTGCGAGTGAAAACAACTTTAACTAGCAAATTTCTGCGAGTCGATTTTCGTTACAACTTAGAGTCAAGACAAGAGAACTTATCATTCACACTGATTCGACTGAAAACGTAAATAACAGGAGTAGCATGAAAAATACACTGGATTGAGGTCATTCGATTTAAAAATAAGGGCAACACAAGGTCTGTGCATGTGTGCAGCAGCCAAAGTAGCTTCGAATTCACAATCTTTAATTTGACGACTCGTCGTTATGCAGTGCTGATGGTATAAAACACCTGTTATCTAATAACCTAAAGTGCGCTTTTTTACAGTTTTCGGTGCATTTTATTGGTCTTTATTCAAATGTGAAAAAGGCTTACATTACTTACACTTTCCCGTTAGTTCGGTCCCTCGCAGCTTAAAAACCGGGCAGAACATCTGGAACCCGGCAGGTAGAATAACCGATGAAGCCAAGCGAAGTCTCCCTCAAACGAATCTGAGACTCCCGAGAGCCCTTTTACTGGACTTCACGAGTTGGAGGAATTCTTCTTTCTTCAGTGTGAACAATCAGTTACGAGGGCTCAAAAAAGAACAAAAAAATTAAAAGAGTTATTAATAAGTATTCCTCTCGTGGAGGTGCCCCTGCTCTTTAAGACTCTAGGAGTTTTAAACCCTAGGATTGAAAACGCAGTTGTTTCCGTTTTTCGACCTTCATAGGGCCATTATGATTGATATTTATTCAGCCACATAATAGTTTTAATAACTTTCTTTGTTTCAAAGTAAGCGGCATCAGGTGATGTTCTGATGTCAAGCAGTGGAGCAGGTTTATCCGGTACCTCCGATGTGAGAACACATTAGGGGAAGTTGGTGACAAAATATTTATCAAATGCTCTATAGCATCTTCAGCATAAGGACAGGGACGTGATTTATATGATGTTATCTTTTTAGCAGCGTAAAGCGAAAGTGCATTGGTACAAATGGTATATATAGCATGTGTTAATACAAGGATAAGGATCGGGTTAGAGTAATTGAGAACCGTTGCCCGAATCAACAGCGAAAAAAAGGTTTCTTTTATGGATTGAACAATTCAGTCAGATTCACTTTCACAGCATGCCATTATCTGTTTTATTATATGGCATGGTAACATGGAAAACGCGGGGAATGGGGGAGGGGATACTCCCAGAAATTTAGGATAGGGTGTGCCGCGGCGATATCAGTGTTCAATAATACTGGTAAGTCTATGAATAGTTACCAGTTTTCATAACAAACCAAAAGAAATTGAAAATGTAACATCAGGCAAGTATCTTAGGATTATGCTGAGTGCTTAAAGTTTGGAAACGTAACACTTGCATTTGACGCTAGAAAGTTCAGTACTCGCGGAAGTACGCAAGGCTAATCACTATCGGCTGTTATGGACTGGAAACTTACTTTCATAGCTTAATATTTATGTCGATTGGTCAGAAGGATATTATTTAAGATGCTATGGTCCTTTCGGCATCAGGAAATTTTTAAACGGGAGTTTTCGTACAGTATTTCAAGCTATGCTGCGGTGCGAGTTCAGTAGTCACAAATGTCCGTGAAACTAATTTAGCGCGTTCCAGTTATTTTCAGTTTGCTCTATGGGTTCTCATGTATTCAATAATTACTTCTGGAGCTTCATATGTATGTCGATTGGTCACAAGGATTTACTCTTTCAGTTTCCCCCGTTAGTTTGGACATTAGCGATTTATTCTTGGAGATTTCGTACAGTTTTGCGACCGTGTGTCGAAAGTAGAAAAGTTCGCTTGTCACGAAAGTGCGTAAACTGACCCGGTAACCGACTGACAAGTGGTTTCCTAGCAGTTTGATGTTTGACTCTCATGTTGTCGATAATAACTTCTATAGCTTCATATGTATGTCGATTGCTCACAAGGCTATCGTGTTTGAGTTCATGAGGTTGTTTTCCCAGCAAAGAAAGGTTTTATCTAACTTTTCGTAGTCTTTGCACTCCGGTCGGTTCATATAACTTCAGCCTCGTTTCCAAGCCGTAGATATATATTTCTTCGTATCGCTGTTGAAAACTGCTATATCATTTAAAATATGACTTGAAAAGTTGCCATGTGTTTCGTGAACTCTACTGGACATCCAAACCCTCTTCGCTTCTGGTTGGAATGTCAAAAAGCTTCCAATTTCTTGCGTTTTTCGGCTGCTGAATTCAGAGTACTCAGTGGCGGTCTTCCCCGCCCGTAAGCATCACTTATACTTTTTTTGTTTTATTTGTGTTGCAGTCTGCAACGACTAATTTTGAATAAACAAATAACTGAAACTCGTTTAAGCACATCTTACATTTCCATAAATGACCAAAGGAGGCAAGGATGAGTTAGTCAAAAAGAACACTGATGGAAGTCGATTTAAAATCGATATTTCACCGCTCTGAGAATTTTGTTCCGGGCCGTAACATAATTAAAAAATCATCAGATTTTCACACATGCGCAGTACCGTAACACAGCGCCTTCAATAAGGTAGCGCTGAAGGCATTATTTAAACTAAGAAAAGTATGGTTGAAAACTTCAGAACCAACATAAGACTAACTCTAAAGCTCTTGGACTCACTTTTTAAACCAGCCCTGCTCTACGGTATAGCGAGATTTGGGGAGCTGAGACGACTAAGTCAATAGAAATCGTACACAATAAATTCTGTAAACTCCTATTGGGAGTTAACAAAACCGCCACAAACACAGCCTGTAGAGCAGAATTGGGAAGGTTTCCACTAATATCCTTTAAGTTCTGGTTCAAGCTACTCAGAGCAGAGGGAAATACGGTACGCTATCGCGTGATATCCGAATTAGGACTTGCCGATTTGTGGATCATGCAGCCCGATGAACCTCGCGAGCAAAAGTATTATCAGTTTCAATAATAAAGCAGAGGCTGGAAGACATCAAAACTGGTGGTCAGGAGCGCAATTCACAATGATGACAGAAAAGATAAGGATCAAAGAAACGAGCTGCGAACATTTCGCACTTTTAAAATTAGCTACCCACTCTTTACATAAAATTAATTTGCCGGTTAAGTATTGTGTAAGCGAGACTGTGTCTGTGAGACAACATTGAACGTTATTGCCGACATCGCATCCTTTCTAACGAGTTTCGGTTGATTTTAGATTACGTTGCAGGCGTTTCGGTGGAATCAGTTGAGTTATATCAACTGGAAAGGCGGAACAATGCCCTCTGGTTGTGTGACGGTCCCATTCTCCCCTGATCCCACCCTAGCTATTAAATTATAAACGAAGTTTTTAAAACTTGGATGTCATGTGGAAAACACGTTAAAAGGCTCTAGTTTTAACTATTTCCGACGGTGGCAAGGTTAGTAACGCAATTCGTAGTTTTTGAAACGCCAACTCAGCGTTTGGCCTACCCGGTAAGGCAAGTTGCTAGACAAGTCTATTAAATTTACGGACTTTGCATGGGCAGTATCATCGTTCCTATAATACACTAAATATTTAGACAGGTCTAAGAGCGGAGCTCCCAAGTAACGACCCGAAAAAAAAAAAAATATGAATACACAAACATAACTGCTAGAATCAAGGGAAGTCATTGCAAAAGGTTTAGAAGAAAAAGAAACAAGAAAAAAATTATCACTTCGTTCAACAGTGCGCGCGCAGGTGCAGCACTCTTTAAGGCACGTCGCTCGCCCAATGTCGTACCCAGATCCCGTGTGTCTCGATGATGCGCAGTAAGTAAAAAATGAGTCTGCGTGCGAGAGTGGTCGCTCCCCGCGCGCCGGAAGTCTCGCTCCCCGCTCGTCGGGGTTCGGGCGCGAGGGAAACCGGGAGTCAGCCAATTTTTGCTTTCATTCCATGTGTATGGTGCACCGCTCGCGAGGGAGCTCCGCTACAAGTTATAACCTCTTACTAATTCCAGGAAACGGTACCGTGAGGTCGATTTAAACATGTTGTCTGGGGACTTCCATACGGTCCGAATACAGGCTGCGCGCAGCCTCTAGTTTACATTAAATTATCATCCTATTTTCTACAACACATGACAACACACGACAACACACACCGTGTGTCAGGTGGTAATAGGCCTTTTGCATCAATTGATCACGTGACGATTTTCCCATAGCAACGCCTTGTGTGGAGGGCAAGCCATTCTAACTTTCCTTGACAACAGAGAGAGCGTGGGAGACGCGAACGTGAAACCTCGATACTAAAAGTTCTGCCGGTTCCTTTGTTATTCGTTTTCAGCTCAAATTTATCATAACTATTTAGCTTTAAATCTTAAAGTTCAGTGTTAGAGGATTTTAAGAGCCGTAAGACGATCAGAAATAGCTTTCTGAAGCCAAAACCGAACCGGACTCTGCGAGTTTAATACTCGCAACATGATGGCGGCCTCAACAGACGGTAAGAACTGAGCTGACTTCGGGAATGTACTTTTCTTCCACGATTTAAATCGTTTTTATGTTCTAGAAAAATTATCTGATGACAGGAGATGTATCTATTTAATACTCTACCATAGCCGAGGAGATGCTAGGAGACGCTGGTGTTGTATAAACTGGAACGCGCTACCACTGTTGTGTGCCACAAATATATGCAGTGGTGATTCACGCTATAACGATGGACTTTCCCTTCATCGCAAAAATTCCCCGGTAAAGACATGGGATTAAGGTCTCAGTGGATCACCAAAATACGAAGTAACGAGGGGCTTTATTTCAAGATTACAGGCTCTAGTGTTGCTGGTGATTTGAAGAAAAAAAGAGAACCTGTCACAGGAAAACCAGCTACTCAACAACCTATAATATCAGGTTGTTATTCGTACATCAGTTTATAATATCTCTGTAGCCTGTAACGCGTTCAGATACATCATTCTCCTGTCATCACATAATTTTTCTAGAACATAAAGACGATTTAAAGCGTGGAAGAAAAGTACATTCCCGAAGTCAGCTTCTTACCGGCGCCAGCTGTTGTCTCATGTTGCGAGTAACTCGCAGAGTCCGGTTCGGTTTTGGCTTCAGAAGGCTTTTTCTGATCGTCTTACGGCTCTTAAAATCCTCTAACACTGAACTTTAATATTTAAAGCTAAATATTTCTGATAAATTTGCGCTGAAAACGAATAACAAAGGAACTGGTAGAACTTCTAGTATTGAGGTTTCACGCTGGCGTCTCTCACGCTCTCTCTGTTGTCAAGGAATTTTAAATGGCTTGCCCTCCACACAAGGCGTTGCTATGGGAAAATCGTCACGTGATCAATTGATGCAAAAGGCCTATTTAAAGGAAACCCTGGCTGTTGGAACAAGTTGCCGTTAAATTGTGGCAATATGGTCTAAGTTGAAAATATGGTGAAAAAAATGGAAAATATATTTAAGTTTAAAAAAAAAATTGACACGAATATGAGCATGGGCGCCGCCATCTTGGACCGGAGGAAGTTTTTTTCGCGGTCCCTATTGTCAGAAACGGTATAACAGGGACCGCCAAAAACGTCATCAGATCCAAGATGGCAGCGCCAATGGCAGTCAATTTTTTTCAAAAACTTAAATATATTTTCGAATTTGTTCAACATATTTTCAACTTAGACCATATTGCCACAATTTAAAGGCAACTTGTTCCAACAGCTAGGGTTTCCTATAAAGTGTATTTAAATCGGATCCTCATTTTTTGTGATCGCCTTAGCTGCGCCAGCCGAAATATCAAGTACCGAACGTTCTTGTCTGGCCAACACTCGGCTGATCGAGAACATCAGTTTGTCAACTGATTTTCTATAAAAAGTAACACATTGATTTATCATGATGATGAAGTATATTTTTAATGCGAAGTGAATGTGAATTCTTTTAAATATAAATCACTTTGTACAAATAATTACAAATCATGTTTGACTATAGTATTTTCAACATTCGTTGCAGTGTCATTTCTAGTTAGATTACATCTATGTAATACAGCACTTGCAGTGACTACTGAAAACGGGGCCACTTAGACAACGAGAACCAATCACATTGCACTTAGACAACGAGAACCAATCACATTGCAATTAGACAACGAGAACCAATCACATTGCAGACTTAGACAACGAGAACCAATAACATTGCACTTAGAAAACGAGAACCAATCACATTGCAGACTTAGACAACGAGAACCAATCACATAGCAGACTTAGACCAATCACATTGCAGACTCAGACAACGAGAACTAAACACATTGCAAAACGAAAATAAAGCATTCCAAAGTAAAACTCATATCATATTCACTCGATTTTCTTCATTCAAAAGACTTCAGAACTAGTCCACCAAATTTGCCTTTTACCTGATCGAAACTCGAGCAAGTTGAAATTTTATTTTCTTCTACTCGACAGTGATTGGCTCAAATAATCGTAAGTTGGAACACGTTATTTTCGTTCTGCAATGTGATTGGTTCTCATTGTCTAAGTGGCCCAGGTTTCAGTAGTCGCACTGTAAGGAGCTAAGTCGTATATATTTTTACACTAGATGTGGTTCATTAGATATTCTTCATTACTTGTAAACAAGCCGTATTCAGCTAGAGTCATGATTGTTTTATGGTGTGATGGCGTGTGACATACATTACAATGTTAAAAGACCAAGTGATTTCTGATGTCAGGTCAAGTTTGATTTGGATTCTGCGAGCGACTCACTGGTGGAGTGGCAGTCTTTACTAGCAAGGTACTACCCATCAAGAGCGCTGCCTAGTCTTCACAACAAACGCTTGCAAGACATTGCAATACTCGTGTTGAAATTATTAAAAAAATATTTAAAATATCCTAAAAATATATTTAAAATATATAAACCTATCGATTAGGGCTACAACTTAAAGTGCCATTGCGATAAAATTTTAATAAATGCGATAAAATTGTAATAGCGATGTTTTAAAGTTGCTATATTTTCACCAGTCCAAACCGGTTTTCGCGAAAACGATGGGAAGTCGTATTTTGTGGACTCCGAATCTTGAGTTTTTATGTCCGCCATTACGCGAACCAAGTGAACACATTTACTCCACAAAACAACCTTCGCGCGAACTTGTAATCCAATGATACAGTACCATTATACTATAGCTCTATTGTTTTTGAACTGCTCGTTTATAAGGTTAGGGTAAAAGAAAAGAAAAGTAACTTTATTTAACGTCGGTAACTCGTGAGTCTGGCGAGACTGATAAACTTGAGGCCGACGTGGGACATACGATTTTTCGTCCTTATCCGAAAAGACGTGGAGGTCTAACCATCTGCAGTTCGAGAACGAGAGTTTCACAAAGGCAGTACCTTCTACTCAGTTATTTTAAGACCCCGAGTGTTGATCCGGCCGGGGTTCCGACCCGCGACCTCCCGCACGACAGAACAGAGCTCAACCACTAAGCTAACCGGGAGGCGGTATGCATATATTGTTCGGTTAGCCAATACTGTGGCTCGTTTCGAGCGGTACTATCTGGCTCGAACTTATAGTATTGCAAGATATTTTACAATTTCTCCACAAAGAAAAGAAAAGAAATATGCCTTCAAAAGAGTGTGTTGAGAAAATGACATCACGACAACAAATCGCTGGTTGAAAATCGCAGGCTAGCGGGAAAGCACTTCAGTAATGGCGAACGTGATTGCGACGGTAAATTCGTAGTCTCATTTGGTCATTTGGCAATACTTTTCACTGATTTGGATATTTCAGTCACTGTGTGTCCTTTTGGAAGACAAAATTGCCAAAAGAAATGGTCAAATGTCGTCGTAGTAGCACTTTAAGGAACGCTGTTTTCCTCTTCCGACATTTAGCATAAATATTACGGAATACCTAATATTAAAAACGTTTGAAACGCTGGATAATAGCTAATGACCTCTCCAGCTTGATAGATAATAACTGTAATAACTGCCCGGGCTCTGCTGCTGCAAGAAAGTGACCAGGGTACGTACGCCTTGTTTTTATCTTAATCAATTTTTGTAAACATCCAGTCTTATGATTAACTTACATTTTATCTACTTAGCTAACTAATTCATTACCAATTTAATTATGTTTTCTTCATTCACTGTCAGTTCATTTCTATTAGTCATGGCATATCTATTTTACAATTCACTCATCTGTGTATGTATTTGTTTTTAAGCCAAATCAATACATTGACAAATAAACAAAGTTTTACTACTACAACTAAGTCTGTGTTTACACACTGGGTTCACAGGTATGTCCTGTGTGTACCAAGGTGTGATGGAATCTCCTGTGTGTACCAAGATGTGATAGTGGAATGTCCTGTGTGTACCACGGTGTGATGATGCAATGTCCTGTGTACCAAGGTGTGGTGGTGCAATGTCAGGTGTGTACCAAGGTGTGGTGGTGGAATGTCCCGTGTGCACCATGGTGTGGTGGTGCAATGTCCTGTGTACCAAGGCTTGGTGGTGCAATGTCAGGTGTGTACCAAGGTGTGGTGGTGAAATGTCCTGTGTACCAAGGTGAGGTGGTACAATGTCACGTGTGTACCAAGGTTAGGGTGGTGCAATGTCCTGTTTCTACCAAGGTGAGGTGATGGAAAGTCCTATGTGCACCAAGGTGTGGTGGTAGAATGTCCTGTGTTTACCAAGGTGTAATGGTGAAATGTCCTGTGTTACAGCTTATAAGTAATGAGTGCTGGTTCATCAAGTAATTTACGTGTTAATCTTGGAAAATCTGGTCGAAGATCACTCCTACTGCGAATACAGACTTCTGCTCTTCTGTTATCCAAATATTTTGCATGGCATAGACCCATTCGAAAAATGGCGTCCAATTTAAAAAGCTATTGTCCTGGTAACGTGAACACGAGGCTAGTCAGTACACACAAAAACTTTTGACCGTGTAAGCGAGGCTAGTCAGTACTAAACAATAGTTAATTAAATTGGACGCCATTTTTCGAATGGGTCTATGGACTTCTTGTGCATGTTTTATTACGTAACGCGGCTGCGATGGCGTTACTCTGGTGTAACTGACCCTTGGATTGCATGACACGTCATATTGTGTAACGCTGTGTAACGTCTTATCCCAAGAATGCATGGATCATCTTGCTGGTGTAATTCAGTCCTTTCAGCAGACTAAAAAATAAGAATGAAACATGTTACGATGCTAGATAAAAAGGTTTGCATAGATGTAATGTTTCAAAGCCTCCAATTCGGACTAGACGGGGTTTCCAGTCCGCGCAATTAGTTCCAGTCTGAGGCGCAAACGACTTCTCGTACTCATTAATTATTCACGAAGTAATATTGTTTTTTTTATCGCCAAATATTAGGTTTTGAGAATTATAAATTGAGGGTTTGGAATTGGAACGAACTTGATTTTAGGGGAATTTGCCGTTTTTTTATTTTATTTTTTATTTGAAATAAAGATTTTACTAACGAACAGGTGTGCAAATATGAAAGGTATTTCGCGGAGGATACAACTAGACATTAAAAGTTACGTCACTTGTTGTTTTCCCCCTGAATACTTTTAATACCATAGATGCTGACAATTGCGTAAAGTATTGTATTGTATTGCTATGCAAATTTGAGATCGAGTCAGAAAATGTTCGCATTTTAATTTTTTAACGCAGTTTACCATGGCTTCCTACGAGAGCGACGACGATAATTTTCGTCTACTCAAACGGTTCTGAAAAAGTCGTTTTTCTAAAGAAGAGCAAGAAACGTTGAAAGAAGCAGTGCCACCCACGACAAGATACAAAAACAAATGGGCGGTAAATTGCTTCAAAGAATGGATAAAATAAAGGAAAAACAAAGTTGCCACATTGGAGCCTACAAGCTTGGCTATAAACCTAAAAGCTATCGATGACCTCGTTTACGAACATTGGGAGAACATGACAGCCTCGTCATTAAAATTCTGGCTGGGAAAATTCGTACAAGAAGTGGCGAATAAGAAGGGAGAACATTATCCGGCGCGGACGCTATACCAAATTGTAGCTGCACTAAAACGACATTTAGAGGCTAAAAATAGGACGGACGCGAACATGCTGGATAAGGCGAACGGATGGTGAGCATTATTTCTATGTACAATTTCTATTTGATAGTATTACAATCGTTGTTTGCAATACTATGATTACAGTGTAATTTTGCAACTCGGTCGAAGGAACTAGGCAGAGTAACTGCTACTCATTTCCATAACTGGAAATCGTTTAGCATAACTGGAAAACGTTTTCCAGTTATGCTAAACGATTTCCAGTTATGGAAATGAGTAGCAGTTACTCTGCCTTGTACTTCCTCTGGTTTCAAGGTTCATCACGTGGTCTGATTAAGCGCATCTTATTGGCTTATTACTTCGTGAATAATTAATGAGCATGAGAAGTTAAAAACTAAAACGGAGCAGTCTTAATTACCATCTGTATAAACAACACCTGTTTACAAAAGCACGCATCACTTCATCGTAAACTCAGCAGGTGGTAGGTCTGATCCGCAATGCGACAAGTTTGTTTGTTGTTGCGTTAATGTCGTGTGGTGTAATAACACCATTTGCTGTACAAACGTGAGTAGGAGTATCGAAGCTCGCCTTCTATATTAACAGCATGCGCAGTAGGAAAATAATAACTCCCACAACGTTATATGAACGACCTTACGCGACTGACATGGACTATTTTGCCTCCGTGCTGTTTTTAAACACAATTTCATAGCTTCGAAAACCCATGCATAATTAATTACCATTTTGTTCAATCAGATGAAGCAAATCAATCTCGTGCATGACCCTTTACTTCTCTTCAGCACATTTCTTAATCCTGATGCACCTACATGTTTTAAGAACATGTTCCATTTTCTCTCTACTACTCGTAGAGCTTCTGGCCGCTGCACCAGAGCCACCATGCATAACCTCGCTGTACCTTACCCTCGCAGTAATTCTGGCAAGCGCACTCTGGCTTATAGCGCTGCTATTCTTTTCAATTCCTTGGATCCTGACTTCAAGCAGCTTGCAACATCTACTACTACGCTCTCTTCTGATACTTTGCCTACCAGGCTGGCTTCTATTAAGCATAAGCTTCGTAACGTTTTTCTTCCGCACATCTCCTCTGTTAACCATCTAGAGGAGCTCCTCTGCTATAACTGTTGCTCCTTGCTTCACTGCTGCTCAATTTCTGGCGCCGCGTCCAGGGCATAGCCCCTTCCACTGCGCATAGTCTTCTAGTAAGTATATTTGTTTTTGATTTTCTTTCATATTAATTATCTTTATATTGATTCCAATTATTTATTATATCTTGTAATGTTGTAGCTAGTGTGTTAATTTTTTCCCATATTTTCTTTCCTCTTTATTACGTCAGTTTATTTGTAACAGAGGGCCGCATGTTAGATAACTATGTAAGGTTAATGTGTCTTCTCTCTGTAAATGAAGAATATTGTATTGTATTGTTTATATCAGGTATCATATAAAGGTTCATATAAAAGGTCAATTATAAAAAGACTCGGGTATTTATACGATTTTCACTGGATATTCGGTTGAGGGCATAATGTTTCAATCGTGAATCTTTATACAGACCCCTCACTCTTACTAATGAAGTGCGCATAAAGATCCTCCAGTCATTCCTTATAAAACCAAGGGCTTCAGCATGAGACTTTCTAAAGTCCCTCACTTTCTAAAGTCCCTCAATCGGTATAAAGACCCGTGTGGAGAACCTCAGCAAAATAAGACAAAACTCTGGTTCTCCCTAACAGACGATCACAACTGCAATGATCCAATAACTAAGAATACAAGACAGGCTCACCATTATGGGACCCACATTTTTTTGTTCCGTATTCCAACTGCGCATGTCAGTGATACACAACGCAGCATTTCATAAATGTCTGAAAATAATTATCTTTTAGGAAAGTTTTTGAAGCCGTTCAATAAACTCACAGTACGTGTTTTATCAAGTATAAAAACACTCGGGCTGTGTCCTTACTGTTCGGATTAGATAAACGTTTATTATACAATATGCATGCATGAACGTGTAACAATCTTTTATTTAACACTATAGTTCATTTTCGACATTCTATTTGCTCTGATGTAAACAGCAGTTCATTTTAACTTGTCTTGTCATGAATGGCTTGCCCCAGAGGCAGGCCGACTGAACCTTTCAAGCATGCATGCTGCAGTAAATCGTGTCGCATTGCAAATGTACATCCACACTAGCAATGCCACTTGTTTGACAAATTCTGTCAATCATTTGGACTTATAAAAACAGGTTTATCAACAGGTTAGTCCAGCTGCAGCAGCTGATGTCAGCCATTACGTGCTCACCTCGTCATACTGTGCGTGAACGGATCAGGTCCACAGATACAGATTAACAAGTCGCTGGCATTTTCTTCCTGTGGAGGAGGGGGTAAGACTTCTAACAGCATCTCATTAGATATTCGACCTTCGTATCCTTCCCACTCGGCCGAGGGACTGGAAATAGTGTAGTACACTTGAAACCTGCGACGAAAATATTTAATCAAAGAAACGGCAACAACAAAGGTGGCCTGAAGCCTGGTCCTTACTAGCGACATAAGCATAAGAACATTCGCATGTGTATTAAACATCTCTGGCTAAATTTTGTCACCACCTCTCATCAGAAGAAAACAAAATGGCGGATGAGTCGTTCTTATGCTTATGTCGCTGCTGTCCTCACTACCTTATGCTTATGCTGTGCATGTCCTCGCTAGGAAAAACAGCAACATACATTGTAAGCATATGCATAAGAAGAACGGAATGTTATGCCGTAAGTACCGTTCTGACGTAGGCGAGGTCATGGGTTCAAAACCGGCCCCGGCCGGACCAACACTCAGGGTCTTAAAATAACTGAGTAGAAGATGCTGCCTTTACATAATCTCGAACAGTATATGATTAGATCTTAACGTCTTCTCGGACAAGTCAACAGAGGACCACGTGGGCGGTTGAGTACTGATTTTCATCGGTAAACGTGTTCCACTCTATACATAAAGTGACTTTGCAATAATTTGAATAAATACTTAGCATTTTGTCTAAAATGACTTTTTTCTTTACTAACAATTCACAAACTGTGTATATTTTCTATAAATCGATGTAGTTGTGATAGAAAGGCGCCATGGAGGATAATGCATTAATGAGATGACGTCGACCCGGGAATCGACCCAGGCTTTTTCTAACGCGGTCATGGGTCAGGAAAGGTCAATTTTTCAACATTTCAAACAAGCGTAGAACATAGAGTATTCTTTTTAAACCAAAAATTTCTTCGCAGAAGTACTCAAAACCTTTCAAAGGTTCAAAGGCAGAAAAATGTCAAGAAGGGTTAGAAGCACTTTAACATTCACTGTACCTTTGATTAGAGTTTTCTACAAGTTCGTCCAGCTGTTTCCTCCATAAGATGTCTTTTTCTTCACGATTTGCAAACAACAATTTCACCGTCCTGCAAAACAAAAACAAATCGGAGAAATTCATCACTGGACAGTCCACCGACCGATACAACTGATACTTCATTCGCTTAATTAAAAACTGCATAGTTAGAGTTGTCGGGATGTTGGCTGTTGTCTGTTACGAGGGGAGCCTGGGTAAGAGGTCTCCTCAAGCGCGTCCTCTACACGGGATGTAAATAAAGGAAAATGAATTGATCAGTGATCTTTGAGAAGGTGCAGATATTAGGCTGACGGAACAGTCAGTCTTTTTTTCCGCTGGCAAAATTAGATTGGTAATTAGTGAACACTAGCTGGCCGTTATTTCCATCCTTGCTTCATTCCCCTACTAATGAAGTGAAACGGGAACACTAGCGTAATGGCTGCTACATACGTTACGATGGGGGGTAGAGGGCGGGCGAGGATGTTCAATTTTGTCCTGTAAATCTACTCACACAGTTGACTTGGAATCCTCGACAATCAGTCGCCTTATCAGCCTCACCATTGGCGTGAAACCTGCAGGTAACAGAACCAACAATAGACCGAGTTAGCTTATAATTTGTTGTCCCAATTCAGATCATGTGACAGCTCTCCAGAGGATTCAGTGCTTTGTTTTCCAATTAGAGAAATTTGTACATTTCCTCTTGGGATACAGAAAACAAGACAACATTACTCAAGGGAAAGATAAGGTGACTTGAATTGGGACAACAAATGTACATTGCATCCAATTATATCTTATATAGCCAATGCTATTTATGAAATAGATTCGATAGTACCCGGTGCTCTGATTGCCGTGTTCGCTTCAGGCTATCTACACACGGGCATGATTTCAGAAGAGCGACATTGAGATTTTCTTCAACTTTACTCATTTTGTTACTTATCACATCACAGGGAGCCCAAGCTCGATATTTATGCATGTTTTTAAGCAGAATTGTAGTGTTGATAGCGTAATTAATTATAACCGAAGAACTCTTGGAAATAAAGTCTAAATTTCTTACAGGACTATTGTTGATTAGTTTTTGTCATTGGGAGAAAGTTACAGTGTCATTGGAGCTATTTTTAATTCACTACCCTACAGAGAGCCACTGTATATAATCTATGTAGGTTGGTGAATTAAAAATAAATCCAATTACTTTGAAACTTCGATCCAATGACAAAAACGAATCAACAATAGTCCATGTAAGAAATTTAAGCTTTATTTCCAAAATTTCTTCGGTTATAATTAATTACACTATCAACATTACAATTCTGCTTAAAAACATACACAAATATCGAGCTTGGGCTCCCTGGGGAGGCGCAGTGGTCAAGCGCTTCGCCTCTCACCTCTGTGGCCCAGGTTCGATTCCCCGACGTGGCGCCATATGTGAGTTGAGTTTGTTGGTATCTCGCCCTTGCTCCGAGGGTTTTTGTCTGGGTCCTCCGGATTTCCTCCCTCCGCAAAAACCAACACGCTAAATTCCAATTCGATCTGAGGTTTAGCCGGGACCTGGATTTGATCAGCCCCCATGGTTGTTCCAGGTCTCGTTAAAAATTCGTGTTTTTTTTTCGCCCCCAGTCCCTCTTATATACCACGATTTGCGTCGTATCATGATCAAAATTGTTGTGGATTCATGGCGTTGGGTAGCCTGAATTTCAGCCGTCTCCTCTGGGTTCGTTCCTCCCGAGAGAGAGGGAGGAACGAACAAGAGGAGACGGCTGAAATTCAGCCTAGGCGTTGGGTAAACTATTGTAAATTTGTTAAATGTGAAAACAGAAACATACAAAGTAGCGTGTAATAATTTTGAACAGGGAAAACAACCAGTGCGCTTTTAACAGATTTCTGCAAGCTGCTATAAAACTAGAAGGTAAAAGAACTTAATATCAACTTATACACATTATAACGACAGTAAATAACGAAACACGTACCGGTGCCTCCAGCAATGAGGCAGACTTCCTTGGCAGAAAGAAGACGAGATTCCTTGAAGTCCCCACTGTAGTCACTAATCACGACCTTATCGCCTGACAATAACGAGGAACTATTTAGCCGTACAAAACATCGCACAGAACGAGTGGACATTTTGTCACCTCTAAGCTACATGTAATTTGCATAGCGTGTCACAGAAGCGCGCGGGAAAATTGAAATCACTGGTCCTGGGACTAATAGAGCTGAACATTTACTAGTCCAGAGAAAATTCCTGGTAGTTCCGGAACGTTTGCGAAGAAACGCGTTCAAACAACAATCACAGGACAAAATGTTTTTGTTTTTATCTTTTATTAAACATTACAAATTATAAAATAGTTTCTATTTTTTTACTAGTCCAGAAGCATTTCTTACTACTCCAGGACTAGTGGACTACCGCTAAGGTCGAGCACTGAACTCGTTCTGAAACTGGACTGCGTGAGACTAAAGGACACAACCTACATGTATTGTTTCTAACCGATATGACTGCCGCATGGTAAAACTCCATGGGCCAAAATCAGCCGAACCCTTACCTTTGGAGTCACTCAGATACAAAAACACTTGTGGGTTTAGTTAACAGCTTTATTGGGGATTAAAAAAAACGTAAGATAACTTGTCGCTATAGGGTCCAGTTATTCGAACCAAGGGTAAGTGTTAACCCGAGAATAAACTGTACAGATTTAGTGCTATCCCAGGGATAAAGTTACCCTTGCTTTGAACAACCGGACCCAGATCTAATATGGCAGCGCCATAACATGTACATAGTAAAGTCACCACATTACTACGTGTACGGTAAGGCCCAAAAAGGCGATCGAGGCACAGGACATGTGTAACAATGCCAAGAGCCTACCCTAAAACACATCTGTAGAATCCTGTGGCTCGGACGTTAATGTCCTATACCTAACAGCAGCTCTATATATACCCGACTTACCAGCGGCTAGTGATTCCAGTGTGGGTGTCAGCACACCCTCCGTGTACATCTTGATCATCAAGTAGTATCGCCTGCCGTCATGCTCTCGCTCCTCTGCATCAACCTTTAATGAAGGTAGCACTACAGTGTAGCTACGGGTGATTTCCATACCTAAAGTATCAACACACACCAATATAGATTTAGCAAATAGAAGATGGTTCTCTATGTTCTATTTTAAAAACAATTAGACTGTGAATACCATAGTGTGTGCATGTCGAGGGACTGTTATAGTTCACCAAAAAATTCTCTCCGATTCTAATTGGTAAGACAATCTCCTTTTACTAGCTTCTGTGTAGGGCTCAGCAATCTCCCAGACACACTGTGCATGTTTACCAGTGTTTCTGTGGACAGCACACGCAGACAAATGTACACACAAAAACAGTTTACTATAATGAGGCGTGTGCTTCCATGGCAGTACATTCTATGTACCTTGAATACTTCTCTTGACGTGAACATGGTGGCCGACTGGGACTCTCATCTGCACTCCAGGAGGGAGCTCGAAGCAGTACAGTTTGGTGTTATGGTTGACGTCTTGTAACGAATGCAGAGTACATTCCCAGAATCGAGGATCTACCAAACAAAAACGGCCATGGTTGTCACACATCAGGAAAAAAACACATTCCCTGACTTTTCACTGACCATAATAAGACATTCCCTCATCCAAAACAAACCTCATTATCAAAACCTGTAGCCTCCCCTCGCAGACACTTTGATGCATAAGGCAACCTAAATATAAAATTCCCAGACTTTGGCAAGAAATTTATAACCGAGTTCCCTGACCAGATGCAAAATTCCCTGACCTTGAAAAACAATGTTTTTCCCTGACCTGTGGCAACCCTGAAGGCATATTTTGCAAGTTTGAGAGAAAAATAGGGAACACATGACATGCACCGTGAAAATAAGACAGGAGAGTTAATAGGCTAAGAGTTAATAGGCTAAGTGTCGCCTTAAGCTTAACAATACTGATCTATCTAGTTATGTAACTCCATGCTCGCTTTCATCAAGATCTACAAGAAGCACTACTGGTTCAGATTACAAGCTTAACCCATGCAAAACATCTACTTATAGGGATTCTTTCTTTAATCGCATAGTTATTCTATGGAACTCGCTGCCTTTAAATATTAAGTCCTGTAGTTCAATTTCGTCTTTCAAAACATTGCTACGAGCTCACTATCTTGCGCTTTTGCTTTCCACTTTTGACCCTGATCGCATTAGAACCTATAAAACTATCTGTTCTAAATGCCGATCTACTAACATATCTACTATTTGTTGCCGCTAACTTTTTTCTGCGCTTATTTACTTGTACTTGGCCGGCCGACCAAATGTACAAATGTACACTATTATTATATTTTTTTTTGCATCATATATTTTACATTTCATGCTTAATACATTATTCATAGTTCTATCAGTAATGTATTGTCTCAGGCTGAGCTTGTTTGGACCTAGAGTCTGTTTCTCAGCCTGAGTTAAGCTATTAAAAAAAAAAAAAAAAAAAAAAAAAAAAACCTCAATTTTAGATGAAAGTAAAAATGAAAACAAAGAGGATTACCATGGACATATTTTGTAAGATTCAGAAGCCAGAAATCCAACTTGAGTTCTTTAATTATATTTTTGCCGATGTGTTCCAGTGGCTCTACGAAGTTCAACATATGAGCATATGCAGAGACTATGAAAGTAAACAAGATGAGTGTATGTTTTTCAATGGGCAGCCATTACGTCACAGTGAAGAAACTCACTGAATACAGAGCTCCTTTTATCAGTGGATGACTGAAACGTCAAATGCCTGAGGATCCAGCGGTGGTTCGCAATGACGTCACAACACGTCTCATCACAATCATCTTCAAACTAATAGAAGCTTTAAAAAGGGCTATGTCATGGTACTGCGCATGTATCGAGTAATCGCTCGGTTGGTGGCTGTTAATTGGATACAAACAGTTAAAATTCCCTCCCTCAATGCTTGATTGAAAGGATATTCAATATTTTCCCTGGAGACTGTTTATATACACTGTTCGTTAGTCATGTTTGCATATTTGCTTTGATTTCAACCATCCCACATGGCCGAGAGGTTCGTCAGTTCATAAAATCGGTGGAAATAGCGGTTTCCGGCCCGGAACGGGAATATGGAGTCTACTACCGTGACACAGCCCCTTTAACAACGCTTCTTAATAAGTGAAACGAAACTACAGAGAAGTTTATCTGGCGATGGATGGCAAGGATAGGAATGGATGATGATGAAGAAAAAAAATTGAAAACATTGGGCCAGCGTTTATAAGTTTTAAGCTGGTATCTTTGATATTAGCCTTAATTAAAATTTAATCTAACTTGGCTCCTCTTCAAAAATTATTATCACTATCTATAACTGAGTGTTCAAGGATTATTTTGTGGTAAATATAGGCACAGCTAAAAACATTTCTGATCACAGCAGATTGGCTGATTTCTAGGAATTGTGATATATTGACTAGCTGACAGAGGAGTTGAAGCAAATTTTTCGATCGATCGTTTTGAAATGCTATGATTTTTTAAGTTATAAATACCAGAACGAGGAAAGAGACCTACAAAATGTTCTCCAGTGAAAAAAAAGAAAAACAAGAAAAAACGTGTCCTCTTACATGTAGATGCTCGAACCTTATATATATTAACTTTATTAAAGTCTCAATCTTATAGCTTGGCACAAGCGACTTGCTAATCGGGGAGACTACGTCAGTGGACCTACGATTTTACGTCCTTGTCCGAGAAGACGTGAAGGTCTAACCATTTGCAGTTGTTTTCACAAACGCAGCACCTTCTAATCAGTTATTTTAAGACCCTGAGTGTTGGTCCGGCCGGGGTTTGAACCCGCGGCATCCCGCTCGACAGACCGGAGCTTAACTACTGAGCTAACGACACTACAGACACCGAGTGCTTGCTCTAACGTCTGAGCTATCAAAGCATAATCAACTGGGAGCGATGGAAACATTGCTATAAATATTAGTGGGGTGAGGGATGCAGTCAGACGGACGCAAATGCAGCATTTTTTCCATCACTCGCTATGTGTATGGTGTTCCACTGATGTGGGTCTTCGGCCAGTGCAGAAGCTCCGCTATGATCAGGATATTTTAGATTATTATTTGACAAAAAATCAGGAAGTTTCTAGTGACGTACACGTAGTCTCTTTAACACTCTTTCTGGCTGCAGCCGCTGGTACCTACCTCTAGATTTGTGCGCCGTTAGCGTGTCATTTCCAGACAGTGGTTTTCCTGCCGTCGACCAAACTTTACCAGGATTGGATTTTGTCAGTAGGAGGTCCACTTTCCCGGTGTCATTAGCTATACGCACTGAGGAAATGAGATGGAACCATGAGAAACCACCAGATCAGATTGGAGAAATTGTTTTTAATGCGTATATATAATACGGGTCTAATTTAACTTAATCGATTGCACTTAGTTTCAGTTTAGGATTGAATAACTAGTAAGTTTCTACTAATTAAAAACAATATAGTTAGGACTATTCGCTTTTAGTTCTATGGCTGATAGTTCACCACTAAATTCTCTCCGACTGTGATTGGATGAAATTGATCACGGAAACTATCAGCCCATAGTTCCGAGACAAACACACTCTATTTGTCGTTATTGTTCATCAAAAAATTGTCTTCCGCTCTCAGCAGGCACTATAGCTAAATAAATAGCTGATACATGTAGTTGCCTGCGGAAGTTGCTGTTCTTAAAACAAATATAAGCCCGAGAACGAATATGCTAGTTTTAAGAACATCAAATTTCCAAGGGAAACTATTACCCAATAGTTCCGAGACAAACACTCTATTTGTCGTTATTGTTCATCACAAAATTGTCTTCCGATCTCAGCGTGATAGTTTGCCTCCGTGGACGACAACTATCACGTCACGTGATCGCTTTTGGCCAATAAGCGCGCGCCAAAATTTTGTGGATTACTATAATATACAAATAGGCTGTGTCCGTCGGGGAACTATTATACAACTACTAGTAATCACAGATTGAAAAAGCGCATTCGTAAGGGAAGGTAGAGCTGAGAGATTGGGATAGCGCACTTCCTGAAGACTTCGATAAATGTTACCTAGTAGATTTCGAGGCAGCATCACATCTGAACGAGAAAAAAAAAAGTAACTATCGAGTGCACAGAATCATCTGTCTTTGAGTTTGAAGAACGCGGAGATTTGCTGCAGTTTGCCGCAGTTTCCGCAGTTTGCCTTCGCTGTAAGCTTATGCTGATTGGCTACGAAACAATGGCCCAAGCCTTGCCCCTGCAAAAATATATTTTTTTTGGGGGGGGGGGGGGGGGGGGATGGCAGTCCACAATCACGTGACACCAAATCTCGAATCGACTGACTAATATAGGGTTGCATCCTACGAACGGGAATAGAGTGTGTCCGTCGAGAAACTATAAATACAATAACATATTTGTGGCGTCGAAATATGCCCTGATATTTCGTACGCGGACATTATCTGATCCGAGAAGAGAACAGTTCCCGAGAGCGTACCTCGAGGGAAACTATGAGCTTCGAGGATCAGATAATGTCCAAGGACAAATATCAGGGCATATTTAGACTCCACAATGTAGGTTATTGTCGTTATCATCCTTCAATTTTTTTTCTTCGACGCGCGCTTGTACACTCACGGGGGGTATATTCGCTGATATTTCCCGCTCGCGGAGAGAAAATATCTGGTCACGTGACGCTTTCAACCAATCACGCGCGAGAGAAAATATGTGATGGGTTATAACGCCTGATAGTTTTTATCCGCGGACGACAACTATCACGTCACGTGATCGCATTTAGGCAATGAGCTCGCGCCAAAAATTTGTGGTGAACCCCTGATAGTTTGCATCCGCGGAGGACAACTATCACGTCACATGATCGCTTTTGGCCAATGGGCGCGCGCCAAAATTTTGTGGTGAACTAAAAAATATACTATACAAATAGAACGTGTTTGTCGGCGAACTATCGGCTGATAGTTGCCCACGTGATGTTCTTAAAACAAATATAAGCCCGAGAACACTGTTATAAACAAATTTGCGTCGCCTTTGTGATTAGGGCGTGATTTTTGCGGCGATGTCAACGACTCTAAATTAGTTTAAACACATATTTTCCCCCCTTACTTCTTTGATATTTAGCATTTTTAGTTTGTTCAGCCATTATTTACAGCCATAAAACAAGAAATTGTTCAGCAAGATTATGCTGGCAACATGTTTCCTCAGTGGTAATCATGTCCTCAACACTATAAAAACCGTTCTCTCACCCACAATTCCCTCTTTTGCTCTGACGAAGGACTTGCGCTCGAAACGTCAGCTGCTACTCGCTCCCCACGGCGGGTAGCATACCTTAATCGACTTTTAGTTGATCATACCAGTGTTTATGCTGGCAACAGTCATGAGATTTTACCCAAATTTCTAAAATCAAATTTTGCAAGTATGCAAGCCTAATTCCCAGCTCTGTTAAGTTAACTGCATGGTATAAGCTTAACTTAATGAATTCCATGTATTAAAATAATCACATGTTACAAGGATGAAACAATTACTTACAAGGTTTAACAAAATTGATAGTCGGGATCGAGAAATAAATATTCATCAGACTTGCCACCTACCTTGTTGATTAGATACCTTGTCGTCAATATCTGTTGAAAAGAAATTGAAAATAAAATTGTACACATCACCACTCACCAGTGTTAGTACATGTTCTGGATTATTATAGAATGCATCCACGGCTTGCTTTTCATATAGAAAAATGAGGGCACGTCTCCCGTCTTCAAAAGAGGTCCCGAGATTTTCAATTTTTGGTAGGAGACCATTCTTGTTCTCCTGAAAACCGAGGGGAGATTTGTTCTTTTATCTTTATTAATTTGATTTTGTTACCTATCTAAAATTATGGCATGTGTACAGGCCTCTAACTAAGCTATTTCAACTCCAGTCTCGATATCACAAAAGGCTTGGTTGCCTAAGTTTCAAAATGGCAGTCCAACATTAATAAATAGGACTAAAATTATTTGGCCAACTATCTTCAGAGGGTACGATGGGTAACTAATTCCTGTAAAAACTAGTGTTGGTCTGCATCGGCGGGGAAGATAAACACTGGTATAATCAAGTTGATTAAGGTATGCTAATTACCACCGTAGGAAGCGAGTAGCAGCTAGCTGACGTTTCGAGCGCTAGCCCTTAGTCAGAGCAAAAAACCCTAAATGCTAACCCTTTTTTGCTCTGACGAAGGGCTAGCACTCGAAATGTCAGCTGCTACTCGCTTCCCACGGTGGTTAGCATACCTTATACCAGTGTTTATCTTCAGAGGGGCCTGAATCCAGTAGCCACACAGTAACAATACATATTCTTTACATGAAATCACTGGAACTTACCTAAATGTAATTCATAACTTTTTTCTCCCAAAATGAACACAGCATCTAAGTCCTTTTCATTCTGTAATTCTAATATGACATCTTCTATTTTAATGTCCTGTGGAAAGGGAATAGGAAACAACAGTTAAAATTAACATGCTTGATCAAAACTGATGCCCAATGCACAAAATGTTTTAATGAGCTGAAATTATAGACACTTAATCAGAGATTATACTTGTACAAAGTTCAATACAAAAAAAATAAGAGTGGCATGTATTTAAACTTGGTGATGCAAAGAGCATTATCAACAAGGTATTCTTGTAATGTAATCGTAACCTTGAATCTGCCAACACCTCTCACATTGAGTGAACATGTTATTCAGTCACAAGTTATATACTATTAGTTACTTACTCTGATTTTTTTTTTCGAGCAAAGTAACACGTACAAATCAGTTCTTATATCTCTGTCACATAAAATAGTGCCTCAGTTCGGATCCTAGCAGTACTGTATACATGTATACAGGATATATGTGTCAATCAAGCAATCAATGACCATTATCTATCCATGATAAAGTTTAAAGCTTGGAGCTTGTGACTTAAAGGGGCTGTGTCACGGTAAGACTTTACATTCGTTTTTCCGGGCCGGAACAAGCTATTTCCACCGAGTTTGATATGAAATAACGAACCTCTCGGCCATGTGGGATGCTTAAAATGAAAGCAAATATGCAAAAAATGACTAACAAACGTGTATATAAACAGTCTCAAGGGAAAATATTGAAAATCCTTTCAATCAAGCATTACGGGAGGGAAGTTTAACTGTTTGTATCCAATTAACATCACTAAACGAGCGATTACTCAATACATGCGCAGTACCATGACATAGCCCCTTTTAACTTAAATGTAATTAATTAGGAAGCTCAAATAGGTAATTCTAATCTATAAAGGGATTGTACCAAATACTAAATAATGCTTACATGTACATGTATATAAAATAATGCTAGTACACGTACATGTACATGTATATAACAATAACTGGAATTATAATAATTATTATTATTAATACCAATAAATAGAGTGATGATGCTAAATCTAAGCCTAAAACCTTAAATCTTAAATGACCTTCTCTTACATTTGAATGACTAGTATAAAAATGACCTAGTTCACTGTTCACCAGTCTCCTGACTACATGTAGCTCAATGTTTAGAACAATCATCTTACATCAGTGTCTGGAAGATCATGGGTTCAACTCCTTATCAGTGACTCGGATTTTTTTTGAGTAGATATAGCTCATTATTATCATACATGTATAACCCATATGGCCCGCATGCGCTTTCCTTTCAAAACCTTTTACAAAAGTTATGTGATGGGGGCCATATGTGATGGGGGCCATATGTGATGGGGGTCATATGTGTTTGACATGAGCAGGCTGGAAAAAGCAGTCTGATCTTCTCGATTTCTTCATTGTTGCTTTGCCACTATTAAAAGATTTACTAAGTGGTCATAAAAAATTATGATAAAAACATTATTGCCTGAGTTACATGTACATGTAGGTCTGGCAGAATGGGAAAATATTTAGCTCTCTGTCATTTTGTATGATTACCTCGCTGCACTCAGTCCGTACACAACAACCTCGAGCCAAATATATTATGGACTGAATAACATTGTCACTCATTACGAAGTTATTTATAAACATACATGTACATTTTACGACATCACTTATATTTTCACAAAGTTCTCACCTTACTTCTTGTGTATACAGCTATTGTAACTATCTTGTCAGTTTGGTACCAGTCATATCTATAAACAGTCCAATGAGAATTATCTCAATCAACTGTTAGTAATTTACTACAATTTGTAATTTCGAATTTACATACATTGTACAGCAATATTTATATCATACTATACATCATACACATGTGTACTTCAAAAATAGATGCTACACACTCAGATTACCCCAGACAGGCCAGATGAGCTAGGACAAGTGCCAAACACATAATTTTGGCTTATCCTAAATGTACATGTGCAATGTATGTACATGTACATATACATTTATGTAGTAAATTATGTAGTATAAACCCTGAAATTGCACTGAGAATTAATTAATTGCAATTAAATATTGTGCTGCTCAGTGTGTCATGCACCCAGATTCCAGGAATTTTCTTACTTAAATAATAACTTATATACATGTACAGTACAGTGCAAAAAGATTTCAACGCTAATTGGGGATATATCCCTGGGGATATATCCTTTAAAAGGGATATATCCCTTTTTCGTGAAGTGAAATAACCCCTTTTGAAAAGGATATATCCCCTGAAACTTCCCCCAAAAGGGAAATTTCCTTTTATCAGGGGATATATCTCTTTTTCAGAGGATATATCACTTCCCCCGTTGAAATCTTTTTGCACGGTACTGTAGGTAAGCCTACTGGGCAGAACTCCATCAACTTTATCAAAATGAAAATTTGGATAGAGAGAGAGAGAAATGTACCAGAATGGGGAAAGAAGAGCTAATTAAATAAAGTCATTTCCAGGATAAAAAAAGAAGGAAAAAGCCTGATGTCTCAGTTGTGGGCTTGAACCAACAGCCTTGCAAACTGGGAACTCTTCAGTTGAGAGCATTGCACTGCCCGATGAGCTCGCAACATAACTCATTACGTTTAAAGATAAAAAGTTTTACAAATAGTAGAGGTACGGCAGGTGGCAGGGCAGACATTAGTGGTAGCAATTGTTTCAATTGCTTACTACATATATATTGTGCCTTCAGCCTCTGCACAGGAGCTCCGATCTACAATAATGATTCAATGTAGTTATTTGATGCACTATATGTTATATTCACTAGACATGTAACACAGTCATCCTTAAATAAGGCTACATTACCTTATACTTGAATCTTGAGGAAGCTTAGAAAGAGAAGACCCAGCACCTGAAAGAAATTACCTACATTATAATTTGCAAATCATAAAATAATATCCATATAATTTATTACTCTATCACTTTATACAATTCTAGGGGGTAAATAAAAAACATTTGTTGCTCATGAAAGAGAACCATTCTGACTTTTTTTTTGCTTGAAACACAAGCCTTTGCTATTTTTTATTTTCATTTTGTCGTGCACTTTGTTTGTTATATTTTTCTATATTAATTTGTATTGTAATCAATGTTACCTTTAGTTAATTAAAATAAAAAAAAATTAAACTGTAATTGCACTCTCCACTATTTTTGTAAATAATTACGACATACATGTACATTGTAATCTCCCTCAATGACCTTTGCTCTTGGAGAAAATGTCGAAAAATATGTTTCAAAATTTTTTTTAAGCCATAATCAGACTACACTTAATGCCACTTACCCAATGGGCCGGATGTATACATGTACAGTGTAGGTACATAAAATATATAATTATTATTCTTTTAGTTATAATATAGCAGGCTATGTATTACAGCATAGCTGGTGGGGCCTGCTTTCAACTCCACGCACACTCCCCACTACAATGTACATTCATATATTTTATACATACATGTACTATCTACTCTCAAACTCACATGTTGAGGAAACCGGAGAACCCAGAGAAAACCCTTGTGGCAATTAAGGGAGAGAACAACACAACAAACAAACTCAACTCACATACATATATTATGGCACCAAGTCTGACTCGAACTCAGGCCACAGCTGTGAGAGGCGAGAGCTAACACACTGCACCACCCATGTACATTGTAGCTAGCATTTCTTATGCCATCATTAAAGCTTGTACTTGTTCTGTTAACAGCTTATTAAAACTGAAGGATATGAGAAAATAGAAGGGTGCTGTGGAAAGTGAAAGCTTAAGGTTAAAGGGCACTTAGAAAATGAAAGGCTACACAAAAAATAGCTGGGTGGAACACTACTCTATATATTTTTTATTTAGACCTACATGTACACTGTACAGGGTATCTAAATTATTTTTCGTAGAACACTGTATTACCTGAGACATATTGTATACAAAATCAGGTACATGTATTGTATATGGATAACAAATCAGGGTCTGATATGGCCCATACATGTATAATAATAATAATTATGGTTTCCAGGTAAGGCACAAATCATGGAATTTCTTATTTCTAAGTAATTAAATAATGTTTTTGTATAAAATAAAGTTGATAATACATGGAACAGAAAATAATATAAAATTATATACAATGTAACAGTCATTTAATTAAAGGGGCTGGGTAACCTGGTGCCCGTGCACAGTAAGTATGCTCTTGAGGTAATTAGCATATCATAATTATTCAAAATTCTTCTGCGATCGCAATGGTTTCTTTCGCAAGCAACAGTAGCATTGTATCTGATTGGTCAGTTCAATGAGAGTTCATTTCTGATTGGTTGAGGGTAAGATTGAAACCCTTTCAATGTTAGCGGGTAGATTTTGTGTAAGGAAGTAAAATTCAGTTACGGAAGTTCACCTCGATTTATCCGAAAATACAGCAATGAAAGTCCGGCTAAATGTGTACAAAAACTCTTCACCTCGTCAAATGTAATACTAGGGATTGTTTACTTGTCATCGCTTAGGACAATCTGGCGCCATTTCTTGTGAAAATCGTCAACATTTTGCGAAACATGGTTTTGGTCCCATGTTGACTTGAACGCTGAACGGACGGTTTTCAAATTTAGTCGTCGTTCCATGCCTTGCTGAATGGAAAACTCCCATCGTTTGGAGTTTAAAGACTTGTAAAGAGAGTGGAATTCGCCTCCTTTCATGATAATTGTTGTGAAGCCTTGGTTCGTTCGTGAAGTGTTTATAAATGCTTCGCTGGAATAAAGTCAGTGAGATAGCTTGGCTCGAACTTCGCCGTTTCCTAAATAATTATTTTTGAAGAGCCGACAAAGTAGCAGGTTCAGCTAAATTTCAGGTATGTTTTATTACCTTGTTTTGATTCTGGAAAACGTTTTCAGGTGAGTTTGGGTTGTCCTTTCCCTGCTAGCAGAGGCAGAGAGAGACCTCTGCTAGCAGGGAAGGTTGTCCTTTGTCTTGGCTTTGGTATGTTTTGGCTGGAGAGTTTGTCTTGGCTTTGGTGTGTTTTGGCTTGTGCTCAGAAAAGTCGCAAAATAAACTCTTTCTTTTCTTTCATTTTGTCCGTTTTATATAACATTGCTTTTTAGCAAAAGGTTTTTGGCAATGTTATTTATCTTCTGGCGTTATTTTTTGAAGTGACTCGGCCACGAAGGCCGAGTCACTACCAAAAGTTCCTTGGCCTTTAGCTCCCGCCAGGTTTTGAATATTTGTTTGCTTAAGTATATAGCAGCATGTTGGCTTTTCCAGTGTTGGTCATATTTTTTTTTCGTCAATTGCCTCAAGGCAGGCGTTTTCTTTCTTCCTGCCCCGACTCGTTTACCTCCCCTTCCTCCAGAGCCTTCATTCATCAGAATTTCAAACAAAAAATGTAAAAATGAAATACTCTACATTTAGAATGAATGCTAAACAAAACGTTCCTGCAAAAAAAAATGTTTTAGAGGTTCGAAATAAGAGCGATGGAAATGGATTCCTGAAAGGTTCCTTCGGAGGGAGGTTTGATTTCGTACTCCCGGAGTCGGAAATCAAATATTGCCTTTGGCCGTGCGATAGACTGGTAACGAATGAGCGCTGACCCAGCCCCTTTAAGTTCAACTGCTTGCCTAAAAAGAATAAACTTTAAGATTACCAAACAATTATTGTTAAATTCAAAAGTACAATGTATGAGTACGTTTAAAACAATTGATCAAATTCAATAATTATAATTTACTAAAAATACAATACATCAGTTGCAACAAGCTCAAGAATTATGCACAACACGTATAAATTAAAATAATTTATAAAAAAAACATTTTTTTAACGTGACATACTGAAACAACAATGAACCACACATCGAATTGGGATTTAGCGTGTTTTTGTGAGGGAGGAAAACAGCAGAACCCGGAGAAAAACCCTTGGAGCAAGGGTGAGATACCAACAAACTCGACTCACATAACTGGCACCGCAATCGAGAATCAAACCTGGATCACAGAGGTGAGAGGCCCTGGACGCACTTAACCACTGTGTCACCCCAGTTACATTATATTTTGTAGTGCTGGATCTTTATCAGGTGTTGGGAGAATCTTCCTTACCTGGTCCAGCAGGAATTACTAGGCTGTTTGCTGACCTCAGTGACCCAGTGGATTTATTGAGAGATGCTCTGGATCCAGTTCTTGGGGGTCTCATTTTGGGAGTCCTGACAAGAGGGCCAATAAAACATTTCTCAAGCATTGACTCTGCATTAACCCATTTGTGGATCTGTGAAATGTTAATGGTAAAGACTAATTATAAAACATATTTTTTATGTTTACAGTATACACATCACTAACACATGAACTAATCTACATTGTCACTAATATAATGTAACTGCCCAACTTAGCTACAATTGCTGGGATGGACATAAATGGCCAGTGATCATTATTACCAATCAAATTTTGCCAACCAAAAAATCAATATTAAACTGTCAGTAGTGAAGACACCAACTATTCAGCCAGCTAATCAATTGGAAGCCTGCTTTCCTATGCTGGTGAAAACCATCCAAGATGATTAATTCATTTGGCAGGGGCAAATCTCAACATGTTTTTTACTAGCCAGCCAAGCTAATAAAACCGCCACATCACTGGTCATAACCTGTCAATTAAGCCGAGGTGATACTTCAGATGAATTTTAGAGAAATATTCCAAAGCATCATTGATTTAGGATGTTTCATGAAACATCCTAGAATGTGCTGAAAATTATGGTGGCTCTAAATTAAGGACATAAAGATGTTTTACATGAACAAATAGACACCTTGGATTTTAACACAAAAAAATCTAGGTACTATATATTTTGTGCTTGAAAAAAATATACAACTCAGATTTTAAACACAAAAATCCAAGTTGTCCCTGGTGCAAAACCTGGACAGGATCCTGTAGGATCCTACACAGGGACAGGATCCTGAGCAGGATCCTGAACAGGAACAGGATCCTGAATAGGATCTTATGTAGGAATAGGATCCTGAATAGGATTCTACATAAGAACATAATCCTGAATAGGATCCTATGTAGGAACATAATCCTGAATAGGATCCTATGTAGGAATAGGATCCTGAATAGGATTCTACATAGGAACATAATCATGAATAGGATCCTATGTACGAACAGAATCCTGAATAGGATCTTATGTAGGAACAGGATCTTGAATAAATATGATCCTGAAAAGGATCCTATGTAGGATCCTATACAGGATCCTGAGTAGGATCCTAGATCAGGAACCTCATCTTGAATAGGATCCTGAAAAGGATCCTACATAGGATCCTATACAGGATCCTAAATAGGATCCTACATAGGAAAGGCAATTTGAATAGGATCCTAAAAAGAATCCTACATAGGATCCTATACAGGATCCTGAGTAGGATCCTACATAGGAACAGCATCTTGAATAGGATCCTATATCAGGATCCTACATATACATGTAGAAAAATGCAGCTCTTAATTGAATAGGATCCTACATATAAATATGAATAAGAATCCAAGTAGCATCTTATAGGAATTGAATCCTATGACATAGGAAATTCTTGAACAATTATATAATCTTTCTAGGAACAGAATCGTTATAAGAATTAACTGAAAAATGTCATGCTCAATTTTTGATGACCCCCCCCCCCCCCCCCCCCCCCCTGCATGAAAATTGGGGACCCATCTCCTTTTTCCACCATCCAGCCCCCCTCCCCCTGTAATTAATGACCAGTTCCTGATGTTATTTGTTTGTGAGAGAATAAAAAAACTCTAACATTAACAATCTTCTCCTGGTTGTTTTAACCTAAAGATTATGATATTACTCACCAATTTGGCTGGCTTGTCCAAAAAGAAAATTCCCATTGTTCAATTAAGCAAAATATTTTCATCCAGCCCCTTAAAAGTGTGCTTTCATTGAGAAATTCGAATATAAACATGGCAGACACAAAGTTCCATTTTAACCACAGGCAGTCCAAGCTATTGATTTAGGAATGTATGGGATTTTTTTAGAAAAAATCTGAAACTGTAATAAAACAAGAAAAAAAGTCATGAAATATTACCTGTGTGTTAAGAAGTTGTTCCTGTTCATCACTGTTGTGTTTAATTTTGGCTTGGGCTGCCTGTGCTTCAACCGAGTGGCCTAGAACCAAGTCTATACCCATATTTGGTAACAGTTGCACATTTCAAATAGCAAGAGGCCATTTTGTTGCTGGAGTTTTAAACTCGCTTTAATAAAAGGTCATTTCAACAGCATTTCAATGCCAATATTCACCAGATGAAAGATAATAATAACTGCTCCAAGTGAGAGGCAGTTTCAGTTCTGGAAAGAGACTAAGATGAATTCCTGAAGGAATCTGTGCAGTACTAGGTAAGCGGAAGTTTATGAGCAACATGAACAAATTAACGAACCGAACACACTGAAAGTTGCTATCTATAGCCTATAATAGTTGGAGCCCTGTAGTTAGTGTACTTGAATATATTCCAAGATATGTTTGAAGAAACTATTTATGTCAGAAAGCTTCAAGAGCTCAAGTGTAGTTTATGATTGCAATTGAAATTTCTTCAAGAGTTGAGATGGACTTAGCTGAATTAGGTTCATTGAGATTCACATGATCATGTCTTGTTAATCCCCTTTCGAATTTTATCATTCAAAATGTTTGATGTTGGGAGTGCTTCTCAATATATTACCCTATTCAACACAATCACCCACAAAACCGAAGTCATTTTGGTAGAAACAGAAGTGGGATGTAGAAAAATATTTGTCAGTTTCCGGTTGGCAAACCGCACGGGACTTTATACACCACAGTACTCATCTAAAATCGTAATTCTTATTGTGGTTAATTGTTTTCACAGGCTTTGGATTAAAGATGAAGGACCAAAGTCTATAATAGTTGGAGCCCTTTCAGCCCCAAAAGTGACATCCAAATTCTTTTCTCTATACATTGGATACATTTTGATCAACTCCAAATACTCATGATCTGCCTGCTTCCCTTTGATCACCCTTGGGGCTAAAGGGTTAATTCTTGAAATCATCACCCTGCCAAGTAGTGAGTGAAGATCAGAATCATTTGTTATTAAAACTGTATACATGTAGTTTGTAAAACCTATAGCTATATGACGTAATAAACTAAAAGTTAAAAAGTTAGAATGGCATGGAACATTCATTATTAACTCTGTTACTTTTTGCCGAAACCTACATGTAAGCTAGGTTTTAAAGGGGCTATGTTAAGGTGTTACACCTGTATATAGTCATTCTCTTTACATACAATTTGTTTGTCATTTTTGCTTTCATTTTAACCACTCCACATACATCTATGTGCAAGGTTCCTCAGTTCATTTCAAAATCGCTGAAAATAACTGTGCATTCCAAGTACATTCAGTGGTTTTTAGATTTTCTCCAAAATCTAATATTTTTCACAAAAAAGGAGATCATTACAAATGCCTCTCATGACCACCATGACATAACCCCTTTAAACTCTAACCTTTAGTTATACATATTATTTTTCACATAAAACCAATAGAAGTCTGTACTTATGCAGGTATTATAAATCGATCAGTTTTAATTTATTATTGACAGCAATTTGAGCATATTGTTTTAAGAATCTATCTAGTCATTCAAAAGCTCAAATTTCATCTCAGAAGTCACTGAAGCCCAGTTAAGGTGATGGAATTCCTACATTTAAATTTCCATGAGATGCAGTTTTTGTTACATATTAAGTCTCAACTCTGTAATTTTGATTCACTAAGCAATAACTTCTTTATAGTGTGGCCCAAAAGGAGTCCAATAAAATGTAAGATTTTTAGAGATGAGGTCTTACCCTCTAATTTAGGTGACATTAACTTTGATTAGTAAATAGTCAGACCATTAAGACTCTTAGACTAGTAGAATATGACATTTTTGAATTGGACTACACGTGTATTGTATATTCATGTATTAAGTTGAACTACACGTACATGTACAGTTTGTAAATGAATAGTTTTAACTTATTTATATAAATAGGAGTATTTTACTGTCTGGTGATTGTAATAATAATAATAGGCCATATTTATATAGCGCCATATCACCACAGTCTCATGGCGCTTTACATTTTACTGACATATCCCGTCAGTGAATCTGTATCGGACTGCTTTTACGGCGCCAATGGCAGCCACGCAGTTTACAATGTTGAGTGTGTGGTTAGTGCAATGGCCAGGCTGTTGTACCGGGTGACAATCCCCTTCTCTTTTTCGAGTAGTACAACAGGTTCTTTCACGTCCCCTTCAAATACTGATTAGAAGTAGAAGGAGACAAGGCCAACGACTTATAAATGTCCCTGCCCAAGGACGCGGCCGGGTTCGAACCCCCGACCTCCCGCACTCTAGACCTCTAGACATGTAATGATACATGTAACTCACTTACATGCATGTTTATATTAAACTATACATAGAGTTTAAAACAATTACTGTGTTATTTTCATGTTTATATGACAACTACATTGTACATGTATGGTACAATTTGGGTGTAAGGATCCTACAGGAATAGCCCAGGATCCTACAGGGAATAAGCCCAGGATCCTACAGGAATAGCCCAGGATCCTACAGGAATAGCCCAGCATCCTACAGGAATAGCCCAGGATCCTACAGGAATAGCCCAGGATCCTACAGGAATGGTCCAGGATCCTACAGGAATGGTCCAGGATCCTGCAGGAATGGTCCAGGATCCTACAGGAAGGTCCAGGATCCTTCACAGGATCCTGTTAGGATCATGTTAGGATCCTGTAAGATCCTGTTAGGATCCTACAGGATCCTGTAGGATCCTGTACAAGATCCTGTAGGATCCTGTACAGGATCTTGCAAGGATCCTACAGGATCCTACAGGATCCTGTAGGATGCTATTTAAGATCTTGTACAGGATCCTATGTAGGATCCTGAATAGGATCCTCTAGGATCCTGTCCAGGTTTTGCACCAGGGGTACTTTAAAAAAATACACAACTTGGATTTTTAACACAACTTGGATTGTTTGGTAATTAAGGCCAACTGAAGATACACTTCTATACATGCTCCGTAATGACCAGAGCTCAGATTCAAATACTAGGTACAGTGTATTACATGTACCAGTTAACAACTTAAAGTTGTCAGATGCCATTATGGACAATTTCTGAGTGTAACTCTTCGTAGATAGACTAATAGAAACCTTAACATTAGACCAGCTTTGGGAGGTACATGTGTACATTTCTACAAATTATGTCTTAACCAGGGCCAGAATGAAGCGGTTAAATAACTTGTTAAAGACTCTGCTTCAGTATTGTATAGCTATGGGACAGAGCCCCAGATATTTACAATTTATGGTCGATTCTGTTCACCATTTGAAGGTGGATGGAGAACCTTGACAGGTATAAAAGCCCCACGATAATTATATGGAGGTCTCCGAGGGTCTATGATTTATTGTCCTTATCCAAGAAGATGCAGTTTGACCACATACGTACAAAGGCAGCACCTTCTACTCACTGACAGTTATTTTAAGACCCTGAGTATTGGTCCGGCTGGGGTTTGAACCTGTGAACTCCTGCAATTAAGACAGACCGGAGCTTAACCACTGAGCTAACCGGTTTTACATGTAGGAATCTGACTTTTTTTTAAACTGCTGGTCAAATTCCTGTGGGCCTTTCAAATGTTCAACTGTCCCACTGTTGGTGGCTTTCCAGAGGGTCAAATGCCAAATTCCCTTTCCAATTGTCTTAAGTTAGAACGTTGTTATAACTCATATGAATTCTTTGCAGACTTGGAAGAGTATGATGTCATCATGCCAAGCTATCAAGTGATACCAGTACACATACCTGTACATTGTATATTGTATTTGATATTTTATTCTTTGTAAGCTTTGTTCCAATGGCAGAATAATATATTGCACCTTTACACCCAATGATTTAGTCTCATATCCTTTTTAATTACTATGGGCTTTATAGATAACCTTATAATTACTCATTTTGTGACACCGACTACCTTCCTTTCTGTAAAATTCCCAATAATACAGTTCCCAGCTACCCCTGAATAGAAGTCCTGAATAGAAAAGGTTTTCATGAAGCACATTGTCTACCATGCATGGTAGCTATCATTAAGTGACCGTCAACATTATACTTAAATGTAGTGCCCAGCTTAATGTCCACTGCCAGGACGTTAAAATCGGACCCCTCCCCCCTAAACCTCCATATTTTTGCTCCAATCTCATTCGCAGAACGGATTTGATTTTAATGCCACACACTAAAGTCATCCACGCCTGGACCTTGACCTCCCCCCTAAACGTCCTAGTATATGGAATAAGCTCTGGTCATTATGGAGCATCCTTAGAATTGTATCTTGGCGCTGACCAAACAATCCAAGTTGTGTTAAAAGTCTGAGTTGTGTATTATTTTCAAGCACAACTCTGAGTTGTGATTTTTTTTATGTAAAAAAGTCTTTGTCGGTAATATTATAAAGCCACCATAGAAAACAATGGTGTTTTAGAGTATAACAATTAAAAATAAAAAAATCGAGGGGGGGGAGGAGTCCCCATGCCCCATGTCAGACCTCCTACATTTAGATGCTCCCACCTAATTTACATTTCATGAGTTCCCTATAGTCTGCCATATTACTGAATGTCTATTTCAAAAACAGCCACTTCTGTATAAAAAAACATATAAATTATTACAACAGAAAGAAACTGTCAGAATGATAACAAAATCCAAGAAGTCAATGAATGTTGATATTATATTGTATTAACAGGCCTTCTGATATTTCGCGCGGGTGTGGGCCCGCGAAATTTAGGTAAATCTGCGAAATCCCGCAAAATTCACTAAAGTCCGCGAAATCCCGCGTAATTTGCCAGAATTTTGAAAAATACATACCATTGAACTACAATAAACGCTTGTCACAGTTATTGAGGTCATTTTTATGCCATAAAGTCCAAATGTGTCGGGAAATTGCCTTCAAAACCGATTCAAAATCAATTGAGTACGTTGCCACGACAAAAAACTGCAAGGCATTCCAAGTGTAATACCGCGGAGAACTGGGCGCTAATAGCGATACTGCAAGGCGTTCCAAGATTGGATTACCGCGGAGAACTGATTTAAAACTCAGCAATGTAGTATTTCTCAAGTATGTAGTCTTTACCGCATGCGGCGGCTTTAAAGTTTCAAAAGTATGGAGAAGTTTCTGACCAAAAAGAAGGACAGCCACACTGCCCTGAAGACCAAAGCATATGATCGGTTACGAAGCTATCCCAAAGGAACTCTTCACGTCGACGATGGCCTCCTATTCTGCTCAACGTGCAACGCTGTGTTGGACCACACGAGGAAGTCGACTATTGACAAACACTTTGAATCAGTGACACACGTTCAAAGATCGAGAAGCGATAAAAGCAAAGCCGCTGGCAAGCAGCAAACCCTGAAAACCTCTCTTAACGTCAAAACAACTGCCCAGGTATATTTTTTAGACCAATATTTCCCTTGTTTTAAAAAGGCTTATTTTCGATTTAAGCATGGTCGCTTTTATTTATTCACGTGGATCAATACTACATATCAAACAATTCGCCTTTATCGCACGGCCGCCATCTTGGATTTTGTAGCATGAAAACGAGGGCACACGTCTAGACTGTGCCAAAGACTTTCTCAAAAATACCCAAGTTTACTCGATATTCCTTGCCGAAATACGCATCTGAGGTTTAGAGAAATTACATGAAGCATTTATTAACAACATTGTAGGTGAGTTTTCCCAAAATTTTAGGTACACTGGAAAAAAAATGTGAGAACGTAATGTTATTTGACGTTTTCAGACCGAATAGTAGAAGAACGTGAAAGTATGCTGGTTTTCTATTTGCAACCTGTTGATGTAAATGATCCATAGAAGGAATCAATAAATACATGATGTTTTTGAAAACTGCGTGTAGTCATTTTCGGCTGAAGCGGCAATTTTTACATTTAATTGTAGAGCAACGACTGTTTCTGCTGAATATAGATTGCATTCGTTTCCCGTAAAATTAACTTTTTACACGCAAAATGTGTATCACAAAAGCGCCAATATTCTATACTATAGATACGTTCGCAAAAATAGCAAAAGAACGGTTTTCGCGAAATTAAGCAACAAAATTTTCCGCGAAATCGCCGATATTTTTCGCGAAATTACCCCGAAATACACCTTAAAATCCCGCGAAATTAGGAATTTTTTTCTGCGAAATATCAGAAGGCCAGCATTAAGCCATGTACCTCATCAAACAGGCTTGTAGCGTCCTTGCCAGCTCCCTTCATGATCTCTGGTGGTCCTCCAGGGTGGTATTCTAAGTAGGGTGTTAGGTTGTACACTTTCCCTACATAGTTAATTAGAATCATTCAGTAAGATCACCTACATTTAACTGCTGCCTGACTATTACTATATTATATACCATACTATTTAATATGTTATTATAATTAAAGCTAAGTGTATAAAGCCAGCGTACCCACCATCCTCAGAATAAAGGTTTTTTTTGAATGACCACTCACCTGTCTTATATAAATAATCATACATGTAGCCTGACCCCTGAGGAAGCAGAATGTGGTGTACATGTATATTGAACAGGTGCATGTACAATGTATACCGTAAACACCCGTAGATAAGCTGCACCTTTTTACCCAAAATTTTCGTTAAAAATCGGGGGTGCGGCTTATCTACGGGAACACCTAGAAAGGAGACCCAACATTAACATATATTTACATATCATGAACCTGTATGAAGCTTTTATCATGCGATGGTGCGTATATTACAATCAGGTTCAAATTGCATCCGATCGTGTAATATAGCAATTTAAGCATAATCATTGGAAAAACACGCAATTTGAAAGAATTAAAGCAAAAACTCTTCTAAGACCTAACTAATAGACCTAATATATTAGAATTTTGTGAATATTTAAACGTGATTTAGCTTATTTACCTTACAAAACATGCTGATTCGCAGCGCTTGTCAAAGCATGCATCTAAACAACCAGGCATTCTTCACAATTTTATGCATGGGAGATTGGCACTAGTTAATGAAAATCCAAGATGGCAGAGCTCAGACCTATACTCGTGCAAGTATAGTTTCCCAGAAAACCTTTCTTGCTCTAGTGATTAAAGGAAAGCAGTTCCTTGGAATTGTTGTTAGTTAATGGGAGAATAAAAGCGGAAGAATTCTGGAGTGATTTAAATACTGCAGGTTAAAATAATTATACACAAGAAAATAATGACAAGGCAAGTTGAACCATATTCTATCGAATTAAAGTTGCCATTATGTATTTATGACAATCTGATGAAGTTTTGCTTTAAGTACGAGCATTTATGAACTCCAACAAAAATTTTTTTTTTTTTTTTTTTTAAAGAAGTTTGGCATCAAGTACAAGCGTTTATCACTGAAGAACAAAACTTTGACCACTTAAGCCCATGAATTTTCACAAAAAAATACTTGTTCTCTTAAAGTTCCATTTTGACATATCAATGTTTTTGCATAGTCATAAAGTAGAGTTGATATATTATTACCAGTTCAAACTGTTTTTTCGGTACAACGACAGGAAGTCTTATTTTTTGAGCTCCGAATATTGAATCTAAACGCCCGCCATTACTGGACGCCATTCCCTTTGTTCAGCTTTAAACAAAGGTTTATTCAGCTGAAGTGATGTCGTACACTTAACGCTCGCCTGCAGAACACAACCCTTAGAGGCATATTTCTACTAAAAACATCCTCACGTACATAAGAAGAAAGTAATATCTATCTTTGCGAGGTTGGCTACTTTTTTATGCACACTATTTCACGCCATGAGGTTGTTATGTTAAGTGAATGACCACTTCCCCTGAATACTGAGAACAGCTTCCAGTAATGGAGTCCGGATTTTACCAGTAAACTCTCCTAAAATTTTGTGGTTTAACATGCCCATTTGCGAATATTTTTTACTATTTCAGATATTTCTAATACTGATTGACCTATTGACACTGAAAAAGTGGCAAATCAAAATTCACAGGAATCTGGCTTTTAAAGATGTGAACAAAAGTCTGGTTGTTTTAGCTGTAATGTCCATAACACATCTTTAAGTCAATGGCACAGACACCTTAATATCTGCACTCTTTCTATCCTGCCAATTAAGGGAGAGAACTCCAAGGTATAATGTATTAAACAAAAAACAGCAAAACCATGCATGTCCTATGCAGTGAAGCAATTATAAGTAGAAAAATAATGTTCGAGTGTAATGTCCGTAATGGTGGAATGAGCTAAACGTGGAATTGAACCTACATGTACAATGTACGCTACACGTGAAAAGGTAAATAGCTTTGCTTGTCAAAACACGTAAATTGAAAAATATTGAATTTTAATCAGATGATGTCATAGGCATGGTGTGTTGACCATGTGCCCATGTAGCCATTAGTGGGCAAAGGCTTTGGAAAAACAACACCTCAATGGCTGAAATTGAGCCTAAAAGCAAGATAATGGGAAATGGAAAATGAAAAAAAGAAATAATACTAGCTGCTGGGCAGGCCAAGGTTTTGATGCAGGCCACCTGGTTTCAAGAGTGCACTGTCATGCAGGTGCAGCACTTTTTCAGGCAAGTCACTCACAATATGTCAGAGTTTGGGCATGTCAAGGAAACTTGTCCCAAGGGGAAGTCAAGGTCATTCAATCGAGCATTAAAACGTTTTCGAAAGCAACTCAACTGCAACGTCTTTAGTTTAGGCAGAGAAAACTAAACTTCTCAGAGATTTGCTCTGTTCCTCCGCGATCAGAGTATTACAAGGTTATACCATGACAATTCGGGAAATTGGTGATTAAATTTCCCCTCAAGCCTCGGGAGAGTTTGTAAAAGTCCCTCGGCCGAAGTGGCCTCAGGACTTCAACAAACTCTCCCTCTGCTTGCGGGGAAATTTAATCACTAATTTCCCACTTGTCATGGTATTACTTATAATAAGTGACTGGAATAGGGTCACAAAAAATTGCAACTCTTGGCCTGGTAATGCACTGGCCAGTTATTTGAAATCCCTAGAGCCCCCAACTGGGGCATACATGTATGTATATATATACAGTAGCAGGACATTCACCTACTGTAAATGACAGTTAATAGACCATGAAAACAAGTGAAGATCACATGCTGGGGCATTAAAATCAAGTGAAGTACCCCACCCCCAGGGCTCCAAAATCAGTACTCCCAGACAGTAATAATTATGAATTGTATCACCTTGCAATAGCTATATTATGTTTTGCTGCCTCCTCCGCATACCCTTTTGTAATCTAAGGCTTTCTAACGAGTCTGCTATGACAGCTTTCTTGATTCCTTGTCTCCACACTTTAAAAAGCACCCTCGAGGAATGATCAAGATTCGGAGTCGAAAAAATAATGCATGTATCAATGTTAAGCTGTAGGGGAGGCGGGTCTCGGGCAGATGTGCGGCATTTGATCAATCTTGGCATCACAACCCTGGGGAATTTGATTACAAGCTTTGCCCCCCCCCCCCCCCCCCTCCCCCTCCCACTTAACATTGATACATGCATAAGACTTCACAGAGTAACTGCAGAATACCCCCTCAGAATAACGAACTTTACAACCAAAGATATGAACCCCTGACCCCCTGACACGTCTGATAAATGTGACACCCCTGGTCAACACATCTGATAAATTTGACACTCATGACACCCTATTCTGCAGTTATGCCGACTTCCCATCATCGTATCGAAAAACGGTTTGAACTGGTAATAATATAGCAACTCTTTACTTTATGAATATGAGAAAACATTGATATGTAAAAAAATTGATAGTAGGGGCACTTTATATTAATGCGGGTATCAGCGGCCATCCCGAGGGGGCGGCCCCCGGGCACCCAGGGGAATTTGTCACAGCAGCCATGACAAATACATGCTAAAACCCCTCGGGTGGGGCAGAAAATTGTGACAAAAACCCCCACCCCTGGGGCAACCTGGGCAACATATTATAAGTATTAGAAGCTAAACGTTTTAGAAGTGTCAAAAATCTTAATAGTTTTATACAAATATTATCCTTTATTTCTTTGTTCTGTCTTCCGACAGTGGATGGGTTAATTTAATCTCTTAACTTGAATGATAATGATATGACTTACCTCAAGGACAAAGAAATCTAAGAACGTCGATCGATCGAGCGAGTCCTGTGGCGAAAACCGCTGAACGTTGAGACAGCAGATTACGTGCAAACCCCGTGGGTAATTGTCCCTGGGATATTTTGACGAAAACGCAAAAGCGCTCTAATAATGCCCCGAGTGTGGGGCATGTTTTTGCTACAAATCCCCTGCTAAGCCCCTGGGTTGCCCCTGGGTTGTCCGGGGGCCGCCCCCTTGGGATGGCCGCTGATACCCGCATAAGTCCTAATGAAATCAATGTCATTGCTCTGGTAACTACATGTAATCCTTTCTCGCATATTTCCATTCCTTTCAACTCTTGATCTGAGTAAACTCGGATCTGAAATCCAGGGAGGTGTTCCATTTGACCTGGTTAGAAATTTCGAAAATTTTATTATTGAATGGAATGGATTTTGGAACAATTGCAGAATACCCCACCACTTGGTTCATTAATAATGCATTTTCTCAAATTCTCATACAAAGCCTCTAAAAACCTAACCCTGAAATTCAAATAAATCTTACCCATTTTCAACTCCAAATCATTCATAGAACGAGTCTAAATACACCTGAGCTAAATGGATAATTTTGCACACTTTGTTAGGGCGTTTCATTTTCAAGTGATCTTTCGAAGTGGTGGGCTATATTCTGCAATCTAGCCGCAGTACAACTATTGACTATTGTAGAGATATGGCTTACGATATTTCGAACTCGGAGACAGAAAATAATTTCATTCTTAACTACAAGCTACTGTAATAGAACTCCTAGTTACGTAAAATGTACAGGGACTACTAAAATACCTCTATAAAATACCTCTGACTGCGATCCAGCAATCTTCTTCTCTGCTGTGTTTTGCCAGTTCGTCGATGCTCACGGGCCGCACGTTCCCGCCAACTCCAGTTAAATCTTTACCAGTAACTCCCAGCTTTATCCAATCCATTAAACTTCGTCCTGGTTTCAGAGCGACTTTTGCTCTCACAGCTCCTCCAGAGCTTGCTCTCTGGGGGGAGTTTTCGGCGGGGAAGTTAATTCTCGGAGCATCCATGGCGGCCGCCTGTTTACCGCCAGCTCCAGTGTCCCCGTTCTGAGCAGCCGCACCAGACACATCGACCGACTTGGAATTTCCACAACCCAGTTTGGAAGTCAAAAATTCAAACAAAGATACGAATATAAAAGATTTTGAAACACCAGTGCAGTAGTTATGGCGTTGTCAGTGTCTTTGTAAACTCCCGAATGCTATAATTAATCCCCACTGATTACGGCATTTTTTAGGGATACAAAACAAAAACTTTTGATCGTGACGGTCCAATCGGTTCAAATGGAAGAATAAACTCCGGCATCTGGCAAACGAGACCACAAGAAGTTAAGTTGTGCACGTGTTGTGCAATCTGACCGGAAAATAGAATAATAACTGGTTGAATTCATTCACGATCAGTGTATTAAAACTGTAACTTTGGAAACGATCACAGTCATTTACAAATCCGCAGCACCAAAGCGAGGCAACGTTAACCTATGAAAAAAGAATCAGTCACGCACATTTTAATATATCAGATACGTTCGAATAATGAGGTCCTAGCAACCTAATGGCTCCACTTTTAGGTCTAAGAATAAAGATACGTTTATGATCCGGTCGTAAACTATGTTGATGTATGGATCATGTAAGATATTTAAATAGCCCACTTTCGCCATATGCTTTACTTGTCACGCACAAAGGTCCGTGCTAAATTAGATTTATTCTTTTCTGAAGTTTTTGAGCCCTTTTGGCCTAGACTAACCCTAATCACGTACCCAGATCTCCCATTCTACTCACGGTCACAGGGATCTGGGTACGAGATTAGACTAACCCCACACCGCACTACATCCTGAATTTCAGCCGTCTGAAATTCAGGCTAAGCAATCGTGAGAACCGAGTGAGATCAGTAGTGAGATCAACATTTGAGACTTTAGATGTATATTAAATCGCTAGTTCCCGTACAAGTCATACAAACACGCGGGATTTTTGTCAGTGTTTACAAACAGTAAGTATCGCTATAAAATGTTGTGAATTGTTTTAGTCGGCTATAAATTAAATATAGAGCACCAGCTAGGCCTTCGGCAATTTTCTTCGTGCCCAAGTAACAGTGCCCGAGTACTGGCACGATCAGTACTAGTGGTGCCCATCGAACAGGATGATAATCCGCAAACCTAAAATCCAACCCAAATAATCCGTAAACTTTTGATTTGAGTTGGCAATAATCCGTATCCTAGTTCTCTGGAAAAAACCCTAGTCACCCCAAGTGTGAACGCCGGATATGATTAGGGGCGTTTTAATTTAGTATGACGTGTTTTCAAAAAAGCACTACACTCGAGCTCCACCCCTCCCCTGTCAGTTATTTATCATATCCTGTATGTAGACACCAAGATGGCCGCCGAATGAATAGTCATATAAACATCCCCCCCAAAATGGCTGAAAACATCGAACTTCGGCCTAAAGGAGAAGGGAAATTGAAGTCTAGAAGTTCTAGATCCCATGAAAAGTCACAACATAGCCATGCAAGGGGGAATTCCAAGATACAAGAACATTCTTTTCTCACCGACAGGACAGATGTAAAACAAATGGAGAAAGGACTCCTTGAGTTAATGGATGACTTTAATCATGGTAGACTTCATGCGTTTGGAGGAGATTTTACAATCGAGAAAATGGATAAAGTGAGAGAATTACAGGAAAGGGTTGCACAGATGCATTTTGAGCTGGACAACGCAGAGATGGAAAAGGAGAATGAGGGAGAAGAGGATGAAGCAAGTTGTAATCGGAATTTGGAGAAACTCATGAAGAACTTAGAAGGGTTGAGTTCAACAATTCAAAGCCTTCATCAAGGGGATCTTTCGTCGTAAATGCTCTAATAGCTTGTGAGGCGTATGAATCGAATTACAATGTAGGATTGATAACATGCTCTGTACATTTACACTGTAGTCTAGCTAGTATAAAATAAGGCCAGATTAAAAAAAATGCTTGTTTAGCGTCCACCCATTTCAATTTTTCCAGGTAGGGAGGGAGGTTTTTTTTTCTATGTGAAGTTTATTTTGTCTTGACTAGACATTATTCACTCACCTCGTATTCATGACCTCGTGTTGTAGAAACAAAACGGCATTGATGCAGTGGCATTGATGTTAAAATATTTAATGCGCCGGCGCATACTTTAAGTGGTACATGTAGGGGTCTGGGTACAAGAATTGGTGTTCGCGGGCGCATTTACACTTTCTAAACTTTTTTATGAAAAAAAAATTAGAGGTCAGGGACATTTCTCAGGTCAGGCGGGGATGCTAAACAAGCATTTTTTTTATCTGGCCTAATGTACATAGAGAACTGCAGGATCCCATACCGAGCGGAAGGCCGATAAAATGCGTATTTTTCACAATGGCAAGGTTTTATCGTGTTATGCAATACAAATATCTGTTTTCATAAATCATTAGAAGTGCATAGTTGCATAAAATTACTGTTCGCAAGGCTTCTTATTGCATCAATCAGCAGCTTCCCCCTAGGGGCCACCCCGGGGCACCCACAGGAACCCAGGGGCATTTGTTGAGATTTATCAGCTGGTTGTTGCCCGAGGCTGTGGGGGAAAACATCACATCACTTTTGTTCACAGAGATTGAATCCAGGGGTCAGACCCTGGGAATTTGTAATATGAGGCCAGCGGTATACCCACTCGACCATTCCCGGATGTTCTTCGATGTTCACTTCGTGCCATTTTGTGCACAAGTCCTTCAGTTTAACTGTCACACTTCGTCATTATGCCAGTTTTCAATGCTTGGAACAATGACAGGACAAGAAAAAAAGCTGTTCTTGGTAATCCTGTAGAGAAAGTTTGGTGACGTACATCACAGGAATCCTTTTTATTTGCCCTCAGGGGGAGGGGATTTGTTGGAATTCCTCTGCCCCATACCCAGGGGGGTTAGATGAGGTTTCAATGGGCATTTGGACAAATCCCCTGGGGTCTGTGGAGGTGGCCCCAGGGGGAAGCCGCTGATTGATGCATAACTTGTGGATAGGACACATGACTAGAAACCAAAAGAGTTGTTAAATTCCGGATTGTAACACATGCCATTTTTTTCCATCTTCTTTCAAGTTAGGTGCTTCTCTGTAGGTAAAAAGTAAGTTGGTAGTTCAAAGTTACTAGGAAATGCTTGAGCAGTATATATCTACCCTACCAGTTTGCAGTTAATTCCGACATTTTGAAAGGGGTGCTAACATGGTGCGAAATACAGTGTTTGTATGGGAATCCGATGCCAAATAAAATCTGTAAAATCCAATTTCCGAAAGATTCACTGTCTGCCAACTTAAGATACCAGGTAAAAGATTAACTGATCAAAATTTGAGGGATGGAGCTGTGCTGGGAAACGTGCAGTTGTGTTTTCAGTTTTCCATACATTGTCTGTAAATTTTCTCAGGGACTTTGACTCGTTGTTACAGACAAATGTATGGAAAACTGAAAACACAATTGAATGCCTTCCAGCACAGCTGCATCCCTCAAATGTTGATCAGTTAATCTTTTACCTGGTATCTTAAGTTTGCAGACTGAATATTTCAGAAATTCGATTTTACGGAAATAATTTGGCACAGGATTCCCATACAAACACTGTATTTTGCGCCATGTTTGCTCCCCTTTGAAAACGTCAGAATTAACCGTGAACTGGTCTATAAGTCGAAGGGAATAAGATTAAAATGCAAGACAAATATTTATTAACGCTTTGATAAATGCAAGGGGAATATATGTTACAGGTCAAATTTATTTTTAGGTCACTTTTATTTTAACCTGGGTTATTTTTTGCAATCTAACGTTATTTTTTTGCAACCTAGGTTATTTTCAGTAACCTGGGTTTATATTTTTTGGATTCACTTAGTATTTTGACCTTAAATAATCATAGTCACTGTGTACACCAGACGAGAGGGCTGGAGGTCCCCGAGTCGGAACCGACCATCCGCCAGTGCTTGCTAGAACATTTTTTAACTTGTGTCCAATGGGGTACTGAGTTTGTGTCACCAATTTTGTGCATAGTTTTACTGAAATACCAAGTGAAGGGCTGTGTGCAAAAAGGGCGTAAGTGATTGTTGATCACATTCTAAATTCTCCCTTAGAAAACAAAGAAATTGAAGGAGAATTTAGAATGTGATCAAGAGTCACTTACACCCTTTTTGCACACAGCCCTTCAAGTTATTATAACTAGGTTTTACTGCACATATGCAAATTTGGACTAGACCGTGGGTACTGGGTACTAGTAGCACCATCATAGATATCATTCAGTGTCACAGTGGTTAAGATGGTTGCCGGTTCAAGTAGCAGAAAGGACAGTTGACCGTAAATAAATATGATAATTACTAGTAGTATAGTTGATTATATGTATGGCTTTAATGTAGCACTGTAAAGAGATAGGGAGAGGGGTATGGGGAGAAAGTGATAAGGGTAGAGGAAGGAAATCAGAGGGAGAGGGTGAATTTATTTTTAGTACAAAAATGGCCTTGCTACGTCAAAAAAATGGCCTTGCTTCGTCAAAAAATGACCTTGCTTCGTAAAAAAATGACTGCTACGTCAAAAAAATGACCAAGGCAAAAAAATGACCGGTTAAAAAAAGACCTACATGTAGGTAAAAAAAATAACAAGGAAATAAAACAACCTAGCTTGAAAAAATAACCCAGGTTGAAAAAAAAATCGACCTGTAAAACATGTATGGCTCACGTAAGAACTACCCCAAGAACAAAGACCTGGTGCAATCGGCATATCCGCACATACGATTTTGCTAGAATATGCCTTAAGTGCTGTCTGAGATATCCACAGTCAAAGCTACAATACAAGCGAACATTGTAGGAAACTGTGTGCTGTTGACTATTTTTACCGTGAAAACGAAAAGCAAACACCATCTAGCCAATGGGAAAGGGAGAAAACAAAAGATCTTGAATCACAAATTTGCCGGATATTCATTTCCTACACGAATTTCTCCAAATTCAAACCATAGCGGCTTGATCAAAAATAAAGTTAAACTTTAAAAATTATCTAATGAAAGTGCATTACTTCGTCTATATAATTTATGAGTGTCAACCAATGAAATTACGAGAAAGAAAAATTAACACTGTTTATATTCCTTGCCTTCAGACGTTGATTATATATTGCCCCACAAACTAAGAAACGGTGTGATGTGAAAATACGAGATATAACTCCCCAGAAAACAGAGCCAAAGAGTGGTGGTAAATAAGAGATAACTGGACAAGCATTAGTCCAGTTTCGTATTCGAAAATTACCGCTGAATGCAATGGATACAGACTCGTGTACGCAGGGTTAGCCTCATTCTGAAGTTAAACATTCATAAATACCAGCGAGGTGGGCTGTTTACAACACTGTATTGTTGTAGTTTCGCGTTTTGCACCTCGTTTGTATTTAAGAATGTTTAACTTCAGAATGAGGCTAACCTGCATACATGCGTCTGTATTCATTGCATTCAGCGGTAATTTTCGAATACGAAACTGGCGTATTAATGCCACGCATTATAACGACCCAGTGCTTAAAAGTCATGTTTACTTGAAATCATGGTAAGAACAATACGAAACTGCACACAGTATAAAAATCGTATGGATGTGTTATAAAAGGGTCGGGAGGAACTGAATGATCCCCATTGGAGCAGTTTTTCGTGCACTGTAGTCTGTACCGATTGAATATGGTACATAATATCAGTAATATATGTGATAAGGCATAATATTCCATCACAACTTGGCAGACTTTTGTATTTTGGTGCTTAAATGCATCGACATGATTCGGAGGCCGTAACAGAATGTTTCAGTGGTAAGCAAACGTGCGAGAAAGAAGGAAAATGTTTTGCTGCCTGCATGCCTGTGCAATTAACCAAGAAACATTTCACGAGAACAACAACAACAACAACAACAATTTATTTAATACCACGCAAATAACTGGTGATACAAAAGTGGATAGAGTATTGCAGTAGTTGGGTATTGGCTACCTAGAATAACTATAAGAGAGCTAATCTAGCTAGGTAGCTAACGTTTATATATATTAAATTATAGAAATAGTCGTATCACACACACACACAGACACAAAATAAAAAAATAGAAATAAAAAACAGGAGCAAAGAAAATTGCAACAATCAACGGGAGGAGGAGATTTAGTCGAAATTCAGTTCAATAAGAATCAATAAAACTTTTCTTAATTACACCTTTAAATTTGTTCAAACGGAGACTCTTGAAAGATTCTTGTGTGTCATTCCAAATGACAGCACCTTTAAAACGTAAATTAAATTTCCCATAGTTAGTTCTAACAGATGGAATGCAATAAGTTAATCTTGAAGCTAGCCTGGTTTTGTACCTGTGCCTTGAAGATATATGTGTAAAGAAATTATCAAAGACAGAGGGCAGCGAATTAAAGTGAAACTTATACATAAATATGCAGTTTAAATAGTAGATGACGTCAAGAAATTTTAGAATATTTAAAACTTTGAAAAGAGGAGAGGAATGATCTTGAAATTTAGAGAAAGTTATAATTCTTACAGCTTTTTTCTGTAGTATAATAAGTGGTTTTAAAGTTGAGTCATATGTATTTCCCCAGATAATAATACCATAAGTAAGGAAAGGATAGACTAAGGAATAATATAGCTGAGTTAAAATTTCTATAGAGACAAAGTGACGTAGCTTAGAAATAATTCCAACACCTCTTGAGGTTTTCTTAATTAATTGATGAACATGTTCTTTCCAGTTAAGATTTGCATCAATAATAATTCCAAGATATTTGATATTCTGCTTCTGAGTAATTGTTTTTTTGTTTATTTTCAGAAAAATTGATTTGGAACATTTCTTTTGATGTGGATGGAAAATAACAAAATTGGATTTATCTATATTTAGAGACAATTTGTTTGCACAAAATGCCAATCATGCTAGTAAGTTTGCGCATACACAACGTCAGTGTAGCGCAGCCTCAACTTCGTTCCCAGGGGTCTTTAGGCGCCTAATCCAAGATGGTTTCGACGCCATCTTGGATTAGGCGCGTAAAGACCCATGGAAACGAGGTTGGCGCAGCTCTGAAATCTAGTCAACATTCCTTCTTTTTTTTTTCTAAATTTATTTGGGCTCCTGGCCACGGGTATTCTAACAATTTAACATTGATCTCCATAGAAGCCATGCTTAAAATTACAAGAAAATCGAAATAATGTATTAAAAGCTAAAACTCTCTAAATCATACTATACATGAATATAAATCTACTATGTTAACTGTGTAAAAATAAAATAAAAATCTTAAATAAAAATGTAATTCTAGTATAATATAAATCTATTTAATGAAGATCGGTAAGGAGAAGGGTATTTGCGACTTCTTTTTTAAAAGTAACTAGATACTCCACAAGGGCGTATCTAGCCTATAGGCCCGTAGGCCTGGGCCTACACATTTTACAGCCTACTCGTCTTATTACAAGTGAATGTTGGGCTTGAGGAACTGTCGAAATACACAAAACATGACCTGAAAGTGCAGCAGAGGACATTTGCGAAAGTCTAAATCTAAAATTTTCCCGGGAAGCATACTCCCGGACCCCTCAAGAAGCGACTCTTACGGAACGGTTGTTTGGGCCTACAAATTTTAAAAATCTGGCTACGCCACTGCTCCATTTCGCACACTTTGGTTGGAAGCTCGTTCCACCCCATTATAACAAAAGCTCTTTTTCATAAATTCGGTTTTTGGTTGGGGCAAGCGATTAACATTGTTGCTTCTCGGAAACAAATTTCGCTTCCACAACAATTTTTGCGCATGCGCGCCGCGGGGGCAAACGAGTAGCCACTTGGGAGACAGCTAGTCTAGAAATTCTCAAAGTTTGCGCAACAGTGTTGCCTCGTTTGCCCAGGTCTTCAGGGCTCGAAATTAACGCTCACAAACTCGCAAAATGCTAGAAAATGTTTGAATTTGCGAGTGAATTTTTTTTCTACTATATCAAAGGTACAATTCTGAAAACCTTGAACGTGGCATGTTTACAAGAGTTAATGAACCTAATTTTTACCCGATACACAATCAAAAGTATATCGTACGAAACATCTATCGCAGCCAGTATAGTACTGAAATATATTCTTGTATACACGAACTTCGAATGAATTAATTAAAAGTGATACTGTATGTCACCAGGAGCCATTACCTCATGATGTGACACAGTACGTGCAATTTGCCAGTAAGCGCTACCCAGCCCGGGTTTAGGGTAAACTGAATAGAATACAATTAGGCTATCATAGGGATCATTTAAAGTTACCCTTGCTTAACCGAACAACTGGACCCTGGAAAACAATCACAGCAAATATAGTACATCGGTTATTTTCGAATACGACTAACTTGACTATTTAATTAAATGCATTAATGTAACTAAACAATATATCCCAATATTAAAAGTCATGTTTTACTTTTCCTTTATAATTTTGTATACCAATAGTTGCATGTGTCTCGTCTTTTTCTTTTCTTTTTTTTTAACTCCTCTTCATAAGAGTAACTATAGGATTAGCTGTCCTGCATGTGTTTTCACTCCCGTTGTCCAAGATATCGTCACGCAAAACAAAAGTCCTTCGGGGAATCTTTCGATCGCGGCACATTACAGTATATTCGTACCTGAGCCCCTCTGGAACCAGGGTACCAAGATATTTGATAGCATCCGCATTAATTGGGATTAGCTGTCCTGCATGTGTTTTCACTCCCGTTGTCCAAGATATTTGATAGTACCCGCGCGCATTAATTGGCTAGCGCTGGGCACAGCTGAATCGTGCAGTTTCTATACGGTTTTTATGGTAACCATTCCAATAAAGGCCGAATTTGGTTGATGATTGGCACGCATAACGACTCAGTCACAGCTCATCAATTAATGATACCCTCAAGAACACAAAAGTGAGCGGAACATTAAGCGAGGGCTTCAAAGGGAAGTGAAAATGTTGAACATATTTCGCTGAAACGTTCCATAAATCCAGTGAGTGGAAAACATGAGGAATCTCCAATGTCTAAAGTATGGTTTATTGGCATCACTAGTACAGGTCTGTACACAAACATGATTGTCTGTTAATTACTTAAGGTCGTTTAATTCGGTTGGAACTTAGATTAGATTAGAAGGTTAGATTCTAAATAGTGTACGACATCATATTTAGACTGTTATAAAGGGAGAGTTCTAAGGCTTATCACTACTTTTAAAAAAGGCCGTTTCTCAAGCAGAATTGTTTTAATGACTTAGTCATCGATGCCATTCAATCTGCCCCACTGAATTCGAACGAGGTTGAACAACATGACAGGATAGATGCGAGAATAAGTTTAAATTTAACTTCTGTTTGTGCCGCCCCAAAGTATGGATTTTGGAGCTGTTTTAGTCTGAAATCATACGAGGTGATAAATTTCGCATTTTTAGTCTGGTGGTAGGGTATGATATTGACAGGGAAGTACGATCGAGACCTCGCTGATTTTCATCTTTTTCTAATCTCTTGTTATGAAATAGAGCACAGGGCTGAAAAGGGTTATGGAAATATAGAAGGCCAGGGCTTTGAGACTTGGGCGTCAGACTCGCACGCAAAATGACTTCTCCAATAGGGCGATATTTTACAGTCCAAATAATTAACCAAGTTCTAAATTATTCATTATCCCTCGCTTTCGGATGGTGCAGTGTTTTCTAATTGAAGTTCGCATTTGGCTTGACTAGGTAGTATGTTTAGCGAAAACAAAATGCATTCACTCTCTTGATGTTTTCTTCTGTAATGAGCCGGCACTTTCGTAAAGCAGGTTGTTCTCGTATGAAACCAACTGAAGTGAATATATAGTGCTTTTCACGGGCCCTGATTGGCTGCTCAAATTCGGAATATCCTGCATTAGAGTATGATATACCACACAACAAGTGAATAGAGCTTTACGCGCGCTCTGATTGGCTACTCCGGAGGTGAATATCCTTTGTTATTCACCTCCACTTTGGTGAATAATTGTTCACTATTCATGCCATCTCCGATCCCGGCTTGGAGATTTTCTCAAGCTAGCTTGGAGACAAAATGGCTTCTTGGACTCGCGCGTGAACTATTTACTTGTTAATATTATGGTTTTCTGAACTTTTTGAAGTATAAATTTGAGGCTGGCAGGAGGCTCCTGGAGGCTGGCTATTTCAGTTGTGTGGTATATACTAAAACAATTATTTCCTTCAGTATCAGTGTCGCCGGTTTGCGGTTCAGTAAATATAATTGTTAAATATTCATAAATGTCTCTAATACTTATATTTTCACTTTAAAGTATTCTTGGTTTTCACGTGACGTCATCAAAAATCTAAATTTTAAACTATTAGTCCAACAAAGCTGTTCTTTGAATATATTCTAGCCATTGAATAGTAGAAGTCTGCACAGAACATTTCACGTCGATGGGGTGTATTATTCCGGAGTAAATAAATTTTGAATTTTATGACAGAACGCCGGACCCAGAGCCATAAAAATCCATGTAATTGTGTCAATTTTATTTTTTTAACTCGATAAATCTTTAAAAGTTGCATTCAAACAGTTTTGAAGTGAAACCTAATGATTTTGATGGGAAATTAAGCTTTATCTGTATTTTATGGCCGCCATGTTGTGCCCCAGAGAGGGACACAAAGATGGCGGCCGCATACAAAGTACTGTAAAATTGTCGTACTTTCATTGGCCCACAGCTCCGTTAGGAAATAATCTAATGTTCCTAGATTTGGGTTATAAGTGTATTTTTGGTAGTTCTACAAGGACCAAGATGTTTTATTTTATTTTATTAATGCAAACCAATTTTGCGATCGCGTCTCATGACGATGAAAACCACCAATTAAGTAATTGTAAAAACAGTTTTACTTTATGCTGATACCATAAAGTTCCCCTCTTTCCTCTTATCAGGGAGCGAGGTTTAAAAATTATTGCCGTAAAAAAAATTAAAAACTTCGGAGCTTACTGTCGACGAATTTCGCGGGTATCTGACTGGAGTAATTTGGTCACACTAAAATTAGAAATGGTTCAGTCGAGTTAAATTACTGGCGGGCTCCGTCTCTGTTTCTTGTTTTATCAACATCACTGAATTAACAATGCTGTTGACTGCTGGTACGTTTCGGTGTATAATTTATCTAACAGCAAGAGGCTGTAGAAGTAAATCAGTTGAACCGCGTGTTAGCTGACTTTTAATTAAAATGATGCCGCTGCTAGCTGAAACGGTTCCAAACCAACATCAATATTTTTTTTTAAATATAGAGTTGTTTTCAACTTAAGATCGCTGTGTGATGCTAAAGTGAAGGATATCCAGAACAAAGACGTCATTAATATGTTTATTTGTGTGAGCAAAACATTCACTGCGTTGTACCTCAGCGGTCAGCACAGGCAGCCCAAGCTCTATTTTTGTGTCATTTAAAAGCAACTCATTGGCATTGCGAGATTTCACAGAAGTTAATAAAATGTAAGAAATCATTACAGTACTCAAATAAAGGTTACATACCTCTTCAAAGTTGTGTTTTTGATTGTCCTGTGTACTCCTGGAGTCATTTTAGCCACTTTAACAAGATTTCCAATTCACTGTACCAACCGTTAATAGAAAATGACATTACAGTTGACTGTTTATTGATTTTGACAGAGATTACATGGTTGACAAGTCAATGTCATCAAATCTTGTAACGTTATCTTCAGTTGATATTTGGTAATCATTAACTCGCCATGCAACATGGCCATTATACCTCCAAATTAGCTTCTTTGATTATTATATTCCTCGGGCCAGGGTTTGCAACAAGGTCACTGACAAAAAGTACATTCTTTAACGCAGAAGGCGAAACATAAATGTATTTTTTATTATTATTATAACGTCTGCAAAACAAACAAGTCGTATTTTACTGTGCATACATTAAATAGCAATACTTGTTCAAACAAGTTCAATTGTCATAATATCTACCGTAACTAAATATATTTTTGATTATGCTAGCGCTAGCGCTTTTGGTATTCAATGCTTTATTTTTTCAGTACTGATGGGGGAATTAATCAGAATTTCTCTAACGAATTCACTATCTTACAAGTTCTCAAAAAAGAACCTCTGAATATCTAAAGGGACCTGAAGCAACCATAGGGGCTGATCAAAACAAGGACCCGGCTAATCCACGATAGTTTTTTAAGGAGGGAGGAAAACCGGAGGACCCGGAGAAAAACCCTCGGACTACCACCAACGAACTCAACTCAGATAGTGGCGCCGCGTCCAAGGCTCGAACCCAGGCCACATAGGTCAAAAAGCTGTTCGGGAGAGTAAGTTAGCCTAAAACTTTCGGATTTGAAAAAATTGTCCCTAGAAAATTGTTTTCTGAAATACTGGCTAGAAAATTTGTTTTCAATCCCTAGAAAATTATAAAAGAAAAGGGAGACTAAAATGTTTCCCCTAAAATATTCGTACGTCCCAATTCGTCTGATCAATAGAGTCAGAACAACACATTTTCATTCCCTAAGAATTGCCTAAAGGAAAAAAGAATCCCTAAACAAATCGTACCTCCACAAAATTTTGCAACATGAAGTTACTTGGGCTAGAAAAGAATTCTTGTTTCTGTTCTAGACTACTAACAAATTCGTAGGCCGGGAATATTTTGCCATAGTATTTCCGGTTGACGCGATTTCCACCTAGAAAATCCGAACAGCTAATAGCTTTCTAGAATACGTCAAAAGACATAGTAGGCGCCTTAAAATGGCTAGATAAGCTGCAGACAACTGGTTTCAAACGAATTTCAAAAAGTACTCGTTGGGTGCCCTTGAGAGGTGAGACGCGAAGAGCTTAACCACTGCGCCACCTGCATGGCTCCCGATTCTTTCTTCAGTGTATATACTTTTCCTACAGTTATTTACGAGAAGCTAGAATCATTGTTCCATGGTCACTTTTAATTGGGTCAATCTTGTCCAATCAATACATAGATTTATTAGCTGCCTTTAGTGATGTTAACATTGCATGATATTATAATATATGATAGTAGCCAACCAGTCAGATTTATCCTTTGATTGACAGTTGTCACTTCACGAGGAGCTCTTCTAGTGCGCCTATATAAGAGCCTCGATCCTCAGACATTCCTTGTGAGGAGGGCCGCCATTAGATGTCAAAAAAACACTCACTGCAGTACATTCTAAATGTGCCACATCCCGGCCATACGGCATCTTGTGGCGAAAGAGACTAGGGGAGGAGGTTCCCAGTCTCCCCCTTCCCTTTCTTTATTAAGGAGACCAACCATGTCAAGGCGGCTAAGTCCAACACACATCTGAGAACATTTAATTTTATTTCAACAGCTCTGCTGGGCAGTTTTCCTTGTTCAAGGATCACGTGAGTAATTGTCTATTTTGTCCGTATTTCTATCATCACTAAAAAACGGCGTTGATCCACCATACGGAAAAAAGGTGGCGACTGTACAATTGACCACAATTCCTTGCGAGCTTAACATATAACGAAACATTTATAATTACAAAACGTAACATAATATAACAACATGTACATAACATAACATAACATAACATAACATAACATAACATAACAAACACATAACATACAAGCAACATCATGCATGTGATGTCATAATATTACTCGCTTGTTTCGTGATAATTTAAACGTCTACCGCAATTTGAAAGGTTCAAGGTTTTTCGCGCGCAAAGAATTGTAGGTAAAAATCCAAGCCGTCACTGTTTTTCGGTACGGTGGTTCAATTAAAGGGACTAGTTATAGAGCAGATTTCGTATGAGTGGGACAAACTACAGCATGTCCGTAGCCTTACCGTAACCGTACTGTTACTTAATTACCGTAGCTCTGTAATTTGATTGGATCAGCAGGACAATAACTATAGGAAACCATTTGAATGTCATGCATGCCGTACAGTAATCGTGTCGTATAACGTTTTTGCCGTAGTTTGTCCCACTCGTACGAAATATGCCAACCTCGTCCCCAGTGTCTTCTCGGTCAGATCCAAGATGGAACGAGGTTGGAAATATGCTCTATTGCACAAACTGTAGGGACTTCGACATAGTGGTTTATTTGAACTGGACTATATGTCACCCTCCTGCCATCACAAGCACGATGCTTCAGACGACTATTATCCTTTGCAGGGGAAGGAAATTCAAGAAACCGGAAATCTAAACTTATTAAACAAATAGACGGCTTGCCTCTGTCGTCTTATAGATGCACAGATGACGCCGTCACAACGTGAAGAGAACAAAGAAGTACGCCACGGCATGCAGTCGAGTGGACTGTTGTTTTCGTCAGGTTTTGACGTTATCTGTGGATCTATAAGAGGACGGACCCATAGTAAAACGGCATTTATTCATTTTAACGAGAAAAAGGATGATACAAGATGATTTTGTCCACAACGTGACGTCATCTGTGCATCTCTACTCCACTATGGCTACCGACCAATCACAGCGCGCGTTTGCCATTGTTTATATCAGTTGTATGAAAGGAAGTCAGGAACACACATCATGACAAGAATCCAGTACTTTAATTCGCTAATTCATTGACTATAACTTCTGAAAAATATCACAGGAAAATTTGCTATCATATGTGACAGTCCAAAACCCTTGCTTTGATGACTTCCGACTGTATTTCAAATTCCAGTTTGGTGCCGTTGTTATATGGTGATTCTGTGAAGATTGCTGGATGCCTGGTCCATGGCAACTAACTGACTATCTTTCTCTGTTCAAGGCCAACTACCGACCCTATATCTGGGATGTTATCAGGATAACGCGACACGTGACCTTAATTTGACTGTGGGTCGATTTTCAGACAACAAACCGGCCAACTGCATTGATAAGTATGCTTTTGTAACCAGTCTGTTTTGTGCAGTAAAAACCCGTGAAATCTCTCGGTAGATAAAATATAAAGATAACTTAATATAGTCGTGCTTTCTTTACTCATTTTATGGCAAACTCGTAGACAGTGCCTAGACACCCATGTTTTTCCACGGAATGATGACGTAGTACGTACCGCCACGTAGTGCAACTGGCATCGTCATCACTAATGAGAGATTTGTAAGTCTGCAGGCCAAAGGTTTCAAATTTCTTTCTCTTCAGGTGTCTCTCTCGAGGATATTTTTACGCTGGCCTTCAAAGTTCGCAGGAGTGCAACTGTGGTAACACTTATGGCAGATATGGCCAACAGACCGAGAGTCGGTGCAGTGTCTCGTGCGCAGGGTCCTCCAGTCTAAAGTGCGGTGGAGTCTGGATAAACTCCGTGTACCGTGTCGGTAAGATATCCACTTAGGAATTAATTTGAAATAATGGAGTGAATTACACGGCTAATTGAAAAAAAAACGTGTCCTGGTTGTTGATGTGGGAAAGTTTTCTTTGATGATTCGGTTTAAGAATTTCAACAGTTTTCGGTGACATATTCACGAACTATAGCTACACAGGTCAATTAAACTAAAAGACGAATTTCTGGTAGGGGGAGGGATGAAGCGGAGAAGCCACTGATGATGAATGGGATTCCGTGCAGGGACAATGGAGCAAAGTTAAAACAAAAAAGTGTACTTATTATCAGTGTAGTAACATGACGGTAAATATCAATGAGCTGATTGAGAAAAACAGACTGATTGAGACAAACACCTCAACATGATTGAATTAAACACTATTTCAATTCTAGATCCAAAGATTTCAGATCACATTGGTTGCTTCAAAGATGGCAATCCACGTGACCTAACAGGTTACTCGACCCTTCTGGACGGCACAACTGGAGTGTCAGCGGTGTGTATGGATGCGTGCGCATCAAAAGGATACAAGTATGCCGCTGTACAAAATCTCCGACTGTGCATGTGCGGTGACAGTTTTGGGATTCATGGCAAAGCTACGAAAAACAGCGAGTGTAACAAAGTATGCAGCGATGGATCTGTGTACTGTGGTGTGTCCAACAGGAATTCAATTTATAAGATAGGTAACACAAAACATATTATAACAAATGAGTACGGGGAGACTTATGTAATTTTGGCAAAGATTAAAACAGCTTGACCGATCGATTGTGGGTACCGATTTACTCTTTTAATTGCTAGATTGTCGTGAACAAATATTTTAAACTCTAAAAGATGAAAGAAGAAGTTATTTTGTAAATGGTTCTATTTAAGTAAAATTTAAGTAAAACAAATTATATGATTAGAGCCTCATCAAAGAAGAAAGTCTCTAAAATTGTATCTCAAATACATATATATATATATAGATAGATAGATGAACACCTTAACTCGGAACATCAAATTAAATATGTAAATAGCAAAATGGAAACAATATTAGTAGCAAGGAAAGTGGCGGTTCTGGGATTAACGTGAGAACACCTTATCTATTTACTGTGGACATTTTCAATTTTACTATGAACATTTTTTATTTTACTGTGAACATTTTCTATTTTGCTGCTCACATCCGGCATCGCATATTTTTGTTGACTTTTTTTGCTCCAAAAGCAGCACAAATCGCTGCTTCTGACCCTCCGCCCCCCTCCCCCCAAAAAAACCACCAAGAAAAACACACGAAAAACTACTGGCAGCAATACCAACATACTGGCAGCAATACCAACATACTGGACGCGCGAACATGTGGGAACACCTATTGAACAAATGAGAACACAAGGATATATCGATAGGAATACAGAACCATGCCAGGAAAAAGCGAAATTCCACCCTCGGCCTACACGGAGATACGAACAGGGGTCTAGGATACCGAGAAGCTAGAAGGAGATACAACATTGGGCACAAACGATACAAAAAAATCCAACAAGGAGGGGAGTCTCCACCTTCTGTTGTGCCACCCCCCATTTCCTTTCGCAAGCGCGAGCAGGATACCAGCGGCGAGTTTCTCGACATTTTCCAAGACGTGCTACGAGGCCGCCCAGACATATTTCTATCCAACAAAGAATACAAGCTCTTGGTGGGGGAAAAGATGCAAAGCAGTACTACACTTTCGTCCATCTACGGGATTTTCCTCGACAGCTTCGCGAGATCTATAGGCTACAGTACCACCATTTCCTAGCCCCCGGATACATACAAGACATCGTGGATATGCGAGTCCACGAAAGCGGTAGGGCCGGCTTTGTAGCCCTCGAGCGGCTTCTACTACCAGAAAACTACGAACGGTTTCTACAACCAGGATTCTACGAGCAACAGCCTGCAAATTCGCTGGAACAGGATGGTGGTGCACAAGCATCGGCAGTCGAGCCCCTCGATACTACTTGCCGCTGTGGATCCGAAGACCATAGAACCCGCAGCAAAATGTGCATACTCGAAAGGCAAAACATACCGGCGAGAGACCACAAACCCCAACACCCACGAAACCAAAAGCGCCAACGCGTGCATGTGCCCATTGGTGTGTATATGTGGCGACACCCTGCCCAACGAAGAAGTCCGAGAGGAGGCGCAAACAACACGCGATATCGATATCCCAAAGAAGCAAGAGGACCAGGTACGGCTACCAAAACAGATTCTGTCCAACAAAGCAGTGTGGAACATCGAAAACAAAGATGGCATGTGTCTCTACTGGTGTATTCGAACGGCCATGAAAGTGCAAGAACTCCAGGAGGCATGCCAGTGCGGCCGAGGAGACGATTGTATATGGCAACGGATATAGACCAACTGCGACGCATAGCAATACCAACACACTGGCAGCAAAGCACAGCAATACCAACAAACTAGCAAAGCAACAGACCAAGCAAAGCAACAGACAAAGCAACAGGCAAAGCAAAGCAGCAAGCAAAGCAACAGGCAAAGCAATGCCAACAAACTAGCAAAAGCATAGCAATACCAACAAACCACAAAGCATAGCAATACCAACAAACAAGCAAAGCACAGCAATACCAACAAACTAGCAAAGCGCAGCAATACCTTTCCCCACACTTTGTACTCCACACCTCCAACGAACGAATGCAAAGCCAACGAACGAATGCAAAGCCAACGAACGAGTGCAAAGCCAACGAACGAATGCAAAAGCCAACGAACGAATGCAAGGCCAACGAACGAATGCAGGGCCAACAAACAAAAGCAAAACAACAGGCAAAGCAACAGGCAGCAAAGCAACAAAACAAAAGCAAAGCAACAGGCAAAGAAACAGACAAAGCAACAAACAAAAGCAAAGCAACAGACAAAGCAACAAACAACAGAAAAAGCAAAGCGACAGACAAAGCAACAGGCAAAGCAAAGCGACAGACAAAGCAACGAACAAAAGCAAAAGCAACAGGACAAGCAAAACAACAGAAATATATATGTAGACAACCACGAACAAAGTGCAAACAAATACAACATACGAATATAGATGTAGACAACCACGAACAGAGTGCAAACGAATACAACATACAAATATAGATGTAGACCACCACGAACATAGTGCAAACGAATACGACATACGAATATAGATGTAGACCACCACGAACAAAGCGCAAACAAATACGACACACGAATATAGATGTAGACAACCACAAACAAAGTGCAAAACGAATACAACACACGAATATAGATGTAGACAACCACGAACAAAGTGCAAACAAATACAACATACGAATATAGATGTAGACAACCACGATAAAAGTGCAAACAAATACAACATACGAATATAGATGTAGACAACCACGAACAAAGTGCAAACAAATACAGCATACGAATATAGATGTAGACAACCACGAACGAAGCGCGAACGAATACAACACACGAATATAGATGTAGACAACCACGAACAGAGTGCAAACGAACACAACATACAAATATAGATGTAGACCACCACGAACATAGTGCAAACAAATACGACATACGAATATAGATGTAGACCACCACGAACAAAGCGCAAACAAATACGACACACGAATATAGATGTAGACAACCACAAACAAAGTACAAAACAAATACAACACACGAATATAGATGTAGACAACCACGAACAAAGTGCAAACAAATACAACATACGAATATAGATGTAGACAACCACGAACAGAGTGCAAACAAATACAACATACGAATATAGATGTAGACAACCACAAACAAAGTGCAAACAAATACAACATACGAATATAGATGTACGTATCGTACGTATCGTATCGTATCGTATCTATAGATACAAACGTAGGTGGGCAGACGAGATACTACGCATCTATATATACGATGCGATACGATACGTACGCACCTTGGAGAAAACGATCTCCGAAGAACGGAGTTTTTTGTGGTGTGCTATGGATTGCATTTGTCTGTCGTTCGTCGTGGTGGCCTGCAGGTTGTACATTGTCTGCTATGGTTCGTATTTTGCCTTCTTTGAGATTCCTCGGTTGTCGATGGTGGCATATATGCTAGTATTTTTATGCTATGGTTCGTATTTTGTCTTCCTTTGGATACCTTGGTTGTGTGGCAATTTCCTACTCCATGTCGGGCATTGGGTTTCGTCTATGCGGACTTGGGTCTTCTTCCTCTTTGGTGGGCCCTATGTGTCTGCTCTTTTTTTCTTCCTTTTTGGCGGGACCTATGTGTCTGCTCTTTTCTGCCATTCGATATTGTGCGATTGCAAAGGCTATGGAAAAGAGGAAGAAAAACACACTTGGCCATGCTACTTCTTTTTGGTTCGATTCTGCTATATTGGCTCGCAGGTTTGCAACATCTAGATCTTTCTCCAGTTCCTGTATGCGCTCCAGTAGTTGGTCTACCTCCTGCATTGGCTCGACTTGTGGTAGGATTGGTGTTTGGTCCACCTCCAATGCAAGGATAGGATCTTCTGCTATATCGGTTTGCTGTCTTGCGGCATATTGGTTTTTCTCCAGACTTTGCACTTTTTGTTCTAGATCCTCTATACGCCCTAGAACTGCCATATCCTGCATTGGCTCGGTTTGTGGTTGGTTTTGGATTTGGGCTAGCTGTTTGGTCTCGGTTTGCCGAGTCGGAGCAATGGGAGGCGTTTCCAAACCTTGTTGGATGCGGTAGGCTCTACCTTGCCCTATACCATAGAGTCGTATTGCCTCTCGAATACCAACCTCTCCCGAAGAAATACTTTGGAACTGGTCGGGCGAAAGAACTGCTTTGTGTGGCATCGTAGTATCTATATGTGTAGTTGTTTCTCCAACATGTATATCTAGAGACGATATCTGTAGCTGGAGCTATATTCGTATGTTGTATCCGTTCGTACTTTGTTCGTGGTTGTCTACATCTATATTCGTATGTTGTATTCGTTTGCACGTTGTTCGTGGTGGTCTACATCTATATTCGTATGTTGTATTCGTTCGCACTTTGTTTGTGGTGGTCTACATCTATATTCGTATGTTGTATTCGATTGCACGTTGTTCGTGGTGGCGTTTGTTTTCTATCTATTTGCGGTGGCGTTTGTTTTCTATCTATTTGCGGTGGCATTTGTTTTCTATCTTTTTGCGGTGGCATTTGTTTTCTATCTTTTTGTGGTGGCATTTGTTTTCTATATATTGGTTGGTACCCATACGTTGGCGTTTGTTTTCTATCTATTGGTTGGTCCCCATACGTTGCGTTTGTTTTTCCTATCTATTTGGTTGGTCCCCATACGTTGGCGTTTGTTTTCTATCTATTGGTTGGTCCCCATACGTTGCGTTTGTTTTTCCTATCTATTTGGTTGGTCCCCATACGTTGGCGTTTGTTTTCTATCTATTGGTTGGTCCCCATACGTTGCGTTTGTTTTTCCTATCTATTTGGTTGGTCCCCATACGTTGGCGTTTGTTTTCTATCTATTGGTTGGTCCCCATACGTTGCGTTTGTTTTTCCTATCTATTTGGTTGGTCCCCATACGTTGGCGTTTGTTTTCTATCTATTGGTTGGTCCCCATACGTTGCGTTTGTTTTTCCTATCTATTTGGTTGGTCCCCATACGTTGGCGTTTGTTTTCTATCTATTGGTTGGTCCCCATACGTTGCGTTTGTTTTTCCTATCTATTTGGTTGGTACCCATACGTTGGCGTTTGTTTTCTATCTATTGGTTGGTCCCCATACGTTGCGTTTGTTTTTCCTATCTATTTGGTTGGTACCCATACGTTGGCGTTTGTTTTCTATCTATTGGTTGGTCCCCATACGTTGCGTTTGTTTTTCCTATCTATTTGGTTGGTCCCCATACGTTGGCGTTTGTTTTCTATCTATTGGTTGGTCCCCATACGTTGCGTTTGTTTTTCCTATCTATTTGGTTGGTACCCATACGTTGGCGTTTGTTTTCTATCTATTGGTTGGTCCCCATACGTTGCGTTTGTTTTTCCTATCTATTTGGTTGGTACCCATACGTTGGCGTTTGTTTTCTATCTATTGGTTGGTCCCCATACGTTGCGTTTGTTTTTCCTATCTATTTGGTTGGTCCCCATACGTTGGCGTTTGTTTTCTATCTATTGCTTGGTCCCCATACGTTGCGTTTGTTTTTCCTATCTATTTGGTTGGTCCCCATACGTTGGCGTTTGTTTTCTATCTATTGGTTGGTCCCCATACGTTGCGTTTGTTTTTCCTATCTATTTGGTTGGTACCCATACGTTGGCGTTTGTTTTCTATCTATTGGTTGGTCCCCATACGTTGCGTTTGTTTTTCCTATCTATTTGGTTGGTACCCATACGTTGGCGTTTGTTTTCTATCTATTGGTTGGTCCCCATACGTTGCGTTTGTTTTTCCTATCTATTTGGTTGGTCCCCATACGTTGGCGTTTGTTTTCTATCTATTGGTTGGTCCCCATACGTTGCGTTTGTTTTTCCTATCTATTTGGTTGGTCCCCATACGTTGGCGTTTGTTTTCTATCTATTGGTTGGTCCCCATACGTTGCGTTTGTTTTTCCTATCTATTTGGTTGGTCCCCATACGTTGGCGTTTGTTTTCTATCTATTGGTTGGTCCCCATACGTTGCGTTTGTTTTTCCTATCTATTTGGTTGGTCCCCATACGTTGGCGTTTGTTTTCTATCTATTGGTTGGTCCCCATACGTTGCGTTTGTTTTTCCTATCTATTTGGTTTGTCCCCATACGTTGGCGTTTGTTTTCTATCTATTGGTTGGTCCCCATACGTTGGCGTTTGTTTTCTATCTATTGGTTGGTCCCCATACGTTGGCGTTTGTTTTCTATCTATTTGCGGTGGCGTTTGTTTTCAATCTATTGGTTGGTCCCCATACGTTGGCGTTTGTTTTCTATCTATTTGCGGTGGCGTTTGTTTTCTATCTATTGGTTGGTCCCCATACGTTGGCGTTTGTTTTCTATCTATTTGCGGTGGCGTTTGTTTTCTATCTATTGGTTGGTCCCCATACGTTGGCGTTTGTTTTCTATCTATTTGCGGTGGCGTTTGTTTTCTATCTATTTGCGGTGGCATTTGTTTTCTATCTATTTGCGGTGGCGTTTGTTTTCTATCTATTTGCGGTGGCATTTGTTTTCTTTCTTTTTGCAGCGTGGTTGTCTATATCTATATTCGTATGTTGTATTCGTTTGCACTTTGTTTGTGGTTGTATACATCTATATTCGTATGTTGTATTCGTTTGCACTTTGTTTGTGGTTGTCTACATCTATATTCGTATGTTGTATTCGTTTGCACTTTGTTCGTGGTTGTCTACATCTATATTCGTATGTTGTATTTGTTTGCACTTTGTTCGTGGTTGTCTACATCTATATTCGTATGTTGTATTCGTTTGCACTCTGTTCCTGGTTGTCTACATCTATATTCGTTTGTTGTATTTGTTTGCACTTTGTTCGTGGTTGTCTACATCTATATTCGTGTGTTGTATTCGTTTTGCACTTTGTTTGTGGTTGTCTACATCTATATTCGTGTGTCGTATTTGTTTGCGCTTTGTTCGTGGTGGTCTACATCTATATTCGTATGTCGTATTCGTTTGCACTATGTTCGTGGTGGTCTACATCTATATTTGTATGTTGTGTTCGTTTGCACTCTGTTCGTGGTTGTCTACATCTATATTCGTGTGTTGTATTCGTTTGCGCTTCGTTCGTGGTTGTCTACATCTATATTCGTATGTTGTATTTGTTTGCACTTTGTTCGTGGTTGTCTACATATATATTTCTGTTGTTTTGCTTGACCTGTTGCTTTTGCTTTTGTTCGTTGCTTTGTCTGTCGCTTTGATTTGCCTGTTGCTTTGTCTGTCGCTTTGCTTTTTCTTTTGTTTGTTGCTTTGTCTGTTGCTTTGCTTTTGTTTGTTGCTTTGTCTGTTTCTTTGCCTGTTGCTTTGCTTTTGTTTTGTTGCTTTGCTGCCTGTTGCTTTGCCTGTTGTTTTGCTTTTGTTTGTCACGCCTGGCATAAGTTACCTCAAAATCGATCACTAAAAGCGAGCCAAAAATATATAAACCAGCACATCTTATTTAATTCGCTGTCAAATTTAACGAAATTTTCGTATGTTAATATTAATGTGAAATAACGTCTTTAGGATCAAACACGTTTGTATATTGACGCTGGTGTGACGTCATAACGAACGACTCCTTTTAAGGTCAAATTCTGCGTTACCTATACGCTTGAAATAAAGCATGTTACCACAACAACATAAATATGTGTTTTTGATTGCCGCAATTTTAAAGTCTCTACGATAAATATTTGCTGAGTTATTAAGAACTGAAGTTTCCTGTGACGTCACATTTTCTGACGTCATGGGTCTGACATCAGTCATGCTTTCTAAATTGAATAAACATAAAAAGACCATATTGCGGCTATTCAGTGTACAGTAAGTACAGTTCCTCTTTAAAACCCGAAAAATACTTGAATAGTTATTTTTAAAAGACGTTTTCGAAAATATATGACGTCAAAAATCGAAAATTCTAAAAACATACGGTTGTGGGTACCGATTTACTCTTTTGATTGCTAGATTGTCGTAAACAAATATTTTAAACTCTAAAAGATGAATGAAGAAGTTATTTTGTAAATGGTTCTGTGTTGAATATTTCCCGCCAAATTTTGGCGGGAAAATTGCCAAAATTCAAAATTTAATAACTTTTCTACCTCTTAACCAATCGAACTCGGGTTTTCGGTTTCTTTGTTGTCGACATGATGGGAAATTGAAAATATAAAAATTACTGATGTTCAAGGTAATTGAAAACATCGAGAAACCTATTATAAATGGATACATGACGTAACTGTGACGTCATCAAGATGTCTACGGTAGATCAAATCATCGGATTTTGTTTAGGTCGTCAGTCTTCATCATCCCACAAAAATTCAATCTTCTATGTTGGAAACTTTTGAAAATATAGCAAAGTGATAGATTTTAGGGTCATTTGTGCCAAGCGTGTGTTGGCCCTGCATTCGTTCGTTGGCCTTGCATTCGTTCGTTGGCTTTGCACTCGTTCGTTGGCTTTGCATTCGTTCGTTGGCTTTGCATTCGTTCGTTGGCCTTGCATTCGTTCGTTGGCTTTGTCTTCTTTGGGATTCCTTGGTTGTCGATGGTGGCCTACCTCGCCTCGCCGAAAAAAAAGAGAAAGGTGTGGAGTACAAAGTGTGGGGAAAGGTATTGCTATGCTTTGCTAGTTTGTTGGTATTGCTGTGCTTTGCTAGTTTGTTGGTATTGCTGTGCTTTGCTAGTTTGTTGGTATTGCTATGCTTTGTGGTTTGTTGGTATTGCTATGCTTTTGCTAGTTTGTTGGCATTGCTTTGCCTGTTGCTTTGCTTGCTGCTTTGCTTTGCCTGTTGCTTTGTCTGTTGCTTTGTCTGTTGCTTTGCTTGGCCTGTTGCTTTGCTAGTTTGTTGGTATTGCTGTGCTTTGCTGCCAGTGTGTTGGTATTGCTATGCGTCGCAGTTGGTCTATATCCGTTGCCATATACAATCGTCTCCTCGGCCGCACTGGCATGCCTCCTGGAGTTCTTGCACTTTCATGGCCGTTCGAATACACCAGTAGAGACACATGCCATCTTTGTTTTCGATGTTCCACACTGCTTTGTTGGACAGAATTGTTTTGGTAGCCGTACCTGGTCCTCTTGCTTCTTTGGGATATCGATATCGCGTGTTGTTTGCGCCTCCTCTCGGACTTCTTCGTTGGGCAGGGTGTCGCCACATATACACACCAATGGGCACATGCACGCGTTGGCGCTTTTGGTTTCGTGGGTGTTGGGGTTTGTGGTCTCTCGTGTGTTTTGCCTTTCGAGTATGCACATTTTGCTGCGGGTTCTATGGTCTTCGGATCCACAGCGGCAAGTAGTATCGAGGGGCTCGACTGCCGATGCTTGTGCACCACCATCCTGTTCCAGCGAATTTGCAGGCTGTTGCTCGTAGAATCCTGGTTGTAGAAACCGTTCGTAGTTTTCTGGTAGTAGAAGCCGCTCGAGGGCTACAAAGCCGGCCCTACCGCTTTCGTGGACTCGCATATCCACGATGTCTTGTATGTATCCGGGGGCTAGGAAATGGTGGTACTGTAGCCTATAGATCTCGCGAAGCTGTCGAGGAAAATCCCGTAGATGGACGAAAGTGTAGTACTGCTTTGCATCTTTTGCCCCCACCAAGAGCTTGTATTCTTTGTGGGATAGAAATATGTCTGGGCGGCCTCGTAGCACGTCTTGGAAAATGTCGAGAAACTCGCCGCTGGTATCCTGCTCGCGCTTGCGAAAGGAAATGGGGGGTGGCACAACAGAAGGTGGAGACTCCCCTCCTTGTTGGATTTTTTTGTATCGTTTGTGCCCAATGTTGTATCTCCTTCTAGCTTCTCGGTATCGTAGACCGCCTGTTCGTATCTCCGTGTAGGCCGAGGGTGGAATTTCGCATTTTCCTGGCATGGTTCTGTATTCCTATCGATATATCCTTGTGTTCTCATTTGTTCAATAGGTGTTCCCACATGTTCGCGCGTCCAGTATGTTGGTATTGCTGCCAGTGGTTTTTCGTGTGTTTTTCTTGGTGTTTTTTTTTTTTTTTTTTCGGGGGGGGGGGCGGAGGGTCAGAAGCAGCTATTTGTGCTGCTTTTGGAGCAAAAAAAGTCAACAAAAATATGCGATGCCGGATGTGAGCAGCAAATTAAATAGAAAATGTTCACAGTAAAATAAAAAATGTTCATAGTAAAATAGAAATGTCCACAGTAAATAGCTAAGGTGTTCTCACGTTAATTCCAGAACCCCCACTTTCCTTACTACTATATTGGAATAATAAATAAATTAAGATATCACCTTGATTTAAATATGTTAAAGCAACTCTATTATACATTGGTATACCCATATTTAAATTACGGTCTTATGAGCTGGGGGAATACTTAAACAAGTAAGTTAGCAAAGCTCCGCACTAAACAAAATAAATGTATACTTCAGTAGAAATATATGTTTTGCTTATAGCAGAGAAAGTGCTACTCCATATTTCAATATTCTAGGAGTACTGTAACTCGATAACGTATTTAAATTAAGAATTGCAGAATTTAGTTTTAAAATTTCGAATGTAAAGATATTCCAACAATATTTTCTGAATTTGTCACACCAGCAACAAAACGCCACAAATATAGTACAAGATTTGCTGCAAAGTTAAATTTTGTTTGACCTTAACCAATCGAACTCGGATTTTCGGTTACTTTGTTGTCAACATGATGGAAAATAGAAAATAGAAAATTTACTGATGTTAAAGGTAATTGAAAACATCATTATTATAAATGGAAACATGACGTAACTGTGACATCATCAAGATGTTTACGGTAGTTCAAATCATCGGATTTTGTTTTGGGCTTGAAAATATAGCAAAGTGATCGATTTGAGGGTCATTTGTGCCAATCGTGATGGGTTTTGTATGTGGTCAGGAGCCCATAACTAGGAGCGTCCATCCCGCATACTATAGGCCGATGTCACAGCGTTTTCACAAGCTAGGTTATTTTTAGAATGGTTTGCCGCTATTCTTGGGTTGCAGTAATTCCTAAGGGAATAAAATCACAAAAGCGTAGCAGCCATGTTGTTGGTATAAGAAAAGTAGCTATTGAGGCAGTTTGTCTGGTGCAACCCACTTAAAGGGCGGCAAAAAGGATCTAAGAATAGCCCAACTTATGAAAACGCTGTAACAGCTATATAGGAGATATGAACGCTCCTGGTTATGGGCTCCTGATGTGGTATATAGCACACCGTACCGCGACAAAACGTAGTTCCTATGCCCAGTAATCCTGTCCCTAAAAACGAAAGCTCTGGATTCAAATAATTTGGGTAAATAATTTTACAACTTAGTAAACATAGTCATTACAAATTAAGAAAGCTTCAACCTATTAAAGTCTTAGGCTTAGCTTTAAAGCAGCTTTATTTTGACGAAACATTTCATTACGTACCTAAAATTGGAACCTTTGTTTACTTCAGTTCGGGCGGGAAACTGGTGGTGCGCACGCGCGAGCTGGGCTCATCGAAAGCGCATGTGCGTGACGTTTTGTCGCTGTGCGGCTATATAGCGGGTTCATACGCTTTGGTTAACAGCTTCTATGCTTTCCTAATGAATTCTCTACAAGCTCATAATAGGCTTGCCTCTACATTCATCTGCTACTGAAGCGCTATCCATGGATGCAGACCACTCCATCTGCATAGTAAACCCTAGATTATACCGTCTAGAAGAAGCCGAGAAATACTGGGAATTTGTTACCTGTGAACCCCAGCTAGGCCAGTGAGAACCCATGGTTTACCTGGGAACTTCTTTTTAAAATGGTTAGGATAAGCTTTATGATATGGTTCATGTTAGGGGTTGTCCATGTGGCTTTTCGTCCTTCTAGACGGTGTAATCTGGACACTACCTGCCATCAGCATAGCAGTCCCAGTCCCTCGTTGCCTCCTGACTCCGTGGGGATATCCCACGAGCGGGGACTGAGGCGATAATAAGGGGCGATCTTTCTAACAGAGTATCAAACTTTAATTTATTTAAGTCTAGGCGGTGAAAGCTTCAGACTAGACAGTATAGACTCCGCGTTTTATTTGACGGTCGGCTAAATGCAATTTTTCAAACATGACTTCAAACTTCCAGGATCGCACTTCAACGAAAAATGTAATAAACATTATCAACAATTCCATCTTTACAGACAAGACCCTCCTATTGGCCCTCGGCTGCTATGTTGACGTCGAAGCCTCACGTGACCTTCCCGACATCCATAAGGGGCAGTCAAAAAATACCCCATCATTTTGTATGGAGTTGTGTCTAAGTCGAGGCTACAAGTTCGCCGGAGTCCAATTCGGGGCTGAGTGCTATTGTGGTAACACGTACGGTCGTCATGGAGCCACGACCCCAAGCCAGTGCGCCATGTCGTGCGCCGGTGATAGTGAGATCAAGCGATGCGGAGGAGGTATTCGAAACAACATCTATAGAACCGGTAAATAGGAGTACTGTTAGGACACTTAATTACAAAGAAAAATTAAGCGTATGAAATGTGAACCAATTAATGTAGATTTCATTACAATTAAGCAATCCAAAGGCATTCAAACGCTAACTCTCAACAATCATTCAAAGTTTAATTATCACAGTTCTTGAAGTGTTCACAATAGTAGATTTTCTTGAATCAGGGATTGAATTGATCGATGTTGTAATAGAAGTTGATTCGATGTGGATTTCTTGTAGATTTTATATTGTTGATCGTGTTGTTGATTTCGATAGTGTTGGTTTGAACTAAGAATGAAGTAAAGCATAATTAACCTATTGTGCGTGCCCAAACTAAATGCTGGCATAGAAATCAATTGTAATCTCCACGCTTCTAACATATATAATCACGATAGCTAATCAATATATACATTCTAAGTACTAGTTATAGTGATCTTACTTTGGTCTCCTGGCTTGCTTGTTCGAGGTAGAATAGATTGATAGAGGTAGATGGTAGCGTAGATTTCTAAGTTTCTTAGTTTTTCAAAGTCGACAAGTAACTCAGGCTTGCGTGTACTCGAATTACACATTGATTTTGATTGGTTTAGCGAATGAATGGCGGTAAATAGTGATAACTGTAATCAATAACCTAGCATAAATATTAACTAAATTAAGTTGGCGTAATAAGCTAATATTAATAGGGCTTTATCTCCGATATAGAACGGTTGGACAAATAGATAAACTCAAAGCTCGGGGAGGGATTTGATATTCAGCAGGGAAAGTTAAGTTTGCCTTTCTTCTTTTACATTCAATTCAGTTAAAATGCTACCGATGATTCTGGGCAAATGTTGATCTCGCGACTTTTTTGAATAATTATAGACTCGCTGAGCAACAAATTCCTCCTGCAATGCAGGCGTTTTACTTGGGAAACCGCAATATATTCCTCTCCGCACAACATTCGTAAACGCCGAACATTAGGAACAATCTTGAGCTTCAACCTTTTATTCCGATACAGAGCGGCACACTAGCTAATACTTGCTACAAATATTCTTGGAAAATTAGTTATGAGCGGACTAAACAAAATCTTCATAATCTACAAGCAATTTGTCATTGAAGTCAATTTGTCATCTCATGTTAATTAATTGTAGACAATCTTCAAGTGCTAGTGTCTCAAATGAACAACCTTTGGAACTTGGAGAAAACTTGCTTAGGTTGTACTTAATTTATACTTTTGTACACTTTTGTATGTCGAGCCTCTTTCACCGCCTCACACTAGTCTAGCACGTCATCAACATCTCAACATACACTTATTTATCTAGTTTCTGCAGCCTCTGAGGAGTCTGCGGCGTGTGTTTGGGCATGAGTGTGGAAGACACATTGGGTAAAGAATGGCGAGGCTGTATTGCCAAAAGAGTCTTTGAAACTGATAGATGTCTGGCCCTTTTGTAGTATCAAAGTTGCGCCACATGAACCTATAATACTGACGAGTGACGGTCCTTTTCTTTGCTACATGGGCACGACGAAAACGAGTAAATACATCTGCTAACTCTTCTGGAGTTTAGGGCCTGGTCTTGTAGCATCGGTCAAACATTTCCTTTCATGTTTCGCCGCGGCGTCGAATACGATGCGAACCAGTGTGGAGCCAAAGCATGGGTCCATTGCTTCGCTTCCATGCATTTCTCGCAGGACATGATGAAACACAGGGTGGTCACTACCTATCAGAACATCTATATTCTTCTGTTTCTCCCTGTTCTGAAAGGGGACAGACATCAGGTGTGCCCTTGTGATGTTGTCAAGAACGTCTGCTTGTATATTTGCTGAAAAGTTGTTATCGAGGCTTGCTACAACGAACTCAACTTGACGAGATATCGATCGCCTCTTTACTTCTGATACCACGGTCCCCCAGATCGTCAGACTTTGACTTTCGACTTGTAAAATTAGCTATTCCGCCGCGACTTCCGTCGCTTCACATACGAGCCAGTCGAGAAGGGATCCAGCATTACATTTACGTTTAGCCTTCTAGAATTCCGATTCACGATAACGGCTGGTAGAACCATCAAGGATACGTTTTCAGCTTGACTAGTTGCATGCACTGTCGGTGCATCTCCTCCAACGTTTGTACCTTGAGATCTGGTTTTCGTATGCTGAGTGTTGTCGTAAACAAGCTGTGTTGTTCCGCTTTGGAGATGATTGGATGTACTCTCAGGTTAGGGATGACTGTGCTCATGAAGATATCTACTATGTTGGTTGCTTCTACAATTAACCGTCGATCCCGCACCGTCTGACATTGAGACACTCCCCTAGCTCATGCATGTCCAGCAGCTGCCTCGTCTCCAGGCGTATTTAATTGAGCGATATTTGCGACCCGAGCGATCGAGTGATATTGGGAGGCGCAAAGCGCCTGGGTACCTGGGCCGAGTGCGGAGCGCGAGATAGGGGTAGCGAAGCGCCTGGGTCGAGCTCTTTTATCACCCCACGCGCTACGCGCTCCATGTTCGCGCTGTTCGCGCATCCGTGTTCGCGCATTTTTTTAGACGCCTGGGGGCTAGACAGGTCCAGCAGCTAAACATCGAAAATAACGTATATTCTTGTCGACGAGTTCCCTTCTCTCTGGAACTGACAATGCTTTAAAGGCTCAGTCTGTAGGTCTACGGGGGATGGGCTTCTGCGCAGGTTGCGACAATTAATACACATACCAGATCTAGATATAGTGTTAAATCCCCTATAACTAACACGCTATCTTTCATCTCTCTTATCGCCTCTACTTTCGTCTGGTTTGTCCGTTTTCCTTTCTCCAAGCCCCCTCCATGATTTTATCTCCAAGCTCTATCCACTCAACAAGTGTTTAGAATGTGTCTTCAAGGGAGTGTTCGATAAGCCAGTATTTACATGTTTGTACATATTCGATAACTTCTCTTTTACCGCAAGATTCACACTCAGACTATTCACTGTCTTGTAACGCTATTAGAGTTCGCTCTAAAATGGCTTCCATATCTTCTAGGTTGTGAGGTCTGACCTTTTTTCATCCCCGTAGAGCCCGTCGAGTGCTTTATTTATAGTCTCTCTCTCTCCAGTACTTCTTCTCCAACGTTGCAATTTTTCCTGGCGTTCGTTGGCGTTCATAGAGTATCAGATCCTCAGAGGTCCTAAGCATCTTCTGAGCCTTCCTTGTCAAGCTATTTTACAGTAGTAACATTGTCTCATAGAAATGTCCACTATCAGAACGATATATATATACATACATGCGGTCTACCAGGGTTCATAATCAGCTTTATCTTTGCCTGAAAACATAGGCAATTCCACGCCCTTCAGTCTGATGGGTGCAATCCTTTGGACAGGATTCTGCATGTTCATCAGTCGTGTACTGACTAGGATCACATACGGGTTGCCATGATGTGGGAAAGAGTGGGTCCCTTGTTTCAAAATTCCGTCATTACCGCATTAGGAAGGTCAACATTTCGTTCAGCTCTTTTCTCCTCGCTTGATTTAGGGCTGCATGCCACTTTTAATGTCCTGCCTTTTCAGATCGTTGCTTGCTAGGTTCAAGCTCAGCAGCTCACCTTTCTAAGCCTGGTGTGACTCTGACCTTGTATTTTATATTTCTTCTTTTAAATGTGGCTTCCTGGTCGCACTCTCAGTTGAACAATGTTGTGAGTCATCCAAGGCAATCTGAATTCATGGCTATTTTCATGGCTAGATTAGCTCAATTATAGTTATCAGTTCTGGGTAACTATTACCTCATTTCTGTCAATTTATACATGAATCTGTTCTTTTTGTTGTTGTTGGAGAAATCTGATTGGTTCTTCAACGGTCCGGTAAATCGCCGTACAACCAGTGGGTATGGGTTTGGACCGCTGCGAGCTAGATTGTGTCCACACGAAACGTTTAGTGAAACATTGTGTCCACACGAAACGTTTAGTGAAAAAATGCAACGAAAAAATACGTTTGGACTCATGCAAGATAAACACAAAAGGTAACGTCAAAAGATAAATAACATTGTAAACATTTTGCCAAAAAGCAATGTCTGCAATGTTTTATAAAACACAGGGAAATGTATGACCCTTCGGGCTCGGTCCATATAAGGATCCTTGAGGATCCTGTTAAAGATAAACAGGGATCCTTGAAGATCTTCAAAGATCCTTGGACGATCTACAAGGATCCTTAAAGATCTTGAAAAGATCTTCAAAGATCCTTACTTTCAATAACCTCTATGCAATAATTAATGGTAGTAGAAGCTGTTTAACATACGAGTGACCGGATTAAAATAAATAAATATTTTATGTTATAGCAGGCTGAGTATTACAGCTTACCGCTGGTGGGGGCCTGGTTTTACTCCTCACACACTCCTCACTACATTAACTGTTTTGGACACACTACACTCGAATCAGACGGGGTTTTAAAAATCCGCGTGAAATTTGAAATGCCGAGGGTACTTCAAAATACTGTACAGGCCGTAAAATGATCTCTGATCGCAAAATGATCCCCAAACCAGATGTAGAATAATTTTCAGTTCGGCGAGCTAGCTTTCCAATGGATGTTGGACTTTGGATAAAACAATGGTTTTGGCTCCGGTAGCCTCGCACTAGTGGGTTTCAGAACGAGTTTACCTTGAGTAATGTTCTCTTGTTTTTCTGAGCCGGAAATGTATCAATTTCTCTAATTGGAAAACAAAGCACTGTATCATCTGGAGAGCTGTCACGTGATCTGAATAGGCCCTTTGCAGCTAACAGCCACGTGCTGATATAGTACTTCATTAACGAATGAATTGAGCTCGTGATCCCCATGGGAAAGGCGTTGCCATGGATGCTGGAGAGCAAGCTATATTTTAAAACGCAGGTTTAGAAAGATCGGCAATCGATTGGAGGTGAAAAATAGCATTTACAAACAGGTTTTGCTAATAGCAATTGTTCTTTCTCCAAAGTTAACTCCGAATATGAGTCCGTAACTAAGTCCGAAAGTCCCAAATTCGACCAAGAATTACTATTCAACAACGAGTTTTCTCGCACAACCGCCCCAACTCTCAGAGCCAGTTGATTTTTATTAAAACGTGACATTTGACGTGACATTTGACAAATGTCAATAAACTGAACTGCGAAATGGCTTCCTTTAGCCTAAAAATAATACGCGAACCCGGTGGGGTGACAAATTAAGTCCTAACATTTCCCCCTCCTGGATTGGCATTTACTGATATGCAAGCCATTCCACGCTTGGCACAAATGACCCTAAAATCTATCACTTTGCTATATTTTCAAAAGTTTCCAACATAGAAAATTGAATTTTTGTGGGATGATGAAGACCGATGACCTAAACAAAATCCGATGATTTGATCTACCCTAGACATCTTGATGACGTCACAGTTACGTCATGTATCCATTTATAATAGGTTTCTCGATGTTTTCAATTACCTTGAACATCAGTAAAGTAAATTTTATATTTTCGAATTCCCATCATGTCGACAACAAAGAAACCGAAAACCCGAGTTCGATTGATTAAGAGGGAGAGTAGTATATGTGGAGTCAAAATTATACCACTTTTTTGTGAATGTAGTGGAGGCCTTCGTTCAGACCTCAGGCCTCCCCTACATTCACAAAAAATGGTATCAATTTTTCCTCCACATATACTACTGAAATCATAAGGATTGAAATGCTGTCGTTTTCCATTCGTTGCCAACATTATTGCATTTCGATACCCATATTAGAGAAAGCCGCACATGTATAGTATGTCGACATCGATCGCGTGTTCTTCGCCCCGCGACATCGACACGCAAGGTAGAAGATGGTCACCTTAGAAGAACTACGTACTCAAGCGAAACAATTTGGGTTGCGAGGTACTTCTAGGTTCGACAAAGCCAGGCTCGCCCAGACAATAGCCGAGGTTCGCGCTCTCGAATGGGAGAATAGAATCGAACGAGCCGATAGAACAGGTAGGTTTCCAGCTCTTCGAGGCGATCCTGAAAATCCCCACAAAAGAGCTCAACGCGCGCGGGAAACCAAACAGTTGGACGAGGAGGTTGTGGCAAGCCTAAGGGCAAAAGCCGACGAAGAGAGGTCCATAGCGGATCCTCGAAGACGTTTGCCCCACAAACGCCGAGCCTTCCGACGGTTCCTGCAAGAGCCTCGTAGTGAGCCACTTCCACGGAGTCTAGCTCGAGAGGCAGGTGCTATTCTCGATGAGAGAGATGGAATGCTCGAGGGAGTGGAGATAGGCCGCCGTACTATCCAGTGGCGCTTCTTCCAAGGTGTGGCAGGAGATTTGACCCCTAGGATCATGGAAAAGTTAGTTGCAAAGGTAACCACCAGCTTCTACCTGCGCTACGGCTACACCTATCGCATTCGCAATGTCAACGACGGGCGTGTGATGCTATTCTCCAAGACTGTCCCCAGCTCTCAATGGTTGAATGTCCTAGGCAATGCAGAGGAGTGGATCAATAGAAAGGAGACAGCTCGATTGAATCCCGACAACATCAATCGACCAAATACCCAATGGGCCTTCGTGCGTTGGATCTACGTGGATGTCAAAGTCGTGATAGATCGTCAGCCTCTGTTGAGAACAGGCCCACTACCCCAATGGCTTCGCCATAAGAAAGGAATGCTTGCCCTTGATCGATATGGTGACAACCTATGTCTGTGGCGCTGCCTTGCCATGCATGAAGGAGCACGAGTAGATAGGTGTTGCGTCACAGCTCGAAGACTTGTCCAGAACTTCTATCGCCTGACAGCGCCCACGCAAGACGTTCCCAGAACTTCCTTAGACCAGCTGGAGGAAGTCGAGTTACACTTTGGAATCGGTATTCGGGTGTATGAACCCACGGAGGATGGCGCTTGGCATCTTTTAGCTGCCTGACTTGTCTAGCCCTATATGGTTATTTCAGGTAGCTAGTACCAGATTTCCAGAATATCTCTTTCTTTCTTATGTTTACTTATGTAAATTTGCTATTTCATGGTACAAATAAAGCGTTGTTGTTGTTGACACGTAATGCAGCTCACTACAAGCATACGATGACGATTGGGATATACGACGGACATGCCTTTTATATCAAGGACGTCAAAAATCTAGGGCACATCTACGTATGCAACGATTGTAAGCAACGGTTCACAAAAGCCTCGAACCTTCAACGCCACGCAGATCGTTGTAGTCGTGGCGAAACGAAGATTGTTTGCCCTGGAAAAGCAATCACAGTGTCCCAGTCGGCATACGAAAAAGCCTTCTGGCCAGAGAGCACCGCTAGCAAAGCCGCTCTACGCTGGTTGAAACGCGAATCAGAAAGAATCCAACAGCATATTCATCACGCGGCTTGTGGACATGGTGGAGAGCGTTGGATCGAAGGAGCAGCTGTTGATGGTTATGAACCTATTTCCAAAACCATCTTCCAATTCCATGGATGTTACTACCACGGCTGCCCAAAATGCTTCCCTCGAGATAGATTTTCATACCGTAAGACCTGCGAAAGAACAGCAAAGCTACGAGAAGCTAGTTATACAGTAGTGGAGGCTTGGGGCTGCTCCACGAAGAAGACAAATGAGCAGGTTCCAACCCCAATACAAACTGCCTATCCACACGCTATAGTATACGACTTTGAAGCCTATCTCGACACAACGAAAGGGCGACAACCAACAGACTACCTGACCATCGAAAACGTACACGTTCCCATATCAGTATCAATTGCCGACACATACGATCGCACTCCAACTCACATCTGTCGACGCGATCCAGAAGAACTTATGGCTGCCTTCGTCGAAGAACTCCAGCTAAGAGCGAAGGTAATCCAAGAAGTCGTCGCAGAACAGTTCTGTCCTAGGACACCTGAATTCTCTTTCGACACCCTATCAAAAGAACAACAAACTAAGATCAACGAATGGACCAACCAAGTTCCTGTACTAGGATTCAACTCCGGTCGATACGATCTCAATCTGATTAGGAACTACTTCGTAGGAACTATTGCTGACACCTGCAAGAAGGTCTTGGTTGCAAAGAAAGCCAACACCACTATGTTTCTCTTAACTCCCGAGTTCCGTTTCCTCGACGTGACGAACTACCTTGGACCTGGAACTTCTTACGAACGTTGGATCACTGCTTACGGATGTGAATCGCAAAAGAGTTTCTTCCCATATGAGTGGTTCGACTCTCCCGACAAGTTGGATCACGTTGGATTACCAGATTATCAAGAGTGGGGTTCGAAGTTGAAAGGTCAACACTTACTAACTAGGTCAGAGTTCGAAGACTGCGAGCGCACCTTTCTCGATAAAGGAATGGAGACCTTTGCAGACTGGCTACGATACTACAACGACCTAGACGTAGTCCCATTCCTAGAGGCACTCGAAAGGATGCGAGATTTCTACCATGATAAGGGCGTAGATACGTTAAAAGACGCAGTATCTATTCCAGGAGTTTCATTACAGTTTCTGCTTCGAGGTAGCATAGAGCGTGGAGCCGAGTTGTATGCTCCAAGAGAGGAAGCCTACCACATGCTGAAAAGTGCTGTCGTAGGAGGACCAAGCATAGTGTTCACTAGACGCCACGAAGCGGGAGTGACTAGGATTCGCAGTCATCAGGGTGGAACCAAGGTGTGTCGTAAGATTCTTGGATACGATGCCAATGCCCTATATCTTTCTACTATGGCCCTAGAAATGCCTTGTGGAAAAGAAACGGTCGTTCACTATGATGAGCCAGGTCCAGCCGTCGAAGGCCTTGTCGAACGTCTACAAAACGATGCGTGGTTTGGATATGCGGAGGTAGACATCGAGATACCAAAAGAATTGTGGACGAAATTTGAGGAGATGCCCCCCTTCTTCTACAACAAGAAAATCCCCAAGGAAGCAATTCCTCCACAAATGTTGGCCTACCTCGCAAGAACGGGTAGAAAGCTCAGCGAGGAAAAGAAGCTAGTTGGGAGTCTCTCTGGAAAGAGGTTGCTACTCTACGAGCCCCTACTACGTTGGTATCTCGATCATGGCGCGATCGTAACTGCTGTCTACCGTACTATAGACTACTTACCCGAAGAAGTCTTCGAATGGTTCGTTACCCAAGTCACTGAAGCGCGAAGAACAGGAGATGCAGACAAAAGTAAAGCTTTGCTGGCAGACGTGTTTAAGCTACTCGGCAATAGCGCCTACGGAAAAATGATCGAAGATTTGGAGCGACAAACTAATGTCGTCTATACCAAGGACGAGAAAGTTGTGGACAAAGCATTGCGAAGTGTTTGGTTCGAAGACCTGGAAGAGGTTGGTGAGGCATACGAACTCGAGAGTAGAAAGAACCAGATCCGAATCAAACGTCCTTTCCAAGTAGGTATCGCGGTATATCAGCTTGCCAAACTTCGCATGCTCGAGTTCTACTACGACTTCCTTGATAAGTACGTAGATCGCAAGGATTTCGAATACATACAGATGGATACGGACAGCGCGTACATTGCCATCTCTGGAAACAGCATTGACGAAGTTGTAAGATCAGACCTACGAGAGGATTTCGCAGCCCACAGAAATGAGTGGTTAGCTTGGGACGAGTGGAGCAGTCGTACCCCAGGACTCTTCAAACTAGAATTCGAAGGTCAACGCGCTATTGCACTATGTTCTAAAGCTTGGTATGTCGATGTAGACGGTAGCAGGAAATATTCCACCAAAGGTATGTCTAGACGGCACAACGACGTTTCGTGGGCTCGATTCGAAGCAGCACTCCAGGGTAGTATTGACATGGCAAAAAACCGAGGCTTCCGTCTAGTGCCAGAAGGTATGGCAACCTACGAACAGCAGAAACTTGGGCTATCGCTTACTACGACAAAAGACGCGTTCTTCCCGATGGAATCCATACCGAGCCAATAGAGTATGCTGTCTAGCGCTTGGATACGAACAGAACATCTTTCGGTTGTAGTTCTGTATCCCTAGGAACGACTTGTAGCTCTTCACGAACGAATCCACGTTTGGGTGCATCCTTTCCCCCTTCTCGCTTAGCGAGGTAGTACAGCACAGGCTGTCCCGAAGATACTACACTTCGCGAAATAACGTATATCTGTAAACTCCACACGGGATCAGTAGCTCTACGTTTTTCACCCCCTTCCAATTCTCCTGGTGCGTAGAGATATCGAACTAAGACGTCGAATGGTAGGCGCTCTTCTCTCAAGCCAACAGTGCGTGAATATGTAGGAGTCTTTAGATCTACTTGCTGCGTCACTACGGAATTCGAAGGCTCCTTTCCTGTAAGTCGAGTCACCTCACTGTTCAGGGCATTGATAACCATTGGTAAACGAACTACCCATTCTCTACTACGCGCCTCTGAGCCTTAATTCCGAAGTAAGTACCATCTCTTGTGCGTATTGGTACCCAAACAATCTCTCAGCTAGTGTTCTATTCGCTCGTTCGACGAAGCCTTGCGCTCTATGATTACCAGCCTCACCTCGTTGAACTTTCGTACCATGTAGTTCTAGAGTTTCAGACATACGTCCCATGAATTCTCTACCAGGGTCTACTTGCAACGTCTTTGGCCATTCGAGTGGACTACGTTTGTAGATTCGTTCGAATGCCGCAGCAACTTCGCCACTATCTTTAGATGCTAGAGGTTCGGCTTCTTTGTATCGAGAAGCTACATCGATTACCACCAATGCGTACTTATATAACTTGCGGCCCCGCCCAGGTCGATCGTGTGGTAAGAATATCAAATCAGCTTGGTGGACTTCGTTTGGTTTCGATACAGTCCAATGAGGCCGTGGAATGCGTTTTGGTGGTGGTAGATATATTTGCCACATAGATTGCTTTTCCAACCAACTTCTAGCTACGTCTTCCGACACTTTCGCTGCTACCGATAGCTTGTCAATTGCCGCGTGACCTTTCCAATAGCCCATAGGACCATAGAAGACATTCGCAAGTTTAGCCTCCATTAATACATCTACGCATTCTAACTTTCAACATGAGTCGAAAAAAAAAAAAAGGAATAAGAACTCATCCAAACAGTCCTTATTCCCTTTTTTTTTTTTTTTTTTTTTTTTTTTTAGGTAGGTCTATGGCCTACACACATTGGTCCACTAGACATAAACATCGTCTAGAGTGCGTAGGGCCTTCCTACGTGGTTGTTCAACTACTAGGACGTCGACGTCCAAGAGATACGATATGCCTAATCCACTTATACAGACGCTGCTAGCGTCGCAAATACCGTCGTGCACGGACCCCGGCAGTATGAGATTACTTATGTTACTAATATTGACTCCATTGGAATTCTCATCCACAAGAGGTTCGTACTTGGTGCGGGCCCCATCGGAGTACGACTTGCCCTTGTCGAAGAATTGCCCCTTGGATACTCCGGTGTCGAATGCACATTTCATACGCATTCGACACAGGGGGTTGGCTAAATGCTTACCCGCATTAGTAGTAGCATTCATAGAAATGACTCGTTGGAGCATTGGCGTTACCTTCGTATTTGTAACCATAATTACGCCCTTTTCTGGTGGACTGCGGTTACGCAGCTTGCGTAAACATATTTTTTTCTCCGCGATAAGTTCGTCTACTTCGTGGACAAATGCCTCCTCTAGCCATTCCACTAGTTGGAACGTGGGGCTTAAGGAGTCATCTGATGGGAGATCCAGTTCCCCATCGTCTCGTTCTTTTATAGTGAACCCATCCTCCTGGGTTGGCACTGGGACGCTCCACTTTTGAAATTGTAGGCAAGGATGGCGATCGCGCTTCTTGTACTTATCCTTTTGTCCCGATGCGAGGTTTAATCGTGCGATGTCTTCTTCGTCGTGTGGACATATCTGCCCCACGTGTTTTTCGCTTTCAAAGCGGAAGACCGCGGGCCTAGGACCGTTTCCGATGTCGAAGAGTACGGAAACGTACTTGCATCCGTTTGGTCCGTTCCTGAGGTGAGCCCAATCGAATGATATAACTGACCCGTAAGGTCGGCCATCTTCTTTTGCCCTTTGAAACGCTTCGACCACGTCACTTGCATTGAAAACTTGGCTAGCCATCGTCTTCGATATATATACATGTGCCTTTATCTAATAGGGTTATTGGATTCGTTTTTTTTTTACAACCCTTACTAACGAGCCGGGCTATTATTTATTGCACGTTCTGATCCGTTAGGTGGATTAGTTGTTGGGTAGTTGCCACTCTCGTGTTTGGTTCTAAGTCTTCTAATTTACTCAGTAGGTCGTTTTCTCTTACTTTGAGGAGCGGAGTAATTACCTAGTAATCTCACTTATGCGGAGTAATTACTCGTAGTAGTCTAGTAAATTAGTAATTACTCGTAGTAAATCTAGTAATTTTAGTGGTAATGCATAGTAAATTTATAAGAATCGTGTGACAACGTATCCAGTTGCGAACACACTACCACCTAAGGCCACCAATTCGGCAGTTTTCTTTGAACTCGAGGGTCTATAGTAATCGGAGAGCTTTGGCTTTTCCAATTTCGTTTGCAGTATGTGATATATGTGGAGTTTTCTTATTGCGTCGATTCTATCGTTAAGACCAACGCGTGCATTGTTTTCTTTCCAGTGGTTCCAGGTGGCTAGTGCTCTTAGTCGTTCTTCTTGTTTTTCTTCGTAGGTAGCCATGTCATCATTGAATTTCTCCTGGGCCTTATCATGCCTTGCAATCTCTGCGGCAGTCGCGTTCGGCCCACTAGTTGCTTTCTCGATTTCGTGTGCGGCAATACCAGCAGCACCGCTTGCTACCGCAAAAGCAATTGCCATGAAGATTATCGATGCCATGGAGATTCGAACCAGTTACTCAGCAGGCTTCAAATACCCTTTGTCCTTTAGGTATTTCTTGGCAGCCAGACTACCAGACAACACTGCTATCCACTTCACGAAGTTCAAAACGCTAGATGAAGGATCGTTAGTCAAGGGTTCCTTGATTGCTTTCTTTCCGATCCAACCGATACCTGATGCGAGTCCAACCAATATGACAGCTTCCTGTATTGTATTCATAAGTTCGCCAACCATCTCGTCGGAACAACGTTTACATCACCGATATGTTGCGTAACTTCAAATGCTATATCATACCTTGAGTTTTTAGGTCGCTATGTTTGGTGGTTTCTTTAGTTCCTTTGTTGCCACCAGTAGATGTATGATAGTCGCCAGTCTCGACTCGTTGTGTTTGAGCGTATCGCTTATACTGGTAGAATAGACTCACCAGTGCTATGCATACTCCGACTGCTGCAAACGTGGTGGTAGCCGATATATTGGCTATCCAACTTGGTTCATCGTTCTGACTGTCTACTGGAGTAGCTGCGTCGGTGGGGGCTTCTTTAGGTAGTCTTCTTCTTTCCGCTATGGCTTTACCGGCAGCGACGCGCTTTGGATTCTTTTCTTTTTTAGGTGCCGTAGTATTCGACGAGTTTGGTTCTTTTGTGATGAGGTAATTCGGTGGGGCTTCCATCTTGCAGTATGTTGTTAGGTCGAGCAACTTCAATTGGCGTATCGGAAGATGACGACTTATCGACTTCTATGTGATTAGCTACGTGGAATATAGCGCTGGCTAGGGCTACGAAGCGACCTGCCTTAAGAGACACCATGCCAGCTAAAGAAGAGATTTCATTACGAATTATGCGATCTTCTCTTAAGTCCTTTGACAGGGCCGTTTGGGAATCTATTGGTATAAGATACGCGATTACGCGAGTAGCTAGGTTCATAGCGTTGTCGACTAAGCATCCTGCCACTTGTTGGGCCACAACGGCCTGATACCTTCTATATAGCATTTCTATGTCTTTCTCGGATAGTTTATGTATGTCTCCTAGAGAGTACGCCTTTCCAAGGTATTCCTTTGTTGTACCAGTAGCGGCCAAGATAGCGAGGGTTTCCCGATGATCATTTGATTGGTCCGAGGCTGCATCCACCGTCGATGCCACATCTGTTTTGCTGGATTTGAGTGCATCCATTAATTCGTCATCCAAATGTTTATCCATCTTACTTCAACGTACCGTGACATGTCGTAGGTGAAGGTATATTCAATACGGTGGAAAAGGGATGTCGTAAACAGAAACATATATGTGCAAACTTAGTTTCAAGTTCTGATACGAATATCTTCTTATTATCCAATGATATGCCAGCCCCGTAGTCATCGAATAAATCCTTCAACCCCGGTGCACTTGCGATACGAAATGCCACGACGATTGCGCAGTTCTCACGAAAGTTCTTGCATATGCTTTTTTGCGTTTGCGATGATGCCCAAATTGAAATACCAATGTGACGTGCAGAAAAGGCTAAATCGGATATCTTATTGGTTCTTCCCTTAACGTCCTTGCTTGCCGCACAATCATCGAGGATAATGAGCGTATTCGTTCCTTCGAAATAACATGCGCAGTCACCCAAGGTGGCGTCGATATCATTCTGAGAAGGCGCTAGGACAATAAATCGTGGATCTCCCTTGCCGAAGCCTTCATAGGTCTTATTGTTATCGTAGGTGGGACAAATCAATACGATATATTCAAACTTAAAGCGAAATGGACCTCTCAATTGATCGACTATGAACTGAGTCTTTCCACAGTTTGTGGGGCCGATTATGAGTGCATTAAAGGGAATTTGTTCTGCCAATGTATCCATCAGTTATAAACATTTTGTAGCATCCCCGTTCAATAGTTGCCTGCGCATCGGAAAGCACGAATATGTGCATGTTCACAATACCTGAGCCTCCAGTGCGATGAATCCTAAGGCGAATGGCTGCTCCAGCATCTTGTTGGGAAAGACCATCTCCATGAACTACGCTGGTTTGTGAGGTGCGACAATCGACGAGTACGGCAAACTTGTTCTCGAAGAATTTCTTATGTGTCATGGACGTGGTCGTTTGTCGGGATGACAATCCACAAAACCAATTCTTTGCAGACTTCCACAAATCTTTTGGTAGCATCCCAAAAGAATATAGAGCGTTAGGAATGCCATTGACGTGTACCTCTACCTTGGTGATTCCTGGATTTACGAACTTCTCACTATCTCTGGCGCCTGCCGCATGGGGATCCACGAATAGAAGAAGGATACCGTTGAGAGAGAAACGAAGGGTGTTCACGCTTTCAGATACGAGCGTGTCGGTTGATTGGTTGACTGAGACCGTTTTGTAGTACTCAGCGTGGTCGTACAGGAAGGCTTTTCCGCTGTCGTAGGTACTATTGGCCTGCACCGCGAGATCGAGACTTTCGATGACTTCATATTCGAGCTCAATGTTCGAAAGCTTGTATGTCCCTACTTTCGTGGTGTCAGATCCGACTATGACGTCCGTAGCTGGTGCCAGTGTCAAAAGGAACGCCAACTTATCTCGAATCGCATGCGGATAGAGGACACCATGAGTTGTGATAATGTCGTGATCGATAGGTATTTTATACGCGCTACCATATGCGGCAAGTGTTGCATTGTCGGCTGCATCCGATGTGCCTTTATCACCGGCAGCAGAGCGAAGTTTGTTAACATTGTCAGATTGAATGCCCTGCTCTATGCGGTTCTCTCGTTCTGAGGCAGATAGGTAGAGATCGCTATATACCTGCAGTAGATCAGGTCGACCACAATCTTCTAAGACAGTAGTGCCCATTCTTACGACTCGTTTTGAGACTAGGCATCGGCCAACGTTGGCCACCAAGCGGTTGTTTGCGTGACCACCGGATAGAGTTATATTGGTACTGAGAGCTAAACTACCAGGTACTAGAAGTCTATTTTCGCCTATCGCTGGAACCTCTACGATCAAGGTTTCCCCGGGGTTTGCCGTTGATGGGGTGAAAGTTACGCGATGGAACACACGACTGGCTTTGAGAGATCTACCTTCCCTAGGAGCATAATCGGGATTGAGATTCGTTGATAACATATTCGTTTCTGTTGAATACGTGGTCAATACTAATAGGGTGTTGACTGTTCAATATGACAGAAGTGATAGACTTCGATCCTACAACCGAAGAAGGTGGCACTGATGTGAATGATCTTACTCCCGAAGAATGGGCTGAGATTAGACCTGATGATGGCGAAGCAGAAATGGATTGGTGGAATAGAGCTAAGTATAGATTCAAAAATACGACGAAAGGCATACGCGATAGGTTATGGAAAAATCAGAGTAATTGGGGAAGTAGCTCAGCTGAGTACATAGAATTGATAAATAAAGATGATGCTGCGGGGACTACGTTAGCAGAAAGGGAAGGACAAGCCGCAGAGGCCTGGGACGAGATCCGTGCTAGGTTTCCAGAGGTAGACTCAAAGAAGGCTAAGTTCACCGCTAGTTTGGATGAATATGGTAGGGTCGTGGTACGAATGAATAAGGTGAATGCCAAAGGCCACTTGCTGGATGACTTCGAAGGTTCAAGATTTCCAAAAACGATTAGAGATATTCTGGGACCACCTGCGGAAGAAGTGATTAATACGAAAGAGGATACAGTCGCTGGAAAGGAGAAACAAAAGACTGACGAAATAAGCAAGATGGATTCATTAACTAAGGGGACGCCAAAATACGAGGTCGCAAAGAATAAGGTAATAGAACTAGAGGATCAAGTACAGGAGCTCAATGAAGAAATCGAATCCATCAAAGATCGTATGTCGCTACGAGACCGCGTGAAAGCTCTCTTCAAAAAGCATGGATTTACGGTGATTGGAGTGTTAGCCGTTGCAGGTGCCGTAATTAGTACCGTCGTTAGTATATTGACAAAAGGCTTAGCTGCGGTCGCTAAGGGAGTCGGTACGGCTTTGAAGGATCTTGGAAGTAAGGTGACTAGCATGTTACCTGCCGCGATAGGTGCTATTGTGAGTTACATGTTCAAGATAGCGAGTCAAGTCATTCCCTTCCTTGCCAAGAATGCATGGTTACTTATCGTAGCGGCGGTCATATTCCTAGTAGAGCAATATAAATCGTCGAAACAGCGCTAACGAAATATCATCCATGAGGCTACGCCGGCCACGATACCCACGATTGCCAAATTGGTTTCGTGACTCGTTGGTGACACATTCTTGTGTGGCTTATCCGTTGTGGCTCCGCTGTCTGTAGCAGGTTTATGCGCTTTTGGTTTCGAGCCTTCCATAGCAGGTTTATGCGTTTTTGGTTTCGAGCCTTCCATAGGGTCTGGTGGTGGTCGTTTTTCATTAAGATTGATGTTCTCATTTATTCCTAAATTGATGCCAGGTTTATTTGCCATTCGTAGCCCGTTCGTATATTTAACACCCTCAAAAATAATCATATAGCTGGATATTAACAAGCAATCCTTTGCAACTGCCAGATCGAGGCGAGAACTAATGTCCTTAATGGATTCTAGATATTGCGCTAGAGTGTCATTATCCGATTCCCCGATCGCCTCTTCCAACTTTGTATCGAAGTTATGTTGGGCCACTGCGGATGACGAACCTACTATTGGGGAGCTGGTCGAGGCCTGGGATGTCAATACGCAAAACAAATATACCATTATCGACGTATTAATTCGGGCTATCCCGGTCTTTGTCAATCCTTTCCCCTTCTGTGGAACGAACCAATTGTAGTGCTTCTCATTCATATCATTTCGATGTGAGGCAAAATCGATTTTATAGACTCCGAACTCTCTCCTGATCTTATCATATTTAACGTAATTCCATGGAACATTGTTAAACTTATTAAAGACGTTTTCCCTGGGGAGAGGTACTCCTAATTCAAATAGTATTCGCCTTATCGTATAGTATACGTGAAAGCGGTAAAAGCTCCGAACGTTATCAATGATTGGTCTGAAAGATGGTCATCGAACGACACCCCACAACCTGACGTTGCGCACCAAACGGCAAAGCAGAATTGTTGCTGCCAAAGTTTCATTGGTTCAGCATCGCTCCACTTATTCGTTTTTTCTATCCTATCGTTAGCATTAGCGATACTGTCTCGCAGGGCATAGCTCGGATCTTTATTCGTTATCTTATCACTAAGATCGAGTCCTAGATCTTGAAAGATATTTCGTGGCTCATACGTAAATAGCTGATCCTTCGCTACGTAGATCTTTAGCGTTTGTACGATAGGGTATATGTCCTTAGCAACGTGTGCCCATGGAACGGCTGGAACTGGATACTTCGCGTCGGTCCTTTTGAATGGGAGTGGGAAACCCACAACTGCCACGCGTTTTTGCGTCGTCCCGTGTTGCGTAGCAACCAGTGCATCGTTTAGCTGTTTTCGTACATCTGCTGGTACGAGACCACCAATAAACCAATGTTGTCCACCATCGTAAAACATGATCCTAGTCTCGTACGTCGACTCATCGTGTATGTCAGACGCTGTTGTCCTAGCTGAGAACTTCTCGAAGTCGGCGTATGGATGTTTTTCCTTAAAGACCGCGAAAGCCTTTGCATTGCGAGGTGCGATATAGTCACCCCAATCACCTTTGAAACTAACTTTTCGCGACATAGTATCACGGGTTTCCTTATCCGCGGCACCTGGCCAGGCTATTGTCTGAGAGGGATCTGCAAATGGGAATTTCTTCGATCAATCCGTTCGACTCACGTTCGATATTAATACGTATTAAAGTTACGACGTACACCAATATCGTGAAGTAAAGAATATACGTTAGTATCATATCGAAGTAAACTTCGGACTTCTGGCTTCAATATGGTAATCTTAAATGTTGCCACCACCTCGGCTGACCATACGGTCTACTTCGATCGACCTATCCATATCAACAATATTTCGCTAGTTGAGGTCACTTTTGAGAACAGTTGGTGGAACCTAGAAACGGAGGCTACGTTCGAGTGGGATACCGGAGGTGTAGGGTTCCCATACAAAATCTATCCGGGGTCTCATAACCTACGTAAACTCCAGCCCTTCTTCAATGAAGCAATGTCGAATAAAGTCGTAAGCTTCATAAATAGAAGCGGTAAGAGGGATTGGATCCTAAAGGTTCAGAAAACAATCAAGTTCAGTAAGAATCTCTGCGAACTATTGGGTATCGAAGGAAATGAAGATGTGGGGGGAAACGTATCGCTAAAAGCTGGACACTACGACCTGGTAATCAAGGATATCAACACAATGTATGTATACTGCGATGTGGTAGATTCCAATTTCTCGCTACTAGAGGGAAAGCGATCGAATGTACTGGCTAGCTTTAAAGTACGAGGCAGCTGGTTTGATGTAAATACGTATTCTACAACGCCCCCACTACCTGTCCGAGCTCTAGGTACAACACGAAACAGCCTTCGTCTGACGATTCGTGATGAGAAAGGCAACGTGGTAGACTTCCGTGGTCGACCTATACGATACGTATTGAAGATTGAGTAAGTCACATGTATAATATGCGATGGCAAGCGATTCGATTCAAACAATTCCAACGGCGCCGATCTATCCCAATCTACGTTCATCTGAAACTGATAGCTTTCGGCTACAAAAAGTATGTGACACACTTGCTGAACTCGACCGGCAGGCAAAGCACTACGAAGTAGTTCGTAAAAAGTATGCCCGAGCGCGTGGTATTGTTCACGGGGTTGCTGTGGCCACAGGTAGCTTGAGTGGTGCACTATCCGCTATGGCGTTGGGTTTGACGTTTACGGGGATCGGGATACCTGTGGGTATTTCATTAGGAAGCATTGGGTTCGTTTGTGCTGTCATTTCGGCCTCGATGTCTATCGCAAGTAAGAAACTTGGTATTCGTGTCTCAAAGCACGAAAAGACCGTTATGTTGGCAAAGGCTAAGGCCAATTCCGTGGAAATCAAAGTCTCAAAGGCTCTAGCCGATGGTAATATTTCAGAAGCCGAGTTCGGAAGCGTTATCGACGAAAAATCGAAATACGAATCGCTCAAGCTCGAAATACGGCAAAGAAATAGGCAAGAAAGAGGGTCAAAAAACGTAGAAGAACTTCGCTCGGAGATCCGAAAGGAAATGAGAGCAAAACTTGGCAGTCTAGTGGGATAAGAATCAACGTCTCCTATGAAAGAAACCATCACGGAGTCTACTTTAACTTCACTAAGAACATCGTATAAATTATCGTGTTGTTTTGCAGTTCGTATGCAAATTTCGAACCAACGCGTGAACGGCGCTAATTAACATACGACATGTGCTTAAGACATAAGTAGAGTATTTTATCATCAAAAATATCGTCTAGCACACATGGTCTCGAGGTTCTGCGCTAGGTATATGAGTGAAAAGGTGGAGCCGCTCATATACCTGGGGTTCGAAACCTACGGACCATGTGTGGTAGATCGGCTTGTGTGATGGAAAAAGCTCCACCACATCACACAAGTCGTAGCGCGTCTGTCATGTGGCAGAAGTAGGAATAATGTCAATCCTGGGTCGGGTGCATGGGTGAAGCTCAAGGGATCTTAAATGGGACCCACGGGTGCCGGTTGTGTCTCAACCAGTTAGGACAGGATCCAAATAACAGTAGAACGAATACAGTAGAATGAATACAGTAGAACAAATACGGTAGAATGAATACAGTAGAACAAATACCGTCGGCAAATAAATAAAAACCTCTCTAGGAACGAAAAGATGGCAAAGGAAGGAAAAAGGTGAAAGGTTCCTAGAGAGGTTCTGGTGATACCAGTTTTGGTATTTGGTTTTTTTAAACTAAATTCTTAAATGAGTATATATTGGCGGATGTCCTCGTCACGAATCAGCTGTTTCGGTTAAAACTCTCCCAAATTATTATCAATTAAACATAAACAGTACGAAGTCATATCACACGATGGCCGAGATAGTAACTTGCGTTTGGTTGATGCGTGGTAAGGACACGAAGTGCGTGAGGAAACCTTCCAAAGTGTCAGAATATTGTGCTCAACACAACTATCAGATACAAAGAGGAGCCATCCCATTCGGTCCATGTTCTAAATGCGGTAGTGGTTGTAGAACTAGTTACGGACTTTGTACAACGTGTGGTGCACGACGACAACGTGAACTTAGTGGGGAGAAACGCAAAATCAAGAATCGCTTCTCGAAAGTACTGGCAGAATTGAAGTACCGTAAGACTCATGGAGACGTAGAGGGCTCGCTAAGGGCTTTCGAATGGCAGTAAAAAAAAAAGGGAAAAAAAAATGAAGAGAGACAGTTTCTATTCATTCTTTTTTTTTTTTTGCCTCGTTCGTTTTCCTCGAAGAGTCATTCGCGCATTTTACCGAGGGGACCCATCTTAATCGTGGATCGCTTATTTTTACCTCGAAGAGTCATTTGCACATTTTACCGAGGGGACCCATCTTAATCGTGGATCGCTTATTTTTGCCTCGAAGAGTCATTTGTACATTTTACCACCTCCCACCACTACGACTATACGAACAGAGATCGCTTCAGGGAAGTCTAACGCTCAAAAGCCAACACGATGCCACAGCGTAGGACGAAGGAAAGCGCCACCCAAGCCTAAAGCGAGACTCACAAAGACAACGTGGGACAAGGCGTCGCCATCCTTAGTCGATAACGTACTTCGAGTCGAATTAGGAATGGACAGGAAGCACCACCCGCACAAATCGGTGTCGACATACTATACATGTGCGGCTTTCTCTAATATGGGTATCGAAATGCAATAATGTTGGCAACGAATGGAAAACGACAGCATTTCAATCCTTATGATTTCAGTAGTATATGTGGAGGAAAAATTGATACCATTTTTTGTGAATGTAGGGGAGGCCTGAGGTCTGAACGAAGGCCTCCACTACATTCACAAAAAAGTGGTATAATTTTGACTCCACATATACTACTGGGAGAAAAGTTATTAAATTTTGAATTTTGGCAATTTTCCCGCCAAAATTTGGCGGGAAATATTCAACACAGAACCATTTACAAAATAACTTCTTCATTCATCTTTTAGAGTTTAAAATATTTGTTTACGACAATCTAGCAATCAAAAGAGTAAATCGGTACCCACAACCGTATGTTTTTAGAATTTTCAATTTTTGAGAGGAAATACTTTAAAATTCCCAGTGAAAAAGAGGATACGTCATTATGACGTCATATATTTTTGAAAACGTCTGTTAAAAATAACTATTCAAGTATTTTTCAGGTTTTAAAGAGGAACTGTACTTACTGTACACTGAATAGCTGCAATATGGTATTTTTAATGTTTATTCAATTTAGAAAGCATGACTGATGTCAGACCCATGACGTCAGAAAATGTGACGTCACAGGAGACTTCAGTTCTTAATAACTCAGCAAATATTTATCGTAGAGGCAATCAAAAACACATATTTATGTTGTTGGGATAACATGCTTTATTTCAAACGTATAGGTAACGCAGAATTTGACCTTAAAAGGAGTCGTTCGTTATGACGTCACACCAACGTCAATATACAAACGTGTTTGATCCTAAAGACGTTATTTCATTTTAATATTAACATACGAAAATTTCGTTAAATTTGACAGAGAATTAAACAAGATGTGCTGGTTTATATATTTTTGGCTCGCTTTTAGTGATCGATTTTGAGGTAACTTATGCCCGGCGTGTTCTAAATAGGCAAATGTTCAATGTCCTAAAACTTGTAAACTTTACAAAATACAACAAAGTGGGACAACCACTGAGGTAACTTATGCCCGGCGTGTTCTAAATAGGCAAATGTTCAATGTCCTAAAACTTGTAAACTTTACAAAATACAACAAAGTGGGACTGCATTTTCCATAAGTGTTCATAGACTCTGTACGCATGTTGAACTCTCTGGTTCTAAATACAAAGTTAGTATATTTGAGCCTCCAATGGTGATAGCTTTGTTATTGGTCGTCGCATCACTTGACCGTCATGTCCGGGGTACACCGCCTCAATCCGTCCGACCTTCCAGTCTCGATGTGGTGCATCTGGTTCGATCACCAACACTACATCGCCTACTTTCAGATTCTCAGTAGGTAGGAACCACTTGTGTCGTGAACCGATATGTGGCAAATATTCACGCATCCATCGTTGCCACACTTTGCAGATAAGCTCCTGTACATGCCTCCATCGCTTGCGTAGGTTGCTTGCTGTGGTGTCAACAGTCTCTGGAGCCAATTCGCCGCCAATATGTCCAATAAGGAAATGGTTTGGGGTCAAAACAGACTCGTCGTTGATGTCTCCGCTGACTGTAGTAAGGGGCCTGGAATTAAGCAAGCTCTCGACTCCCGTAAACACAGTCTGGAGTTCTTCATCGTTCACATCAGCTCCTGACAATTCCGCATATATTGCTCTCTTAGCTGCTTTTATCATACTCTCGAACACGCCACCGAAATGTGGGGCTGCAGGTGGATTACACTGCCAATTAATGCCTTGATTGGACGTCATTCTTTGGATTTGGTCGTGATCGATGTTCTCCACTAGCTCCTTGAGCTCTCGCGCTGCTCCAACGTAATTCGTTCCATTATCGCTGAGCATCAGTTTGGGCCATCCTCTTCGGGCCACCATGCGCGTCAAAGCATTAAAAAAGGCGTCAGTTTCTAGTGATGAGGCCATTTCCAAATGACAGCACCGTGTCTGTAAACACACGAACAGACAAAGGTATCGCTTAGTCCGTGCTTTTCCTTGACCTTGGATCGTGTAGAATGGTCCTGCAAAGTCTGTTGCACAATTGGTGAACGGTTTCTGCGTCATCTCTAAACGAACTCTGGGTAGTGGTGCCATCTGCTGTCGGGCTGGAACTCCTCTATAACGCCTGCAACACTCTGCACACTCCTTAATGCAACGCTAATTACCCCTCGTCGTCCTTGAATCACAAAATACTTCTCCCTTAAATGATTCAGTGTGTAGTTCACTCCCATCTCGTATCCTTCCATCTCGTGATGATACTTTACAATCAATCGGGTAACTGCATGGTTCTTTGGGAGGATAATTGGATACTTCACTTCCTCCGGCAAATCATCCGAATAACGCAGTCGAGTATTAGATCGGAGTAGTCCGTCAACTAACTTCGGCATAATTGAGATGATCGTGCTCTTCTTTGGAAGGGGTTTGTTGTCTTCTAGCGCTTTAACCTCTTCCAGGAAACATTCTCTTTGAGCTTCCTTAATGAGTTGCTCTTCTGCTACTTTCCGCCCCCTCGGCGTTAACTCGTAAAGGTAAACTCGTCTGGGGGTGGAGTGAAACGAAAGGAAAATTTATCTTCTTGGACAATCCACAGCACACCCAGGGTTTTCGTTGTCGGGAATTCAATATTGTCCAAGCTCACTTCCGTCGCCCGATCAACTTCCGGTATGTCTTCAATCACTTCGGGTTTCTGCGAGATCCACTTCCTAATATGGAATCTGGCTTTGTCTCCCAGCTCTGTCAGCTGTCGGCGTACTTCCTTGGCCTTCTCGACCGTCTCCACTGAAGGCATGATGTCGTCCATGTAACAATTATTCTTAACAGCTTCACTTGCTAAGGGATACTCCTCCTTATGGTTGTCTGCATGCTTCTGCCATACATACTGAGCACAAAATGGACAATAACAACCACCGAAAACATATCTCAAAAACTCATAAACTTCCGGCTCCTTATTGGGATCTAGATTTCGCCACAGGAATCTATGCAAGGATCAATCTTCAGGAATTAATACTAACTGGCATGGTGGTACATTTGACTTATGTCGCCAACAAGTGCAACAAGTTCCTTCCGGAATTTAACAAGAATGTCAAACATGTCAGTCTGTAACTTCGGTCCTGGCAATGCCTCACTATTCAAACTCTTACCCTGAAACTCAGCCGATGCGTCGAAAACAATCCGTGTTTTCGTGGTGGTCTTGTCTGGACGAATTACTGGAAAATGTGGAAGGAGCCATTCGGTGTCAGGTCTCGGCTCATCCGGTGACACTCGGCGAATGTAATTCTTCTCTAGATACTCATCGATAACCTTCTGATAAGAATTGGCTACTTCCAAGTTGATTGCCAGTTTTCGCTCAGTCGATTCTAGGCGTCTCTTTGCCAAGGGTCTGTTGCTTGGCAGGCTTGGTCGCTCATTCCTCCAAGGGACAGCTACTACGTAATGACCATTCTCAAATTTCAAGGATTCACTCACTTTCTGCCAAGCGACTGATTCATCTGGAGTAATTGCTGGTCCAGCCGGTGTTATACCCATTGTCTCAAGGTCCCAAAATCGCTTCAATGTTGCATTCAGATCATCCAACTGTTTATCCAGTGTTGCTCCTTCAACGACTTGGGTGCGAAAGGTGTGACATAATCCGGTATTGTAGCTTGCCGGTGTGTTCTCACTGGTTATTCTGCCAACTGCAGTCCATCCAAGCGGACAAAGTCGTGCACACGGTTCCTGGGGACCACCAAGTACTTCTCTCTTGGGATACATCAAGCTGTAATTATCAGTCCCAAGTAACACATCGATTGTTCCTCTGTTGGCAAGTCGTGGCAATTGTATAATAATAATAAGTCTTTATTAACAAATACTAGCAACAGACGTGCGAGTTTACAAATATGCTAAAAATAGTTTTAAAAAGTATATAAATTCTAATAATTAAATATAATAATAATAAAGAGAAAAATGTATAGTCTAAAGAAATGATTTAAAATGTTTTAGAAATATTTTGCGTATCCACTACAGAAATGAACATGATAAAATTAAATAAAGTTAAAAAGGCATCTATTAATGTAAGTTCGTTTAAAACGTTCAGTACGGACACGAGGTAAAATAAAATTATGGCCAATTAACTGGCTTCATCCCTCCACAAATGTTTAGCAACAATAAGAGTATCAATACTACCATCAACACTCTCCAAACCAATGGGAAATGTCATTGAACGAAAACTAACCTGCTGATCATTAGCCACATTCACCGTTATCAACTGCTTGTCACCTTGAATACCAAGCTCCTCGACTACATCCTCATTTACATAAGTAGTGTCACTTCCTTCATCAAGAAAACAATTCACCAACAATCTCTTACTACCATGTTTCAAAATGACAGGGACAGTTCGCAGTGCTACAGTCTCAGTTGTCTTCACCTCACATGAGGCTGTATGAGTGTTTGCATCCCCCTCCGTGGTCTGACTGTCTCCTGGATCTTTGCTAGCCTGTGTCTGGGTACTGTTTACATTTTGTTGGACTTGTTCTCTTTCTTGGACTTTATTTTTGGACTGTGTCGATTCGTTAGATTGAGTTTCTTTCCGACGATACTGTGGGGTGGATTCAGTCTGTGTAACATGTAGCAGTCGATGATGACTGTCTCCGCAACCATCAATGTTACATATTCTACTTCTAGGGCATACGCTGCCTAGGTGGCCATCACCCAGACATCTATAACAGAGTCCTAGCATCTTTGCAATACTCCATTTTTCCTTGGTGCTTCTTCTCTTGAACATTTCACAACTCCAGATAGCATGATTCTCCCCACAAAACTTACCGCATGTGCTTTTCTTTCTGTCTTCGGATTGAAAAGGTCCAAACGATTTCCCTCTTCTGTCGTTCGGTTTGAAACTAGAGTTTCCTGACTTTAAACCGTGTTTTAATTCAGAAGCCTGAATCTGGTATTCAGCTTCTTCAGCAGTCCAGTTTTTGAGTGCAATAAGTGATTCTGACTTATGCTGCTCATTTAACCATCGGTAATACTGTGACAATAATTTATCTGGTAATTTTTCCAAAATTATGGTGTACAGTGTTCCTGCTTCTAAATCCGACTGTCGATCATTCTCCTGTAAATTAATTACGGCTCGCTCCAAAACGTCGGCGAATTTCTCTAAGTCCTTAGCGTTATCCTCTCTGAGGGGCTTCATTTTGAGCAACTCTTCTAAATGACATTGTATTTGTCTCCTATTTCCACCATATTTACGAACCAACCTCGATTTGGATGCTTCTAAAGCCTCACCCGACAAACATCCCTCTAATCGTAGCATCTTAAATTGGACAGACATTGAAGTTGAATCAACACAACTGGTAAACGTTGCATGCCAGTGCTGAAATTCAGTTTTGTTTCCACTAAAAATTGGAATGCGAATTCGTTCTAAGTTCCTGAGGCCGTTATCTCTTTCATTTATTCTACTCGAGGCATTACTGTTAGCATTAGCTGAATTAACATAAGGTAAAGTTGAGCTTACCAACGCTGGGCTGCTTGAACTTGCACGTGTTGTTGAAGTTAAAACCAGACGAGCTGCACTAGCTTCACGTTCGACTCTGTCATTCAGTTCGTCAGCCTCTTCTCCAACCTTTATCTCCATATCTACCTCCTTCCGGTCCTTGTAAAGAAGTCCTAATTCATCCATTATTCCAAGGGTCCTGTCTTTGTGATTTTCGATTCGTTCCAAGACTTCTCTTATGTCAGCTAACTCGCGTTCTTCCCGCGTCGCCATGTTGGCCGAAAGTCGTCCCGCTAACTCGTTCAATAGTCGCGTTATTGAAGCTTTCGCTTTTCGTTTCTCCCGTTTCAAGCCCTCGATTTTCTCTTTCCATTCATCGGTTGCATTCTCGTCGTTTTCTCCCATTGCTTCTGCACGTAATTCCACAAGAAATTCCACGATTATGATTCTGGTCGTCCTCAATTTTCCAAGTCGAAATAAGGCCATCCCTATTTTATTTTCCGTTTCTCATCGTCCGACCGACCCATTTTTGTGGCTTTTTGTAGAAATAAAAAAAAAATTGGGGGGAGGGGTGGGGGTGAAGAAACCTTAGAGCAGCTCCTGGAAGCTCATGCTCGAGGGTAGGTTACACAATAGTTTCGGCGGTGCATTTGTAATTCCATGTTTGTAGCGTATACGGACGACGACATCGACGGTTTCGTCGTCCATGCTGATTTCTAACCCCGCCTGTGCAACCGCGCCTTATTAGTTCCAGTCTCTTCGCGCCTTTTTTTTTTATAAAATTTTTTTTTCTCACCCGACCGACCGACCCAATTTTTGAAAACCCCACCGATGAGAAACGAAAAAAAAAATAGGGATGACCTAAGCACACAAACCACACAAAAACAAACTCGCCCAAATATCCGATGTCTGCTCCAAAATTCCACTAAAAATCCAAACAATCCGGCTCGAAGGACCAAAAATGTTCTTTCTCCAAAGTTAACTCCGGATATGAGTCCGTAACTAAGTCCGAAAGTCCCAAATTCGACCAAGAATTACTGTTCAACAACGAGTTTTCTCGCACAACCGCCCCAACTCTCAGAGCCAGTTGATTTTTATTAAAACGTGACATTTGACGTGACATTTGACACATGTCAATAAACTGAACTGCGAAATGGCTTCCTTTAGCCTAAAAATAATACGCGAACCCGGTGGTGTGACAAATTAAGTCCTAACAGCAATATCGATCTCGTACAAGACCTTAAAATAAATGAAGTCAGATATTTTTTGCTCTCCAGTACAACCACGTGATGTGCTAGCTGCAAAGGGCCTATTGGGACAACAACTGTACAGGTCAATTGGTAAAACGAAACTAATTTATCTAATAATTAATGACCGACTGCACCTTTGCAGGAAACTATAACCTGAAGCGCTTATGCCTCCAAAAGGCCATTTTGACGATGTTGCGTGCGCAGCTAGAACAATGGTTATCTGTTTTAAATAACCAGAACGAGTCTTGCAGGTCGCGGCTATTGTTCTACTGATGCGTGCGCAACATCGTCAAAGTGGCCTATATAGATGTCACCGCGTTTTATCACAAATTGGGCTATTTTCAGATTATTTAATATTTACATAACCACTGATCAAATGTGCATCACATGTGTAATGAAATTAATACAATCTAATAGAGCTTTTCCAGAACCACCACTGTAAAAATCTTAAACCTACTAATAAATATAAAGCTACTGACAAAATCTAAAAACCATTATTAAAATCTAAAATAAATATAACTATAAAATCAAAATAGAAAACAACATTGACAATTATATTCCAAGGGATAAAATATGTAATTATAAGCCAATATAAAAAAATAGGTCTTTAGATGACGCTTAAAAGTCTCAAAAACACGCCCTTTAGTGAATAATTATAACTCTTTGGAGTAGCTAGAATCACTGGGTTAAATTAACTCTGGAGTAGCTAGATCACAGGAGTTTAAATAACTCTATTGTACTTAAATAAAGTGATGATCCCACATTGATGGTCCTGTCGCGTAGAAATAATAGTGATCTTTGGAGCCTTTGTTACATTATTTTTTTCGTTAAAGTGGAACAACAACCATTCTTACTCCGTAATTTGAGAATAGACCATTTGCATGTGACGTCATAGCCGCCATGTTGGTATACAGTTAACAATAGATTCTTCATTAGCTTCTTCTGTTCTGTACACCAACATGGCCGCCATGCCCTTTGTCATTTGAATCTCTGGGGATTGAGTGCAAACCATCTATTACTAGTAATTCAAGTTCAGAGAGAGAGAGAGATAGAGAATTACACCTCTTATAAAAGAGTAGATATAACTCCTTAATTAAAACGAGTTAATAATACGGAGTCAAATAAACTCCTGAAAAGGAGTTATTATGTACCTTTTATTTCTATTCCGTTTTCAGGGTTAATTTAATTCCACTAGAAGAGTAATATTAACTCTTATGAGGAGAGTTACTTCAACTATTTAGAGAGTTATTATTTTAACTCATATCCAGTGAATTTGTTGTTAATAAAACTGCGCACTTTGTTGGCCATGAGGTCACGTCGACTCGAGTGAGTGCATGGAATATTTAACAATTAACCAGTTAACCACCTCCCTGAATTAACTAACGAAAGCTAACAACTATGTTCTATAAGCACACATCAGTCATATATCTATTGCTGGTTTTCACTCAATCCCCAGAGATTCAAATGACAAAGGGCAAGGCGGCCATGTTGGGGCCCCAACAAAAAAAGGTAACGAGGAATCTATTGTTTAAGGGCACCAACATGGTGGTGAAAGCCAGCAATTAATTAATTGATACCTATATGACAAAACAATGAATTTATTATGGAAGCTTCCATCTCTTTTTAATTCTCCATAGTTCCTATGATAGGAAACTACGTCGGTTGCTATAAAGAAGGCAGCCAATCAGAATTCGAAGATTCTCACGTGACCTTGAATGGCAACGTCGATGCCTTCGCTACCTGTATCACTGCGTGCGCATCGAAAGACTTTGTGTACGCCGCTGTTCAGAATTACCGCCGTTGCCTATGTGGGAATAGCGTGGGACGGTATGATAAGGCGGACAATATCAAGGAGTGCAACGCTGTGTGCTCCGGTGGATCGCTGCACTGTGGAACGAACAACAGGAACTCGGTGTTTAAGACAGGTAGGCACGCGTGTGGCACGTGTAGCCAGTGTGTGGCGTGTGTGTGGCACGTGTTTGGCACGTGTAGCCAAGTATGTGGTACGTGTAGACTAATTTGTTCTCATCGGCTTTACTTATATTTTGGGAGCCGGAGATTATTTTCTCGGTCTCGAGTTTAGTTATTTAAAAAATACCGACCTGAGTTACAGACGTTACTGAATAGAGCAGGTTTCGTATGATTGGGACAAACTACGGCAATGACTTACGGCACGGCCACAGTACGGCATGCCGTGACTTTGAAATGGTTTGCCATTATTTTTTCCTGCTGATGATCCAATCAAATTACAGAGTTACGGTACAGCACGGTTACAGCACGGGCGTTACGGACCGTGTTTGCCCCACTCATACGAATTCTACTCTAAGGTTGTTGTACCTTTATCAAGAAAATACGAAATGACTACTTTTAGGAGAATTTCAGACTGTTCAGTCTCCGAGAGGGTATTTTTGTGGGACTTATTCCGGCTATTCCGAAATCAGAATCCTCGAAATCCTGCAGTCCTCTGAAATATAGACAGTAGTCGCTACTTTAACACGTCCTTTGGGAATTAATGATTGTGTTTGCAAAAGGAACATCATTGGTATTTTGGTGTAGTTCATTTTCGAAATACCGGGAATATGTTAACGCGCCCTGAGTTCGTAGTTTAATATGCCTTTTGCAGCTAACAGTCACGTGCTGATATAATACTTCGTTAACGAATGAATGAGCTCGTAATGCCCATGGGAAAGACGTTGCCATGGATGCTGGATAGCAAGCCATTTTTAAAAACACTGTTTTGGAAAGATCGACAATCAATTGGAGGTGAAAAATAGCATTTATACAAACAGGTTTTGCTAATAACAATACCGATCTCGTACAAGGCTTCTAAAAAAATGAAGTTAAATATTTTTTTGCCATCCAGTACATTCATGTACAATCACGTGAATGCCCAGCTGCAAAAGGCCCATTGGATGTATGTATAACTCCTTCGTGGTTTTGGTTTTTCCCTCTTTTACTAAGGTGCCTTTTTGTCTCATCCTCAGGTCCTAAATCCCTTGAAGTAGGATGCTACGTCGACCAAAGCACCAGAGACATGGCCGGGTATTACTTCTCAAACAAATACCTCGTGACACAGTCCTTGTGTTCCGCTCTGTGTCTGGCTAACGGTTATCATTTTCTCGGGCTGCAAGTTGAACATGAGTGTTTCTGCTCCAATCAGTACGGCCGATATGGAAAGAATACGGGATGTACAACGAAGTGCGCTGCCGATCATTCGTTCACTTGCGGGGGACCCTACAGGAATAGAATAGCCCGAGTAGGTAAGAAGACCTCAGTGTTCAAAGGGTATGAGTAGAAGAGCGTGTATGCGTATGTCTGTCTATCTACTGACGCACTCCCAGTATATCACGATACAGCAAAACATAACAAGTCATGTTGTGACGTGTGTTATGAAGCCATGTCTTATGCAAGCCCGGAAGCCGACACATGATATGGCAGACGGGCTACATTTGATTAAACTTCATTATTTTCAATTGACAGCCAGATAAACTCTTTTTCTTTCACCACTGGTCCTCCTTTTGCTACAAAAACAATACAAACACACTGACCAATCTTGGCAGCCTCTGTTTCTGTTGTGGATGCTGACGTGGCGGTGAAATGTTTAGTGCCCTCTCAAACGGCACTGGTAGACAAATCTAGGTCCAGGCACTTTCAATATAATGCTTCACTTGTCACGCACAAATGTTTCAATATGAGACTCCGGGGCCAATTACATTTATTAAATTCTCGGTTTGATTTCTCTCCGAGCCTTAAATTAATACCTTTAATTTGTGCGTGACAAGTGAGGCATTATATTGAAAGTGGTCTATACAGTTAGCAGTTTTTTTTACAGAAAAGCTAAGTAATGTCAATTAAGCTTTCCATTAATACTGAAAACGGAAGGATTGAAATAGTTTATTTACGAATTTTTTGCGTGATACACGACAGTAGGACAAGTTATCATCACGTTATTGTCACACTAGAGCGTGACAGGAACTTGATTGTCACAGATAGCTAACGTGTTTCATTGTGATTAGTTCCACGACGAGAGAGCTACCTGGGATGTTATAACGAAAGCACGCCACGTGATCTGTGGGGATACCAATCAGAACTCAACGGGACAGTGACGTCACCATCTACATGCATCGCTACATGCGCATCGGAGGGATATCCGTATGCCGCTGTACATAATAACCGCCGTTGCACTTGTGGTGTGAGTTATGGATCATACGGCAAGGCGGTGAAGCCAAGCGACTGCAACCCGATGTGTACAGGTCCTAAACAAGAATACTGCAGCAACATCATCGCCAACTCTATTTATAGAACCGGTGAGCAGCAGTGGATAGTCGCTTTTAAATGTAATACAAAGTCGACTTATTATTTTTCTCAAATATGAAAATATTCAGGTCCTAATCTAGAGCCGTGGCACCACCCTTGTGAGACTGAGGAATTTATGCAGCCAGTACTAAAAGATACTTAAATGCGCCTACTATTCTCAACCAAAGTACCCTCTGTCGATCCCGTGAGTCATGGTCTCTGACAACTGAAATGGAGTAAAAACGAGGGCCATAACTTACGGCACAGACCGAGCAAAATTCCTGGCTACAGTTTTGGAGCCTGTACTGGACGTTATGGACTGCAAACTGGCCAATTATGGCTCGAAAAATTACTAAGACATATAATGATGTCCCTTGCTTCACTTTAGCTGTCCTCTAATTCTATCTAATGTGTGCTTTTCATGTGCGTGTATCCAGGAATAAGCCTTAAACTGCCGAAGAACAGCTTCATTTACCAAACCCCTAAAGGTCACCTGCCCATGAAACCCACTCACGTGATTGACACAGAGACTGCAGTGAGTCACGTGACTATGTGTGCTTGGTATTGCGAACTTCACCCTGCCTGCCTGTCAATCAACTACAACGAGGTGACGAATGTATGCGAGATGAACAATGTGACGTCATGGCGCGGGAGTTCGGCAGACAGACCGGGCTTTACCTTTTTCGAGCGTATGGAAGCAGAGATTGTGCAGTTGTTTTAAATGTGCGTTCTCTACTCATCATTGAATCATCTGTTAAGAGAATGCACTTATCAAGTCTTCAGGGACCATGGCTTTCAGTGGGAGAAGGGGGTGGGACGAAAATGATCGAGCGCGCAAGTACGAGTTTTCTAGGGTGGCTTCGGAAACATGCCGGCCTTGATAATTTGACCAGCAGCAATCTTGTCGACATGCAAAACAGTCTCAAGGGTTTACAGTACAATGAAGATAACCCTCTGTCTAGGGTCGATGTGATAGGACTGGATCACTGATTACAGAATATGATCTGCCTCTTGTGGTTTGGCCAAATATCAGTAGTGAGGCCCAAGCCTTACTTGAATACACAGCCGTATTAGATGTTTAGCCAACTAATATATATACAGGCGAGCCTATGAGCGGAGCTCCCAATAATCAAATACGACGAGATGCACGCGCATATATGTAATGGCAATATATTTACAAAAATAAATAGTGCACGTGCAGTAGAGTTTTTATATATAATGTCAATGAAGTTTTCTGCCAAATTTTTGCTATGATATCATTGTCTTGTTCAATGCTTGTAATACTTCTTAGTTTTGTATTTAGATGTTTATACAGTTGTACTGTTATTACCGTAATTCCAATGTACCGTTGTTGGTATAAGAATTAAAGTTATTATTATTATGTAACGGAAAAGGTGACGGCATACAACAGAAAGAACAAGACTCGTACGCGTGCACGCGAAGATGTAACGGAAATTAAAGTTGGACATTGAATACTTTACGCATTACGGCAAAAACTTACACTGATCATTAAGATAATGGAGGATTGAATGAAAAGGTCAGGACGGCGTTAAATAGCTAAACAAAATCGAGCACCTGATTCCACAGGCAATCCAAGCTCTAATTGTGTGTATTTGTCAGCATATAACATAAAGGCTTTGTATGGCAACTACTAAACGGGAAAAATCACGAATTGTACCACTATTGATACGTTAAAATCAACTGAAATAAACATACCTTTGCTCTATCTGTTGTCCTTTGTCGTTTATTAGCGATTTGGGCTTCTTTTCCTTATCGGATCTCCTCGCTCTCCCTAAGCCTTTGCAGGCTCTGGTTAATTTGGGGTTCCTGTGGTGGGAGAGAGGAGGGGGAAGGAGGATATAGAGAAAGGAGAGCCTGCGACAAGACCTTGTGTTTTTGAAATTTGCCCCCATGACGTCACATACCAGACAAGTTACACGTTTCACAAAGAATTTTAAAATCAACATTTTCGACGAGATTCTGTTATAAATGTACCCTAGCATTGAACCCCTTGTATTTTTACTGCATGTTTGATAATAAAAACCTGAGAAAACGAGAGAAAACAGCAGAAAAATGATTTGATCATGAGGGAAAAGTTTTCAATTTTAGCTCGCGCGTGCTGCTTACACCATAGTACACGCCCGTTTTCGAACAAAGTGCGCGCGCCTCTTCTAGGTTAAACCAATCAGATAATCCCGTTCGTGGGCGAACGGGAAGCTCTCCTTTCTCTTTCGCCTCCTTCCCCCTCCTCTCCCCCACCACAGAAACCCCAGGCTATATGTATGGTGCTCCGCTCGCGTGGGCCGAACGCGCGGGAGCTCCGCTAATGACTCAGTTCTATTCATATTACAGACTAGTACACACAGGATAAGTGTGTGTATTCGTTTAATTTGCTGCTGTTCACTCAGTTTTTTGTTGTTGTGATTGTTGGTTGTAGCCAAGGGCCTGAGGTAGGCAACCTTATGCATCTCTTACCAATACGGTCCTGGTATTTTTACGATCGAGTCATTTGTATTTTGGTGAGCCTTTTCTATAAATTCTACCAAGAAACGAACTTTTCTATCTATAATAACCAAAATCCTTGTGTACTTGCTAGAGAAATGCGATTTGTTTACGTCTTTGAAAAATATCTAACTTTGTAAATAGATGTGATTGGTCAAACCAGCTATGATTGATGGAAAATCGATTGAAGTAGCCTAAAAATATTGTAAAAGTTTCATTGTTAAAACAAGCACCCAAAAAGTTGTGATCCTCCCCAAATCGAAGCCCAAAAAATCTTAGCCCTCCCCCTAAATTTACCCCCCCCCCCCCAGTAATTAATGACCGCTCCCTAAAGAACATTGTACGCTAATTTATATCGGACTCCCACACGGCAAACATGTATAACAGCTTTAATGCATTATTACATTTTATAATTTTTAATGTACATATTTTACTATTGCAGTGGTACACCTTTCGTGCACAATTGATGTTTTTTAACCGTGGATAAATAAAGATTGTCTGTCTGTCTTAAATACTGTCTCATATTTGGTGTGTTCTTAGCAGGAGTATATAATAAATATCCAACCTAGTCCCGGGCATTCTGGCTTGGCTTTTTTTCTGATCGGATTAATGGGATCCCTGTAGTTTGTACTGGATTGTGACGTCATGGTTAAATTTTTGGAGGTATTAGCGTGACGTCACAAACCGTACAAACAACAGGGATCCCATTAACCCAATCAGAAATACGCAGCCAAAACGGTGCCTAGCACTTGGCTGATAACTATCAATATACCGGCCTGTTTTATTAAACGTTTACGGCCGGATGAAATCTGAAATGAGAAATCTGAGCAAAGTTGAATTGTGGGATCCAGTTAAGTTTCACATGCCGTCATTGTATTCACTGAACTTCTTTTTATTGCGGAAGTCATTTTAATCTGCATTATTCAAATCAGTCCTTCAATACAATAATATATACGTTTGATACTAGATATGCCTGATACTTAAGATACGTCTGATACTAGATACGCCTGATACTTAAGATACGCCTGATCATACTATACACGCCTGCCTGATTCTAGATGTGCCTGATACTTAAGATACGTCTGATACTAGCTAGATACGCCTGATACTTAAGATACGTCTGATACTAGATACGCCTGATACTTAAGATACGCCTGATCATACTATATACGCCTGATACTTAAGATACGCCTGATTCTAGATGTGCCTGATACTTAAGATACGTCTGATACTAGCTAGATACGCCTGATTCTAGATGTGCCTGATACTTAAGATACGTCTGATACTAGCTAGATACGCCTGATACTAGATACGCCTGATACTTAAGATACGCCTGATTCTAGATACGCCTGATACCTAAGATACGCCTGATACTAGATACGCCTGATACTTAAGATACGTACGTCTGATAATTATATACGTTTGATACACATGATACGTCTGATACACCTGATAGTCGTCTGATATTATACGCCTGATACTAGTAGTTTTATATGCTTTACGTATGATTCTTCCCGTTTTTATCAATATACAACAGCTTAACCAATAATAATAAAAACCCAAACCACTCAGTAAAGAAGTTCCCAGATAAGCGACGAGATTTTAGGGTTAATCTATGGCTACAGTTCAAAGGTAAACATGTCAGTTTTTCCGTATTTATAATTACACTACAACAGCCTACCCATCAAATAATAATAAAACCCAAAAGTAAACGACGAGTGTTTAGGGCTAATTTTTGGCTAGGTAAACGACGATCAAGACTAGTGTTTAGGGCTAATTTGTCCGTCATTCTCTACTCCACCGACGGATTACTATTCAAAGGTATTACCGCTGTTTAGACCAAATGCAGGTACATTAGGGAAACCTCGTTCCCAGGCCTAATCCAATATCGCATCGAAAGTACCCTGGTACAGGCTGGTGGGATTCGGCCACTGATTGGCTAGACGTTTCGCGCGCGCTGATTGGAGAATTTCGAATAGCGCGTGCATTTTTACTCGGGCTGCCTGTGGCAGCGCCGAGTCTTAAAATGCAAGTCGTTTTTTTTTTTTTTTTTTTTTTATTCAGTGTAGCACGCGATCTGCGCATGCGTTAAAGGTCAAATTCACACCAATCAGATTGCACTGTGCTGGTCACGCAACAATCGCCAGGTTAATGTATTTACAGAATTTAATACAGTAAATCAAAATGGTCGACCCGCGAGGGCGAAAGCCTTCCAACAGGCTCAGGATATTTCAACTGGCGCTCTTGTTGACCATAAAAATACATGAACAACCAGGAGCCGTAATACATTCGATCAGCGCTGTTTGGACAGATCCAATGTACATTTAGAAACGTAAGCGAAATACAATATCCAAACACGTTTGGATATCAACGGGTATCGAATTATAATCAAAGGTTAGATCTCGTCAGGCGCGCTCAGATAAGAAAGTTCAAAGCACTCAGACTAGGCGAGACAAGGAGATATCAATTTCAATGAGTCATTGTCAGAAATCTATTCCATCGTGGGCAATTATGCAATACAACCTAAATTGTACAGCTAAGGCATGTTTTACGACAGAATAACCAGAGTCTTTCTACTGGATTGAGAGCTCGAGACATTATACATGTCTGCTAATATGGGGAAAACTGAAACAAAAATGAACTTTGACGGCAGAAACCCTCATTGAGCCAAGCGGAATATTTACATGATCCGCTAAGATTTTTACAAATCTTAGTTCAGTGTATGCCAACTGAAATGCTGTGCTCGTTTTCTGGTAACGGTTCAGTGGGGAAACTACACGAACAAGAAGCATGAACTGCCAGCAACGAGAGAGGAAAAAGTATTTGAAATGCACAGCGCTAGCTGAAATAGGGCATATATATAATATCTGAGACGTTAAATTACGTTACTGTGAAGAGGATCAAAATTCAGGTTTTGTAGCTTGAGACTGTCTTCTGCCGTGACTCGTGAGAGAAATTGGAAAAGATCTAGCTGTTTCATTCAGACACTGGCAAATTTATTGAAAGCTACGGGCTTACTTTATGAGATTATTATTCATTGTGGAATGAAAGGAAACAGTTCAATCTCATGTGGCCCGAGTGAAAGCCCAGATGGGCTCTTGTTTATTTTAAACTGGTGATATCTTTCGCATTGCGCGTTCAAAATTCGTTGAAAACAACTACAAATTCATCAGAACCAAGTTATCCTCTCTTGTCAGAACTTAGCGTTTTTGCCTTTTCTTAATACTCACTTCACAACTGGGTACAAGTATAATAATGTACGGTTGGAATTCATTGGGATCACACTTCAACCGCTAACAGTTCTTCAGCGATCATGAATCCAAGATGACGGATGTTCTTCAAAATATGCCCATATATTGGGCATATTTTTGGGTCACATGACCAACCTGTACCAGGGGTACTTTTGACGCCATCTTGGATTAGGCGCGTAAAGACCCCTGGGAACGAAGTTGCATTAGGGTTCCCTATGGTCGAGCGCCATCTGTTATTTTTAACTCGTGGATGCACGCATGTGCAAGAATGAGTTATTGGGATTAGTTGGATGAATGCCGTATCCGTGAATCCTTTTTATGTTCGGAATATATTCGGAACTGATATTCGGGATGAGATTTTCTTAATTAATATTAATAATACTCGCTTGATATTACTGGCAGCTGGCTCAAACATAGACAGACACGTTAGTGGGTCCTTACAGGAGTATATTACACAGGAGTGTTGACCACTATGGCCTTGCAGAACCCGAAGAAGCAGAATAAACTGATGAGAGCAATGCCGTTACTGTCCCTGATATTAATCTTCAACTTTCTGATGCATGCCTGACAGAAATCCAATCTTCTGTTAACCCACATGAACAGGATAATAATAATTATTATTTCTATTGCGCTCTTTCGCATCAAATGATCAAAAGCGCATTACATTACAATTACTACAAAAGGAATAATAAAAATTAAGAAAAAAAAAAAAGAAAAAAAAAATACAAGTTAATTAAATACATTAAAATATCTCAATTAAAATTATTATAAAAAGACTAAATTAAAAGCTAATTTAAAAAGAGGTAAAATAATCATGGCATTCCAACTTACATTCTTACACGGCAGATAACAAGTCGCCATCTTAGTCCTTAGTAGAGACAATCAAAAGGAAACTGTGTAACTTAACAAATCGCCAGTTCTCCGATCAATGTAATACATTCTCAATTGTCTACAGTTGTATTGATCATAGAAATTACGTCATAAATGTTCACAATTCAAATGGAACAACTTGCGCAACTAGTTGGTTTACCACATTGCCGGTTAACTGGACATTTAATGGCGTAATTTATATGATCAATAGTTTTATTCTCTTGCGCTTTAGTATTTTTAGCAGTTTGAACCGTGTTAATTACAATTTTTCAGTGCATACTGATTGGTTAAAAGTGACGGCCTTTGTTTCTTCTCTCGGGAAACTCTATGCTAAAAATAACTCTACCGTCTACAGTGTTGTGTGACAATATAATGTAGGAAGAGGAACACTCCTCTGTAATATACTCCTGGGCCCGGCTGTTCGAAGCAAGGTTAAGCGCTATCCCAGGGTTAAATCGCTAACCCTGGGTTAAACTGTACAGATTGCAATTACAGATTTAGCGCTAACCTAGGGTTAAAGTTAACCTTGCTTCGAACAACCCGGCCCTGGTCCTTACTAATCACTTAGTAGTGTGACGTAACGATGACATCATCGTCACGTGATATTAAGTACATGCCATATCTCCCTCATTTCTAATGCCAGACAGTTCAAACCTGGACAGACATGGTAGTGGGTCCCTATCACTCACTTAGTGGTGATGACGTAACGATGACGTCATTGGTCACGTAATTTTTAGTATGTACCAAAATAGCTCACTAACCACCCGCGAGTTGCCCTTAGGAGCCCTATGTTTGGTATAATGCGCATGCTCTGTGCCCTTGTTTTAACTCCGCTCCGCTGCTTTTGCAGGGCATTAAAAAATGACCAACACTTACAAGAAATGTATGGGACCAAACATAAAATGTTTTATAGCCTTACCTCTATGAAAGCTTTCCCTTCCCGGTCTTCGTGATTCAAACTCAGAGCTCATAGAAACCCATTTATAGTTTAAAAATTTGATGAATCCAGTCACGTTTCCTTCGGTCTAAAAAAAATACGTCCTTTTAGCCATAAATCACCACAGGCTGCCATACATTCCTTGTAAATTACCGAGAAGTGCATCCCAAACTTCCATGTAGTACTCGCTAACCAACAACGAAGGCGAAATCCCGGTCTTCGAATCAGTTGCTTCCACAGATAATCAGGCCTTGATATCGGTCAAAACTCGCTTACTTTAGGCTACAAGAAGCCGCCATTACAGTTCCGAAGCCTGCCAGGGAATCCACGATTTCAGGGCAAAACACATAGGAGACGAAGAGATTTTGTCCGCCCTTCTTCACTCCAGCAACGGCTTACTATTAAATATATTACCGCTGTTTTGACCAAATGCAGGCTCTAATATAATAAAACCAGGGATTGAGCTGCATTTGGTTTCCCTGTGGTCGAGTGCCACACGACGCCATCTTTGTTATTTTTGGTATAGTGCGCATGCTCTGTGCCCTTGTGTCAACTCCACTGTTCGGTTAATCGCGGTCGCAAAATGTCCGTGATTTCTGGTAATGCGTTCAGCATACCGTGAACATCGCAATCTATTTCGGTCAGTTAATGAATTGCGAAGGTAGTAGTTCAACTTTGTCTCGCGGCTGATGGCAAATATTTTGTCCAAATAAACAGATCGAGTTCACTGAAATTGCGATCTGGCACTGAGCGATACTGACAATGTTCTGGACCCGGTTGTTCAAAGGGTGGTAATATATATATATATATATAAATGTCAAGTTCAAATTCATATGGATAGAGTGCTCGATACCAAGGTAGAGCAGGAAGTAAAACGAGAAGACAAACTTAGGTTACTTCATAGAACTCTGTTATTTCTCGTTTTATATATATATATGTCCTCTTCTTTACCACGTTTTGCGTCATCGCATCGCATGAATCCACAACAAAGTTTGACCATGAGATGACGAAACACATGGTAAGTAAGAGGACATACCACGGTAACTATCGTGAATTTGGTTTTTCACTCTTACAACAACAAGCGAGAAATAGTCATGCGGAAGAGCCTTGACAATTTATACTAACGTGGTAAATTGTGAGAGAAAAGTGATTGTAACGTGCGCTATCACGTGATCGTGGCGCGAACGATGACGCCGGTGACTCCGTGGTATGTCCTCTTATACTCTATTCACTGTGAACGAGTATAAAACATTTAATAGCTAAACTGCATTACCACGACAACAACAGATAAGGGGCGGGCATCTCATTTATTAACTTTACAAGTAATCTAGGCAGAGTAGAGAAGCCTTCGAATGACGTTCAATGTGTTCATTCCGTAACGCTATCAAATGTATTTATTTCCAATGCCAATCAGCCAATCAGAAAACGAGAAACTGAGCAGTTGTATAAAACGCTATCCACCGGATAAAGTGTTTTACTTAACCTAACTAGCTTATTTTATCCACTGGATAGGGATTTATCCGATGGATAGCGTTATCCAGCCTTTGATCTAACTATGGTTTATCACGATTCAAAGTAATTTCATCAAGAATCTGGGAATCAATACCCCTTACTATTAAACCTTGCCCAAAACCAGCTTCAAGAAGCAGTACATACAGTTTTTACTAGATAAACAGTCATAATATTAAAATGTGTGCCTTATATATGCAAGACAAATATATACAACATGACCGCCGCGTGATAAACTGAACCCCTGATGTTCCCCTCGGCAATTCTAGAACTCCCTACATGATAACATAAGGTCTGCAGTTAATCTAAATATATTTAGTATAAACCAACTAGCAGACTATTACAAATCCTGCATTCTGATTGGCTACCCTACAATAGGTCTATTTGTGATAGCCCATGGTAGAGAAAACCCGCACGCATTCTCAAGAAATAGTAACAGTTTTTCAACTTCAATTTGTTTCTTTCTATTATTTTCTACTGTCCGCCTAGTTAGTTTATACTAAAACAACTAAACCTCTCGCCGGCTCATGGGCTACGAGTTAAATAGCCTATTGGCTCGTAGCCCATTCGGGCTGCGGATCTAATTGTTAATTAGACGTCTGATTCGTTAACGCACTTTTAATAATGTATTCACATTGTACTTTCTGTATAACATGTAATCATCTATAATTGTAATTACACTAGTACTTGTCTAGCGATTTGAACATCTGCCGTTAGAGCACCAGTAGATATTGTTAATCTTGTTTCATTTCTACTGTGATGTTTCTCGAAGAAACTAGTATAGTTCTGTTACTCTGGAACGGAGTTGAAATAAATTGACAATCATGATGATGATAGTACTGCAGGTATGTATACGAACATGGCGATTATTTGGTATCTTCTTGACTTAAGGTGGCTCGCCTGGATTTTCCAGAGACGCACCATACCCACTTCGAACGGCTGATACTCCACTGCCAGAGCACGGTCGGGCTAGCCACTTCACCCATTTACTAGAAATAGAATAAACTTTCTAAAAATGTAGGTTTGTTTGACATCGGTGTTACCATAGCAACACAGCGTCGACATCATGTATTTTACATATCATCAATTTTCTCGAAATCTAGACCTAAACTTTCAAAACGACCTAGTGTCCCTTGTAGTCTGAATGTAAGCCTTCAAGACTGCAAAGTTTAAAAAAATTGTATGAGAGCGTTTTCGAAAAAAAATGGGTTGAATATTTTCATTCAAAAAATAAACAATTCGCCTTACTTCCTGTTTAGTCGTCGAGAACTGTGTTTTCCGGACCGATTCAAGCGATGTTTTTAGCATATTTCATACCTGTGGCATAGGACTACTTCCCATGAAAATTTCTTTCCATTTGCTTTATTCGATTTCGGTTTATGGAATCAGAAGTAATGTTATAAATATGCTCATTTAACTCAAAATAGTAACGTATTTGCTAAGGAAGCTGTAATTCGGAAACTAGTCGATAAATATATTTTTTAATCTTTTCACCTGAAATTCAACATGTACTACCCTGGCCCTGTAAATTTCAAAAGCATTGAATCATTTTAAGGGCGCGAAATAAAATCAAAAACATAGGGAACTTTTACATTCATCCACACAAGCTTCATTGCTGTATCATTTTGTTTATAGCTTGTGTCTTTCCGAAATTTCTCTTTTGTCTAGATTCTACATACTTGTGTGCTTTTGAACTAACAAGTTCACCATGCACGCTTGCTACGCTTCGCTACTGCCGGAACGCTCGTGCAAATTCTGTTCTTAGTACAATGACATGCAAATTAGTTAACCATGAATATTGGCAGTGCGGGATGATAATGTTGAATAAGTGTGTTTTTAGTAGACCACATTTTCTAAATATCAATTAAAAACGAGATTTTTGTATTAGTGATATTATAAAACCTTTTGTAAATAAATATTATAAGTTATATTATAACAGCGTTACAACTGGCAGCGTGACTATTGTACTAAGAACATAATTTGCACGAGCGTTCCGGCAGTAGCGAAGCGTAGCAAGCGTGCATGGTGAACTTGTTAGTTCAAAAGCACACAAGTATGTAGAATCTAGACAAAAGAGAAATTTCGGAAAGACACAATCTATAAACAAAATGATACAGCAATGAAGCTTGTGTGGATGAATGTAAAAGTTCCCTATGTTTTTGTTTTTATTTCGCGCCCTTAAAATGATTCAATGCTCTTGAAATTTACAGGGCCAGGGTAGTACATGTTGAATTTCAGGAGAAAAGATTTAAAAAAATATTTATCGACTAGTTTCCGAATTACAGCTTCCATAGCAAATACGTTACTATTTCGAGTAAAATGAGCATATTTATGACATTACTTATGATTTAATAAACCGAAATCGAATAAAGCAAATGGAATGAATTTTTCATGGGAAGTAGTCCTATGCCACAGGTATGAAATATGCTAAAAACATCGCTTGAATCGGTCCGGAAAACACAGTTCTCGACGACTAAACAGGAAGTAAGGCGAATTGTTTATTTTTTGAATGAAAATATTCAACCCAATTTTTTTCGAAAACGCTCTCATACAATTTTTTTAAACTTTGCAGTCTTGAAGGCTTACATTCAGACTACAAGGGACACTAGGTCGTTTTGAAAGTTTAGGTCTAGATTTCGAGAAAATTGATGATATGTAAAATACATGATGTCGACGCTGTGTTGCTATGGTGACACCGATGTCAAACAAAGCTACATTTTTAGAAAGTTTATTATATTTCTAGTAAATGGGTGAAGTGGCTAGCCCGACCGTGCTCTGACAGTGGAGTATCAGCCGTTCAAAGTGGGTATGGTGCGTCCCTGGAAAATCCAGGCGAGCCACCTTAAGGTGGCGCGCGGAAGACAGCCGATGGGCATCATAGAGATTCGCATTTTCAGCAGGAAGATTTCGGCCAGTCATTGAGATGTTTTCGGCCAGATATTGAATTAGTCATAGCACACACACAACTTTCGACCCCTTGATTTTACGTCAAATGTGAAAATCATCGAAACGAGAACATAATATTTTCCGGTAACATTTATATATACTGATATTTTTTTTTGTTGAAGTTTCCATTCCTTCGATTTAATTGAAAATTTTCCTCCCTCCACAAAAACCAACACGGTAAACTTCCAATTCGATCTGTGGTTTAGCCGATCTGTGGTTTAGCCGATCTGTGGTTTAGCCGATCTGTGGTTTAGCCGATCTGTGGTTTAGCCGATCTGTGGTTTAGCCGATCTGTGGTTTAGCCGATCTGTGGTTTAGCCGATCTGTGGTTTAGCCGATCTGTGGTTTAGCCGATCTGTGGTTTAGCCGATCTGTGGTTTAGCCGATCTGTGGTTTAGCCGATCTGTGGTTTAGCCGATCTGTGGTTTAGCCGATCTGTGGTTTAGCCGATCTGTGGTTTAGCCGATCTGTGGTTTAGCCGGGTCCTGACTTTGATCAGCTCCTAAGGTTAACGTCGTTTCAGGACCCGTTAAAAATCAGAGAGTTTTATTTTCTGGAGGAATCTTTGATTTTACTTGCAGTGCATGCTATTCTATTGCGGTTAAAAAGCTTAATATTGTCTGGCAAATGTTGTTTTCGCTCTAGGAGCGATTTCTTTATATCTTCAGTTGTTTGGGGAAATACCACCCAAAAAATGGCACGAGAAAGCCATATGATTACTTGTTAATAATATTCATCTGCGTATTTGTGCTTTTTGTCTTGTTATATTCAAAGGAGTTTCTTTCAGTTTTTCAACTTCTCTCGGCTGTAAATGTTTAACATTAAATTGTAGTTGCAAAAGTTTGGAAAGACGACCGCCTCTCAAGTCACTCCATCCAATTCATGAGTTCTAACATGATTCGGCACTGGTATTACACGAGTTTGGCACTGGTGTTTAGCATAAATATACTGACTCCTCTCAGTCAAACAAATTCGAGAATTGTTGCATGTATATTATTACAACTATACTTTTTTGGTACTGATCTCCAACTCCGGAATTCTGACTGAGTTTCTCATGTTTAAACGCCAGATTTGCCGAAATATGCAGATTCAAAGTTTCAATCCTTGTATAAATCAACCTTCCATTCTACATTTCTGGATACTTAATTTTTAGACGGCTTAGAAAAGTTTTATTTGCGAACACATGTTTTGCTCCGGATAATCTTCCACAACCTGGCGAAAAAGGTGATTTTCTGTGACTGAAAAAGGTGATTTTCTGTGACTGAAAAAAAGAATAATCAAACTAAAACTTGAAGAATTCAGTCTCCAAACAACTATGTATTAATTTTCAAATTTGACCCGGTTACTTTCTCTTCTCCTACATGGACTTTCTCCTCGGCCTTGAGCATTGGTCACGTCCTGTATGATTTTGTAAAGTGAGTCAAGTACATTCAGTTTGCTGTTTTGACGGATCTTTTGCTCATCATATATTAATATTTTCTTGCTGTTAGACCACTTTCCCAGGTGTGAATTTGGAATGAATTTGAAAGGACTTGCTCATGATCAACTTCGACTAGATGGATTGACGTCTACCAAATCACGATTATTTCTTCGCCGAGAACAAATTTGAAAAGGGCGCATGTGAATGACAATCGCTGTAATCAGATTCGTGTTTAGTTTAAGGCTGAGTGTACTATTATCCCGGGCTCGCGAGCTTAAAGTAGGCCGGTTTATCTAAGGTGATCGAATTATGACTTGTATTTTCGAACACTTTATCCAGCGAAAGCAAAACTTATGACGCTAAATTTTAACCATGGTTTCATGCGAAAACAACCAAGCTGCTTTACGTGCTCATTATACAGGGAAAAAAACATAAAGAGAGTGAATACATATTGTTTTCGCTAAGCATGTTTACCGAGGCAAACCAAATGCCAACTTTAATTAGAAAACACAGCTGCAGCATCCGAAAGTGAGGGATAATGAATAATTTAGAACTGACCTGGTTATTTTGAATAGCGATTGTCACACTAGCACTACACCTTGGAGAATTCGTCTTACTGTTTTACCAAACTCAACTGAGCATGCTCACAGCCATGATCGAGTTATTCAAGATGGCCGACGTTCCCCTACCCTGGTTCCAGAGGGGCTTCAGTGCTGCTAAACGAGAATTCGAGTCGCGAAGCGACTAGAACTGAGTCGCGAAGCGACGAGAGTCGAGGAGCGTAGCTACGAGCCGAACTTTCTCAACGATATACATTTAGAACGAAAAATTACTCTATCTTAATCGTGAAACTTCTCAAAACCTCTGGCACCCAGGGTAACGTTCCCCCGTAAAGTTCGCAAGTTCCGGCTTCCGCGCATCCAACATAGCGGCTGTCAGAAGTGTGAACTATCACTTATTTGTATTGGCTCGGCTCTTCCTTTCAAACGCAAAGCTTGTACTAATGAATGGTCTTTATGTCCAATGGACTGAGACCATAGATATGATTTATTTTATCAAATTTTATCAAATAAAACGATTTTATGTAACTCATGAATAGCCTTAAACACGTATGCCGGATTGGGTAGTTTCTTGGTAAGTAAGCCAATAGACGCCGTTAAATCGGGTCCTTCTGTGGTTCTTTGTATTGTCAGGTATTGTTTTGCTGTAGCTCATTGTTTTGAGTTTTATGTCTTTCCTTGTTTGACCGTTATCTGTGCTCCGGTACCTACAGAAGGATCCGTTAATATCGACCACTTCGCTTCAACACTAAAGGAAGATTAACGCCTCGATGGGAATCTGTTTTAGCTTAGCTACAACCTGGTAGTATTGTGATACTATTCCATTGGTTCTTTATCCACTGAAATAAAACCTATTCTTAGTCGTGTTCTATATAAACATGTTTTCACGAAGAGAGCCTCCACATGCATTTTCGGCTTCCTGTCTTTTCTTCACATACCACAGGGAGCCCACAAACTAACTATAGAGATGTCTTCGCAATTCGGGGGAGACTATTGTAGTTACCACTGTTATTGATATATATATATCATCGGACTAGTGTACCGAGGCCGTGGGTTCGAATCCCACTCAGGTCTTATATATTTTCTCTTTCACCTTTATTCTGATTATTATTATATATATATATATATATATATATACTGTGGTTGGCTCTTGACACTAAAGTTATATTGGAGACACACCACGGCAAAACGTTACACTCCGCTGGTCGAAAGAACGAAGGCTCTGGAGTTCAAATACAAGTTTCCAAGGTCTTAAAGTTTTAACGTTTTTAGTAAATAATTTTATAACTTCGTAAACTCACAGTGGATTACAAATTAAGAAACATTCAACCTCTGAAAGTCTTAGGTTTAGCTTTTATGTAGTTTTCTTGTTTTTCGCAAAACATTCATGTAAATACGCAATACGTACTAAACTTAGAAGCAGGGGTGGTTGCCTCTGTTTTCGTTTAGTTTCGGCGGGAAACTGGGGAGACGCGCGCGCGACCGGCTCATCAAAAGCGCATGCGCGTGACGTTTTGTCGCGGTGTGTATTGGAGATCTATGTATTCAGAATAGTTGTTATGGGATGGGAAAGAGAGTTCAGAAAAATAAAAGGACTGATGAAGAGCAATCTGTTTGCAGTCTTAAAATCACTTAACTTCTCGTTACTACACTTTGGTACTATGCCCAGGTCCTGATAATACCGATCGAGGAGGCAATATATCGACAAGTTCAAATATTGCGTTGCCGGAGAGGTGATTTCATCTTGTGGCTGAAAAAGTTCGAGTATTGCTGCGACGCGAACGGATGGAACGAAGGCAAAAAGCTCAACCGTTTGCCGACTTAGCAATATTTCATGCACCATTTAATGTACTTGATTGTCTGTATGACTAGATTCTTTAATATCAACAGGAAGTGATGACTCAGGTATATTATTAAATTAAGGCCTGGGTCAAGAATGACCACACCCTTAGCAGTAAAGGGGTGGTCTAAGATCGTTCGGTTGTACCCGATAACATTGAGGTCATTATATCTCATGTAGAGCCCACATTTTAACGTTCTGGCAAAGATGATTGCCATAGCGACGGACCCTCTGACCTCAAGAAAATATAGTATAAGGCTTCGGGAGGAAAGTAGAGCGCACAAAGTTCAGAATGATAACCGGTGGAACTAATGCAGTTTACCAGGAAAAGTATGTTAAATTCCGTCGTTGAAACTTGAGGGTATCAAATTTCACATTTACCTTAATTTGCCTTCTTCCTAAAATTGCCAACCGTTCTAGCTGGACCAAGAAAGTATGCACTAACCATGATTCGATTACAGTAAAATACCTGCCAAATTAAAACACTGTCTCTCCCACCTTCCTCCCAGAGGCTTTTTTCCAATTTCCTTAAATTAAAGCTGTACACCAACATGGCGGCTATGACGTCATGTGCAAAGGGTCTATATACAAAACAGTCTGCTGAAATCATTTGCAGACCCTTTGTTTTGTTATGAATACATCTCTTGATTGTGGTACATCCCCTGATCTTATAAAATCGCTAAAGTGATCCCTGTGTTTAGGCTGGTGATCATTCAAATGTACCAAATATCGACCGATTTCACTGCTACCGTAAAATACGATAATCTAAGAAAAATTAACCCAATATTTTGAAGATAACAATTTACTTTATCAGTATCAGTTTGATTTTCGTAAAAAGAGAGGAACACAATTAGCTATTATAGACTTCGTCGAAAAAATAAGAGATGCCATAGACAATGGCAAATTTTAAATTGGATTTTTTTTAGATTTATCGAAAGCATTCGACAGAGTACATCGTAAAATACTTTTGGAAATATTAACTTATTATGATATAATGCATATTTTATACACTATAGCTCACCTAGTATTATATGTAGATGATATGAATATTCTGTATTCTCATAAAGACCTTAAAACAATAATTCAAATAATTAATTCGGAACTTAAAGATTTTAATTAGCAGACTGGCTCACTAGCAATAGATTAACTATTAACCTTTCAAAAACTTGTTGTATTTTATTTGGATCTCGACAAAGACTTGCTAATACACAGAGTGACCCAAATAATTTTGTTAATCTTTCTGGCAAAAATGTTAAGTAAACAAATAAATCAAAATGCATAGGGGTAGTAATTGTCTTATGAATATTTAAATTGGAGTTACAAATTGACCTATAATTTATAAATCTCGTTCATGTCTAATTCACCTAGCCTACACCGCAGCCAACTCCTAATTATAATCGGGGGAAATCGAGAAAAAAGACGTGAAACCAGGCTTAAGAGTTACCTGCGGAGGAGGCTATAATTCACCATATTTTACTTAAACTATACTATAATCTGATTTATTCATACATATCTTACTGTACTATAATCTGGGTAGTAATTATAAAACAAACTTAAAACCCCTCTATCTTTTGCAAATTTGTGCTCTCCCCCCAACCCCCTCTGCCAGTTCCAGAATAGAGATTGACAGAAGTCGTCAATGAAAATGTCCCAGAATTTCTCATTTTGCACCCCCCCCCCCCCACATTATTTCAGGATCACCCTACGCCCCTGGTGAGGGTATTGTTCATCTCTGGTGACGGGCCGGGCTTCCTGTATTTCTAACGGAACCTTAAACAGCCATAGGGGCTGATAAGAGCCAGGACCCGGCTAAATCACAGATCGTGTTGGTTTTTGTGGAGGGAGGGAAACGAAAGAGATGAAGGGTCTGTTCTGAGAACCATGCGGAGGAGGCCAAGTCCAACATACATCTTAGAACATTCTATTCTATTTCAACAGCTCTGCTGGGCGGTTTTCCTTGTTCAAGGATCAAGTGAGTGATTTGTTTATTTTGTTCGCATTTCTCGCTTTAGTAAAGAACAGTGATTCATGAAAGGCACTAGTTCTTATAGTTGCAGATTACTGTAGGAATTTCAAATAGATGACATAGCGGTTTATTTGAACTTGACGATTTCAACCTTCTGTCATCACATGACGCCTCAGATGACTATTCTCAGTTTTTTTGGGAAGGGAATTCATAGAATCCATAGTAGTACCTATCACAAAAATCACTGCATGGTAGTCATAGCATAGCGGTCCGTATCAGAAAAATAACGCCTTCTGAAGCGCATTTGAATATATATATCCATATAGAATGTGCGCTATATAAATGAATACCTTTAGAAACCAGAATTGTAAGCTTATTGAACAACTAGATGTCATTTTGCCTTGCCTCTATCCTGTTATTTCCCGCCGCCGGGGTGATGTACAGATGACGTCTAAAGTGAAGAGAACAAAGAAGTACGCCACGAGACGCAGTTGAGTGCTGTGACTGTTGTTCTCGTCCTGACGTTGTGACGTCATATGTGCATCATTCTATTAAAGGGCGGACCCATGGTAAAATGGAGCCTTGATAAAATTTATTTTATCACAATTTAAATAGCGAGAAAAAGGAGGATACAAGATGATTTTGTCCAAAACGTAACGTCACCTGTGTATCTCTACTCCATTATGGCTACCGACCAATCACAGCGCGCCTTTTGAACTGTTTATCGAATTTATGAGGAAGTCAGGAACACACAGATCACGACAAGACTCTAGTTTAATTCGCTAATTCATTGGGTATAACTTCAGAAAACAGGCAAATGTGCAATCATGTGTCAGCCCAAATTCCATTGTTTTGATAGCATCAATTGTATTAAAAAGTTCCAGTTGTGTACCGTTGTTATACGGTGCTTCGATTATGTGAAGATTGCGCTTGATGCCTGTTCCATAGCAACTAACTATCTATCTATCTCTGTTCAAGGTCAACTACCAACCCTATATCTGGGATGTTATCGGGATGAACGGACACGTGACTTTAGTTTGAAAGTCGGTGCATTTTCAGACAACAAACCGACTAACTGCATTGATAAGTATGCTTAAAGTGCTTCTAACCCTTCTTTACATTTTTCTACCTATCAACCTTTGAAAGGTTTTGAATACTTTTGCGAAGACATTGTTGGTTTACAAATAATTAATACTCTATGTTCTACGCTTGTTTGAAATGGTGAAAAATTGACCTTTCCTGACCCATGACCGCGTTAGGAAAAGCCTGGGTCGATTACTAGGTAGACGTCATATAATTAATTCGACTTTGCAATAATTTGAATAAATACTTAGCATTTTGTCTAAAATGACTTTTTTCTTTACTAACAACTCACAAACTATGTATATTTTCTATAAATCGATGTTGTTGTGATAGAAAGGCGCCATGGAGGATAATGCATTAATGAGATGACGGCGACCCGGGAATCGACCCAGGCTTTTTCTATCGCAGTCATGGGCCAGGAAAGGTCCATTTTTCACCATTTCAAACAAGCGTAGAACATAGAGTATTCTTTGTAAACCAAAAATGTCTTCGCAGAAGTACTCAAAACCTTTCAAAGGTTCATAGGTAGAAAAATGTCAAGAAGGGTTAGAAGCACTTTAAACTCTAACTCTAACTTGTCTTGTGTAGTACGTGCAAACTCTTGATATCTCTCGCTAGATAATATATAGATAATTCGGGCTTTCTTTGCTCATTTTCTGACAAACTCGTAGACTGTCCAGTTCCAGGACGCTCATGTTTGTTTTTCTCCGGAATGATTACGCTTCGACACGTAGTACGGCTGGCATCGCCGTTACTAATGAGAGTTTCGTAATCCTGCAGTTCAAAGAATTCAAATTTCTTGCTCTCCATGCAGGATATTTTTACGCTGGCCTTCAACAGAGTCGAGTGAGTTCTTCTGTGATAACACTTACGGCAGATATGGCCGGACGCTCATGTTTTTCCACGAAATGATGACGTAGTACGTACCTGCACGTAGTACGTACCGCACGTAGTACGGCTGGCATTGTTGTCACTAATTAAATGAGAGTTTTTTTAAGGGTTTCAAATGTTTTCTCTCCAGGTGTCTGTCTCGAGGATATTTTTACGCTGGCCTTCAAAGCTCAAGTGAGTGTTTCTGTGGTAACACTTACGGCAGATATGGCCAACTGACCGAGAGTCAGTGTAGTTATTCGTGCGCAGGGTCCTCCAGTCTAAAGTGTGGTGCAGCCTGGATAAACTCCGTGTACCGTGTCGGTAAGATATCCACTTAGGAATTACTTCTTACACATAAATAATAAATAAACCTTAATTATTACTTGGATGGCGGCACCCGAGTTCTAAATTCCAGTGTCAAAGTCTGTCTTATTTTTGTCTTTTACAAACATCACACGTTGTAATTATAGCAAATCGCGAAATCTTTGTTTCACACTACTGGAAACCACCAGTTGCACAGCGAGACATGATTTCTTCATGTGGTATAGTTTCCAAGCGTGCCAACGTATGCACTAGCCTTCCAGTCAATATTCTCCCTTTCAGAATTAATCAAAATGAGGAACGACCAAAATTCTTCCAGGTAATTATTGTCTTGTGAATGAGAAAATCTGCACTGGCTGTCTATTATTCCCCGCTCGCCTCTAGGTACTTATTATTAAAATTCAGAATACCTCGAAATCCTGCAGATAACCATCCTTTGAAACGTAGAAAGTAGTCGCGGATTTTAATACGTCCTTTGGGAATTATTTGGTGTTTTTTTTTCGGAATACCCTATATGACTCACCCTCATGTCCAAAATCGCTTGAAGTAGGATGCTACGCCGACAAAGGCGGTAGCTCCAGAGACATGACATACATTTTCAGAAACAAATACCTCGTGATACAGTCCTTGTGTTCCTCTGTGTGTCTGTCTAACGGTTATCACTTTCTTGGGCTGCAAGTTGATAATGGTGTTTCTGCTCCAATCAGTACGGCCGTGCGCTTATGTGCGTGACAAGTGAAGCATATTGAAAGCGGGCTATTGAAAACCGGTTCCTAGGAGTTTAAAACAAATTAATGTCCATTAAAACTGAAAACGGAAGGAATGAAATAGTTTTGTTTACGTATTTACTGCGTGATGCACGGTAGTATGACTAGTTATCATCACGTTATTGTCACACTAGAGCGTGACAGTAACTTGATTGTCTGGTGTTTCATTGTGAATAGTTCCACGACGAGAGAGCTACCTGGGTTGTTATAACGAAAGCTCGCCACGTGATCTATGGGGCTACCAATCAGAACTCAACGGGACAGTGACGTCACCATCTACATGCATCGCTATATGCGCATCGGAGGGATATCCGTATGCCGCTGTACATAATAACCGCCGTTGCACTTGTGGTGTGAGTTATGGATCATACAGCAAGGCGGCGAAGCCAAGTGACTGCAATCCGATGTGTACAGGTACTAAACAAGAATACTGCAGCAACATCATCGCCAACTCTATTTATAGAACCGGTGAGCAGCTGTGGATAGTCATATTTTCTAAAATATGAACAATTAAGTCCTAATATAGAACGATGTAGCACCCCGTAGAGATTTTTAGTAAAACTATATATGACGAAGATATGCAGCCAGCAATAAAATATACTTAATATAGAAGCACGTACTATTCTTCAACATAATATCGAAGTTTAAAGATACTCTGTCCGTTTCCATGATTCATGGCGCACAATGTTTTGAATACTTGTTCACATGACAATGGGAAAAAGGGGAACAAGGAGAATCCATAACTTACGGCGCAGACGCAGCAAAACTGACTGCAACTTTGGAGTTTCAACTGGACATTATGGACCTTAAGCTTGTCAATAATGGATCACAAAATTACCTAGCCATATAACGATGCTCTTTGTTCCACTTTAGCTGTTCTGTAATTCTATCTAATGTGTACGGTGGCTTGTTAGGGCCATTAAAAAAACGATTAAATTTTTCTGAAATCCCGAGATATAAAAAAAAAAATTGGGGGATATTTTTTTTTGGGGGGGGGGGGAAGTTATTAATCCCGAGTTGCTAATCCCGAATTCCAAATCCCGAGTTCCAACCCCGAGTTGCTAATCCCGAGTTGCTAATCCCGAGTTGCTAATCCCGAGTTGCTAATCCCGAGTTGCTAATCCCGAGTTCTTAATCACGAGTTGCTAATCCCGAGTTGCTAATCCCGAGTTGCTAAATCCCGAGTTCCAAATCCCGAGTTCTTAATCCCGAGTTCTTAATCCCGAGTTGCTAATCCCGAGTTGCTAATCCCGAGTTGCTAATCCCGAGTTCCAAATCCCGAGTTCCAAATCCCGAGTTCTAAATCCGAGTTCCTTAAGTGTACACGAGGTCTTCTTGTCTGCAGCAAAGACTGTCCACGCCATAACCTACTTCCTAGTTGTACTTTATTTGTACTAATGGTAGCTTTAAGCCGTGTTTATCGGCTTTGCCAAGCTATATTCCAAGCTATATTCCAAGCTACTTGTTAGAGAATATTTCAATTTAGATTTATATTACGCCGAAATTCTAGCGTTTCCTTTGCTTGTGCATGGTCTCATTTTAAGTATGCGGGAGATGAAGAGAATACTGAGGGATATGGGACTTCGAAGTGATGTGAATAGTATTATTGATTCCATCCTCAAATATCTTTTCGGGATTTCATCCTACATTATTAAAACTTTACAAAAATGTTGATTCATTGAGATGACTGTAGTTATTTTAACGTCAGAGATCACAGTTTGCTAATCTCGAAAATCATCACGTGCGAGTACAGTGTATAGATAAAATTGCAACGAAGAATATGGAAAAAGTTGCAACCCCAGTAGTCTTTTGGTCTCTTTCCTAAAATATATTTTAGCTTGTTCTAAAATAAACATATTTGAATTTTTGCTTTCTTAGAGCTTGAAGACTCGGCGCGCTGGATTAGGTTTGAACGAAGACTGAAGTCCATCATATCCTTTAAGAATAATCCTTCATGCTGAACTGAACGCAACGACTTTGCCGATAATTACAACGCTGTCATCGGTGGCGGTCCCAAACAATATGGGCATCATCTACTTCATTAGCTGGCGGCAGTTTTCCCCTATGGATCCCTTTAAAAAAATGATATGGCGCCGTTACCAGGAACTGAGGAGGTAATATATTAATATTGTCGTTAAAACTGGCAATATTTGCATCTGATCGATCAGCCGCCATTCTCACGTGGTAAGAAGAATGGACGAAGAACTCGGCCTCGGAATTAGGAACTCGGAATTAGGAACTCGGAATTAGGAACTCGGAATTAGGAACTCGGAATTAGGAACTCGGAATTAGGAACTCGGGATTTGGAACTCGGGATTAAGAACTCGGGTTTAAGAACTCGGAATTTGGAACTCGGGATTTGGAACTCGGGATTTAGAACTCGGGATTTAGAACTCGGGACTTGGAACTCGGGATTAGCAACTCGGGATTAAGAACTCGGGATTAGCAACTCGGGATTTGGAACTCGGGATTTGGAACTCGGGAGTTGGAACTCGGGATTAACAACTCGGGATTAAGAACTCGGGATTAGCAACTCGGGATTAGCAACTCGGGATTTGGAACTCGGGATTTCAGTGGAACTCGCAATTAAGAACTCGGAATTTGGAACTCGGGATTTGGAACTCGGGATTTGGAACTCGGGATTAGGAACTCGGGATTAGCAACTCGGGATTAATATTTTTTTCTTAAAAAAAACATTTTCCCTCAAATTTTTTTTTCAAAAATAACTCGGGATTTGAGAAAAATATAATCGTTTTTTTAATGGCCACAAACCACCGTAAATGTTTGTTTTTTATGTGCGTGTATCCAGGAATAAGCCTTAAACTGCCGAAGAACAGCTTCATTTACGTAACCCCTAAAGGTCACCTGCCCATGAAACCCACTCACGTGATTGACAAAGAGACTGCGGTGAGTCACGTGACTATTTGTGCTTGGTATTGCGAGCTGCACCCTGCCTGCCTGTCAATCAACTACAACGGGGTAACGAATGTATGCGAGATGAACAATGTGACGTCTTGGGGCGGGAGTTCGGCAGACAGACCGGGCTTTACGTTTTACGAGCGTATGGAAGCACAGATTGTGGATTTGTTTTAAATATTCGCTGTCGATTAATGTGTCTCGATCGAACCTCCGGCTCCGATGCCACTTTGCGAATTTAAAGAAATAAACTTTGGGAAATACTTTTCTTCACTTTGCATTCCAATCACATCTATTAACAGAGTGCTACGGTCCTTTAAACTTTCACAATGTTAGTAAGGTGAGAAATTCATAACCCAAATTTTCCGCTAACTTACGCCCAATGGATTTTGATAAAATTTGCACTATGTATGTGTGTTATAACCTTGGTTTGAGAAAAATCGTTCCCCTAGATTTCGAGTAATGGCTCAAAAGGTGAAACGTTGGTGTTGACTTACGTCATTAGTGTGGGTCAGGCCAATATTTTGACTTTATCAGTTGTATCAATAAGTTGTGTACTGTTTGTGAAAATTTGAGCAGAATCAAGCCCAAAATCGTACAGTTGTGACATTTTGTTTAAATTCGCAAATTGGCTTCGGAGTTTCGATCGAGACACTTAAACATTGAATCATTTGTTAAAGGGAACCTCGGCTGGAAAACAATGTTTGCTCTCTAATGTTCCTTATGGATGCCTAAATACATTGCTGTGTTTATCTCCTGTAAATTCTACACTAGGTGTCAGTTATGGACTGATTTTCCTGTCCACATAAGTCGTTTGAATTTCCTGCGCGCCGCCATCTTGGATCGTATGACGTCACGGTGTTGCCCCTATTGTCAGAAAACAATAGCTCTTTTGTTGTGGAACAATAGGGCAACACTGTGACGTCATAAGTTCCAAGATGGCGACGCGCAGGAAATTCAAATGACTTATGTGGAGAGGGAAATCGGTCCATACATATTAACAACTAGTGTGCATTTTACAGAAAATAAACACAGCAATAGATTTAGGTATCCATAAGGAACATTTGGGAGTCATCCGACGTTCTCTTTAAGAGAATGCACTTATCAATACCTAGGGCCTAATTACATGGAGAGAGGTTAGACCAGCAATATTACAGTCGAAAGGAATTGCAGTACACTAATCAACGAAGTTAGCCCATTACGCCCTAATGACTAGGGTCACCATCCCTTCATGTAAATGTAGTATATAGTTTTAATATATAACTATCGAAGAAATACCAGTGTATCTTTCTTTCTAAAAAGTGATATATTCACACGTGATGATATAAATGATATCTTCACACGTGAAGATATCGCTTTGGAAAATATGACTGGCTTTCAAAGATTTCTAGCCTTTTTGTTAAGAAATTGAAACTGGTATTTCACCGATATTTATATATTAAACAGAACATTACATGACCGCTTGGAGATACGAATTTTATCTTCGAGTGTTGATGAAATCCGTATTTCTGGGCGGCCATGTAATATCCTCTATATCATTATTCTTATCGTTTTGTATTTTGCACTCTTAGTTTATGTTTGATTGATGTGTTAAGGATGTAACCGGCAGAAATGCATTATGGTCCCTAAGCGTCCATTTGGACTTGTGGTAACGATAGAGTCCTTCACGTAGCTCCAGAGTTAGGTTTTGTAGTTTTCCTAGCGATCTTAAAGTGTGTCCAAAGATTCACTGAACGTATAGAACCGGACTGGTACTGTGTTATTGTGTGGAGTCTGCTACATAATTTGCCATCCCCGACGGAACTTCGAAATATATATAGTAAATATAATTGTTAATATTGAAAGTTGAGCGTGCATGTTACAAGAGCGATAATGACACTTACAACAGAGGAGAAAATCATGACACATGTATGCAGAACGGGCTGTCGGGTCGAATTTTGGCAATCTTCCGAAATATGGAGCCGACAGGGGATCTAGACGTGGAAGGGTTGCTGAGCAAGTACAAAAACTGTCATAAGGTAGAAAGTTCTTACTATAAGGCTGAATTATCGAGAATGGAGGCGTCTCTGAGATATGCATGTGGCATGACCATAGAAAGTGATGGTAAACTATGTTTAAAAAAGGGTCTAACATTAATGGCGAAATATCGCCGACGAGGCATTACGTTTCTCGCCCACAATTCTCCCCATTTGATGGGTTTTCCGAGGGCCAAAAGGGTAAAGGAGTACCGTTTAGAGTTTGGAGATTTGAAGGTGAGTCAGTAATCCGAAACTGGGACTATATGCAAGAGAATCGATATCCGAACAAATTCGCCAGTCAGGAGCGTAGCCAGGGTGCCTTTTTGCCTTAAGGCAGCTACGCCACTGCCAGTTTTGTATGGATGAGGCGAAAACAATATTAGTATATAGTCCCTGAGAAAACATTCCAAAACATCCTCGAAAAGCTCGATCAGTTTTATAGCGGGGACGAGTTACTATCCGCGGATGTCTATAAAATCAAACAAGGGGAGAATGAAGAGGTCTCGCGCGGTCTTCGCGTCGACTATCGCGTGCGTATGACCAAGCTCCGCTGCATCGAACTACTACCAGACAAAGACACGGCAGAGACACAACAATGATGTTTTGGGAGAGGATAAAGGAACCATATCATTAAATACAAGATATGTCACCGTATAGACAACTGCAAAACCTTCTCGAAACTCATCATGATTTGTGGCGAAACGGGAGGTTAAAGTGTTCCACCTCCCCCCCCCCCCCCCCGCTAAAGCGTGTCGTGTTATTAAAGCAGATAAGGACTCGAGCAGCCCAACATGCAACTATTATTGATTTAGAACCACAAGATACAAAGCCCACTCGGATGGCTGATCGGAGTGTGGGATTGGTCTTATATCTTCTACATAAGAAGGACCTCAGGTAAAACCCATACCAAAGTGAACAGCACTTATCCCGTGTATATATATCCTGTAATGTAAATATAGGTCATTATCCTTTAAATATTACATTTGCGCTAATCCGAGCTCAGCCTTTTCTATGAAATACAGAGCGGTATAGGGAACAGGCCAATCGAAATGCAGGAAATTTCTATTGATTCAGAATTCAAGAATTATCTGAAGTATGAATACATAATTAGTCTGCAGACGTATCCGCCACTCAAAGCTTTATACTCGGTCACTCGAGGAATTTCGCAGTCTATCGTCGGATAAGTTACTTTGCTTTCGTGATGAATCTTCCTGTAAATTTGTTACTTATAGGATAAATATGGTTATTTCGTGGCTTTCTGTGGAATACAGGCGAATATTTCACTCGAAATGTCTATTAATTTGATATACATCTCGCCTAAAGGCTCGTTGTACACTAAATAATATAAATATTCGCCCGTATTCCATAGAAAACCATGAAATAACCAGTAATTAGTCGGCTAAACATCTAATACTTCTTTTGGCGAGCCTTTTATATAAATTCTTCCAAACTTCTTTCTATACTAGCCAAAAACCTTGCGTACTAGTTCCAGATATGGGATTCGTTTACGTCTTTGAAAATACCAAATTTTGAAAAGAGATTTGTCAATTATAAACGAACTATTCATGGTGAGGGAAGTCACTTTACTGTAAATACATGAATGAAATACAGTCTCATATGTGCTGCGTTCTTGGAAGAATGATATAATAAATATCTAGCCTAGTCCTAGGCGTTCTGGCTGAGTATCCTTTTCTGATTATATTGTGCCAGTTAATGGTTCCTGTCGTTTGTACGGGTTTGTGACGTCTTGGCTCATTTTTCGAAGAATTAGCGATGACGTCACAGGCAGTACCAAGCACAGGGATCCCATTATCCCAAACAGAACAAACACCCAAATAGTATGGCTAAATATTAATATAGCCGGCCTGTTTTAATAAACGTTATCGGGATGAAATCTGAAATGAGGAATCTGAGCAAAGTTGAATCGTCGGTCTGCCTTAAGGCAACTTTTTTCTTTTGTTTTTTATCTTTCACCGATTATTCAAATACGACAACATTTATTGAGACTTCAAAGGTTTCAAAGGTTTTATTTTTTCCACACACACACAGCACAATATATAATACATTAATTTAAATAGATGGTGGTATATATACACTTATAGGTGTATGTATACCGCCTCCCGGTTAGCTCAGAGATTAAGCTCCGGTCTGTCGTGCGGGAGATCGTGCCGTTCAAACCCCGGCCGGACTAACACTCAGGGTCTTAAAGTGCGCATAAGCCCTAGCCAGTTATCTTTGATATCGATTGTGCATGAAGTGTATATGGTCCAACGGTAGAATATTTCTTCATTTGGGTGTTGCGTCTACGAGATAAAAGGGTTTGTATTTCCAATATGCTAATGATGTGATGTCATCACCAACATTTGCTGAATTTCTTTGTCCTTGTGAATTAAGCTATTTTCTAATTTAGATTTTTTGTGTCTGAAATCACTTTGATAATTTAAAAATAGGTCATTTGTCTCTACCAGTATGCTTTTGTATAATAAGTGATGTTGGTAATGCAGATCACGACACATACAGGTATGACACATACAGGTACAATATATTTGCATGCTTCTCAATATTACTTTGTTCCAGTAATGTGTATAGGAATTGTTCTCGTATAAACCTATGGGAAACTATAGCAGTTAAGACTGAGTATCTATCCCGAACAAGGCTCAGAACAAAGAACAAATTAAATATAGTGAACTAGCGTCTTACTCAGTGTTAAGTAATTGTCCGGATAAGAACTAGGCAGTCCAACTAGGCAGGCAAGGAATGCAGAAAGTGCTAATTGTGGTTTGTTTCAATCGTCCACCTCATTGACTTAAACATCAAAATCTATCAAAACTTGAAGAATATCATTTTCTCATTTTTGTAAACAGATTTAAATTGCATCTAGTGAAAACTTTCAAAACTTTAAATATGACGAAAATGCAACGTCGGGAACATTTAATTTTTTTATTGAAGCTTCTTGGTTTGTTATATTTTGGACACTTCTGATGGAACGAAGTGTTTTCACACAAAAGGAGAGTAGTTTTGAAACACAATTTCAGTGATTTCAGAAATTCAGTATCACTTAAGGCAATCTCGTACCCAGACCCCATTTGTTTCTTACTGCGTATGCTCGACGAATAAATAGGGCTCTGGAATAATCCGATTCCGGAAGTCCGCGAATCACGGACTTCCGTTGACTCTGCGCATGCTTATCATTACGTCACCCTGAGAGTTCGATTCTCGCACAGCGCCTCAGGCCTAGAGTGATATTTTGCTTGCTAGTGTCAGGGCAAGCCTTAGGGAGTCTCTTTCATCTTCTGCCGTTTTTAGATTGGATTTTAAGGCTTTATTTTCATGCATTTGGCTCGTGTTTCTTTATCGTACGATGGATATCAGACATCACAAATTCCTGAGTGCACAAGAGGATTCATGGGGATCGAAAACTCGCTGAAATCGCCTTACCTGAGCCAGATGACCACACAAACAGCAACTGAATACACGGTAGAAGGAAGTCAAGGCATTTTTACTTACGATTCTCTCGTGTTTTAGCTCCTTGAAAGCTGGAGTTCGTGACATTCCCATACAAACGCTTATATTTAATGCACTAGTCAATTGAAACTCCGGCCCCCCGGGACATAGCGGGGAATGCAACATTTATACAGTGTTACATTTTGATCTTTTCCCCGCCCATCGGTGACAGTTGACTGTTACAATACCCGCCCCTATGGCCCCGGCATGTGCTTCAGAATTTTCATTTGGGAGGAGGCATTGAAAAATTGAATATACATAAGCTTAAATATGTTGTTCCATTATTTGAAAAAAATACAGTGTCTGTAGCACACCACAAGCGGATCCAGGGGAGGGGTTTCGGGGGTTGCAACACCCACATAATTCCAGTAAATCACTGTAAATTCATTTTTAAAATCTCTAGATTAAAAAAAAATCATTTTGCAAACCACCCTTTCACAAAATCCTGGATCCGCCCCTGTACATTTTCTATTACTATACATGTTTTCCGCACTTTTACAGTCTCCACCATTGTCTTGTTTATCAGAAACCGTTGTCTGTCAACAAAAAAAAACAATACGACAAAGGAATATAAAGGAAATGTCATGCAGCTGCGTTTAAATATATTTTGAAAATCTGATATTTTGCCGTGATGCGCAAATACATGTAACAAAGAGTGTGTAATAATAAACACTTCCTGATCTACTACTCATGACTTAATTCAGTATAAACACCCAGGACTTGTTTAAATTAACTACAATTTCTGCGTGTCCCTAGCTTCCGCCATGTTTGATACACGTTGTTGATGCTCGGGCCCAGTCCCGCTCTGTCGTGGCTGGCGTTACAACCACCGCTAAAATCCCCGCAAATTTTGCAAATCGTTACTTTCCCCGTTCCACCGGAAAAATGCAGCGTTAAATGTGCGTTATTCCACGGCCATGTCCCCGTTAATGCCCCACTATGTCCCGGGGGTCGGGGGGCCGGGGTTTCAATTGACTAGTGCATAAGCGATCAGCACCTGTGCACAAGTTTACGAAATCGGAAAACGCCACTTCTGCCTATAGAGCACTTACGAACATTGTTGTTAATATGGGAATGTATAGTATTACCTATCTGTTACGGTAAACCCCTCGGCTATATCCAGTTGAGTTCGATTTTCGAATTCTGAGAATTCATGTACTGTGTGCGATGTGTGTTGCGATGAAGTGTTATATGAACTCCCGAGTGGATACAAGCAAATATATAAGAATCCCTGATTTTTTTTAGCGGCATTCATTTAGATAAAATCCAACGGTTTTTAGCGTTTAGATAACCCGGCCCTAATTTCCAATGCCTTTGTCCAAATAAATCAACCCTCCAGAAATGCTTTATGTTTGACTTCCGGTGAAATTGCATTGTTCAGAACAGCCAATCAGAATATACGAAAATCGGATTATTCCAGAGCCCTATTTTTTCGTCGAGTATGCGCAGTAAGAAACAAATGGGATCTGGGTACGAGATTGCACTTAAGGTTGATGATTTTTCAGTATAAAAAAAAAGAAAATTCTACCGTAGAGTAAGCAAATTGCATATGAATAATGTACTGACAACTCATAGTTTCTCTTGGAAATTTGATGTTCGTAAAACTGGCATATAAGCCCTCGAACTTCGTTCTCAGGATTATATTTGTTTTAAGAACATCAAATTTCCGCGGGCAACCGATAGTTCCTCGATGGACACAGTCTATTTGTATAATAGTTCCGAGACATACACACTCTATTTTTCGTTATTTGTTCATCACAAAATTGCCTTCCACTCTCAGCGGGCACTATCACCTGATAATAATAATATGCATCCGCGGACGACAACTGTCACGTCACGTGATCACTTTTAGCCAATGAGCGCGCGCAAAAAAATTGCGATGAACTATAACGGCTGATAGTTGATGAGGGGCGCGACTGAGTCAACTATAGCTACAATGTCGATAGAAACCAAGATCGAACCAGTCCAATTGTTTTAGCATATTAATCAAGCCACCGTTTTATCAACTTAGTGATCGAGAACACTGAGAAAAACTAGCAAAAAAGGCAGTTTTCTAAGTGAGTTTTGTCTGCAGCGCGCGCAGGTCAGACTATCGATCATTATAACCCATCAAATATTTTCTCTCTCGCGTGATTGGTGGACTGCGTCACGTGATCCGATATTTTCTCTCCGCCAGATGACAAATATCAGCGAATACACCAGCTGTGAGCGTAAGCTTCGCTCGCGGGAACTGTTCTCTTCGTGAAACAGATGATGTTCGCGGACGAACAAATAGGTTATTGTTAATATAGACCGTGCCTGGCTAGCCAATCAGATGGCGAGTTTCCCCAATAGACGGTGACTGGGTTATGCTAAAACTGTATATTATAGTTCACATATATCGGACATCAAGAAAGAATGAGGTAAGAGAACGAATCCCCCATACATGGCTGACATGGGTCTGGTCCGATGATACTTATTTGAAATCTATTTTTAGATTAACAGGACACAGCCTGGTTATTTTAAGAAAGACACCTGATTGGGCGCTCTTTCGCTAAGGAATAGTTTATAACGATGCTATGAGGCCCCAGGGGATATAAACAATGGGTAATAAGGGTAGCCTACCAGAACAAGATAAAATTACTTACGACACATGTTGTGAAACTAAAAATAGATTTCAAATAATTATCATGAGGCATGGAGATTCGTTCTCTTACCTCACATCTCTTGCCTATGTATAATACATTGTTCTTGTAATTCACACAACTTTACTGCAAATAAAAGTCGAGTTTGTTTACGACACAAAAAGAGCATGTTGGATTAGTTTTATATGGAGTATCACTTGCATCTCCTTATAAACCCCATTTTAGTTTTATTTATTTTCGAAGTGTAGATAAAATTAAGGACGAAAGAAAAAGGTAAAAAGGTAAATCGGTATAATTCCTGATTTTGAAATCGTGATTCAAGTCCCGCGCATTTTCGAGGTGCGAGGTACGAGGTCTTGTGGAGTGACGTATAAGATCAATCAAAAGCCATTGCTCACTAGCACTGTCTTGGTGTGTATTCTATTGTAAAGGTTCCTGTACGTCGTCATACAATGTACCATGTACTAGGCCAATGCTCGGTCTTGATAAGAGCCTGGTCGCTTTTCGCAAACTTCAACAAGTTGTTGACAATGAAGGATTCAAGCAAACAAAAAACCTTTTTTTCGCATAATTACTCTTAATATTATAATAATTAATATGAATTAAGAAAATAAGGTTAGGGGTACTTTAACGCTTATGCTTATATTGTGCCTGCAAGCTGATGCTTCACGCTATGCTAAACTCTAACCCCGTATAAAACTTTGTTGAGTAACCCCCCCCGGGAGGAGGGTAAGGAACTTTATTCCAACTGAAGTTATGGTAGGAATATATAAGGCTTTTATCAGTCTACCACACTTTAGTTGGCATAACTCCTGGCCTATCCAATAAACTCGAGCTGACTAACAAGTACGCCATCAAGTCACGAAGAAGAACCGAGTGAAGAGGAACCGAGTGAAGAGGAATCGAGTGAAGAGGAACCAAGTGAAGAGAAACCGAGTGAAGAGAAACCGACTGAAGAGGAACCGAGTGAAGAGGAATCGACTGAAGCCGGGAATCGAGTGAAGAGGAATCGAATGAAGAGGAATCGAGTGAAGAGGAATCGAGTGAAGAGGAGTCGAGTGAAGAGGAATCGAGTGAAGTGGACAGTGATCCTGAAGCTGATGAAAGTAGCGATATGATGTTGTCATTGCAACGGCGTTCGACTATGAAGAAGAGAGATCACAGGCAGCCCAATCTCATGATTTGTGTATTTATACGCATACAAATATCGCTTGAATAGTTCATATTATAAATCCTTCCAAAACATGTATGTTAGACAAATACATACACGACTTCACCCTACAATGTTTCACTTGTGGTTATTCATACCTCTGAGCTCTTCTAGGGTCGTTTCCGCTGTGTTTTTTTCGAACCTCTTTCTCTCACCTCCTAATAAAAGGAAAAGGCTGGAGACAACCGACAAATAATCTAGTGAAGAGGAAACGAGTGAAGAGGATCGAGTGAAGAGAAATCGAGTGAAGAGAAATCGAGTGAAGAGAAATCGAGTGAAGAGGAATCGAGTGAAGAGGACAGTGATCCTGAGGCTGATGAAAGTAGCGATGATGTTGTCATTGCAACGGCGTTCGACTAAGTGAAGAAGACCGGGCTGAAGTTAGCTGCCAGCTCAAATAGCTGCCAGCTCGACTCGTAGAAGTTAGCTGCCACTTCGTAATTTCAAACGCGGAAGTGGACATTTTAACTGCGATGTGATCTACTAACTCACTACCAAACTTTCAAACGTTTTCCTCAAAGCACAACCGATTTATAACCATAAACGTTTACTTATTTTACCCGAACTTGACTTCCGGTTTGTTGCACTGATTTGTAACAGAAATATGTGGTTTCGAATAATCGTTTACCTTTGAATCGCGGGTTTTATTACTGTTCTATCTGTGTAACAGTTACAAGATATGGTTAGATTTTTTTATATTGAACACCACAAATTGCTGAAAGTTGTAAAAGTTGAAATAAATGAGCATAAATGAGCGAGAAGGCGAAATATAAAGATGTAACACGATGCTTATCGGCCTAGCTTGAACTTTCGATCTCAGGAATTTGTATATCTGTTGCAATAACTATGTGACTCAGGTCAGTCATTCACGAACATTGGCAATAGTTTCCTTTTTATATATTTCATTTCTTTAAAATATTACTAACGCAATTAGTGGTTTAATAACCATTCACCAAAAAAAGCAAGCTTCTTTCTGCTGCTTGCCGGCAGCCGTGTACGTGATACGGTATCTTACCTACCCAGCACTAAGCAGTCACTCACATCAAGGCTTCACAACTAAAACGATTTCTCGCTCAAAGCAATCAGTCCTAACCTTTTCAGTATGTTGGAGCAATTAAACTTTTACACCAATTTGAATGAAATCCATCACAGTAATTCATCTTTGAAATTTCATACATGATTGTTGCGTTTTAAATATCTTGCAAATCATTTTTCAATCAAGCCTCCTCTAGTTTGGGCAATATTCTGTTCCACTGAGTTTCGATCGGCGCAGGATCTATTTCCGTCTCTTTGACTTTTCGTTCGCAAACCTAATACAGAACTAACTACTACTTCTAAGTCATTTTCACAAGTACTAGACTACTTTCCTCCATATGCCACCTCCCGGAACAGATGCCAGAAAACTACGATTTCATACTTGAAAAAATACGGAAAACCTTAACAGAATTTCCATATCCGCACCGATCTAATAAAATTCGCTGCCAAAAACTCGTCTTAAAATTTTCAAAGCTAAGACATCTTCTCTATCAAAAATTCGTCGTAAAATGCTTCGCAGCCAACAAATCGTAGTAAAAAATATTCACTACAAAAAATATTCACCTATTATATATTCAGTACAAGAGATAGAACAAGAATCTGCGGTTGTACATACTAAAGGCTGGTTCACATATAATCGCCCCGATCGCCCGAATCGCTTGAAATAGTGCGCGGGCGATCCGGGCGATTATATGTGAACACACGTTTTAAGTTGTGGGACGATCCAGGCGATCGGGAAGATCGCGATCGCCACCGATCGCCCCGATAGAACACTGCTCTATCGGGGCGATCGGTGCGATCGAGAAAAAGCCACGAGCAATCGTGAGCGATTATATGTGAACATGGCCAGGCGATGCGGACGATTCGGACGATCGAAATATGTCCCAAAATGCACTGCATGTACCCAAGATGCATTATTCTCACATCTAAACATTGTTATCTTCATTTAAAAATGGCGGCAAGTAGCGAAGACTTTAACACCGCATTATTTATGGAAGAAGTTCAGAGAGTTTATATAACAAATATTCCAAAGACTACAAGAACAAGTTTGTAAGATTGAACTGCTGGAAAAAACTTGGAGAGAATTTTGGTAAATAAGCAGTAAATAACAAGCAATAAGCTGTTCTCTTCGATTTTATGCCGCCATTTTGTGTCAATATGGCGCGAAAATACATCTCGGGTCCAGGAATGGCCGTGTGAAATTGAACTCACATGCGATCAGGTGCGATCATATGTGAACAGCGAATCGCTCGAATCGTCTCGATCGCTTGCACATTTTTTAACGCGATTCGGGCGATCGGGGCGATTATATGTGAACCAGCCTTTAGTGTGTTCAAAGGTGAATAACTTTGAAAGTAGATTTTCAATGCGTTTGAAACTCGCGGAGCGAATGCCTTTATACCTACAGACCCCATCGCAAGCATCGAGAGCACCATCGCAAACCGTTTGGGTAGAGCACTATGCGCTCAAATCTGCCTTAATATTTTCCATTGTTACAAGGGAAAAGTTAATATTTAACCCAAAAATAAAAAATAAACATATGACAGTGCACTCTTATTAATTCAGATTATCGTCAGCTTCAACAAAATTCATTCAACGGCTCTTTCTTGGGAGTTGAAGGAACAGTTTTTAGCAAAAAACGACAATTGAATTTGCAACGCACCGGAAATGAATCTGAGGAAGACATAGGAGTGTTCAAACTTGAATAACTTTGTAAGTAGATTTCAATGCTTTTGAAACTCGCGGAGCGAATGCCTTTATACCTACAGACCCCATCGCAAGCATCGAGAGCACCATCGCAAACCGTTTGGGTAGAGCACTATGCACTCAAGTCTGCCTTAATATTTTCCATTGTTACAAGGGAAAAGTTAATATTTAACCCAAAAATAAAAACTACAACATATGACGGTGTACTCTCATTAATTCAGTTTATAGTCAGCTCCAACAAAATTCAGTCAACGGCTCTTTCAATTCTTGGAAGTTGAAGGAATAGTTTTTAGCAAAAAACGACTATTGAATTTGCAACGCACCGGAAATGAATCTGAGGACGACATAGGTGTGTTCAAAGTTGAATAACTTTGTAAGTAGATTTTCAATGCTTTTGAAACTCGCGGAGCGAATGCCTTTATACCTGCAGACCCCATCGCAAGCATCGAGAGCACCATCGCAAACCGTTTGGGTAGAGCACTATGCGTTCAAGTCTGCCTTAATATTTTCCATTGTTACAAGGGAAAAGTTAATATTTAACCCAAAAATAAAAACTACAACATATGACAGTGCACTCTTATTAATTCAGTTTGTCGTCAGCTCCAACAAAATTCAGTCAACGGCTCTTTCTTGGGAGTTGAAGAAATAATTTTTAGCAAAAAACGACTATTGAATTTGCAACGCACCGGAAATGAATCTGAGGACGACATAGGTGTGTTCAAAGTTGAATAACTTTGTAAGTAGATTTTCAATGCTTTTGAAACTCGCGGAGCGAATGCCTTTATACCTGCAGACCCCATCGCAAGCATCGAGAGCACCATCGCAAACCGTTTGGGTAGAGCACTATGCGTTCAAGTCTGCCTTAATATTTTCCATTGTTACAAGGGAAAAGTTAATATTTAACCCAAAAAATAAAACACTCTTATAAATTCAGATTATCGTCAGCTTCAACAAAATTCAGTCAACGGCTCTTTCTTGGGAGTTGAAGGAATAGTTTTTAGCAAAAAACGACTATTGAATTTGCAACGCACCGGAAATGAATCTGAGGAAGACATAGGTGTGTTCAAAGTTGAATAACTTTGTAAGTAGATTTTCAATGCTTTTGAAACTCGCGGAGCGAATGCCTTTATACCTGCAGACCCCATCGCAAGCATCGAGAGCACCATCGCAAACCGTTTGGGTAGAGCACTATGCGCTCAAGTCTGCCTTAATATTTTCCATTGTTACAAGGGAAAAGTTAATATTTAACCCAAAAATAAAAACTACAACATATGACAGTGCACTCTTATTAATTCAGTTTGTCGTCAGCTCCAACAAAATTCAGTCAACGGCTCTTTCTTGGGAGTTGAAGGAATAGTTTTTAGCAAAAAAACTACTATTGAATTTGCAACGCACCGGAAATGAATCTGAGGAAGACATAGGTGTGTTCAAAGTTGAATAACTTTGTAAGTAGATTTTCAATGCTTTTGAAACTCGCGGAGCGAATGCCTTTATACCTGCAGACTCCATCGCAAGCATCGAGAGCACCATCGCAAACCGTTTGGGTAGAGCACTATGCGTTCAAGTCTGCCTTAATATTTTCCATTGTTACAAGGGAAAAGTTCATATTTAACCCAAAAATAAAAACTACAACATATGACGGTGCATTCTCATTAATTCAGTTTATCGTCAGCTCCAACAAAATTCAGTCAACGGCTCTTTCTTGGGAGTTGAAGGAACATTGTTTTAGCAAAAAACGACAATTAAATTTGCATGGCACCGGATTTGAATCTGCGGAAGACATAGATCTCTTCAAAGTTGAATAACTTTGTAAGTAGATTTTCAATGCGTTTGAAACTCGCGGAGCGAATGCCTTTATACCTCTCTGAGTAGAGTCGTATGCGTTCAAATCTGGCCTAATTTGTTGACGAAATTAAACAGACTTTAAAATTCAAAGTTATCTATAATTTATTTCTTTATTACATGCAAACAACTTTTGCAATGATCACCAGAAATTACTGCCTAATTCTTTTTTCTTCAATTGTGCTTACTACACCGCAATTTAGCATTCTGGACGATACAGGTTAAGATACCATGGACCGTTCATCTTTTAGGAGATATGGGAGTGGGTGGTCGTATTTGAGGGCTTGCCAATAACAAACTGACGTGACCCCCTTAGGCCGTTATTTTTTTCGTGTGACGCTACATGGCCCCACTACCTTGGGCAATCGTGTCGCGTGCTTCTCCTTTTTGAGGTCATTTTAATTTCGCGTGCCCCCCCCCCCCCCCCCCCCCTGAAGCTTTGAAGCCATTTATTTCGGCTGACCCCATAAATCCTACCAGTCTCCCTATCTCCTAAAAGTGAACGGTCTCTTAAAATTATCTTTATTACATTTGTTTAACCTTGCGTGGTTTACTAGTTTTTCTTTTATTCCTCCTCTTCGCTTCCACGACGTGGCAATGCCAAATGCTGTGACCGTTGGTCTTGAATATTTTTGTCAGAGCTTCGGTATACGTGCAGCACTCTTTTGAAATTACATATTGTACTAAAAGTTCTGGCAGCAAAATCATCGAAATCATCTCTGATTGGGATTTGACACCGTACATATTTGAAAACTCATAGTGCCGGTACTTTAACTCAAACAATCCTCCTTGTTCATGTGGAGGTATTTCCTCCACAAAAAGGGTCATTAATTCGTTTTGGAAAGCCAATAACTTACTGCCGAAATATATATGCAAGGCCCTGAATTCAGTTTCCATTAGCACCCGGACTTGGTTTCGCGGCAATAAGGTAGTGGCCCAAAGACGCTCTCCTTCTTTGTTTCTTGCAATTTCTGGTAACATCTTAAGTTGCGGCACTCTTCCTTTGATGAAGGCGCGGGTGTCCTCATCCACCTCGTCCTGTGATTCAGTGTCGTCTGATTCAGTATCGCATATATCTAAGAAGATATAGATATTGTATAAAATTGATCACTTCCACGTGTCATTTAATAATGAAATCATTAAAGTAATATTTTTGATGATGATTTTTAAAAATTGAAAGTGTACATGAGACAATGAGGTACGAGGTACACGAGACAATGAGGTACTTTTTGGAACATACATGGGTCTGTTCCAATGATAATTATTGAAATCTATTTTTAGATTAACATGACGCAGCCTGGTTATTTTAGGAAAGACACCTGATTGTTTTAAAGTGGCGCTATGGTGATAAGAAGTGGTTTATAAAGATCCCATGAGAACCCTTGGGATATAAACAATGGGTACCTAACGAGGGTAGCCTTGTTATGAAACTAAAAATAGATTTCAAATAATTATCATGGGACATGGGGATTCGTTCTATTACCTCGTCCTCTCTTGAAGTGTATTAATACATTTTAATAAAAAATACATCATTCATCCAAAATAAAGGGTGCCTCGATTTTAGGACCATGGTTTAGTAGCAATTAAGTTAATTACCTCTGCTGGTTTTGTGAACCCCACAGGCCTCTTCATCATCTCTTATCCTGTCTACTTCTATATCCGTGTCTACGTTCGAAATCCGTGTCTACAACAATAATGACAAAATCCAGTGTATATTAGAGAAATAATTATTAATTTTACTTTTATCCCTATAACTTATTACCAGTTTTCGAACTTGAAGTCGTCAAATCAAATATTTCAAGTAGCATGATCTGCTGTGTTCACACTCCTGTTCGTTACTCCTGGGTAATTTATTCGGCTTTGGCTGTCGATATGGCGCTTGGTCAGTACTCTGACTGTATGGTATGGCGTATAACATGACATGTTAAATAAAAATGCCAATTATACGGTCATCCACAAAGTCAATAAGTTGAACATATATAATATATAATACAAGAAATCGGAATCTGTGGTATGGCGTACAACATGACATGTATCCAAAAATGACAAATATACGGCCATCTACAAAGTCAATAGGTTATGGATCAAGCCCGGTTAAAATTTAAAACCATGTGTGTTTAGTTTAGATTGAGAGTTAATACTTTTGACTTAAGTCTGAGCTAGACAATGACTGTTTGTAAAATTCCTGACATGCTGTGAAACAGGAAACAACGTGTAACAAATACGAATACAGGCCGATTTGAATTTATCATAATAATTTTGAATGAAACATCTAACTTCAGAAACAACCAGTAAAGGGTGCTTAATTGTGTCATAAAAACATAAGGCTATAGTATGACTAAGTGGAGTAATCAAATGAGCTCATTTGGAATTTTAATAACGAGTGGAGAATACGAAGGACTGACTGTTTAACTCTTCTCATCAGGGGTCAAAAGTTAAACAGGGTTGTTAGTGGCCAAAAAAAGATGAATTTGACAATGTTAAAATGAAATGAGGACCGAAATTAAATAGAGGTTGAATTTAGTTACTAAACAACCATATGTTTCAAACCCAAAGGCGCCATGAGTTGACCTTACATACCCAGTCTACGTTGTGTATCCATTAGTTATTGAGTTGGCAACGATAAGTTAAAAGGTTATGGTGAGCGAAATGATTATCTTACCTGATTAATGTGCAGAAAGGGGGAAACAAAAGGCGAGACACGAACAGAAGACCGGGACCGAAATATAAAAGTCTGCGCGCTCACGAACGGTTTTGATGAATGTTTCCTAAAATGATGCGTTGTTTCTAAAAAAAACATGGCTAAGAGGCTCGAGTAGTATGCGTTTAGAGCAGTATTCAGTTTAATAAATAAAGACTCAAAGTCATGATTAATAATATTATCGGCTAAATCATATCAAGATAAGCGTGATATACAAATTTTTGTGTTTGAAATTTTATATCCAAAGTATTGTTTGGATAGGTTATGTTTTAATGTAGTGTTTAAATTTATTTGTTTCAACATGTTATACGCCATACCATATGTCGTAGTTTTTATTTTTGGGTTAAATATGAACTTTTCCCTTGTAACAATGGAAAATATTAAGGCAGACTTGAACGCATAGTGCTCTACCCAAACGGTTTGCGATGGTGCTCTCGATGCTTGCGATGGGGTCTGCAGGTATAAAGGCATTCGCTCCGCGAGTTTCAAAAGCATTGAAAATCTACTTACAAAGTTATTCAACTTTGAACACACCTATGTCTTCCTCAGATTCATTTCCGGTGCGTTGCAAATTCAATTGTCGTTTCTTGCTAAAAACTGTTCCTTCAACTCCCAAGAAAGAGCCGTTGAATGAATTTTGTTGAAGCTGACGATAATCTGAATTAATAAGAGTGCACTGTCATATGTTGTAGTTTTTATTTTTGGGTTAAATATTAACTTTTCCCTTGTAACAATGGAAAATATTAAGGCAGACTTGAACGCATAGTGCTCTACCCAAACGGTTTGCGATGGCGCTCTCGATGCTTGCGATAATTGCGTTACTAATTGGTGTAAAAGTTTAATTTTTGCTCCAACATACTGAAAAGGTTAGGACTGATTGCTTTGAGCGAGAAATCGTTTTAGTTGTGAAGCCTTGATGTGAGTGATTGCTTAGTGCTGGGTAGGTAAGATACCGTATCACGTACACGGCTGCCGGCAAGCAGCAGAAAGAAGCTTGCTTTTTTTGGTGAATGGTTATTAAACCACTAATTGCGTTAGTAATATTTTAAAGAAATGAAATATATAAAAAGGAAACTATTGCCAATGTTCGTGAATGACTGACCTGAGTCACATAGTTATTGCAACAGATATACAAATTCCTGAGATCGAAAGTTCAAGCTAGGCCGATAAGCATCGTGTTACATCTTTATATTTCGCCTTCTCGCTCATTTATGCTCATTTATTTCAACTTTTACAACTTTCAGCGATTTGTGGTGTTCAATATAAAACAATCTAACCATATCTTGTAACTGTTACACAGATAGAACAGTAATAAAACCCGCGATTCAAAGGTAAACGATTATTCGAAACCACATATTTCTGTTACAAATCAGTGCAACAAACCGGAAGTCAAGTTCGGGTAAAATGAGTAAACGTTTATGGTTATAAATCGGTTGTGCTTTGAGGAAAACGTTTGAAAGTTTGGTAGTGAGTTAGTAGATGTTAATAGATCACATCGCAGTTAAAATGTCCACTTCCGCGTTTGAAATTACGAAGTGGCAGCTAACTTCTACGAGTCGAGCTGGCAGCTGCCAGCTCAATTTGAGCTGGCAGCTAACTTCAGCCCGGTGTGAAGAACTGACAGATCACAGGCAGCCCAATCTCATGATTTGTGTATTTATACGCTTACAAATATCGCTTTAATAGTTCATATTATAAATCCTTGTGAACAGATCAAGTGAAAAGAGTCCGTGTCCGAATGAAATAAAAAGTGTTAATAAGTAAGAACGTCAGGAAAATGTTAAAATTGCACTTAAAACGTCTTTAATTTTTTATACGGGGGTATGAAGATTTGGAAATTTGGGCTAGAATCAAACGGAGGGGGAAAGGCGCTGCGAATTTTTTACGGATTTATCAATCAATCAATCAATCTTTATTTAGACACGGTGGTTAGACACAAGGTTACATTTCGAGTAAAACTTAAACTATCAAATGCATAATAATTATCTTAATTATAGTAATATAAACTACTACTAACACTATAAAACTAATAATATTGGTATACTAAAATACTACTACCATTGGTATGCTAAAAATACTACTGTATAAAAGAACTCGAAATCTACTCCACAACTCTAATCCTACTTTAATACTTAATTCCTGTGTGCATGAGCGCCGTGTAATCGAAATTAATTATATTGAAGTATTTGTGAAATCGTAGCAGTTAATTTTATTCTTGAAAGATATTATATAGAGATTTTTACTCTCGATATTACTTGGCAGGCTGTTCCATAGGAGAATCTGAATTGGGGGGGGAGGGGGGGGAGGGGGGGGGGGGGGGGGCTCTATATATCAGTCGTCAGTTAAAATTTTGGCCATTTGTCAGTTGTCAGTTAGCCGTAGTTAATCATTACTTGAGACAATTTACTATGTTTGACCCACAAAAACCAAATTTGTCAGTTGTCAGTTATTTTTCGGTTGGCAGTTGGCAGTAAGAAAATCGTCATGTGTCCATTATTTTTAAGGCGGCCGTTTGTCAGTTGTCAGTTAACCCCATTCAGACCCTCCCATAGGGTTGAATTTGTGCGTGGCCGATATGGAACAGCAAATCTCTAAGAACATAATTAGTAAGGTCATTTCGTACTATGAATTTTGAGCAAAGATATTCGGGAACTAGATTAGTTAGACATTTGAAGACCATTATCGATATGTGCAAGCCTCTGAGTCTTCAGATTCTTCCAGCTCAACGTAATTAACGTTTTGAATCATTGTTCAGCATTAGAGTCATATGAAGCGTTCAAAAGAACACGAGCAGCACGGTTCTGGAGTTTTTGTAGTTTGTCATTTAGACCCTTGCTAAAATTTCCCACACTTGATTACAATAGTCGAAGTGTGGTTGGTCCAATGCATTGTGCACGCTTAGTAATACGTTAAAAGGAACAAAGGGTCTGATACGTTTTATGGCGTACAGCATACAACATACATTATTCATTAGCTCTTTGTACTACATTGGTACATCAGATGACTGCTAACAAATTTAAGAGCGTTGGTGAATGACGGATATATAGATTGTTCTGTAATCTTAAAAATCTAATATATATATATATAGAGAGACAGAGAGATAGAGAGAGAGAAGTATAAAAATTGTGGTGTCACCAAACGATGAACTTCCAGTAGGAGGATCCAAGGATTCCTAGTGGGTCTTGAATAATTATACTGAATATAGAAAGAGAGACAGCACACAACTCCTCACAGGTCCTTATAAAAATTGTATTAAAAACGTTTCGGCACTTCGGCCTTCATCAGTTAAAAAGTTAAAAAGTGAGCTAATTTACAAGCTGAGTCTATTTATACTAAAAAAGAAACAATAAAGCTTAACTGACAAAGTTGTAAGTGCATGCCTTAGTTTAAATTACAATAGTTGAAAATAAACAAGTAATAAATATGCAGTTATAAACAATGCAGCACTACGCATAACTATATGTGATAAATAACTATACCACGCACTGTAATCTATGAGAAAGCGTGAAACCTAAATATTATAGTTTGTATATTGCGTATATTAATTAAGCATACCGCAGTAAGAAATCTATGAAAAGGCGGAAAACCAGGTGCTATTGTTTGTATCCTATATTTGGATTTATATTCTCGCCTTTTATTAAAGTCAAACAGTTCGGCATAGTTCGAAGTTGCGACATCCAGTAGGCTTCCCTTTTCAGCAGCGTTCTATCAACATTATCTGGATCTCTAATCCTCTCAATGCAGGTGAATCGAAAATCACTAAGCGCATGCGCGCTATTATTGAAATGCACTGCAACTTCACAAGTCTTTTTGTTTGTTCGCATGGCTGATTTGTGATTGCAAAATCGAATTTTGAAATGATTAGTAGTTGAACCTACATACTGGATATTACACTTAGTGCATGACGCTAAATAAACTACGTTCTGAGAAGAACAATTAAACTGCTCCTTAATTGGATAAATCCGGCCGGTTACGCCACTAGTGAAATAGTTACGCTCTTTTAGAAAGTTGTTGCAAACATCGCAATTCTTCTGACACTTAAAACAACCTACAGGTTGTTTGTCTTGTGCGGCATGTTGCTTAAGTTTGGAAGGTGCTAGCAATTACTTTAAATTATTGGTTCTCCTAAAAGCAGGTATAATTGTTCTAGGTGGAAAAATACGTTGTAGCGCGGGCGAAGTACTAAGAAGATGTATGTGCTTTCGAATTATTTTCGGAATATCTGGTAGCCTAGGATTGAAAGCTAATACTAAAGGGACAAGCTTCTTATGTTCTTTAGTCTTAGCCTTGAGGAGATCTGCTCTGTCAATTTGTAGAGCCTTAGCAAATTTCTCCTCAATAAGAGATAGGGGATAACCCTTGTCCCTCCAATCCATACAAACGTCTCTTATTTTTGCGATTTTTGAAAGCTCACCACAGGGTAAATAACGAACGAAACGTCACCAAACTCATCAAACTTACTAATTTCGATGTGCTCTTTCTTGTGATGGAGTTCATTTTTTGATTAAATTATAATGAAATTGACATTACAAACTCGACCCAGTCCTTTTTTTCGTTTCTAAAGTGGCCAATTTACTCTCAGTGCTACCCCCATATGGAACCGACTGTTTACAGTGTAAGGGACCCGTGCGAACTACTGAATGGCAAATAGAGATGGCTGTCCGTAGGCTTTGCATAAATATCGGTGGAAATGAAACCATCCACCAGATTAAGAGTGAGGTCTAACACATTAAGGGCGTGGTCCGAATAGACTAATGTAAATTTAATTGTGGGATAGAGTGAGTTGATATAGTCAGTGAATTCCAGAAGCTTCGGCAAACCTTGAGTCCAAATCTCGACTATATAGTCCCTATATCTCTACCATATATTAGGCTGAATGGGTCCACCAGGCTAGCTAATAAATCTATCTCCCCCATAGCTAGGTCAGCATAGCTGCAGGCATTTTTAGGGCCCATAGCTGTCCCGTGTTTCTGTACAAAATGATTCCCGCCAAAATCACTATTATTGTGATCTAAACACATTTCATGAGAGGACGCATCGGGGTTTATCTGCAAGTACCTCTAAGGAATGCGGGACAACTTGCCCGCATATGCATTCTTTTCATATATTAAAACGCCTGCATTGCAGGCTAAGAACATAGTTGAGATGAAACTCACCGCTAATAATTAATAAGAGACATTGTTCACTCATTAACGGACTTTATTTCAGACATTTACTGCAGGTTACTGTGACGTAAAATGACTTAGTTCTCTGAAATTGTTTTACGTTACCGTAATGGCACATTCAAACGAATTTTGTAAAAGTTACTTAAGTATCTAACTTACAAGTAAAATTAAAAAATAGGTCGGTGGATAGAGAAGCCCGGGGGCGAAGTGTAGCTGAATTTTGCGTCTCGAGGTTCGGAGCCGGTTACTATTCCCTGCTAAATATAACAGAGTTCTCTGCTTTCGCCTCTTGTGACCTCCGGCTCCCCCAACCGAGAGACCCCTGCTAGCGAGCGAAAACTTACTACTGACTAGTTAAAACCTAAACGTCGCTGCGTTCCGGGCTTTTGAACTTGCTATCATGATCACGCATTATTCTAAGCCTGCGTCGCATCAAAGGTTTAGTTCGGATGTGGCGCGGGCTAAACTTGCTCGGCTTGTGACTAGTTAAATGATCTAAACGTTGCGTGGCTGAATCACTTTGTGTCCCGGGCTTCGGAACTTACTTGTTTTATGAACCAGTTAACTTAAACGTGGATGAATCGCTTTGCGTCCCGAGACTCGGAGCTTACTATACTGAGTTAAAACCTAAACCGGCGTAGCTGAATCTCCTGTGTCCCGTACTTCAGAGCTTACTGAGTTTAAAGAGCGTTAATCTAAACGTGGCTGTCAATTGCTTTGCGTCCCGTGCTTTGAAGCAGATTTCCGGTTCAATAACACGGAATAAAACGATGCTTACCAATAAAGAATTCAAAATCGGCTCGTACTGTATCGGAGAAGTAAGCTAAATGCAGTGTAAATGCCAGAGGCAGAGCTCTGGTGGATCAGGTGTAGTTTACAACTCCACTTGACAAAAGAGTCGTAAACTTTAGAGTCGCAAACTACACGGTGTAGTGGAGTCGTAAACTACACCTGATCCCGCTCTGGTTACTAATGGCTACATTATTCGCCCTTGTCCTGTACTGCCTGTAGTAGCTGTCCGTACAGAGAAACTATACTGATCCGGGCGCTTAGAAGGATCCTCTAAAAGGCAACTTCTGTAAATGTATCGTAGTGAAAAATCACGAACGATGTACGATATGCGCCTGACCGTATAGCCAAAAATATCACTTTTGCAGCTTTGTCTTTCTCCTACGTTCAGTTATGATGCAATAAAAGCGAATGCTAGAGGATCTCTTTCCGTAGGCAATGCCAGTTTGGCCTCATGGATCAAACACGCTTTACCAAAGTCTATCAGTACTGGCACTACTGGACCATCCAGCTTTCAGCGTTCAACAACAATATTATTCTCTTTGATGTCGTTGTGAAGGACTGCAGCATCAAGGTGCATTAGTATCTTATTGCATCGCAAATTTCGCCCATGGTTTTCAACCATTGTTTCAGAATATTTTGCGCAGCCGCTCTTGCCAGCGTTACAGACTCCTCGTTCAAACCATGGAATTTGGTGATAACATGCGGCACTTTTCCTTGCCATGCTATCCCAACAAAAATTTGAATGTTCGGATGTCGCAGCTTTCGAAGAATCATGACCTCCTCTAAGTTGTTCTCCGACCAACGGTTAATTCTCTTGACTACCACACATGTTCCCCCATAGAAACCTAAATGGCACACTCCGTAGCTCAATTTGCCCACATCTTTTTTTAACAATCTTGATATCGTCCATTTTAACCACTGGCATGTTGCTTTTATCACTTTTCATCCAATTGTTATAGAATACAACCGCGTGTCGGTGTGCTGTATCAGTTCTATCCCTGCTCGCTTTCACATTAACATCGGCGTCCTCTCTCTGTTGAATTGTTTCGGCAACTTTTGCAACTTCGGACGGCATTGGATTTCTTGAAGGCTGATCGGCTGCAGATACTGATTCCGTAATCTCTGACTCCGGTTTCATCGTAGTTACAGGGCTGTTGTTGCTGATCTCTCCCACATGCATGTACCCTGGGTGTACTCGAGTGTTAGGATTAAGGATTAAGTCATCAGTGTCAATGGAAGCGTAGTACACGACCCAGAAGGAGAATGGACTGAAGTGAGACACGGTCCTAAGCCAGTCCAACAAATTGATACTCTCATAGTGGGAGACTCGATGATTAAGGACATTGATCCTAAGCTGATGTCAGCCACAAATAAGATTACAAAGCAATGTCTCCATGGCGCGAAAATTGAAGATTGTACTTCCAAAGTCGACTTCAATTCTTACAAATGTAAGAAAGCCGCAATTATCCATCTTGGAACGAATAACTTAACAACCGATGATTCCCCGAAGACTATTGCCAACAACATAGTAGAAGTTGGTAAAACGATTCAACGCAGTACTCAAGCCCCAAGGATTATCATCTCTGGTATTATAGACAGGAGCGACTGATAAGGGTAGGTTCCAAAGTAGTTGACACGAACAATGAACTTAAAACGATGTGTTCAAAAATGAAATGGAAATTTGTAAATAACGATCGGCTCAATGAATCTTGTTTGAATGGGAGCAAGCTTCACTTAAATAAAAAAGGTAGTGCCTATTTAGCTACTAACTTTCTTCAGGCATTAAACACCAATAATCTTAAGGGCAAATCTCAAAATTTTCAGAAGAACAAAGCTCTACTTACCTCTTTAATACAGGGGATTCTACAAGTATAAATAATGATTATCCTAATTCCTATAGTGAATCCGATTCTAGCAGCCCTAGTCACCAAGCAACTAAATTAAGTTCACCTAACAAAAATCCTAACAGTACACATGTACAGCCATCTCTAGGTATTCCAGTTACTAGAGGGTTTAAAATAGCCTCTTTGAATTTAGCCAGTCTATATAAACATATTGACCAGCTTAGGATATATATGCTTTCTAAACCAGTCGACATATTGGCTATAAACGAGACACGCTTGGATAGCACTATTCAAAATGGTGAAATAAATATCCCTGGTTATACAATTGAAAGAAAAGATAGAAATAGATCTGGTGGTGGTGTGGCTCTATACATCAGGGATACTATTAATTATAAGCGCCTCAATAACCTCCATGAAGGTAACCTTGAACTAGTTTGTATTCAGGTATTAAAGCCTAAAACCAAACCTTTTGTTGTGTCTACATGGTACAGGCCACCAGGGTCTACCATGGAAACAATGAACACATTTGAAGCTGTTCTCCAAAAATTGGAATCATACCACATGGAGGTTAATATTATAGGCGATATAAACTGTAATGTAGGTGCTGCATCACCTGACCATAATACACAGAAACTACTGGATATTTGCAATACATACCAGTATCGTCAATTAGTTAATAAGCCAACACGAATAACAAAAGATACATCCTCAATTATTGATCTGTTTTTAACTAACGATCCACTCAAATTTTCAGATATTGGAATTTCTGATATTGGAGTGAGTGATCACTGCCTTGTGTATGCAATAAGGAAGATCCATACTTCCAAGTCAAATCCTAAGATTGTCACTAGCAGATGTTTTAAAAACTTTATCCCCGAAAGATTTCGGGAAGATTTGTCATTGGTCCCTTGGCATCTTGTTGAACTAGAAAATAATCCAAATACTGCTTGGGATATATGGCAACATATGTTTCTAAGCATTGCTGATTATCATGCTCCAGTAAAGAAGAGGAGAGTGAGAGGTATTTCTGCTCCTTGGATTACACCGGATCTAAAAAAATTAATGTTTGAAAGAGATAAATTTAAGAAAATAGCCTCAAAGTTCCCAACTGATGCCAATTGGACTTCTTACAAATATTTAAAGAATAGAGTTAACTATGAAATCAGGAATGCTAAAATAAATTACTATAACTCTTTCTTTAAAGAAAATCGTGGAAATATAAAAAATACCTGGAGAGGAATAAATAATTTAATGGGTAATGAATCCAAATCCACTAAAATACATAAGCTCAAGATAGAGGATACTACATATACTGACCCCATTGATATCAGCAATGCGTTTAATGTGCATTTTTCCAAAATTGGACCCTCTCTAGCCTCGGAAATCCCAGTTACGTCCAACAACTTCACTGATTATATGACTCCAACTGATCATACATTCAATCTAGCTGAAACATCATGTCAGGAAATACTTAGTCTAATTCAGAATATACCATGTAATAAAGCCAGTGGGCTTGATAATATTTCTGCTCGTTTATTAAAGGAGGCTGCACCTATAGTTATTTCTAGCTTAACTTTTATAATCAATCTTTCCATTATCACTGGAATATTCCCAGATGCCTGGAAACTAGCTAGAGTCTCTCCAATTTTCAAAGAGGATATTAAAACCGATCCTAATAACTATAGACCCATCTCAGTCTTGCCTATAGTGAGTAAGCTAATTGAAAGAGTTATCTTTAATCAGTTCTATAAATATTTAAACGACAATAACTTGTTAACTGAATATCAATCTGGCTTTAGGCCTATGTTCTCTACAACAACTGCTTTGTTAGAGGCCACCAATGAATGGTTTTGGAATATTGACAACAACCTATAGCTATTGACTGGCGTGATATTTTTAGACCTGAAAAAGGCTTTTGACACCATGGATCATGACATCTTATTAGAAAAGCTCATGGTCTATGGTGTCAACTCTAAATCCATAGCTTGGTTTCGGTCTTATCTTTCTGATCGAAAGCAGAAAACCTTTATTGATGGTGTACAATCAGAGTTCTGTAATATCACATGTGGTATTCCACAAGGCTCTATATTGGGACCATTATTATTTATTATTTATATCAATGATCTTCCTTCATGTAATTTGTTTTCAAAACCCAGAATGTATGCTGATGATACTACTCTTACGTCAGCTGCAGAGGATCCACATGTGCTTGAATTTCAAATGAACCATGATATGAGTTTAATTCAATCATGGCTTAATGCAAATAAATTGACAATGAATGTTAAGAAAACAAAATACATGTTGATTGGGAGTCACCACAAATTATGTAAAATACATAATGACTTTACTGTTGAAGTTAATAATATGCCATTAAAAAGGGAAATTGAATATAAATCCCTTGGAGTTAATATTGATGAAGCCCTTACCTGGCACTCACACATTAATATAATCTCAAAGAAGATATCTGCGGGTCTTGCTGTTCTTAGGCGTATTAGTCCTGTTGTACCATTTGAAATCAGATTGAACATGTATAATGCACTAATTCTACCTTATTTTGATTACTGTAGTTCTGTGTGGGGCAATATTGGTAAGGGTTTATCAGATAAACTTCAACAGCTTCAGAATAGGGCTGCTAGAATCATCCTATACCTTCTCTGATTACGAGATTCGATCCAGTGATCTATTGAATGAACTAGGTTGGGATAGGTTAGAACACAGGAGGATAAAGCAATTGGCTACAATCATGTTTAAAATTTATAATGATCTTTCTCCTCCATATCTGGAACAGATTTTTACTAATATTTCAAGTGTTCACTCGTATAATCTTAGAAACTCTGTATCAAATTGGCATATTCCCAGACCTAGAACTGAGGCTGCAAAGTCCAGCCTGCATTATAGGGGATCCATCCCATGGAATAAAATCCCCATTGAGATAAGAGGTAAATCAAATTTAAATAATTTTAAAAGTATGCTACATAATAAGGTTATTTTTAATACATTAGTTAAATAAACTAGTAAAGTTATACTTAGCTTATTGTACATCTAAAATTAAGATTTTAAGAGTAGGTTTAGTCTCTGTTCATCAATTAGTTATATTTAGTATTGTTTCATTTACATGGTTATATAATTATAGTTTTAAACACGGCTCCCAGGAAGATCATTTTATGTATATGATGCGACTTCGTCTATAAATAAAGATTATGTATGTATGTATGTATTAAGCGCGTTTAGCCGGCGCGGTAGCTAGAAATTTCTGAAAAGCACGACGCGGTAACATGTCATCCGGCATTAATGCCCTTGTGAATTACCGAAGTTGCTTTCGCACGACTTTTAATAATTGAGTTTAAATTGAGTTGTTGTCATTGTTTGTTAGAGTTTATAGACCGCTTTGAAAAACACTGCATTGTTCAACTCTCTTTAAACTAATCACTTTTGATTGGGCTAAGGCAGATCATTATTGTATTTTCATTTCCTGAACTGAATACTTTGATCTTCGGCGACAGTGTAAAACTTTATTAAACTGAAGCACCAAGCTCTGAGCGTTCGAGTAGCGGTCAGTTAAATACTTTGATACCCGGCTCGTGCAAACATAGCCATGCCTTTTTTAGCAATTGCAAGTTGTAGTTTTTGCCATAAGAAGTTTAAAACAGGCAGTCTCTCTCAAAGCACTTGGTCTTCAGTCACCCACACGTTACACAAGATACAATTTTTTCGTTATAAATCTGTTTTCAGATCGTTTCTTTTGGCACAACAAACCCGTATGATTTGAGATCATGAATCCAATTTTGGATTCTCCAACAGAAATACCCAAAGATAACGGTCACGCGAAATGCAGAATAACAAAGCGCGTGCATACCGGCCATTAAAAAAACAAGCTCGAAATTTCGTTTAAAATTACAAATTGATATACTTTAGAATGCTTCAGTGTCATTCTGCATTTTGCGATCGCGCACTCTTCATTTTCGTCATTTGACTTTCCGTTATCCGTTTAACCTGAAGGAGGCAATATTACTGAAACTTCGGTGAAGCTAACAAAAATATTAGCGATTATATAGTCATACGTACCGAATTATTTCATGTTTAGCGTGGCTCCGAAGCCCAGTCCTTAATAGCGACATAAGTATAAGCAACATACGATATGCGCAGGTGTCGTAGTCATTATTAATTACGGCACTGAGTCCGCATGAAATGAAAAAAGACATCAAAAAGGAGAACTGTATTTGAAATTCTTCTAATACTTCAGCAATATTGAAATAGCCAGAATAGCTTCGTAATTCAGCAGTTTCGTACATCGAATATAAAACTACAGCATGGTTCAGTCTGTTACGCTGCTGATCTAACTTTTGTCAGAAGTTCTTGAAAAGTTGTTCTTTCAGTATTAAATCATTTATTTAATATTGATTATGATTCTAATATGTTAATCGTATCTGGCTTTCTACATTATTCTGTCAATGCGTATTGAATGTGTTTTTTTTCAAACATAGCAACATCTTGAACATCAACTGACCAAAACTCCTGGGTGACACTTGTTATTCTAAAAAGGTGTTCTGTAAAACAGGTGAAACCGTTTGGTTAGCTATAGGATATCATTAATTACTAAACAGACATGTCTTTTCTCTGTTTATGAATAACTAATGTTATGAAAACTATAGTGTTTGCACAAACATAGCTCTCGATCTTTTCATTGTGCTTAATTACGTCACTTAGTCTGACAGTACGGAATTGATAACTCATAATAGAGATTAACAACCGAGTAGAGGGTATACAAGATGCAAATGATAATTGAAAAAAGGGTCTAAAAAGGACTGAGAATTATATAGCCACAAGAGAATATTTGATATCTGATGGGGAAAAACACGATTCGAATTCATAAATATAATGAATATAATAAACATCGGCGTAATATTGTCCCTAAATATTGCAGCAATTCCAAGCTTTTCATTAACTTAAAAAACGTGCTTATTTATGTAGCACCGACTAAATTAGAGTGGACCGTTAGAGGTTTAAATGTAGGAATCCTACAAAGTCGTGCATTTGTGTGTTTCAAGCACAGGCCAAAACTAATCCAAAATGTGGCAGTTTATATTTCGAAATGTTTAATTGTGTTGTTTAATTTATGATGGCAATGTTAAAACACATGCTTTAGTACGTATTTCAGTCCTCTTTTTCTCTTCCTTATAAAAATATGTGCCAGGTTTTAAAACACAAGCGCGACTCGGTAATTTTTTTTTATATCGAGTCATTTGCTTACAATGAAAAGATCGAGAGCTATGTTTGTGCAAACACTATAGTCTTCATAACATTAGTTATTCATAAACAGAGAAAATACATGTCTGTTTAGTAATTAATGATATCCTAACCAAACGGTTTCACCTGTTTTACAGAACACCGTTTTAGACTAATAACAAGTGTCACCCAGGAGCTTTGGTCAGTTGATGTTCAAGATGTTGCTATATGTTTGAAAAAAACACACATTCAGTACACATTGATTAACATATTAGAATCATAATCAATATTAAATAAAAGATTTAATACTGAAAGAACAACTTTTCAAGAGTAAGATCAGCAGCGTAACAGACTGAACCATGCTGTAGTTTTATATTCGATGGACGAAACTGCTGAATTACGAAGCTATTTCAATATTGCTGAAGTATTAGAAGAAGTTCAAATACAGCACATGCCGGGGCCATAGGGGCGGGTATTGTAACAGTCAACTGTCCCCGATGGGCGGGGAAAAGATTAAAATGTAACACTGTATAAATGTTACATTCCCCGCTATGTCCCGGGGGTCGGGGGGCCGGAATTGCAATTGACTAGTGCATTATACTTACAACTGTATGTCGCTATTGAGGACCGGGCTTCGGAGCCACGCTAAACATGAAATATTTCGGTACGTATGACTATATAATCGCTAATATTTGTGCTAGCTTCACCGAAGTTTCAGTACTCAGGTACATTAAGGCCTGGGTCTCAAGATGGCCACCCCAAATCAAGAGGGGGTAGTCTATCTCTTTCTCTTTGTAATATTTGTCGATACAATTTTGAAAAATATGATGTTTGTCACGACCTTAACGATTACGCATGACAGTTTCCATGGAAACATGGAATGTGACCTTTGAACTCAAATGAAAAGCATTTATTTTATAGCCTCTTACATTATGGTAAAGTATCTTCATATGCCGGGGATTTTTATGCGTGTGAATCAGAGATTGTCCATACCTTATAAATCCAACGAGGACAATTGAAAATATTATGGGGAAGACTCATTTACGCTAACGTGAAATTTGATACCTCAAATTTACGACCATTTAATAATATGTTTCTCTAGTGTCCTCGTTGGATTTATAAACTATGGATTATCTCTGATTCATATACATAAATATACCCGGCATATGAAAACACTTTGCCATAATGCAGGAGGCTTTCGCATATATTTTTTTAAAATTAGAGTTCAAAGGTCACATTTCCAGTTTCCATGGAAACTGTCATGTACAATTGTTAAGGTCATAACAACATCATGTTTGTCAAAGTTTTAAGCAAAACGATTACAACGAGAAAGAGATAGACTACCCCCCTCTTGATTTGCCGGCGGCCATTTTGAGACCCACGCCACCTGAGTAATATTGCCTCCTCAGGTTAAACGGATAACGGAAAATCAAATGACGAAAATGAAGAGTGCTCGATCGCAAAATGCAGAATAACACTGAAGCATTCTAAAGTATATAAATTTGTAATTTTATACGAAATTTCGAGCTTGTTTTTTTTAATGGCCGGTATGCACGCGCTTTGTTATTCTGCATTTCGCGTGACCGTTATCTTTGGGTGTTTCTGTTGGAGAATCCAAAATTGGATTCATGATCTCAGATCATACGGGTTTGTTGTGCCAAAAGAAACGATCTGAAAACAGATTTATAACGAAAAAATTGTATATTGTGTAACGTGTGGGTGATTGAAGACCAAGTGCTTTGAGAGAGACTGCCTGTTTTAAACTTCTTATGGCAAAAACTACAACTTGCAATTGCTAAAAAAGGCATGGCTATGTTTGCACGAGCGTCGTTTTTTTCAGAAATTTCTAGCTACCGCGCCGGCTAAACGCGCTTAATCCTAACACTCGAGTACACCCAGGGTAAGTACATGTGGGAGAGATGGGCAAATTTCGGAAGCATTCTATCGAAGAGAAGAGAAAACGCTCGAAACTGAGAAGAAAACTAAAAAAGAAACATGGAAAAAGGCCAGAAAACAGGGAAACTGACGAGACTAGCGAGCAGGCGTTAAATGCAGTGAAAGAAATCAGCAACAACAACAACAACAACAACAACAACTTTATTCGTACTCTTATAGTAATGATTTACATGTAAATATATAGAAAAATTAAATAGCAAGAGCAACAGCCCTGTAACTACGATGAAACCGGAGTCAGAGATTCCGGAATCAGTATCTGCAGCCGATCAGCCGTCCGAAGTTGCAAAAGTTGCCGAAACAATTCAACAGAGATAGGACGCCGATGTTAATGTGAAAAGGCGAGCAGGGATAGAACTGATACAGCACACCGACACGCGGTTGTATTCTATAACAATTGGATGAAAAGTGATAAAAGCAACATGCCAGTGGTTAAAATGGACGATATCAAGATTGCTAAAAAAGATGTGGGCAAAGGGAGCTACGGAGTGTGCCATTTAGGTTTCTATGGGGGAACATGCGTGGTAGTCAAGAGAATTAACCGTTGGTCGGAGAACAACTTAGAGGAGGCCATGATTCTTCGAAAGCTGCGACATCCGAACATTCAAATTTTTGTTGGGATACTGCATGGCAAGGAAAAGTGGCGCATGTTATCACCAAATTCCATGGTTTGAACGAGGAGTCTGTAACGCTGGCAAGAGCGGCTGCGCAAAATATTCTGAAACAATGGTTGAAAACCATGGCCGAAATTTGCGATGCGACCCTGTTGGGAACCTCCGGCGACAAAACTATTGGGGTCCCTGAAGGCCAGCATAGACACATCGTGGCCACTAAGCACCGAGCTGAAACGCTTAGATGATCGCTTGGAAAAGAAACAAGCGAGTAAAAAGTATCGCAGCCCAGAGGGTGACAGCCTTAAACCTCAGTAATCCGAGAGGGAATTAGACTATCCTTTTAAAGCTGTCACCCTCGAGCGAGAAAATAAAAAAAGTCGTGGTGAAAGCAATAGAGGTAACCACAAAATTGAGGAATGCGGAGTAGTATTACCAAAAAAAGATAGGAGAAACAATATAAGCTGAAACACAGCTGAAACAATGGTAATAAACGGTAATTAACAAATGAATGCCAGGCCAGGGCACGACAACCAGTGAGGATAATTGCAATGGAAAGCAAGATAATACCCAATTAGCGAGACGTACTTGACCAATGCACAAAATTTGAAACTGTTGTTATGAACAAGCCAAATAAACCAAGTGTGTACCACGACGTAAGCGGAAAGGGTCACCATCCCTCCCGAGCCAACTTTACCGAGCGTTTATATGGAAGAAAAGTTGTCCCGGGTGCCCGAGACAACTTTGTCTTGAGCGAGTCTGGGCACGTAATATTGGATTACGCATGCTCTGTGTGTCCCGAGTTGGCCCGGTTAGGCGAGCCAAAGTGTTTATATGAGAAAAAGTTGGCTCACCCCCCAGGGTCACCCTACCTTGTGAACCGAGTGCCTCGGGAAGGAGGGTCATCCCCCCCCCCCCCCCCCCGAGCCAAGTATGCGGTTTCTCATGTAGACGGTTGACTTTGTTTTATAAAGAAATCTATGAAAAGTTGGCTCGCCCAGGGTAGCTCGGGGGGAGGGTGACCCTCCCCCCCCGAGCCAACTTTCCTTCGTATAAATAGGCAGCGAATTTCCGTCCAATTCCCGAGGGACAGGAGCTTCAGGTATAGGTATGGTGATATTGGATTAAAAGCACAATAAATAAAAGAGTATTTCATAATAAGGAAAATCAATCTGTTTTCTACAATCTATGTTTGTTAAGCTTTCAGAAAATATATACTTTATAGGAGTTTTCTTGAATTTACCGCGCATTTTACTCTTTTCACCTGGTGGCCATCTTGAATTCAAAGCGAGGCAATCCTTTCTTTTTGCCAGGTTAGCCTCGTAGTGGGGACTAGTCAAAACGAGGCTAACCTGGCAAAAACAAGGATTGCCTCGCTTTGAAACCAAGATGGCCACTAGCTGAAAAGAGTCAATTAAAAGTTTTCGAGAAGCGCTCTTGAAGGCCTCCTGATACCTTAAAATGCAGGAGAAAGTTACACAAGAAATTTACATAACTTTTCGTCTCTCAAAAAGGTTTGTTTGAATGGGATTTTCACTGGTCTCGCTATGAGCTTGAATCATAAACAATCATTTGCCGTGCAAGGTGATGCAGCTGTACACTTTTATAGGTATCAATATTAAAATATAACTTTATGGGCACGCTAGCCCTGATGCCCTGATAAAAAAAAAAAGATTTTCACAGGGCCATGGCTCTTAAAGTTTACTTAGGACAAGAATTGGTAAGTACAAAGATAGCTAATTTTAGAATAACTTAATATTCGAAATTGAATAAATTAGTACATAAAATATTTTCCCCCCAAAAAAAACGTGCATGAGATCTTAGCCGAAAAAAAATTGCTGTACAGGAAACTGGAGCCGAAAAAAAATTCATGCAGCTTGAGAATCCCCCCATCCGCCCCGTGTTAATTACAATTGTTCAGTGCATCCTGATTGGTTAAAAGTGAAGGCCTTTGTTTCTTCTTTCGGGAAACTCTTTGCTAAAAATAACTCTAACGTTTACAGTTTGCGTGACAATATAATGTGGGAAGAGGAATACTCCTCTGTAATATACTCCTGGCCCCGGTTGTTCAAAGGGTGGATAACTCGCTATCCACCGGATAACTCCCTATCCAGCGGATAAAATTTTTCCACTGGATAAGTTTGGTTGCACAAAGCACGGATAGCACTATCCAGCGGATAAAGTTATCCATGGTTAGGTAGGTTGCATAACTTTTTATCCACCGAATAAAAATGTAGAAAACAAACATATGGCTGCTCGTAGACTTCTAGTTCTCCTTTTAGATATCAACTTAGAGGATTTCAATCCACCTAGGAGTAGAAGAGCAAGAGTTTCACGTCTGACCCGCTCCTCCGACAAACACCGAGTGCATTCACTTTCCCCGCGATTTCCTCCCAAACTCTTGTCCTGTTTTTGTTATATAAGTTGTCGAGGACTTACTTTTGATCACTCCGAGATTTCTCTCAGCTGCCTCGTTTTCTGTTCCTCTAAGTTGGCTCTGGCTCAATATTTTCCGCTATTGTTGTTGTGGCGCGAACGAGAACTGGACAAGGTCAGACGGTCACATTTTACTATGGTAACTGGAAACCATTTAGCAGTTACACACTGGATAGCGACTTATCCATTGGATAGTTATCCGCGACGCTATCCAGGCTTTGTGCAACCACTTTTGATACGGTGGATAACTATCCAGTGGATAGCGGTTTTATCCGCTGGATAGCACTTATCCACCCGTTGAACAATCACTTAGTAGTGTTGACGTAACGATGACATCATCGGTCACGTGATATGAAATACATGCCATATCTCCCTCATTTCTAATGCCAGGCAGTTCAAACCTGGACAGACATGGTAGTGGGTCCCTATCAATCACATAATGGTGAGACGTAACGATGACGTCATCGGCCACGTAATTTTTAGTATGTGCCAAAATAGCTCACTGACCATCCGCGAGTTGCCCTTAAGGGCACTATGTTTGGTATAAAGCGCATGCTCTGTGTGCTTGTGTTAACTCCGCTGTTTGGCTTAAACGCGGTCGCAAAATAGCAGTTATCTCATTATGCATAGCTTTTGCATGGCATTTAGAAATGGCCAACACTTACAAGGTGATGTATGGGACCAAACATAAAATGTTTTATAGCCTTACCTCTATGAAAGCTTTCCCTTCCCGGTCTTCGTGTTTCAAACTCAGAGCTCATAGAAACCCATTAGTTTAAAAAATTGATGAATCCAGTCACGTTTCCTTCGGTCCAAAAAAATACGTCCTTTTAGCCATAAATCACCACAGGCTGCCATACATTCCTTGTAAATTACAGAGAAGTGCATCCCAAACTTCCATGTAAGTAGTATAGGGCGCATGGAATTAGCCCCCTTTTTAAGGTGTTATGCTAATTTTTAAGGTGTTATGCTAATTTTTAAGGTGTTATGTTAATTTTTGGTGAGCTCTCCTTAATTCAATGACGTCACGGTTCTATTGTCTTAGACTCATGAATAAAGTGCGGTGGTTTCTCATTATCTATTGTCTTAGACTCATGAATAAAGTGGTGAGCTCATGAATAAAGTGGTGACATTTTAAGGCGTATGCTAATTTTTAAGGCGTATGCATTAATTAGGGTGACGTCACAGTCTTATTGTCTTAGGTCATGCATAAATTAATTAGGGCGTACGGCCCTTTTTGAAGGCGTATGCTAATTTTTAAGGCGTATGCATTAATTAGGGTGACGTCACAGTCTTATTGTCTTAGGTCATGCATAAATTAATTAGGGCGTACGGCCCTTTTTGAAGGCGCTATGCTAATTTTTAGGGTGTTCTCATGAATAAAGTGGAATCTCATTAACTCAGAGGATTATCTATTATTTCTGTGAATGAGGTCATCGATCTATTCGGGCCTGTTTGGGCAAAGCCTATTGTTTGAGGTCGTCTCTAAAACCACGAGCCAGCGGCCCTGGATCCATTCAAGAAATTGAGTAGCAACAAGATCGATCGATTCTACACCTATTCGAAATTGTATGTCGCCGAGTCAGTACAACCCAAAGTATAAAACCAGAAAACGCCAACTACAAGATGGCAAGGAAACCTATATCAGAAGACACTATTTGCATCGATGAAGTTGTCGAAAGAAACAGAGCATTTCACAGGATATCAAGTACAATACATTTGGTGTATGCTGCACTCTGTGAAAAACCAATCTATGCCGAGAAAGAAAGACAATGTGAAACAAATCACCCAAGCCAAAGACAGCACGATTGCTTGATGTTATCCGAAGAGGAAGCGTGGAATTTGTTCTACAACAATGCAAAAGACGAAGTCAAACCAGAGAGAGTGTGGGAGATTGTGAACGCTGTTTGCTACATGTTGAACATTGAAATTCATCGCTCATGGAAAGTTTACCTATCTGAACTTTACAAGTTACCCTGGACCACAGTGTATCTCTTACATCTTCAGTTCAGTAACAACGGATCTTCTATCATTGATCAAGTGCTTGAAGTAGTGAGACGTGAAATACATCCACTGAATGACATTGAACAACACGGCCTAGCCTCAATATATTCTGTGTCTGTTCCAGAACATTTTTTTAGAAAAGATGAAGAGTTTATAGAGATTGATTGACTTTGTAATTACTTTAACTTTTAAATCAATAAAGTTCACTTGTTTAGTTGAATAGGTTTGGGCAAGTCTTTGTTATGAATAACAATACACTATTGTTTCGGTAATCTGCTCTGTAGTAACCCAACGATACTGATTTTTTATATCATTCACAACTCACTCGTAACGTAATTCTGAGATCAGATTATTCGTAAACCTTTACAGTAAATCCACTGTGACTCATTAGATCAACTCTGCTATTGTTGTTAGGGATTGGCGATAACTGAAGAGCCTATTGTTTTGAGGAAAACTCTTGTGATGCAAATTCTTCTCTAAAACTAAACTAGAATTACCATACGAATAAAAACAAACTACAGGATTTTATTGATCCAAAACACCAATTTACAGTTCGTGTTCCTTATCGTCGCGGAGTTGATAACTTTCTTATTTCTCAGTTCTTGGGTTGATATAATGTACCGTGTTACAAGATTACACTGATTTATGTTTCATTGATTTTTTTCTTGTTGACAAATGCTGCTTAACTTGGATAAAACTTATTTCTAAAAGGTACATATGTATTGTTCATTACGGGAACACTCTGTTCCGGAATAGGTTGTTTTTGGAATTGTTTATTCAACAAGAATTTTCGGTGGTGAATTGCAGCCTCGGTTGCTTCTTGCCATCCATAATCTTCCGTGTTCATCAAGTTTTGCTTCGTTTCCAAGATTTTTCGGAAATCAGGATCTTTTCTTAAGCTGTGAATCCATTTCATATCTTCGAACAACACTTCTCTTAGGTCTTTTCTATAGGTAGGAACCAAAGCGTTACTGGCTTTGATTTCAGCAACTTCATGACTATCCCCATCGTGTTCATACTTTTGAACCAACGCTTCCCATTCTTCCTGGTGCCGTTCTTTAGCTTCGTTTCGAATTCTTTCCCAAACAGCCGCTTCTCCGTCATAACTATCATCAGTGGAGTCCGTGCTCTCCTGAGATTCAGAGCTTTGATAAGAATCTTCAGTCATTTCATCATCTGAGTTGGAACGATTAGCAGCCATCGTTTATATCTTTACTCTTCAAGGATCGGGAGTATAATGTCAGACCCTTAAAAGTTTCCAACTTTATAGAAAACAAATTGGTGTGGTCACTAAGTTGAACAAATTTAGCTAAGGTCTCTCAGTTAGACCAATATTATAAGCAGGATTCCTAACCAACATATTTTCCATTATCAACAACTGGATTTACAGTCCTTGACAAAAACTTTCTTTTTTGAAGTTTCGCTTCTTGTAAATATGGTTTACGTTCTTGAGTTGATAACCTATGGACTTGTGCCAAGTGGTTGGATAATTTAACAAGATACTTTGATCCACAATTCGGTACAGGGCAGTTTTTCAAAGTCCGATTTTCCATGTTCACTCGTTGAAAGTTAGTATCTAATAGCACAAATCTACTTGATCGTCCCTTTTATCTCCTTTCATCCCTTTTGTCGCCTCTTGTCCCGCTTTTTTCCGTTTTGAAATAAAAAAAAGAGGGATAATAAAAGAAAAAAGCGGGACGAGAGGCGACAAACGGGATGAAAAGGACGAACGGAGATAGCTATATCCGAATGTGGACACGTCTCTTCTCAGTACGCCCTTTCATCCCTTTTGTCACCTCTTGTCCCGCTTTTTTTTCGTTTTATCCCTCTTTTTTCAATTTCAAAACGAAAAAAGGCGGGACAAGAGGCGATAAAAGGGATGAAAGGGTTTACTGACAAGAGACGTGTCCACATTCGGATATAGCTATCTCCGTTCGTCCTTTTCATCCCGTTTGTCGCCTCTTGTCCCGCCTTTTTCTTTTTTTAAACTCTCTTTTTTTATTTCAAAACAGAAAAAAGCGGGACGAAAGGCGACAAAAGGGATGAAAGGAGATAAAAGGGACGATCAAGTAGATTTGTGCTATTTGATACTAACTTTCAACGAGTGAACATGGAAAATCGGACTTTGAAAAACTGCCCTGTACCGAATTGTGGATCAAAGTATCTTGTTAAATTATCCAACCACTTGGCACAAGTCCATAGGTTATCAACTCAAGAACGTAAACCATATTTACAAGAAGCGAAACTTCAAAAAAGAAAGTTTTTGTCAAGGACTGTAAATCCAGTTGTTGATAATGGAAAATATGTTGGTTAGGAATCCTGCTTATAATATTGGTCTAACTGAGAGACCTTAGCTAAATTTGTTCAACTTAGTGACCACACCAATTTGTTTTCTATAAAGTTGGAAACTTTTAAGGGTCTGACATTATACTCCCGATCCTTGAAGAGTAAAGATATAAACGATGGCTGCTAATCGTTCCAACTCAGATGATGAAATGACTGAAGATTCTTATCAAAGCTCTGAATCTCAGGAGAGCACGGACTCCACTGATGATAGTTATGACGGAGAAGCGGCTGTTTGGGAAAGAATTCGAAACGAAGCTAAAGAACGGCACCAGGAAGAATGGGAAGCGTTGGTTCAAAAGTATGAACACGATGGGGATAGTCATGAAGTTGCTGAAATCAAAGCCAGTAACGCTTTGGTTCCTACCTATAGAAAAGACCTAAGAGAAGTGTTGTTCGAAGATATGAAATGGATTCACAGCTTAAGAAAAGATCCTGATTTCCGAAAAATCTTGGAAACGAAGCAAAACTTGATGAACACGGAAGATTATGGATGGCAAGAAGCAACCGAGGCTGCAATTCACCACCGAAAATTCTTGTTGAATAAACAATTCCAAAAACAACCTATTCCGGAACAGAGTGTTCCCGTAATGAACAATACATATGTACCTTTTAGAAATAAGTTTTATCCAAGTTAAGCAGCATTTGTCAACAAGAAAAAAATCAATGAAACATAAATCAGTGTAATCTTGTAACACGGTACATTATATCAACCCAAGAACTGAGAAATAAGAAAGTTATCAACTCCGCGACGATAAGGAACACGAACTGTAAATTGGTGTTTTGGATCAATAAAATCCTGTAGTTTGTTTTTATTCGTATGGTAATTCTAGTTTAGTTTTAGAGAAGAATTTGCATCACAAGAGTTTTCCTCAAAACAATAGGCTCTTCAGTTATCGCCAATCCCTAACAACAATAGCAGAGTTGATCTAATGAGTCACAGTGGATTTACTGTAAAGGTTTACGAATAATCTGATCTCAGAATTACGTTACGAGTGAGTTGTGAATGCATGATATAAAAAATCAGTATCGTTGGGTTACTACAGAGCAGATTACCGAAACAATAGTGTATTGTTATTCATAACAAAGACTTGCCCAAACCTATTCAACTAAACAAGTGAACTTTATTGATTTAAAAGTTAAAGTAATTACAAAGTCAATCAATCTCTATAAACTCTTCATCTTTTCTAAAAAAATGTTCTGGAACAGACACAGAATATATTGAGGCTAGGCCGTGTTGTTCAATGTCATTCAGTGGATGTATTTCACGTCTCACTACTTCAAGCACTTGATCAATGATAGAAGATCCGTTGTTACTGAACTGAAGATGTAAGAGATACACTGTGGTCCAGGGTAACTTGTAAAGTTCAGATAGGTAAACTTTCCATGAGCGATGAATTTCAATGTTCAACATGTAGCAAACAGCGTTCACAATCTCCCACACTCTCTCTGGTTTGACTTCGTCTTTTGCATTGTTGTAGAACAAATTCCACGCTTCCTCTTCGGATAACATCAAGCAATCGTGCTGTCTTTGGCTTGGGTGATTTGTTTCACATTGTCTTTCTTTCTCGGCATAGATTGGTTTTTCACAGAGTGCAGCATACACCAAATGTATTGTACTTGATATCCTGTGAAATGCTCTGTTTCTTTCGACAACTTCATCGATGCAAATAGTGTCTTCTGATATAGGTTTCCTTGCCATCTTGTAGTTGGCGTTTTCTGGTTTTATACTTTGGGTTGTACTGACTCGGCGACATACAATTTCGAATAGGTGTAGAATCGATCGATCTTGTTGCTACTCAATTTCTTGAATGGATCCAGGGCCGCTGGCTCGTGATTTTAGAGACGACCTCAAACAATAGGCTTTGCCCAAACAGGCCCGAATAGATCGATGACCTCATTCACAGAAATAATAGATAATCCTCTGAGTTAATGAGATTCCACTTTATTCATGAGAACACCCTAAAAATTAGCATAGCGCCTTCAAAAAGGGTCGTACGCCCTAATTAATTTATGCATGACCTAAGACAATAAGACTGTGACGTCACCCTAATTAATGCATACGCCTTAAAAATTAGCATACGCCTTCAAAAAGGGCCGTACGCCCTAATTAATTTATGCATGACCTAAGACAATAAGACTGTGACGACACCCTAATTAATGCATACGCCTTAAAAATTAGCATACGCCTTAAAATGTCACCACTTTATTCATGAGCTCACCACTTTATTCATGAGTCTAAGACAATAGATAATGAGAAACCACCGCACTTTATTCATGAGTCTAAGACAATAGTACCGTGACGTCATTGAATTAAGGAGAGCTCACCAAAAATTAACATAACACCTTAAAAATTAGCATAACACCTTAAAAATTAGCATAACACCTTAAAAAGGGGGCTAATTCCATGCGCCCTATACTACTCATGTAGTACTCGCTAACCAACAACGAAGGCGAAATCCCGGTCTTCGAATCAGTTGCTCATGTTCCACAGATAATCAGGCCTTCAGTGATATCGCCATTCAGTTTTGAAGGCTGTTTATCGTAGTTTGGTTCGGTCAAAACTCGCTAACTTTAGGCTACAAGAAGCCGCCATTACGTTTTCAGGTTAAAACACACAGAAGACGAAGACATTTTGTCCACCAACGGCTAACTATTCAAAGTATTACCGCTGTTTAGACCAAATGCAGGCTCTAATATAACAAGAGCCCATCTGGGCTTTCACTCGGGCCACATGAGATTGAAGATGAAATACACTTTCATTTGAAATCCTCTTAGTAATAACCAAAGGGAAGAATTATTAGCTGAATTTAGCAGTCTTTAGGAGTGGCCGGTAGCGCGGTGACTTTCATTCTCTGCTCCCCTAGTACATATGTAATTTAATATTTGTGTTTTTCTCGTATGTTGACCTTTTAATTTAAACACTACTTATTCGTTTTGAGCAGGCATATATTCATTGTTTTGAACCCGAGAATTATAAGTACTACTGTACTTCATGGTGCCTTTCTTTAGTAGTGGGTTGTCGGTCAGGTGATTGTAAACTCTCGTAATTTAACACAGAAAATGTATTCTGATGAATAGGGATCGGGTTGTCATGTAAGAAAGATGGCTCTTGAACAAACTGATAAGCTTCAGTAGGTTGGGTAGTCTCGGAACACTGGAGACCTTGGTCTTTCATTGTCTTCTTTTTTGTATTCTTGATATTTTTTTAAAGTTTGAAAGTCGGCTCACAGCTTTATTATATCCGCTTTCAACTCGCCATTTTCAACTTCTAGGTCAATGATACGTGATGACAGCATCTTGATTTCGGTCTTGTATATTTTATCTTGCTGCACTAATTTGTCTGAGTTTCGTTTCTTGATTCGTGTTTTGATGTGACGAGAGTAAGAATTCATTACGCATATCAGTTAGGTCAGCCTCCATGTTACAAATCAAGGTCATTAAATCAGCGAGAGAGTTCTTATTGCGGGCTAACAATCCTCGTGAAGAATCTAAAGAATTCCGTCTCTTCCGGTTTGAATTTGACTCATGTGTATGTTGCTTTTGGAGTTTCAAGGATATGTTGATCCAAAACTACAGGCCTTGGGGTTTTTCATTGACTTGTGAACTTGCAGGCTCTGTAACTTGTTTTGTTTTCTTAGTATAACATAAAGTGTTGAACATGTTCTCAAGTATGTCGCGCGTGACCTCTGTTTCTTCATTCATTAAGTTCTCTGCTTTCATCTGTAATCTTTGCCCATGCCTTGGCACATAACTATTCCTGTTGTTAAGTAGACGTGGATGGTTATAAGTAAAATCCTTCGACAGCTTGTACCGTTTCCGCTAGGTCAATATCCTCGCTGGAACGAAATAACTTGATCTCAATACTCTCTGACTGTGTCTCTGCCTCATTTAAGTGGTCGATCCAACTTACGGTAAAGTTAAATCTCTGACAGTTTTTAAGAGACTCATAATATTGGTCTTGAAGTGCCTTCAAATGCAGCACAGCGAGCCGATGGCTTATAGATTCCAATATCTATTTCTTCTAATTTTAGCTTTCCGGATCCTGGTCCCTTCACTAGCTTCAGGTCGTCGTACGTGTCGTATATAAAATCACTGGCCATCTGGGTAAAAAACGCGGTCCTTCGGCTCCGACAATAGCGCCAGTTGAAATATCCTGAGCCTGTTGGAAGGCTTTCGCACGAGTGAAGTTAAATAAAACATTAAACTGCTTACATTTGATAGATGGGACTCCAAATGAGAGAGAAAGTTCCTCGCGGGCCCTCCACCATCTTGATTAACTGTATTAAATTATGTAAATACATTAACCTGGCGATTGTTGCGTGACCAGAACAGTGCAATCTGATTGGTGTGAATTTGACCTTTAACGCATGCGCATAAATTTTGCTACACAGAATAAAAATAAAAAATAAATAAAAAACGACTTTCATTTTAAAACTCGGTGTTGCCACAGGCAGCCCGAGTAATAAAACGAGGGATTGAGCTGCATTTGGATTCCTCGTGGTCGAGTGCCACACGACGCCATCTTTGTTATTTTTTGGTATAGTGCGCATGCTCTGTGCCCTTGTGTTAATTCCACTGTTCGGTTAATCGCGGTCGCAAAATGTCTTGATTTCTGGTATTGCGTTCAGCATACCGTGAACATCGCAATCTATTTCGGTCTGGGAATGCTCTTTTTAATTTGTCATTTGGAGCGATTAATTTCGATCAGCCAAATTTCATTAAATTTCGGGGAAAAAAACAGTTAATGGAGGTAGTAGTTCAACTTTATCACGCGGCTGATGGCAAATAATTTGCCAAATAAACAGATCGAGTTCACTGAAATTGCGATCTGGCACTGAGCGATACTGACAATGTTCTGGACCCGGTTGTTCAAAAGGTGGTATATATATATATATATATGTCCTCTTCTTTACCACGTTTAATTTTCGTCATCTATAGACTTGATTGTAGTTTGCGAAAAGCGACCAGGCCCTTATCAAGACCGAGCATTGGCCTAGTACATCGTACATTGTGTGACGACGTACAAGAACCATTACAATAGAATACACACCAAGACAGTGCTAGTGAGCAATGGCTTTTGATTGATCTTATACGTCACAAGACCTCGTACCTCTCACCTCGAAAATGCGCGGGACTTGAATCACGATTTCAAAATCAGGAATTATACCGATTTTCCTTTTTCTTTCGTCCTTCATTTTATCTACACTTCGAAAATAAATAAAACTGAGATGGGGTTAGGAGATGCAAGTGATACTCCATAAAACTAATCCAACATGCTCTTTATGTGTCATAAACAAACTCGACTTTTATTTGCAGTAAAGTTGTGTGAATTACAAGAACAATGTATTATACATAGGCAAGAGATGTGAGGTAAGAGAACGAATCTCCATGCCTCATGATAATTATTTGAAATCTATTTTTGTTTCACAACATGTGTCGTAAGTAATTTTATCTTGTTCTGGTAGGCTACCCTTATTACCCATTGTTTATATCCCCTTATAGCATCGTTATAAACTATTCCTTAGCGAAAGAGCGCCCAATCAGGTGTCTTTCTTAAAATAACCAGTCCTGTTAATCTATAAATAGATTTCAAATAAGTATCATTGGACCAGACCCATGTATGGGGGGTTCGTTCCCTTACCTCATTCTCTCTTGATGGCAACACAGGTGAACTATAATATACAGTTTTAGCATAACCCAGTCACCGTCTATTGGGGAAACTCGCCGTCACAATAACCTATTTGTTCGTCCGCGAACATCATCTGTTTCAAGAAGAGAACAGTTCCCGAGAGCGAAGCTTACGCTCACAGGTGGTGCATTCGCTGATATTTGTCGTCTGGCGGAGAGAAAATATCGGATCACGTGACGCAGTCCACCAATCACGCGAGAGAGAAAATATTTGATGGGTTATAATGATCGATAGTCCGACCTGCGCGCGATGCAGACAAAAATCACTTAGAAAACTGCCTTTTGTGCTATATAGTTTTTCTCAGTTTTCTCAATCACTAAGTTGATAAAACGGTGGCTTGGTTATTCTAAAACAATTGGACTGGCTCGCTCTTGGGTTCTATCGACATTGTTGTTGATTCAGGGCTGCGCTCCTCATCAACCATCAGCCGTTTAAGTTCATCGCATTTTTTTGCGCGCGCTCATTGGCTAAAAGTGATCACGTGACGTGACAGTTGTCGTCCTCGGATGCATATTATTATTAACAGGTGATAGTGCCCGCTGAGAGCGGAAGACAATTTTGTGATGAACAATAACGAAAAATAGAGTGTGTATGTCTCGGAACTATTATACAAATAGACTGTGTCCGTCGAGGAAATAGACACTCACTGTGTCCGTAGAGGAACTATCGGCTGCCCGCGGAAATTTGATGTTCCTAAAACAAATATAATCCTGAGAACGAAGTTCGAGGGCTTATATGCCAGTTTTACGAACATCAAATTTCCAAGGGAAACTATGAGTTGTCAATATATTATTCATATGCAATTTGCTTACTCCACGGTAGAATTTTCCTTTTTTTTAATACTGAAAAATCATCAACCTTAAGTGATACTGAATTTCTGAAATCACTGAAACTGTGTTTCAAAACTACTCTCCTTTTGTGTGAAAACACTTCGTTCCATCAGAAGAGTCCAAAATATAACAAACCAAGAAGCTTCAATAAAATTTTAAAATGTTCCCGACGTTGCATTTTCGTCATATTTAAAAAGTTTTGAGAGTTTTCACTAGATGCAATTCAAATCTGTTAACAGAAATTAGAAAATGATATTCTTCAAGTTTTGATAGATTTTGATGTCGATGAGGTGGACGATTGGACGATTGGAGGGACGATTGGACGATTGGACGATTGGAGGTGGACGATTGAAACAATACCACAATTAGCAATTTCTGCATTGATTTCCTTGCCTGCCTAGTATGAATGCCTAGTTCTTATCCGGACAATTACTTAACACTGAGTAAGACGCTAGTTCACTATGTTTAATTTGTTCTTTGTTCTGAGCCTTGTTCGGGATATATACTCAGTCTTAACTGCTATAGTTTCCCATAGGTTTATACGAGAACAATTCCTATACACATTACTGGAACAAAGTAATATTGAGAAGCATGCAAACATATTGTACCTGTATGTGTCGTGATCTGCATCACCAACATCACTTATTATACAAAAGCATACTGGTAGAGACAAATGACCTATTTTTAAATTTAAGTTATATTTGAAGCTTATCAAAGTGATTTCACACAAAACAATCTGAATTAGAAAATAGCTTAATTCACAAGGACAAAGAAATTCAGCAAATGTTGGTGATGACATCACATCATTAGCATATTGGAAATACAAACCTTTTTATCTCGTAGACGCAACACCCAAATCAAGAAATATTCTACCGTTGGACTACTATACACTTCATGCACAATCGATATCAAAGATAACTGGCTAGGGCTTATGCGCACTTTAAGACCCTGAGTGTTAGTCCGGCCGGGGTTTGAACCCACGATCTCCCGCACGACAGACCGGAGCTTAATCACTGAGCTAACCCGGAGGCGGTATATATACACCTATAAGTCTCAATAAATGTTGTCGTATTTGAATAATCGGTGAAAGATAAAAAACAAAAACAAAAAAGTTGCCTAGTCCCTCCTGCAGACCGACTATTCAACTTTGCTCAGATTTCTCATTTCAGATTTCATCCCGATAACGTTTATTAAAACAGGCCGCTATATTAATATTGGGTGTTTGTTCTGTTTGGGATAATGGGATTCCTGTGCTTGGTACTGCCTGTGACGTCATCGCTAATACTTCGAAAAATGAGCCAAGACGTCACAAACCCGTACAACCACAGGAACCTTTAACACAATATAATCAGAAAAGGATACTCAGCCAGAACGCCTAGGACTAGGCTAGATATTTATTATAGCCTTCTGCTAAGAACGCAGCAAATATGGGACTGTATTTCATTCAGGTGTTTACAGTAAAGTGACTTCCCCTCACCATGAATAGTTCATTTGACAAATCTCTTTTAAAAATTTGGTATTTTCAAACACATAAACGAATCCCATATCTGGAACAAGTACGCAAGGTTTTTGGCTAGTATAGAAAAAAGATTGGAAGAATGTATATAAAAGGCTCGCCAAAAGAAGTATTAGATGTTTAGCCGACTAATTACTGGTTATTTCATGGTTTTCTATGGAATACGGGCGAATATTTATATTATTTAGTGTACAACGAGCCTTTAGGCGAGATATATACCAAAATAATAGACATTTCGAGTGCAATATTCGCCTGTATTCCAGAGAAAGCCACGAAATAACCATAATTATCCTATAAGTAACAAATTTACAGGAAGATTCATCACGAAAACAAAGTAACTTACCCGAAAATAGACTGTGAAATTCCTCGGGTGACCAAGTATAAAGCTTTGAGTGGCGGATACGTCTGCAGACTAATTATGTATTCATAATTGAGATAATTCTTGAATTCTGAATCAAAAGAAATTTCCTGCAACGTTGTTTCCAGAAAACCTTCTCTGTCATTTGGATTGGCCTGTTCCCTATACAGCTCTGTATTTCATAGAAAATGTTGAGCTCGGATTGGCTCAAATGTATTATTTAAAGGATAATGACCTATATTTACATTACAGGATATATATATACACGGGACAAGTGCTGTTCACGTTGGTATGGGTTTTAACTGAGGTCCTTCTTATGTAGAAGATATAAGACCAATCCCACACTCCGATCAGCCATCCGAGTGGGCTTTGTATCTTGTGGTTCTAAATCAATAATAGTTGCATGTTGGGCTGCTCGAGTCCTTATATATATCTGCTTTAATAATACGACACGCTTGAGGGGGGGAAGGTGGAACACTTTTACCTCCCATTTCGCCACAACGTGCCGCTGTGATCATGATGAGTTTCGTGAAGGTTTTGCCGTTGTCTTTACGGTGACGTACCTTGTATTTAATGGTTCCTTTATCCTCTCCAAAAACAACATTGTTGTGTCTGTGCCGTGTCTTTGTCTGGTAGTAGTTCGCTGCCGCGGAGCTTGGTCATACGCACGCGATAGTCGACGCGAAGACCGCGCGAGTCCTCTTCATTCTCCCCTTGTTGGATTTTATAGACAATAGGATAGTAACTCGTCCCCTAGATGGCTCCCTCGCTTCGCTCGGTTGCTCGTGAAACGGGATCCTGGCTACGCCCCTGACTGGCGAGTTTGTTCGGATATCGCTTGTCTTGCATATAGACCTTTTCGGATTACTGACTCACCTTCAAATCGCCAAACTCTCTAACGGTACTCCTTTACCCTTTTGGCGCTCGGAAAACCCATAAAACGGATCGTCGAAGATATCTCGCCATTAATGATAGACCCTTTTTTAAACATAGTTTACCATCACTTTCTATGGTCATGCCACATGCATATCTCAGAGACGCCTTATATAGCAAGAACGCTCTACTTTATGACGGTTTTTGTACTTGCTTAGCAACCCTTCCACGTCTAGATCCCCTGTCGGCTCCATATTTTTGAAGTTTGCCTAAATTCGACCCGAAAGCCCGTTCGGTGTCATGATTTTCTCCTCTGTTGTAAGTTCTATTGTCGCTCTTATAATCCACTCTTTCAATATTAACAATATTCACTGTATATATTTCGAAGTCCCGTTGGGGATGGCAAATTATGTAGCAGACTCCACACAATAACACAGTACCAGTCCGGTTCTATACGTTCAGTGAATCTTTGGACACACTTTAAGATCGCTAGGAAAACTACAAAACCTAACTCTGGAGCTACGTGAAGGACTCTATCGTTACCACAAGGCCAAAGGGACGCTTAAGGACCATAATACATTTCTGCTGGTTATATCCTTAACACATCAACCAAACATAAACTAAGTAAGAGTATAAAATACAAAACGACAAGAAGAAGAATAACTACATGTATATACTACATTTACATGAAGGGATGTTGGCCCTAGTCATTAGGGCGTAATGGGCTAACTTCGTTGATTAATAGTGTACTGCAATTCCTTGACACTGTAATATTGCTGGTCTAACGTAACATCATAAGGGTTAACCTCTCTCCATGTAATTAGGCCCTAGGTATTGATAAGTGCATTCTCTTGAAGGGAACGTCGGATGAAAAACAATGTTTGCTCCCAAATGTTCCTTATGGATACCTAAATCTATTGCTGTATTTATTTTCTGTAAAATGTACACTAGTTGTTAATATTTATGGACCGATTTCCCTGTCCACATAAGTCATTTGAATTTCCTGCGCGTCGCCATCTTGGAACTTATGACGTCACAGTGTTGCCCTATTGTTGCACAACAAAAGAGCTATTGTTTTCTGACAATAGGGGCAACACCGTGACGTCATAAGATCCAAGATGGCGGCGCGCAGGAAATTCAAACGACTAACGTGGACAGGACAATCGGTCCATAACTGACGCCTAGTGTACAATTTACAGAAGACAAACACAGCAATGTATATAGGCGTCCATAAGGAACATTAGAGAGCAAACATTGTTTTCCAGCCGAGGTTCCCTTTAACAAATGATTCGATGTTTAAGTGTCTCGATCGAAACACCGAAGCCAATTTCCGAATTTAAACAAAATGTCACAACTGTACGATTTTGGGCTTGATTCTGCTCAAATTTTCACAAACAGTACACAATTTATGATACAACTGAGAAATTCAAAATATTGGCCTGACCCACACTAATGATGTAAATGTGACGTAAGTCAACACCAACTTGTCACCTTTTGTGCCATTACTCGAAATGTAGGCGAACGATTTTTCTCAAACCAAGGTTATAACACACATACATATTGAAAATTTTATAAAAATCCATTGGGCGAAAGTTAACGGAAAATTTGGGTTATGAATTTCTGACCTTACTAATACTGTGAAAGTTGAAAGGCCCGTAGCAATCTGTTAATAGATGTGATAAATGATTGGAATGCAAAGTGATGAAATGTATTTCCCAAAGTTCTTTAAATTCGCAAAGTGGCATCGGAGGTTCGATCGAGACACTTTAATCGACAGCGCATGCACATTTAAAACAAATCCACAATCTGTGCTTCCATACGCTCGTAAAACGTAAAGCCCGGTCTGTCTGCCGAACTCCCGCGCCAAGACGTCACATTGTTCATCTCGCATACATTCGTTACCCCGTTGTAGTTGATTGACAGGCAGGCAGGGTGCAGCTCGCAATACCAAGCACAAATAGTCACGTGACTCACCGCAGTCTCTGTGTCAATCACGTGAGTGGGTTTCATGGGCAGGTGACCTTCAGGGGTTACGTAAATGAAGCTGTTCTTCGGCAGATTAAGGCTTATTCCTGGATACACGCACATGAAAAGCACACATTAGATAGAATTACAGAACAGCTAAAGTGAAACAAAGAGCATCGTTATATGGCTAGGTAATTTTGTGATCCATTATTGATAAGCTTAAGGTCCATAATGTCCAGTTGAAACTCCAAAGTTGTAGTCAGTTTTGCTGCGTCTGCGCCGTAAGTTATGGATTCTCCTTGTTTCGCCTTTTTCCCATTGTCATGTGAACAAGTATTCAAAACATTCTGCGCCATGAATCATGGAAACGGACAGACTATCTTTAAACTTCGATATTTTGTTGAAGAATAGTACGTGCTTCTATATTAAGTATATTTTGGTGCTGGCTGCATATCTTCGTCATATATAGCTTTACTAAAAATCTCTACGGGGTGCTACATTGTTCTATATTAGGACTTAATTGTTCATATTTTAGAAAATATGACTATCCACAGCTGCTCACCGGTTCTATAAATAGAGTTGGCGATGATGTTGCTGCAGTATTCTTGTTTAGGACCTGTACACATCGGGTTGCAGTCACTTGGCTTCGCCGCCTTGCCGTATGATCCATAACTCACACCACAAGTGCAACGGCGGTTATTATGTACAGCGGCATACGGATATCCCTCCGATGCGCATGTAGCGATGCATGTAGATGGTGACGTCACTGTCCCGTTGAGTTCTGATTGGAAGCCCCATAGTTCACGTGGCGTGCTTTCGTTATAACAACCCAGGTAGCTCTCTCGTCGTGGAACTATTCACAATGAAACACGTTAGCTATCCGATGACAATCAAGTTCCTGTCACGCTCTAGTGTGACAATAACGTGATGATAACTAGTCCTACTATCGTGCATCACGCAGTAAATACGTAAACAAAACTATTTCATTCCTTCCGTTTACAGTTTTTATTCAGTTTTCAATAGCCCGCTTTCAATATGCTTCACTTGTCTCGCACATAAGCGCACGGCCGTACTGATTGGAGCGGAAACACCATTATCAACTTGCAGCCCAAGAAAGTGATAACCGTTAGACAGACACTGTCTCGCTGTTCAACTGGTGGTTTCCAGTAGTGTGAAACAAAGATTTCGCGATTTGCTATAATTACAACGTGTGATGTTTGTAAAAGAAAAAAAAACAGACTTTGACACTCGAATTTAGAACTCGGGTGCCGCCATCCAAGTAATAATTAAGGTTTATTTATTATTTATGTAAGAAGTAATTCCTAAGTGGATATCTTACCGACACGGTACACGGAGTTTACCCAGGCTGCACCACACTTTAGACTGGAGGACCCTGCGCACGAGAAACTACACTGACTCTCGGTCAATTGGCCATATCTGCCGTAAGTGTTACCACAGAAACACGCCTTCGAATTTTGAAGGCCAGCGTAAAAATATCCTCGAGACAGACACCTGGAGAGAAAACATTTGAAACCCTTAAAAAACTCTCATTTATTTAATTAGTGGTGACTATGCCAGCCGTACTACGTGCGGTACGTATACTACGTGGCGGTACGTACTACGTCATCATTTCGTGGAAAAACATGAGCGTCCGGCCATATCTGCAGGATTACGAAACTCTCATTAGTAACGGCGATGCCAGCCGTACTACGTGTCGAAGCGTAATCATTCCGGAGAAAAAAACATGAGAGTCCTGGAACTGGACAGTCTATACGAGTTTGTCAGAAAATGAGCAAAGAAAGCCCGAATTATCTATATATTATCTAGCGAGAGATATCAAGAGTTTGCACGTACTACACAAGACAAGTTGGAGTTAAACTTTAAAGCGCTTCTAACCCTTCTTGACATTTTTCTACCTATGAACCTTTGAAAGGTTTTGAGTACTTCTGCGAAGACATTTTTGGTTTACAAAGAATACTCTATGTTCTACGCTTGTTTGAAATGGTGAAAAATTGACCTTTCCTGGCCCATGACCGCGTTAGAAAAAGCCTTTGTCGATTCCCGGGTCGACGTCATCTCATTAATGCATTATCCTCCATGGCGCCTTTCTATTACAACAACATCGATTTATAGAAAATATACATAGTTTGTGAGTTGTTAGTAAAGAAAAAAGTCATTTTAGACAAAATGCTAAGTATTTATTCAAATTATTGCAAAGTCGAATTAATTATATGACGTCTACCTAGTAATCGATCCAGGCTTTTTCTAACGCGGTCATGGGTCAGGAAAGGACAATTTTTCACCATTTCAAACAAGCGTAGAACATAGATTATTAATTCTTTGTAAACCAACAATTTCTTCGCAAAAGTACTCAAAACCTTTCAAAGGTTCATAGGTAGAAAAATGTCAAGAAAGGTTAGAAGCACTTTAAGCATACTTATCAATGCAGTTAGTCGGTTTGTTGTCTGAAACTAATAGACCGACTATCAAACTAAGGTCACGTTTCTGGTTATCCTGATAACATCCCAGATATAGGGTTGGTAGTTGACCTTGAACAGAGAAAGATAGATAGTTAGTTGCTATGGAAGAGGCATCAAGCAATCTTCACATAATCGAAGCACCGTATAACAACGGTACACAACTGTCACATGATTACACATTTGCCTGTTTTCTGAAGTTATAGCCAATGAATTAGCGAATTAAACTAGAGTCTTGTCGTGATCTGTGTGTTCCCGACTTCCTCATAAATTCGATAAACAGTGCAAAAGTCGCGCTGTGATTGGTCGGTAGCCATAGTGGAGTAGAGATGCACAGGTGACGTCACATTTTGGACAAAATCATCTTGTATCCTCCTTTTTCTCGCTATTTAAATTGTATAAAATAAATTTTAACAAGGGTCCATTTTACCATGGGTCCGCCCTTTAATAGAATGATGCACAGATGACGTCACAACGTGACGAGAACAACAGTCACAGCACTCAACTGCGTCTCGTGGCGTACTTCTTTGTTCTCTTCACTTTTTGACGTCATCTGTGTATCACCCCGGCGGCGGGAAATAACAGGATAGAGGCAAGGCAAAATGACATCTAGTTGTTCAATAAGCTTACAATTCTGGTTTCTAAAGGTATTCATTTATATAGCGCACATTCTATATGAATATATATATTCAAATGCGCTTCACAAGGTTATTTTTCTGATACGGACTGCTATGCTATGACTGCCATGCAGTGATTTTTGTGATCGGGACTACTATGGATTCTATGAATTCCCTTCCCAAAAAAACTGAGAATAGTCATCTGAGGCGTCATGTGATGACAGAAGGTTGAAATCGTCAAGTTCAAATAAACCGCTATGTCATCTATTTGAAATTCCTACAGTAATCTGCAACTATGATAACTAGTGCCTTTCATGAATCACTGTTCTTTACTAATACGAGAAATGCGAACAAAATAAACAAATCACTCACTTGATCCTTGAACAAGGAAAGCCGCCCCGCAGAGCTGTTGAAATGGAATTGAATGTTCTAAGATGTATGTTGGATTTGGCCTCCTCCGCATGGTTCCCAGAACAGACCCTTCATCTCTTTCGTTTCCCTCCCTCCACAAAATCCAAAACGATCTGTGATTTAGCTGGGTCCTGGCTCTGATCATCCCCTATGGCTGTTTAAGGTTCCGTTAGAAATACAGGAAGCCCGGCCCGTCACCAGAGATGAACAATACCTAATACCCTCACCAGGGGCGTTGGGTGATCCTGAAAAAAATTGGGGAGGAGGGGGGGGGGGGGGCAAAATGAGAAATTCTGGGACATTTTCATTGATTGGGTTTGGGGGAGAGCACAAATTTGCAAAAGATAGAGGGGTTTTAAGTTTGTTTTATAATTACTACCCAGATTATAGTACAGTAAGATATGTATGAATAAATCAGATTATATAGTATAGTTTAAGTAAAATCTGGTGAATTATAGCCTCCTCCGGAGGCAACTCTTAATATTTTTTTAGATCCGGCGACCGACGAAGCCAGGAGGATCCGACGAGCAGCGAAGTCGCGAGAGGACTTTCATTTCCCTTCTTCCCATCCCCCTCCCCCCTCATTTGTTTCGTCCTTAGACCCTTGCTCGTTCCTCGCTTACCACGGGAAGCCTGGTTTCACGTCTTTTTTCTCGATTTTCCCCGATTATAATTAGGAGTTGCCTGCGGTGGAGGCTAGGTGAATTAGACATGAACGAGATTTATAAATTATAGGTCAATTTGTAGCTCCAATTTAAATATTCATAAGACAATTACTATCCCTATGAATTTTGATTTATTTGTTTACTTAACATTTTTGCCAGAAAGATTAACAAAATTATTTGGGTCACTCTGTGTATTAGCAAGTCTTTGTCGAGATCCAAATAAAATACAACAACTACTCTGAATACATAGATCTCCAATTGGCCGGTAACAAAACGAGTAGGGGACTGGGACCGAGTTTATCAGAATTACTATAATTCTAAAATGAAGCTCATCACATGATAGAGCATGTTGAAATTAGCATGTTTGCCAAGTTTGACGTGATTGAAGTGAATCTTGTCTGAATTATAAGCAATTGAAATTTCTTTGTCCCTCCAAAATTTTACAATGAATGTATGGTTTGGAGGGACAACGTTAAAAAATAAGAGAGTTTGTATGGAAAAAGTGACATATTTGACGCCTTCTAGCATCATCAATATTGAGCCAAAGTTCACCAAACTTTTCAAACAAGCTACGTTTGATCTGTTCTTTTGAAAAATAATGCTCACTTTGACGAGTTATTAATTGAATTAGTTTTACTGACTCGGTTCCAGTCCCCCGCTCGTTTTGTTACCGGCTAATACACACCGCGACAAAACGTCACGCGCATGCGCTTTTGATGAGCCGTTCGCGCGCGCGTCTCCCCAATTTCCCGCCGAAACTAAACGAAAACAGAGGCAATCACCCCTGTTTCTAAGTTTAGTACGTATTGCGTATTTACATGGAATGTTTTGCGAAAAACAAGAAAACTACATAAAAGCTAAGCCTAAGACTTTCACAGGTTGAATGTTTCTTAATTTGTAATTCGCTGTGAGTTTACGAACTGAGTTATAAAATTATTTACTAAAAACGTTAAAACTTTAAGACATTGAAAACTTGTATTTGAACTCCAGAGCCTTCGTTCTTTCGACCAGCGGAGTGTAATGTTTTGCCGTGGTGTGTCTCCAATATAACTTTAGTGTCAAGAGCCAACCACAGTATATATATATATATATATCAATAACAGTGGTAACTACAATAGTCTCCCCCGAAGACATCTCTATAGCTAGTTTGTGGGCTCTCTGTGGCAGGTAAAGAAAAGACAGGAAGCCGAAAATGTATGTGGAGGCTCTCTTCGTGAAAACATGTCTATATAAAACACGACTAAAAATAGGTTTTATTTCAGTGGATAAAGAACCAATGGAATGGTATCACAATACTACCAGGTTGTAGCTAAGCTAAAACAGATTCCCATCAAGGCGTTAATCTTCCTTTAGTGTTGAAGCAAAGTAGTCGATATTATATAACGGATCCTTCTGTAGGTACTGGAGCACAGATGACGTCAAACAAAGAAAGACCAAAAACTGAAAACAATGAGCTACAGCAAAACAATACCTGACAATACAAAGAAGCACAGAACGACCCGATTTAACGGCCTCTATTGGCTTACTTACCAAGAAACTACCCATACGTGTTTAAGGCTATTCATGAGTTACCTAAAATCATATATACGGTCTTAGTCCATTGGACATAAAGTCCATTATTAGTACAAGCTTTGCGTTTGAACGGAAGAGCCGAGCCAATAAAAATAAGTGATAGTTCACACTTCTGGCAGCCGCCACTTGTTGGATGCGCGGAAGCCGGACCTTGGGAACGAGGTTGCCGAATTTTACGGGGGAACGTCGGCCATCTTGAATAACTCGATCATGGCTGTGAGCATGCTCAGTTGAGTTTGGTAAAACAGTAAGACGAATTCTCCAAGATGTAGTTCTAGTGTGACAATCGCTATTCAAAATAACCAGGTTCTAAATTATTCATTATCCCTCGCTTTCGGATGTTGCAGCTGTGTTTTTCTTCTTGACATTTTTCTACCTATGAACCTTTGAAAGGTTTTGAGTACTTTTGCGAAGAAATTATTGGTTTACAAAGAATACTCTATGTTCTACGCTTGTTTGAAATGGTGAAAAATTGTCCTTTCCTGACCCATGACCGCGTTAGAAAAAGCTTGGATCGATTACTAGGTAGACGTCATATAATTAATTCGACTTTGCAATAATTTGAATAAATACTTAGCATTTTGTCTAAAATGACTTTTTTCTTTACTAACAACTCACAAACTATGTATATTTTCTATAAATCGATGTTGTTGTAATAGAAAGGCGCCATGGAGGATAATGCATTAATGAGATGACGTCGACCCGGGAATCGACCCAGGCTTTTTCTAACGCGGTCATGGGTCAGGAAAGGTCAAATTTTCACCATTTCAATCAAGCGTAGAACATAGAGTATTCTTTGTAAACCAAAAATTTCTTCGCATAAGTACTCAAAACCTTTCAAAGGTTCATAGGTAGAAAAATGTCAAGAAGGGTTAGAAGCACTTTAAAGTTTGCATTTGGTTTGACTCATTAAACATGTTTAGCGAAAACAATATGTATTCACTCTCTTTATGTTTTTTCCCCCTGTATAATGAGCACGTAATGCAGCCTGGTTGTTTTCGCATGAAACCATGGTTAAAATTTAGCGTCATAAGTTTTGCTTTCGCTGGGTAAAGTGTAGGCTCGGTTTCCAGCCGTGGGGGTTTCGGTGAGCCCGCGATCCTCTGGGGGAGGCTTTGGAGAAACGACACCCCAACGGCTGAAACCGAGCCTAGGTTAAGTGTTCGAAAATACAAGTCATAATTCGATCGCCTTTGATAAACCGGCCTACTTTAAGCTCGCGAGCCGGATAATAGTACACTCAGCCTTAAACTAAACACGAATATTACAGCGATTCTGATTCACATGCGCCCTTTTCAAATTTGGTCTCGGCGAAGAAATAAACGTGTGTTTTGGTAGACGTCAATCAGATGTCATAAACGCGTGAATTTAGAACTTCCAGTGAAAAACACATCTAGTCGAAGTTGATCATGAGCAAGTCCTTTCAAATTCATTCCAAATTCACACCTGGCAAAGTGGTCTAACAGCAAGAAAATATTAATATATGATGAGCGAAAGATCCGTCAAAACAGCAAACTGAATGTACTTGACTCACTGTACAAAATCATACAGGACGTGACCAATACTCAAGGCCGAGGAGAAAGTCCATGTAGGAGAAGAGAAAGTAACGGGTCAAATTTGAAAATTAATACATAGTTGTTTGGACACTGAATTCTTCAAGTTTTAGTTTGATTATTCTTTTTCTTTCAGTCACAGAAAATCAGCTTTTTCGCCAGGTTGTGCAAGTCTAACCGGAGCAAAACATGTTTTCGCAAATAAAACTTTTCTCAGTAAGCCGCCTAAAAATTAAGTATCCAGAAATGTGGAATGGAACGTTGAAACTTTGAAACTTTGAATCTGCATATTTCGGCAAATCTGGCGTTTAAACATGAAAAACTCAGTCAGAATTCCGGAGACGGAGATCCGTAGCAGAAAATTATAGTTGTAATAATATACATGCAACAATTCTCGAATTTGTTTGACTGAGAGAAGTCAGTATATTTATGCTAAACACCAGTGCTAAACTCGTGTAATACCTGATCAGTGCCGTATCATGTAATATACCTCAGATGTGAACAAACTATATCCAACTAGAACTCATGAATTGGATGGAGTGACTTGAGAGGCGGTGGTCTTTCCAAACTTTTGCAACTACAATTTAATGTAAAACATTTACAGTCGAGAGCGGTTGAAAAACTGAAAGAAACTCCTTTGAATATAACAATACAAAAAGCACAAATACGCAGAAGAATATTATTAACAAGTATGGCTTTCTCGTGCCATTTGTTTGGTGGTATTTTTCCCAAACAACTGAAGACATAAAGAAATCGCTCCTAGAGCGAAAACAACATTTGCCACACAATATTAAGCTTTTTAACCGCAATAGAATAGCATGCACTGCAAGTAAAATCAAAGATTCCTCCAGAAAAAAACCTCTGATTTTTTAACGAGTCCTGAAACGACGTCAACCTTAGGGGCTGATCAAAGTCAGGACCCGGCTCAACCACAGTCACAGATCGAATTGGAAGTTTACCGTGTTGGTTTTTGTGGAGGGAGGAAAATCGGAGAACCGGCCCAAGAAACTCAACTCATATATTGCCCCGGCCGCGATCAGGAAACAAAGGTGATCATGAGATGCGAGGCGCTAAACCACTGTGTCACTCCGGCTCCTGGCCTCCTTCATATTTGAAAATTCTAGTTTCTTAATATCGACTCCGACCTTGTTTCCTTTAAACTTTAATAGTTTCATAGCTTTACAAGTAGGAAAGAAAACAAGAAAACTGAGGGAAAGCCGGAAACAGGAGTGAACTTCTGAGTCATGAATAGGTTACCCGTACAAAAAGCCAAAATAAGTACGTAAAATGCGAAAATCTTCAAAACGAGAATATAGATTTTGAAAAGCTATTGTTATAGTTTAGCTTCCACGAGCTTTGTTGGTAATGATTTTCAATTAAAACGAAGGAATGGAAACTTCTACAACAAAATATATCAGTATAAATGTTACCGGAAAATATTATGTTCTCGTTTTGATGATTTTCACTTCAATATCTGGCCGAAAACATCTCAATGACTGGCCGAAATCTTCCTGCTGAAAATGCGAACCTTTATGATGCCCATCGGCTGTCTTAAGTCAAGAAAATACCAAATAATCGCCATGTTCGTATACATACCTGCAGTACTATCATCATCATCATCATGATTGTCAATTTATTTCAACTCCGTTCAGAGTAACAGAACTATGCTAGTTTCTTCGAGAAACATCACAGTAGAAATGAAACAAGATTAACTATACTGGTGCTCTAACGGCAGATGTTCAAATCGCTAGACAAGTTACAGCAAGTACAATGTCAATACATTATTAAAAGTGCGTTAACGAATCAGACGCCGTCTAAATATATTTAGATTAACTGCAGACCTTATGTTATCATGTAGGGAGTTCTAGAATTGCCGAGTGAAACATGGAGTTTTATCACGCGGCGGTCATGTTGGTTAGAAACAATAAACACTGAATGACTCGCCCCGAGGGAAAGTTGGAATGCTGTGTTTTCGTTCTGCAATGTGATTGGTTCTCGTTGTTTAAGTGGCCCTGGTTACAGCAGTCACACAGTAACAGACCCACGTGGGTTAGCTAGAATACTGAACACTCACAACACGTATACTAAAGTTATGATAATTATTATTGCTGTTTCTATTATATGACGCTACGGTTAGGATCGAGGCTGCTGTGTAGAAATATTTTATTTCATTTTTTTCTTTAACACAATATTTAATCTTTGCATTTGCTCAAAGAGCTAGTAATCTCATCTAGGGAGCTTATGTGATATAATATAAACAAAATTTATGCACAACTAAGGACATTTAGAAGCTAAGTTAAAGACAATAAAAAAACAGCAAACGATAACAAAGACAAAAACAGAATAGAGCATGAGATTTTTCCTACCAAAGTGCTACTGTAGGTTCTCTTCTAATACACATCATTAACTGAGCGCAGCAGCATTCACTACCTGTTAGGTATACTACAGTCGAACCTGTATATAACGACCCCGTATTATAAGCGGCCACCCTGTATTAAACGGCCAGTAGTAAAAGTCCCGAATTTTCTCCCAGTCAAATACTGTAAACTTTACCTGTATTAAGCGACCACCCGTATTAAGCGGCCGCGGCCACTTTTTTACAGTCCCGTTTATGTTATTTCTTGTTATTTTAACCTGTATTAAGCGGCCAGGCAAATTTTTTTTACAGAACTTTACTTGGTCCATATTAATGAAAACGATCAAGTACATACTATTTTCGCAAGTGTTAGAACTGGCCCGTGTGTTATATACAGTATATAGGGCATATATATAACTTTAAATGCTCATCTTACAACGTTGAACAATATGGCTGTTGCCAGTTAACAGAATTTATCCCCAGTATGTTTCGTTCATGTTTTATTCTAGTACTAACAGTATTCTAGTACTAACAGTATTCAACATGCGTTATTACATTGTTCAATATGCAATAAAAAGTTGATTTGACCACGCCCACAACGTATTTTTTTGTGAACCTGTATTAAGCGGCCAACCTGTATTAAGCGGCCACTTACTCATTCCCCGAGGGTGGCCGCTTAATACAGGTTTGACTGTAGTTCTAAACTTTATAGTCCTTTGAATATAAGATCAATTGTGTAGGTGCTTTACGTCACTTAGTCTGACAGTACGGAATTGATAACTCATAATAGAGTTAACCAACCGAGTAGAGGGTATACAACTGATGCAAATGATAATTGAAAAAAGGGCCTTAAAAGGACTGATAATTATATAGCCACAAGATTATATGTGATATATGATGGGGAAAAAACACGATTCGAATTCATAAATATAATGAATATAATAAACATCGGCGTAATATTGTCGCTAAATATTGCAGCAATTCCAAGCTTTTCATTAACTTAAAAAACCATATCAAACAATTTATTGAGAAAAGTGTCGTTCCTGAGAGCTCCCTGTGATATTCCATATATGGTCAATATATTCCATATTTGGAAAGCAGGACGGATCGTCGAATACTAGAACACGTTCAGGAAGTGTAGCGAGCCGGCAGAAGAGAGGCGGATACAACGTAGGCTACAGAAAGTGCGATTAAAAAAATCGATAGCGAAATTTGAAAAGGATGAGCGTATGCCTCACTAGCATCTAGTCAGGCCCAAATATTACTCTGAACGACAACAATTGTTTGATATGGTGCTTATTTACGTAGCACTAAATTAGAGTGGACTGTTAGAGGTTTAAATGTAGGAATCCTACAAAGTCGTGCATTTGTGTGTTTCAAGCACAGGCCAAAACTAATCCAAAATGTGGCAGTTTATATCTCGAAATGTTTAATTGTGTTGTTTAATTTATGATGGCAATGTCACAATCGGAAAGTGTTAAAACACATGCTGTGTTTTGTAGATTAATTGTCCTTTGAATGTTTCACTCGTCCCTGACCAGCTTTAGTACGTATTTCAGTGATTAACAAAATAAATATTCCTATAAAGCCAGTCCTCTTGTTCTCTTCCTTATGAAAATATGTGCCAGGTTTTAAAACACAAGCGCGACTCGGTAAAAAAAAAATTATATCGAGTCATTTTCTTACAATGAAAAGATCGAGAGCTATGTTTGTGCAAACACTATAGTTTTCATAACATTAGTTATTCATAAACAGAGAAAAGACATGTCTGTTTAGTAATTAATGATATCCTAACCAGACGGTTTCACCTGTTTTACAGAACACCTTTTTAGAATATAACAAGTGTCACCCAGGAGCTTTGGTCAGTTGATGTTCAAGATGTTGTTATGTTTGAAAAAACACACATTCAGTACACATTGACAGAATAATGTAGAAAGCCAGATACGATTAACATATTAGAATCATAATCAATATTAAATAAATGATTTAATACTGAAAGAACGACTTTTCAAGAACTTCTGACAAAAGTTAGATCAGCAGCGTAACAGACTGAACCATACTGTAGTTTTATATTCGATGGACGAAACTGCTGAATTACGAAGCTATTTCAATATTGCTGAAGTATTGAGAAGAAGTTCAAATACAGTTCTCCTTTTTGATGTTTTTTTTTATTCTCAAGGTATTTTTTATTTCATGCGGACTCAGTGTCGTAATTAATAATGACTACGACACTTGCGTATATCGTATGTTGCTTATACTTATCACGCGCTATTGAGGACCGGGCTTCGGAGCCACGCTAAACATGAAATAATAATAATAATAATAATAATAATGGTCTTTAATTCATTGATAAAATACATATCATATGTTACAATGTAATTTAATAAAATACGGAATACTAATTACAATCTAAATACAAATACAATTGTGTATACACATTAAATACTGTTAATGATACTGATAATAATAATGTTGTAATCATATGTTAAATTAAGTTACTAATATAAAAAGGCAAGTAAAAATCTAAAAAGCAAATAAAAATCTAGAATACAATTCCTAACATTTGATCTATTTATTAATGTATACAACTATGCTAGCCTGCGAAAGCAACCGCCTGTTGCACGCCCACCCAACGGGCCCACCCAAACAAGGGAAGTCCGCTGGGTGAACACACAAGAAGCGGCCACCCCCGCAGGCTATAACTATGCACGCGAGGTTAAAATAGGTGACAATAAAAGGATTAGACAGCCAAGTTGTACTTAAAAATGAGACGATTAATGAAGCAATTCTTAAAACGTGAGGTATTAACTTTAGGGAGTAGACTATCACTTCTTTCTAAGATTATATTGGGTAACTTTAGCTTTCGGAAAGAGATCATTCATGGGATGTAGCTCGAGTTTTCTAACTTTGTTGAATATCTGCTTATCCTGTCTCTCTAACAGACTATGTACCTTAATATGCTCAGATATATATTTACGTTTGAAACAACGATCTAAAAAACACTGAATAGTAGTACGTTCTGCATCAGATGCAGCATAAACTGAAAGGCCATAGGTAATGTTAGGTAGAACGATACTGTAAAATAGGTGATCTACTTCTGTCTGGGTATATCCTTCTTTTCTCAGAGATCTAAGTACAAATAGGCATTTATTAGCCTTGTTTAGCTTACTTCTTACGTGAGAGGAGAATCTACAGTTCGATTGAAAAGTCACTCCTAAAATAGTGAGCTCCGTGCATTGGGGTATGTTTCTGATAATTGTATAGGGCTCTAAGTTATTTTTCTTTCGGAATACAAGTTCCTTACACTTAGTCGGATTACAAGACATAGAATTTAGATCAGACCAATCAAAAAATTGTTGAACTGTTTCTGCCGAGATGTCTGCACAACTTTATTAATGGGGATCAATATCGTCGAATCATCCGCATACTTGACCAAAGAGCAGCCATTGTTGTCATTACGGAGATCCAAGTCGTTTAAGAAAATGTTAAACAACTATGGGCCACTCACACTTCCCTGTGTAGTCCCTCTATTGACACACTTCCAATCACAGATAATACCGTTTAAAACAACACGCTGCTTCCTGTCTTTAAGACAATTGATGTACCAGTTGATGATCATAGGGTGTAGTGGCCACGTTTTCATTTTCTCACACAGGATGTAATGGCTAACCGAGTCAAAGGCCTTCGAGAAATCCATTGCAAATAGTCTAACTGCAGTAGAGTTTCTATCGTCCAGTTGTCTGTATATCTTATGCTGTATGCAAAATAAGGCATCGGTACAGTTACCCCCCTCCCGATAAGCAAACTGTGTAGTGCTAAGGTGCCCCTCTACATCATCTTTACAAAAGGTGCGAAATACCACTTTCTCAAATGCTCTATAGCGATCACGGGCGTTACATTAATGCCACGGTAGTCCGAGTTGTGCACAGGAATATCCACTTTAGGAAGGGGATTCAAGTTGGCTTCTTTCCAAAGGCGGGGCCATGTTTGCAGGCGTAAAGATAAGTTCCATAACTCTTTGACTACAGGTGCCAAGTCTGGCGCGTAATCCTTCCACACCCAAAAAGGAATTTCATCAGGTCCAGGAGCAGTTCTCTTCAAATTGGAGAGTGAACTCATAACCTGGGAAATAGTAAGCTGAGGTATATTTGTGTCCCTACTGACCACAATGGGTATAGGAGTTTTATAATCCTGGTCAGAACACAAGTTACCAAAGTATTCGTTGAGCTTCACAAGTGTTTCACGATCAAGTGTCGGTCGGGGTGAGTATTTTCGTCTAGAAAGTGTGTCCACTTTTTTCCACCATCCTCGCGTTCCAATTTTTCCCGAGGATCCCAAGTTCTTCCGGTTCAAAGAGATAATCTCGGCAATCCTCTTACTCAAAGTTAGGATTCTGTCACGATTAGATAGTCTATGTTTTTTCTTTATCAGATATTTTACAAGGGGGTAATCCAAACAGGATCTCTGGAAGACATGGGAACAGTTCTTAACGGGAGGCAGAGGTCCATGATTGAACGTATAGTATCGTTCAGCTTAGTAGTGGCAACATCGATATCACTAGTTGCCGTAACAATGTCGCTCCATTCAACTTCTCTGAGATGTCTGTGACATTCTCTCCTCCTATGTTCCCGACAGTCCCTAAAAACGCCCTTAAAGCGTACTGGCTTTAGCTTAAGGCCTGGTGGTAAGATAACTCCTCTATGGTCTGTGCGTATAAGGACATCAATAGCATAACATTGACGGAAAAGGTTGGGACAGTTTGTTAAACAATTGTCTAGGGTATTATTACCTCTAGTAGGAAAATTAACAAGTGCTGTAAATCCTGCTGTAATATTAAGCGCGTTCAGATCTAGTTGATTCAAGTCTCCCCCGCATACCACCACGCTGTCTGGGTTCTCATCCAGGAAGTTATCAGTAAGTTCCGTCACATAGTTAATAAGATCATGTTCAGTATACTTCGGTCTTGGAGGATGATAGATGCCACATATTAGCATAAGGTGACCAGAAGGAAGTTCGACAGTCAAGCTAATAATTTCAAAATGCTCAGCACGATTTATACCTAAGACTTTAATATTGCTTCTCGTATAAATAGCAATTCCACCTTTTTGACGCTGATCGTTTCCAAAGCAGTTTCTATCCCTTCGGTGGATGTGGTAGTCAGAAATACAAACGGCTGAAACAGCGATGTCACGCTTGAGGTGGGTTTCCGAAACAACACACACATCGATGTCATTAGCATGCAAATCCGTCTCAAGAGCCACTGAAGCGCGAATTCTGTTCTTATGTACCGATCAATTCGAAACATCACCATCCCCCCCCCCCCCCCCCCGGGCAACCCCCGGGATTTGACTCATTTTCGTGCCCGGGGAGTAGGGAATTTGACATCGGTAGCTGTCCTTGGGGTGGGGAATTTGACACCGAATGGGAGGGGTGGTGGGGGATTTGAACAAGTTGTCTCGATTTCGAATTCATGTTCCGTTCTCGGCCTCGATCGAATCATGGAGGACACTTTTATATTAGATACATTTAAAGGACAAAACGCCGCTTTTGTTAGTGAGTGGCTGAAGAAGAAGGGACTCCAAAAGCTGTGTGCTGTGTTTGAAGGTATTAAAATGTAAATGTCAATTACTTTTGAATATTTATAAAAGGCTCGACATGTTAAACAAATACCTGGGATACAAGGTCAAGGGCCGGCTGACTGATATTGAATGCTTTTAAGTTATTATGGAAGCTGATGTTTTATAGAGGTTGCCCCTCCCGTGACAACCACAGCTCGAACGTTGCTTTATTTAATACTGTGTTGTAGTCCATTTGAATTTTAATATATTTTATTCTCAGTCATGAGTCACACAAGAACTATAAGTTTTTCTACCCCTTTTTATATACGTCCTACTTCGAATTTCGTCGCTTGTTAAAAAAGTACATGCATGCAACGATGGGAAAACTTCAAGAACATATAAAGCATTGAAATCAACTCCATCCGAAATTGTTCACGAAGACATTTTAGTCGGCCCACAGGCTAACCATCCTCCCATTTTGTGTATTTGTCACTGATGTTTTAATAATCCATCATTTCTTAGCAAATTGTAAAATAAAATACCTTTTCACTTGATTCTGCTGTGAATGTGTTGATTTAGCGCGCGCTCATAATACAGCTCGGGTTTCCTGTGGCTCAGGATTGTTTATATATAGCTCGGGCTTCCTGTGGCTCATCCCGCCAACCTGAGCCACAGGAAACCCGAGCTGTATTATGAGCGCGCGCTAAATCAACACATTCACAGCAGAATGAAGTGAAAAGGTACCCTGGTTCCAGAGCTTTTCTAGAGAGAACAGGAGCGGCGATCAGCGAGCTGCGAAGCAGCGAGAAGAGAAATAATAGATGATTAAAACATCAGTGACAAATACACAAAATGGGAGGATGGTTAGCCTGTGGTCGGCCCATTCACTCTCCCATCAGTACTGCTATTTTCGAATGACCTTCGGAACTGTGAAAAAGTAATAACGTACTGACAACGTATCGTCGTATTAACCGAAACAACGTAGTGTAGACAATGGAATGCCTCCTTTGGACATTAAGTTTATTAAACGCAACAGTGAAGAGCAGTTTGCTCCAGGAACGTGTTTTTATATTTTTATATTTTAGATTAACAGGGCACAGCCTGGTTATTTTAGTAAGATACCTGGTTGTCATCAAGTAGCGCTGTTGTGCCTGATGGAGTGTTTTTTAACGATGCTGGCTATGAGGACCCAGGGGATACAAACAATGGGTAACTAATGAGGTGAACCAACCCAGAACGAGATAAAAACTTACATCACGTTGTGAAACTAAAAATAGATTTTAAATAATTAGCATGGGACATGAGCATTCGTTCTCTTACCTCCTTTATTTGTTACTCCGCGGAGAACTTCTCGCGAACTCCCCCAGATTCTACTGCATTATAGCTAAGTAGTCAGTAAGTTCGTACATGCGTATACCGCAAGTGGGCAAGCCATGCTAGGAAACGGGTTAAAAAAAACATGTTGTACCGTACTTATAAACTTACGCCCAAAGCACTTTGAAAAAGATTTCGAGATACTACTAAAGTACAAATTGTATAAAGTTCTGCAACGTTCGATTTACGCATCAGTCAATTGAACTTCGGGATTGAACTCCAACCACCAACCCCCGCGACTTCAGTAGTGGGGTTAACCGGGCCTAAGGCCGTGGCAAACCTCTTTAGCACCTCGCTTTCTTTGGATTGGCCAGTGAATTAACGCCTGGAGACAATCTACCGCTGATTTAACAGGGCACAGTTTTGAGCATAGAACTGATTCCTTTAAATAGCGTGGAGTTTTACATTTTCAGAGCTCTGAATTAGTATATAGGTATATATATCTCGGCGAATGTAGCGATCATGCATTTAAATGTAAACCACTCTCCAGTGATCGTAGCGATCAACTTATCCCTGTATGGATTGCGAACTGCTCAAAACATTTCTCAGACATTCATTGATAACGGTATGCAATTTTAATGTTTTTTTAACAGGAACCTAGTGTTTTTTGGCCGGGGATATGATTGCTATGTTGTTCAGTGCTATTTAACAAAAAGGTTTTGTAATCAAACGTTTGTTGAGTACGTATTGGTCGGCTAGGTTTCATGTAAGTAAAATAAAACCTATATTGAACCAGCAGTTTGTCTCTATCCTTTTTAGAACTTTGTTTCAACAAGGAACAAGTCGCATCGCAAAATAAAGGCTGTGTTACAACTGTCTATTTAAAAAAAAAATGCGATGTAAACCACTTTGTCCCGGGGGTAGGGGCATTTGATCGCCTAATACGACGATGGGGTGGGGAATTTGAACAACATTTTTGGCCCGGGGGACGGAAATTTGAACAAACCAAACTCCAAAAATTCAAATGCCCGGGGGTTGCCCGGGGGGGGGGGGGGGGGGATGGTGATCTTTCGAATTGATCGGTACATTAGTTTTAGTTAAACTGCAAATATTTATAAACATGAACTTAGGCACTGCAAAGGAATAGTTTCTACAAGACATAGTATGAGGCAGTAATCTCGGTATAGGTACCAGGTATCTACATGTAGCTTGATTTGCAGTGGAAGCCGGAAACTCCACTCGTGTTGCGAGCCGTGATCCGAACGGGAATGCTTGCAGTATAATTAAATTTACGTTCTTCCAGTATGCCAGATGTGCAAATGTTTTCAGTAAATTCAACATTTTGCCGATATCTTCCTCCACGCTTGCTTCGGTACTTAATAATGTTAAGATCCTTCAAAAGTGTTAATACGCTGTTAGAAGGCTTATAGCCGTACTTGTGGGGTGCGAGAAGTTCATTTCTGTTACAGTGTTCAGTTGTGCATGACTCTCTTGTACTTGTACCACAGGCAGCCCAGACTCGACATATATTTCCCGCCTTTTGGGTTACCTGTGGTATGTTTCATAAGCGATCTCGGAAGAGTTTACATAATTGCTCCTTGTGAATTCTCTTTTCCGATTCCTACGAAATAAACCTTCAATAATAAAAGATTGACTGACTTAATGAAGTTTTATGAGTGGTTTTGGGGTGATTTGGGGACTTCTAAAGCAGTTTATTAGGCCTCGAGGTTTTGACCGTTGGCCGCGTGTCTATCTCATAGACCCATGACGTCAGAAAATGTGACGTCACAGGAAACTTTAGTTCTTAATAACTCAGCAAATATTTATCGTAGAGACTTTAAAATTGCGGCAATCAAAAACACATATTTATGTTGTTGTGATAACATGCTTTATTTCAAACGTATATATTAGGTAACGCAGAATTTGACCTTAAAAGGAGTCGTTCGTTATGACGTCACACCAACGTCAATATACAAACGTGTTTGATCCTAAAGACGTTATTTCATTTTAATATTAACATACGAAAATTTCGTTAAATTTGACAGCGAATTAAACAAGATGTGCTGGTTTATATATTTTTGGCTCGCTTTTAGTGATCGATTTTGAGGTAACTTATGCCCGGCGTGAAAAGTGATAAAAGCAACATGCCAGTGGTTAAAATGGACGATATCAAGATTGTTAAAAAGATGTGGGCAAAGGGAGCTACGGAGTGTGCCACTTAGGTTTCTATGGGGGAACATGCGTGGTATAGTCAAGAAATTAACCGTTGGTCGGAGAACAACTTAGAGGAGGCCATGATTCTTCGAAAGCTGCGACATCCGAACATTCACATTTTTGTTGGGATAGCATGGCATCCTTCTAAGCGCCCGGTACAGGCAGTACAGGACAAGGGCGAATAATGTATCCATTAGTAACCAGAGCGGGATCAGGTGTATTTTACGACTCCACTTACAGAGCTCTGCCTCTGGCATTTAGCTTACTTCTCCGATACAGTACGGGCCAATTTTGAATTATTTATTGATAAGCATCGTTTTATTCCGTGTTATTGAACCGGAAATCTGCTTCAAAGCACGAGACGCAAAGCAATTGACAGCCACGTTTAAGTTAACTGGTTCATAAAACAAGTAAGTTCCGAAGCCGGGGACACAAAGCGATTCAGCCACGCAACGTTTAGATCATTTAACTAGTCACAAGCCGAGCAAGTTTAGCCCGCGCCACATCCGAACTAAACCTTTGATGCGACGCAGGCTTAGAATAATGCGTGATCATGATAGCAAGTTCAAAAGCCCGGAACGCAACGACGTTTAGGTTTTAACTAGTCAGTAGTAAGTTTTCGCTCGCTATAGCACGGGTCTCTCGGTTGGGAGTTAGCCGATTACCTCTATTGTTTTGACCAATATAGGACTGCACTTCAATGAACAATAGAGAATTAACACGAAAATTTAAGTCTCTATAAACGCCGTAGGGAAACCAATTCATTTTTTTTCGGTTAGGTATTCTCATTGGCTCTTCCGTTATGATGCAAATGCTGTTCTAACACTGCCTTTTATTGGGCCAACGGATTGAGCTAACAATAATAATAATAATAATAATTAAGTTCTTTTGCCAGGGAGCCCACTCACAATAGTGATTTTCAGTGAGGCCCTGCAGGAACATAGAAAAAGTAAAGAGAAAATATATATATATATATACATAAATAAATTAAAAATATAAAAACAATAATATATATAAAACTTCGGTTGTAAAGCTAGGGTTAAAATATTGGTTAAAATGTGTCAATAATTACTTATTACGTATAGCTAACTTAAAATTATTAAAAGATAAAGTTCTAATATTTTCGGGCAGACTGTTCCAATCATTAATACAATGACAGGCAAAGTGGTTTTGTCCCCAGGTACGGTTGGAATGTGGCTTTCGTAGATTGTTCTTATTGCGAGTACTATAATTATGGATGTCGGCAAAAGATAAAAAAATATAATTCCAGTCTGAAAGTCCGTTTAACCCCTTATAAGTAAAGATTAGACGATGTATGCGTGGTCTCGTTGACATCGTCTTCCAATCTAGATCTGCCAGAGCTTTAGTAGTCGAAGAATGCCTAGGTCTGTCTAGAATTACTTTGGCATGCAGCAGCGCTTTGGGTGACTTGGATCTTCTGCATTAAGGTTTCGTTGTGCTTATCGCCCCACACGACGTCCCCGTAGTCCAATATTGGCAGGATCATTGTCTTGACAAATAGTTCTCTTGTGACCATTGGTAGTAGGTGCTTAATTCTTCGAAGGATTCTAATTCGTTTATATGCTTTCTTGCAAACGTAGTCCACATGTTCTGCCCAGGATGGAGTCTCATGGATAATCACGCCCAAGTATTTAAAAGACTCTACCTTGTCTAATTCTCTATTGTTAATATTTAGAGGTACTTGATCAAAGGATTTGAGTCTCTTCGATCCTCCGATTAGCATAAATTTAGATTTACTAATATTCAGGGTAAGTTTATGTTCCGCAAGCCATTGCGCCAGTCGGTGCAGATCCTCATTCAGAAGTCTCTGTAGCTCGGATGCTGATTTTGAAGAGCAGTATAGCGCTGTGTCGTCCGCAAATAATGTAACGTTGGTATTAATCAGGCAGTTAGGTAATTCATTCACATAGATAGAGAACAATAGAGGGCCAAGGATGGACATTGAGGGACTCCCACGGTGACTTTGCGTATTGTAGCCGGACGAAGTCTGGCCAACCACTGTGTTCTGTCTACGAGATGAGAGGTAGGAGTTAAACCACGCTAGATGTGTACTCTTTATCCCCAAGCTCTTCAGCTTCTGAAGCATGATAACATGGTCCACCGTGTCGAACGCTTTCTTGAGATCGATGTACACTATGCCATTGATTAGACCATTGTCCATGTTTCCAAGAACCACGCCAGTAAATTGAGAGAGTGCAAGAGCATTTGATCTACCACGTCTGAATCCAAATTGATTAATAGCCATCAGATCATTGGCTTCTAAGTAATGGTACAGTTGTAAGTGTACGGCCCTCTCTATGACTTTGCTGACCGTAGGGAGGATTGATATAGGACGATAGTTATCCCTGTCTGTTTTATCACCCTGCTTAAATAGGGCAGCCACCTTTGCACATTTCCATGACATAGGAAACTGGCCATTTCTAAAAGATAAATTAATGATGAAGCACAGGGATGGAGCAATGACAGCAGCACCGTCGCGTAGAAGGCGAGCGCTTATTTTTCCAGTCCGATAGCCTTGTTGGTTTTTAACTGACTTAGCTGTTCTCTGACGAATTTCGCTGACTCTGGCTGAAGTTCAAATCTGGAGCTTGAAATAGTGCGCTGGTCATGCTTTGTTAACGAGAAAACTTTCGTTAATTTCTTGCCGATGCTTGAGAAATGCTGATTTAAGCTTTCAGCAATCCCCTTGGGATCTGATAGTAATTTACCGTCAACTGAAATAGCACTAACATCATCGTGACATTTAGAGGGCATGGTTTACTTAATCGCTTTCCACATTTTGAAGCTGTTGTTACTTGCCTCTTCGATGAGTTTGCAGTAGTATTCTGATTTTAGCCGTTTATCTTCACTGTTGGCATAATTTCTCAATTTCCGATACATCTGCCAATGATAGCTGGAGCTGGAAGCTTGCGCCTTTCTTCGATGATAGTCCCGATCTCGACGTACTTCAAGCAGTTTTGTTGTTATCCAAGGTGTTTGATTAACTTTTGCACGCTTTGTTTTTAGAGGCGCATGTTGATCTGCAACTCCTTTAAACATACGCTCCCATACAAATACTGCGTCATCGATGTCTCCTACACTTTCCATTGAATGCCATGGTACGGTGTTGAGATCACGCAAGAATGCATCCTTTTCAAAATTCTTAAATGAGCAACACTCCTTTCATAACACAGAAGACAGGACTGTGATCACTGATGCATGATTGTCAAACATCGCACTGCACGATCCTATGTGTATTGTTAACCAGAATCAAGTCTATTATGGTGTTGGAATGTTCAGTAACACGAGTGGGTTTACAAACAATTTGGCTTAGATTGTTCTTCGATGCAAATTCATCAAGTTTACGACGTAACAGGTTTTTCTTTGTTGAATAATCAACATTGAAATCTCCGGTCAGTATAACTTCTGAATTATCTAAATCCACATCCACAGGGATCTAGATGAACTTGTATGTATATTCGTAGTTTAATTTTCTCAAATTTTATCAATAAAACGATCAGCTAAATAACCTTAAATACATTGTGTAGGTAGAGCAATAGATGAAGTGTATTACTGGGTTGTTTTCTAGTAGGTTTCATCAATGGGAAAGCCATGATCTGAACATGTGCTATCGATCGCTTCGCTTCAACGCTAACGGAAAATGAACGGATTTTTAGGATTCTCTTCTAGCTTAGATACGTCCTGGTAGCATTGTGATACCCTTCCACTGTTTCTTTATCCAAATAAACTCCATTTCGAGCCGTTTTTATATAACCTAAACTCCGCGAAGACAACCCAACACTCAAACCTCAAACCTCCGAGACCCACAGAGGGCCAGAACTGAAAACGGCTAAAGAGGTCGGCTTACGCTTGCGACCCTGTTGGGAACCTCCGGCGACAAAACTGTTGGGGCCCTGAAGGCCAGCATAGACACATCATGGCCACTAAGCACCGAGCTGAGGAAATCTCGAAATATGTGGGTGTTACCAGCTGCCAACCCCTGGGCTGCGCGTGCGTAAAGGGGTTGCCGTCATGCCGAATCCAGGCAATAAAACGGTCGGTAACGCGAGTCGGACCCCTGCGTTAGTTCCCAGTATTGAAAGAGCGAGCTTGACTTGAAACGCTTAGATGATCGCTGGGAAAAGAAACAAGCGAGTAAAAAGTATCGCAGCCCAGAGGGTGACAGCCTTAAACCTCAGTAATCCGAGAGGGAATTAGACTCTCCTTTTAAAGCTGTCACCCTCGAGCGAGAAAATAAAAAAAGTCGTGGTGAAAGCAATAGAGGTAACCCCAAAATTGAGAAATGCGGAGTAGTATTACCAAAAAAGACAGGAGAAACAATATAAGCTGAAACACAGCTGAAACAATGGTAATAAACGGTCATTAACAAATGAATGCCAGGCCAGGGCACAACAGCAACAGATGGACAACCAGTGAGGATAATTGCAATGGAAAGTAAGATAATACCCAATTAGAGAGACGTACTTGACCAATGCACAAAATTTGAAACTGTTGTTATGAACAAGCCAAATAAACCAAGTGTGTACCACGACGTTTCGCACCTTTCTCTGCACATTTATCTGATAAGGGCGCCCTAGCTAGATTAGCTTTTCAGTTATTCTAGGGCGCCCGTACCACACACTTTCTGCTTATTTTCTTATTATTATATAAAACAAAAATGTAAATTGATTGGTACAAATAAATATATTGTTGTTGTTGTTGTTGTTGTTATTGTTGTTGTTGTTGTTGTACGCGGAAAGGGTCACCCTCCCTCCCGAGCCAACTTTACCGAGCGTTTACTATGGAAGAAAAGTTGTCCCGGGTGCCTGAGACAACTTTGTCTTGAGCGAGTCTGGGTACGTAATATTGGATTACACATGCTCTGTGTGTTCCGAGTTGGCCCGGTTAGGCGAGCCAAAGTGTTTATATGAGAAAAAGTTGGCTCGCCCCCCAGGGTCACCCTACCTTGTAAATCGAGTGCCTCGGGGAGGAGGGTCACCCCCCCGCGAGCCAAGTTTGCGGTTTCTCATGTAGACGGTTGACGTAGTCTGCGTGGTCTGCGTAGTCCTTCACAAAGGCGCGCAAAACCCAGGAACAACATGGCATCGTGTTTCACTATACCTACTGCTTAACATCAAATACTGGAAAATTACATTCTTAATGACATATATAAGTTAATTGTGTCAACAAACCTCAGTGGGATGCCAGGAAACTTTGAAACCATTTTTCACAGCGTTCTAAATGCAGGTTTTGTAGCATGTATTCGAAGCTCCTGTCCCTCTAGATTTTAATAGATCGGATTGAAAATTGGCATATGGCTAGATCAATATGTTGACAAAAAGGGTGTCTCAGTTTTTTAATGCATTTTTTTGTTCTTGAGATACTTTCATGTTCCTTTCTTCAACCCCTAAAAAGGTGTTCCAGATCTTTGCAGTTTATTATTTTCGCAACGGAATAAGGTACCTGTATATATGAAGGAAAGTTGGCTCGGCGGGGAGGGTCACCTTCCCTCCCGAGCCAACTTTACCGAGCGTTTATATGGAAGAAAAGTTGTCCCGGGTGCCCGAGACAACTTTGTCTTGAGCGAGTCTGGGCACGTAATATTGGATTACGCATGCTCTTTGTGTTCCGAGTTGGCCCGGTTAGGCGAGCCAAAGTGTTTATATGAGAAAAAGTTGGCTCGCACCCAAGGGTCACCCTACCTTGTGAACCGAGTGCCTCGGGGAGGAGGGTCACCCGCCCCCTCCGATCCGAGCCAAGTTTGCGGTTTCTCATGTAGACGGTTGACTTCGTTTTATAAAGAATGTATGAAAAGTTGGCTCGCGCAGGGTAGCTCGGGGGGGAGGGTGACCCTCCCCCCCGAGCCAACTTTCATTCATATAAACAGGCAGCGGATTTCCGTCCAATTCCCGAGGGACAGGAGCTCCAGGTATAGGTATGGAGAAATTGGATTAAAATCACAATAAATAAAAGAGTATTTAATAATAAGGAAAATCAAGCTGTTTTCTACAATCTATGTTTATTAAGCTTTCAGAAAAAAAATACTTTGTAGGAGTTTTCTTGAATTTAACGCGCGCAATTCACTTTTTTCACCATGGATTCAAAGCGAGGCAATCCTTTGTTTTTGCCAGGTTAGCTTCGTAGAGGGGACTAGTCAAAACGAGGCTAACCTGGCAAAAACAAAGGATTGCCTCGCTTTGAATCCAAGATGGCCACTAGGTGAAAATGAGTCAATTAAAAGTTTTCGGGAAGCGCTCTTGAAGGGCTCCTGATACCTTAAAATGCAGGAGAAAGTTACACAAGGTTTGTTCGAATGGGATTTTGACTGGTCTCGCTATGAGCTTGAATCATAAACAATCATTTCCCGTGCAAGGTGATGCAGCTGTACACTTTTATAGGTATCAATATTAAAATATAACTTTATGGGCACACTATATATATATATAGCCCTGATGCCCTGATAAAAAAAAAAGATTTTAACAGGGGCATGATATGGCTCTTAAAGTTTATAGGGGACAAGAATTGGTAAGTACAAAGATAGCTAATTTTAGAATAACTTAATATTCGAAATTGAATAGATTAGGACTTAAATATTTTCAAAAATAAAAACTGGGGCCGAAAAAAAATTCATGCAGCTTGAGAATCCCCCCATCCGCCCCGTGTTAATTACAACTGTTCAGTGCATCCTGATTGGTTAAAAGTGAAGGCCTTTGTTTCTTCTCTCGGGAAACTCTATGCTAAAAATAACTCTACCGTTTACAGTTTGCGTGACAATATAATGTGGGAAGAGGAATACTCCTCTGTAATATACTCCTGGCCCCGGTTGTTCAAAGGGTGGATAACTCGCTATCCACCGAATAACTTCCTATCCAGCGGATAAAGTTTATCCACTGGATAAGTTTGGTTGCACAATGCACGGATAGCGCTATCCAGCGGATAAAGTTATCCATGGTTAGGTAGGTTGCATAACCTTTTATCCACCGAATAAAAATGTAGAAAACAAACATATGGCTGCTCGTAGACTTCTAGTTCTCCTTTTAGATATCAACTTAGAGGATTTCAATCCACCCAGGAGTAGAAGAGCAAGCGTTTCACGTCTGACACGCTCCTCCGACAAACACCGAGTGCATTCACTTTCCCAGCGATTTCCTCCCAAACTCTTGTCCTGTTTTTGTTATATAAGTTGTCGAGAACTTACTTTTAATCACTCCGAGATTTCTCTCAGCTGCCTCGTTTTCTGTTCCTCTTAGTTGGCTCTGGCTCAATATTTTCCGCTATTGTTGTTGTGGCGCGAACGAGAACTGAACACTGAGGTCAGAGGGTCACATTTTACTATGGTAACTGGAAACCATTTAGCAGTTACACACTGGATAGTGACTTATCCATTGGATAGTTATCCGCGACGCTATCCAGGCTTTCTTTTTATACGGTGGATAGCTATCCAGTGGATTTTCTCCGCTGGATAGCACTTATCCACCCTTTGAACAAACACTTAGTAGTGTTGACGTAACGATTACATCATCGGTCACGTGATATTAAATACATGCCATATCTCCCTCATTTCTAATGCCAGGCAGTTCAAACCTGGACAGCCATGGTACAATACAATAATACAATAACTTTTATTTAAACACGATATACATTAAAGCGTCGCCGCTTGTGGGGTCGTGTGTAACATAAATATAGAAATTATATACATTGAAAACAGTGGCTAAATCATTTAAAAATCATAAAAATGTCTAAAAAGTTAACAATGCTAAAAATGTAACTATATCATAAAATGTCTAAAAAGTTAAGAATGCTAAAAATGTTACGATATCAATAATATATGTAATCCTTAGTTCCTTTAGTGAGAGTCTGTACTGATGTAAAGTTAAAATCTAAGTTATGTAGTGAATCTATCTTTCTAGTCTTATCCATATATGTGTTTGTAGTACATGTTGCTACGTCGATGTTCTCAGATATGGTGTTCCATATGATGGCACCTCTGTGAGCCACAGAATGTTTCATGTAGTACGTGTTGAAACGAGGTGTAATAAGCGTGTTCTTACTTCTAAAATTGTACTTATTAATTCGCTTATCAATAATGTGGGACATACTTGGAGGCGTTAACTCGTTATATATTTTAAATATTAATTTACCTATATTTAGCTTATATGTATAAAATAGAGTATCCCACCCGACCTTTGCGAGTACTTCTTGTGAGGGCATATCTCGCGGCAGATTACATATTATTCTTGCTGCTCTACAATGTAGTATTTCAAGTGAATTAAACATATCCTTACAATTAAAACCTCCCCACACTGGCAGTGCATAGGTGACAGAGGGTTGGATTATCTTGAGATAAAGGTCTATTAGCATCTGTCTGGGCAAAAAACAACTTCTTTTCAGTAAATTGAGCTTATTTATAAAACCTTTTTTTACTGCCAGAATCTGTTTTGTCCAATTCAGTTTATCGTCAATTATGACTCCTAGTAATCTTGTGTGTGATACCCATCTTAGTCTATTTTCGCCTATATTTAGTGTATTCATAGGTCCAATAAATGTTCCTCTGTACATTATCATGGCTTCACACTTCGTTGAATGTGGCGTAAAGGAATTTACCGTGCACCATGTACTCAGCTCTTTCAGCGCGTTGTTGAGTGGGTAGTGGGTTCCTATCAATCACATAGTGGTGATGACGTAACGATGACGTCATCGGCCACGTAATTTTTAGTATGTGCCAAAATAGCTCACTGACCATCCGCGAGTTGCCCTTAGGGGCCCTATGTTTGGTATAACGCGCATGCTCTGTGTGCTTGTGTTAACTCCGCTGTTCGGCTTAATCGCGGTCGCAAAATAGCAGATATCTCATTATGCATAGCTTTTGCATGGCATTTAGAAATGGCCAACACTTACAAGAAATGTATGGGACCAAACATAAAATGTTTTATAGCCTTACCTCTATGAACGGTTTCACTTCCCGGTCTTCGTGTTTCAAACTCAGGGCTCATAGAAACCCATTAGTTTAAAAATTTGATGAATCCAGTCAATGCCCAGTCACGTTTCCTTCGGTCCCAAAAAAATACGTCCTTTTAGCCATAAATCACCACAGGCTGCCATACGTACATTCCTTGTAAATTACCGAGAAGTGCATCCCAAACTTCCATGTAGTACTCGCTAACCAACAACGAAGGCGAAATCCCGGTCTTCGAATCAGTTGCTTCCACAGATAATCAGGCCTTGATATCGCCGTTTTTGAAGGCTGTTTATCGTAGTTTGGTTCGGTCGAAACTCGCTAACTTTAGGCTACAAGAAGCCGTCATTACGTTTTCAGGTCAAAACACACAGAAGACGAAGACATTTTGTCCACCAACGGCTAACTATTCAAAGTATTACCGCTGTTTAGACCAAATGCAGGCTCTAATATAACAAGAGCCCATCTGGGCTTTCACTCGGGCCACATGAGATTGAAGATGAAATACACTTTCATTTGAAATCCTCTTAGTAATAACCAAAGGGAAGAATTATTAGCTGAATTTAGCAGTCTTTAGGAGTGGCCGGTAGCGCGGTGACTTTCATTCTCTGCTCCCCTAGTATATATGTAATTTAATATTTGTATTTTTCTCGTATGTTGACCTTTTAATTTAAACACTATATACTTATTCGTTTAACATACTGCATTTGAGCAGGCATATATTCATTGTTTTGAACCCGAGAATTAACCATACTACTGTACTTCATGGTCCCTTTCTTTAGTAGTGGGTTGTCGGTCAGGTGATTGTAAACTCTCGTCATTTAGCACAGAAAATGTATTCTGATGAATAGCGATCGGATTGTCATGTAAGAAAGATGGCTCTTGAACAAACTGATAAGCTTCAGTAGGTTGGGTAGTCTTTCATTGTCTTCTTTTTTGTATTCTTGATTTTTTTTTTTAAGTTTGAAAGTCGGATCTCAGCTTTATTATATCCGTTTTCAACTCGCCATTTTCAACTTCTAGGTCAATAATTCGTGATGACAGCATCTTGATTTCGGTCTTGTATATATTATCTTGCTGCACTAATTTGTCTTCCAAATGACTGAGTTTCGTTTCTTGATTCGTGTTTTGATGTGACGAGAGTAATAATTAATTACGCATATCAGTTAGGTCAGCCTCCATGTTACAAATTAAGGTAATTAAATCAGCGAGAGAGTTCTTTTGCGGGCTAACAATCCTCGTGAAGAATCTAAAGAATTCCGTCTCTTCCGGTTTGAATTTGTCTCATGTGTATGTTGCTTTTGGAGTTTCAAGGATACGTTGATCCAAAACTACAGGCCTAGGGGTTTTTCATTGACTTGTGAACTTGCAGGCTCTGTAAGTTGTTTTGTTTTCTTAGTATAACATAAAGTGTTGAACATGTTCTCAAGCATGTCGCGCGTGACCTCTGTTTCTTCATTCATTAAGTTCTCTACTTTCATCTGTAATCTTTGCCCATGCCTTGGCATATAACTATTCCTGTTGTTAAGTAGACGTGGATGGTTATAAGTAAAATCCTTCGACAGCTTGTACCGTTTCCGCTAGGTCAATATCCTCGCTGGAACGAAATAACTTGATCTCAATACTCTCTGACTGTGTCTCTGCCTCATTTAAGTGGTCGATCCAACTTACGGAAAATTTAAATCTCTGACAGTTTTTAAGAGACTCATAATATTGGTCTTGAAGTGCCTTCAAATGCAGCACAGCGAGCCGATGGCTTATAGATTCCAATATATATTTCTTCTAATTTCAGCTTTCAGGATCCTGGCCCCTTCACTGACTTCAGGTCGTCGTACGTGTCGTATATAAAATCACTGGCCATCTGGGTAAAAACCGCGGTCCTTCGGCTCCGACAATAGCGCCAGTTGAAATATCCTGAGCCTGTTGGAAGGCTTTCGCACGAGTGAAGTTAAATAAAACATTAAACTGCTTACATTTGAGAGATGGGACTCCAAATGAGAGAGAAAGTTCCTCGCGGGCCCTCCACCATCTTGATTTACTGTATTAAATTATGTAAATAAATTAACCTGGCGATTGTTGCGTGACCAGCACAGTGCAATCTGATTGGTGTGAATTTGACCTTTAACGCATGCGCAGAAATTTTGATAAGGGAATAAAAAAATTAAAAATAACGACTTGCATTTTAAGACTCGGTGCTGCCACAGGCAGCCCGAGTAATAAAACGAGGGATTGAGCTGCATTTGGATTCCTTGTGGTCGAGTGCCACACGACGCCATCTTTGTTATTTTTGGTATAGTGCGCATGCTCTGTGCCTTTGTGTTAATTCCACTGTTCGGTTAATCGCGGTCGCAAAATGTCTTGATTTCTGGTATTGCGTTCAGCATACCGTGAACATCGCAATCTATTTCGGTCTGGGAATGCTCTTTTTCATTTGTCATTTGGAGCGATTAATTTCGATCAGCCAAATTTCATTAAATTTCGGGGAAAAAATCAGTTAATGGAGGTACTAGTTCAACTTTATCACGCGGCTGATGGCAAATAATTTGTCCAAATAAACAGATCGAGTTCACTGAAATTGCGATCTGGCACTGAGCGATACTGACAATGTTCTGGACCCGGTTGTTCAAAGGGTGGTATATATATATATATATGTCCTCTTCTTTACCACGTTTAATTTGCGTCATCTATAGACTTGATTGTAGTTTGCGAAAAGCGACCAGGCCCTTATCAAGACCGAGCATTGGCCTAGTACATCGTACATTGTGTGTGACGACGTACAAGAACCTCTACAATAGAATACACACCAAGTGCTAGTGAGCAATGGCTTTTGATTGATCTTATACGTCACTCCACAAGACCTCGTACATCAAACTGCGCGGTCGTGAAAGAAAATGCGCCGGACTTGAATCTCGATTTCAAAATCAGGAATTCTACCGATTTACCTTTTTCTTTCGTCCTTAATTTTATCTACACTTCGAAAATGAATAAAACTAAGATGGGGTTAGGAGATGCAAGTGATACTCCATAAAACTAATCCAACATGCTCTTTATGTGTCGTAAACAAACTCGACTTTTATTTGCAGTAAAGTTGTGTGAATTACAAGAACAATGTATTATACATAGGCAAGAGATGTGAGGTAAGTGAACGAATCTCCATGCCTCATGATAATTATTTGAAATCTATTTTTAGTTTCACATGTGTCGTAAGTCATTTTATCTTGTTCTGGTAGGCTACCCTTATTACCATTATTTATGGGAAGAGCGCCCAATCAGGTGTCTTTCTTAAAATAACCAGTCCTGTTAATCTAAAAATAGATTTCAAATAAGTATCATTGGAACAGACCCATGTATGGGGGATTCGTTCTCTTACCTCATTCTTTCTTGATGTCCGATATATGTGAACTATAATATACAGTTTTAACATAACCCAGTCACCGTCTATTGGGGAAACTCGCCATCTGATTGGCTAGCCAGGCACGGTCTATATTAACAATAATCTATTTGTTCGTCCGCGAACATCATCTGTTTCACGAAGAGAACAGTTCCCGCGAGCGAAGCTTATGCTCACAGGTGGTGCATTCGCTGATATTTGTCGTCTGGCGGAGAGAAAATATCGGATCACGTGACGCAGTCCACCAATCACGCGAGAAAGAAAATATTTGATGGGTTATAATGATCGATAGTCCGACCTGCGCGCGCTGCAGACAAAACTCACTTAGAAAACTTCCTTTTGTGCTAGTTTTTCTCAGTTTTCTCGATCACTAAGTTGATAAAACGGTGGCTTGGTTAATATGCTAAAACAATTGGACTGGTTCGATCTTGGTTTCTATCGACATTGTAGCTATAGTTGACTCAGTCGCGCCCCTCATCAACTATCAGCCGTTATAGTTCATCGCAATTTTTTTGCGCGCGCTCATTGGCTAAAAGTGATCACGTGACGTGCCAGTTGTCGTCCGCGGATGCATATTATTATTATCAGGGGATAGTGCCCGCTGAGAGTGGAAGACAATTTTGTAATGAACAATAACGAAAAATAGAGTGTGTATGTCTCGGAACTATTATACAAATAGACTGTGTCCGTCGAGGAACTATTATACAAATAGACTGTGTCCGTCGAGGAACTATTTAACAATTAGACCCGCAGCCCGAATGGGCTACGAGTCATTAGTATAAACCAACCAGTGGACTATCACAAATCCTGCATTCTGATTGGCTACTCTACTATAGGTATATTTGTGATAGCCCATGGTAGAGAAAAACCGCACGCATTTTCATGAAATAACAACATTTTTTTCAACTTCAATTTGTTTCTTTCTATTATTTTCTACTGTCTGACTAGTTAGTTTATACTAAAACAATTATACCTCTCGCCCTCATGGTCTACGAGTTAAATAGCCCATTCGGCTGCGCCTCATGGGCTATTGACACGTAGCCCATGAGGGCTGCGGGTCTAATTGTTAAATAGCCCATTCGGCTGCGCCTCATGGGCTATTTAACTCGTAGCCCATGAGGGCGAGAGGAAAATGCGTGCGGTTTTTCTCTACCATGGGCTATCACTAATAGACCTATAGTAGCGTAGCCAATCAGAATACAGGATATGTAATAGTCCACTAGTTGGTTTATACTGATATACAAATAGACACTCACCGTATATGCTAGTTTTAAGAACATCAAATTTCCTAGGGAAACTATCAGCCGATAGGTCCGAGACAGACACAGTCTATTTGCGTTATTGTTCAACACAACATTGTCTTTAGTGCTCAGCGGACACTATTATACAAATAGACTGTGTCCGTCGAGGAACTATCAGCTGATAGTATCCCGCGAAAATGTGATGTTCTTAAATCAAATATAAGCCCGAGAACGAAGAAGTTTTAAGAACAACTATGAGTTGTCAGTATATTATTCATATGCAATTTGCTTACTTACTCTTTTTTTATTATACTGAAATATCATCAACTGAATTTCTGAAATCACTGAAACTGTGTTTCAAAACTACTCTCCTTTTGTGTGAAAACACTTCGTTCCATCAGAAGAGCCCAAAATATAACAAACCAAGAAGCTTCAATAAAATTTTAAAATGTTCCCGACGTTGCATTTTCGTCATAATTAAAGTTTTGAGAGTTTTCACTGAGATGCAATTCAAATCTGTTAACAAAAATGAGAAAATGATATTCTTCAAGTTTTGATAGATTTTGATGTTTAAAGTGCCTATGAAGCTTATGAGGTGGACGATTGAAACAATACCACAATTAGCACTTTCTGCATTCCTTGCCTGCCTAGTTGGACTGCCTAGTTCTTATCCGGACAATTACTTAACACTGAGTAAGACAATAGTTCACTATATTTAATTTGTTCTTTGTTCTGAGCCTTGTTCGGGATAGATACTCAGTCTTAACTGCTATAGATTTTGCCTCCACTACACAATTCAGACACACACTGTCATATAGGATACTTGGGGATGTCGGTCAGCCGAGCCCGACAGCGTTTATTCATATAATTGCTCATAATAGCTTACAGGCATTCGTTCTTCAACTTTTGATCTCTATTTATTACTATTATTAATTATTGCGACACTGCCGGATACGAAAACCCAAAACCACTGTGTGGACTAAACGGGAACGTATACTCCCACCAATGCAGTGCCGCCAACTCTGGGAGCTGAGGTCATCTAAATACATAATTGCTCATAATAGCTTACAGGCATTCGTTCTTCAACTTTTGGTCTCTATTTACTACTATTATTAATTATTGCGACACTGCCGGATACGGAAACCCAAAACCACTGTGTGGACTAAACGGGAACGTATACTCCCACCAATGCAGTGCCGCCAACTCTGGGAGCTGAGGTCATCTGAATACTTTGTCAGATATGATAAATACAATCTTATGCCGATTTAAATTAATCTCGGACGATTCTAACCTAGCCAGAATGGTTTCCCTTAATGTTCGTTATGCCTCCGGCTTCTCGATCCAATCATTTAAAAAAGAAAATGAAGCAAGGTAGCAAGGCTGACCTAGAATGAATTCAACCTCTTAACAGTCACCTACTTATGGCACACTACATTACCCATAATTCTCAGCACTACTCTCCCCAGGCTTCTGTTCCGTGCCAGCAAAATATTCATTTCTGTGAATTTCGTACCTCAACTAACATAAATTACACTTTCCCATAGGTTTATACGAGAACAATTCCTATAGACATTACTGGAACAAAGTAATATTGAGAAGCATGCAAACATATTGTACCTGTATGTGTCATACCTGTATGTGTCGTGATCTGCATCACCAACATCACTTATTATACAAAAGCATACTGGTAGAGACAAATGACCTATTTTTAAATTCTAAGTTATATTTGAAGCTTATCAAAGCGATTTCACAAAAAAAAATCTAAATTAGAAAATAGCTTAATTCACAAGGACAAAGAAATTCAGCAAATGTTGATGATGACATCACATCATTAGCATATTGGAAATACAAACCTTTTTATCTCGTAGACACAACACACAAATCAAGAAATATTCTACCGTTGGACTATATACACTTCATGCACAATCGATGTCAAAGATAACTGGCTAGGGCTTATGCGCACTTTAAGACCCTGAGTGTTAGTCCGGCCGGGGTTTGAACCCACGATCTCCCGCACGACAGACCGGAGCTTAATCACTGAGCTAACCCGGAGGCGGTATATATACACCTATAAGTGTATATATACCACCACCTATTTAAATTAATGTATTGTATATTGTGCTGTGTGTGTGTGTGTGGAAAAAATTAAACCTTTGAAACCTTTGAAGTCTCAATAAATGTTGTCGTATTTGAATAATCGGTGAAAGATAAAAAACAAAAGTAAAAGGTTGCCTAGGCAGACCGACGATTCAACTTTGCTGAGATTTCTCATTTCAGATTTCATCCCGATAACGTTTATTAAAACAGGCCGCTATATTAATATTTAGTCATACTATTTGGGTGTTTGTTCTGTTTGGGATAATGGGATCCCTGTGCTTGGTACTGCTTGTGACGTCATCGCTAATTCTTCGAAAAATGAGCCATGACGTCACAAACCCGTACAAACCACAGGAACCATTAACACAATATAATCAGAAAAAGATACTCAGCCAGAACGGCTGTATTACAAATTTGATTTTACAAAAAAACGGATAACATAGACAAGCAGTACATAACATAAATAAATAAATAAAAATAAAAAAAGCAATTTGACAAAGATACATCACGAAAACAAAGTAACTTACCCGACGAGAGACTGCGAAATTCTTCGGGTGACCGAGTATACAGTTTTGAGTGGCGGATACGTCTGCAGACTAATTATGTATTCATAACTCAGATAATTCTTGAATTCTGAGTCAAAAGAAATTTTCTGCATTTCGATTGGCCTGTTCCCTATACCGCTCTGTATTTCATAGAAAATGCTGACCTCGGATTGGCTCAAATGTAATATTTTAAAGATAATGACCTATATTTACATTACAGGATATATATATATAGACACGGGATAAGTGCATGCTGTTCACTTTGGTATAGGTTTGAACTGAGGTCCTTCTTATGTTGAAGATATAAGACCAATCCCACACTCCGATCAGCCATCAAAGTGGGCTTTGTATCTTGTGGTTCTAAATCAATAATAGTTGCATGTTGGGCTGCTCGAGTCCTTATCTGCTTTAATAACACGACACGCTTTAGGGGGGGTGGAGAGGGAGAGGGGAGGGGGGAGAGGCGGAACACTTTTACCTCCCGTTTCGCCACAACGTGCCGCTGTGATCATGATGAGTTTCGAGAAGGTTTTGCAGTTGTCTATACGGTTGCGTATCTTGTATTTAATGATATGGTTCCTTTATCCTCTCCCAAAACAACATTGTTGTGTCTCTGCCGTGTCTTTGTCTGGTAGTAGTTCGCTGCCGCGGAGCTTGGTCATACGCACGCGATAGTCGACGTGAAGACCGCGCAAGACCTCTTCATTCTCCCCTTGTTTGATTTTATAGACATCGGATAGTAACTAGTCCCCGCTATAAAACTGATTGAGCTTTTCGAGGATGTTTTGGAATTTTTCTCAGGGACTGTATACTCCGAATAATATTGTTTTCGCCTCATCCATACTAAGACTGGCAGTGGCGTAGCTGCCTTAAGGCAAAAAGGCACGTGCTTACACAAAAAATATCCAAGTTCATAAAGTTCATGACCCCCCTAGACTGGCGAATTTGTTCGGATATCGCTTCTCTTGCATTATAGACCCAGTTTCGGATTACTGACTCACCTTCAAATCGCCAAACTCTCAAACGGTAGTCCTTTACCCTTTTGGCCCTCGGAAAACCCATCAAATGAGGAGAATTGTGGGCGAGAAACGTAATGCCTCGTCGGAGATATCTCGCCATTAATGTTAGACCTTTTTTAAACATAGTTTACCATCACTTTCTATGGTCATGCCACATGCATATCTCAGAGACGCCTCCATTCTCGATAATTCAGCCTTATAGCAAGAACTTTCTACCTTAAAATTATGACTGTTTTTGTACTTGCTCAGCAACCCTTCCACTTCTAGATCCTCTGTCGGCTCCATATTTCGGAAGATTGCGAAAATTCGACCCGACAGCCCGTTCTGCATGTGTCATGATTTTCTCCTCTGTTGTAAGTGCCATTATCGCTCTTGTGATATGCACGCTCAGCTTTCAATATTAACAATTATTAATATTTACTATATATATTTCGAAGTTCCGTCGGGGATGGAAATTATGTAGCAGACCAATCCGCTCCACACAATAATACAGTACCAGTCCGGTTCTATACGTTCAGAGAAGCTTTGGACACACTTTTAGGTCGCTTGGAAAACTACAAAACCCAACTCTGGAGCTACGTGAAGGACTCTATCGTTACCACAAGGCCAAAGGGACGCTTAGGGACCATACTGCATTTCTGCCGGTTATATCCTTAACACATCAATCAAACATAAACTAAGAGTATAAAATACAAAACGATAAGAATAATGATATAGAGGATATGACATGGCCGCGCGGAGATACGGATTTTATCTTCGAGTGTTGATGAAATATCTTACGAGTGAGCGCAGCGAACGAGTAAGATATTTCATCAACACGAGAAGATAAATTTTGTATCTCCAAGCGGCCATGTAATGTTCTGTTTAATATATAAATATCGGTGAAATACCAGTTTCAACTCTTAACAGAAAGGCTAGAAATCTTTGAAAGCAAGTCATATTTTCAAAAGTGATATCTTCACGTTTTAGAAAGAAATATACACTGGTATTTCTTCGATAGTTATATATTAAAACTATATGCTACATTTACATGAAGAGATGTTGACCCTAGTCATTAGGGCGTAATGGGCTAACTTCGTTGACTAATGTACTGCAATTCCTTGAGACTGTAATATTGCTGGTCTAACGGGGAGCATGACACTACAGTCAAATTTAATTGATTTTATTAATGATGACATTAACACTGGAAAGTGAGATCATGAGACGGTTAGTGGAGCCGAGAAAATAGCTATAAAGGATTTATCAATGATTTCAAATGTAAGAGGTTTTAAGATGGCTATGTTAAACGTTGTTAGCCTACCAAAATACATTGATGAAATACGCCTTTTATTAGCGGATAAGTGCCTTGATATTCTGGCATTAAACGAAACGCGGTTAGACTCAACTATTTCGGATGGTGAAATAAGTGTCGACGGCTATGATATTGTCCGTTGCGATCGAGCACGCAACGGAGGAGGTGTTTGTATATATGCGAGGAGATCTCTTTGCTATCATGAAAGATCCGACTTAATCTCGGAAAACATCGAAGCTGTCTGTATTGAGATCACGAAACCCAATAGCCGGCCTTTCATCATTGCCACAATATATAGACCACCCAGTGCTCCTGCCGAAGTATTATCCAAAGTTGAACACTTCATTGAGCTGGTTGACAATGAAGACAAGGAGTTGTATGTTTTGGGAGATCTAAATTGCAACTTATTGTCTCAAACTCTAGATCAACCTGCTAAAACTTTGTCTTCAATTTTGGAACTATTTCAGCTAGCTCAAATAATTAATGAACCGACACGCGTTACAGAGAGTACACGTTCGTTATTGGATGTGTGTATCACTAATACCCCAGGGAAAGTCACTTGTTCCGGTGTTCTACACGTCGGACATAGTGACCATAGTCTAATATATGTGATACGGAAAATCAATACAGTCAAAAAAGATAGAACCCATAAGCAAATTGAGATCAGGAACTTCAAACAATTCAACGATCAACGGTTTCTGGCTGATCTCAATTGTCAGCCGTGGCAACAAACATATACCAAGCAGAACGTTGACGAAATGTGGGTGTGTTGGAAGGCAATGTTCTTAGAAGTGCTTGATAGACATGCCCCGGTAAGATCAAAACGAGTTAGAAAGAAAATTAGCCTTCCGTGGATATCCAAAGATATCAGGGCTACCCTTACCAAACCAAACATATGGGATTCATATGGGTATCACATGGGATGTACATGGGTCTGGTATGGGAACTATATGGGTTTGAGTTTTTGTTACATGGGATAAATATGGGTTTACCTACCATTCAGAAACCATATATGGGAAAAGTAAGGGTTTAAAATGATATCATATGGAAAATACATGGGCAGCACATCCCATATGAAACCCATATATGGAAAGCATATGGGAAACAGATCCCATATGAAACCCATATGTATGGGAATTGTATGGGCAGACAGGATAATAGCCATACGGTTCCCATGATATGGCACAGATATGGGTACAAAGTGGAATTTGTATGGGCGAAACATGGCACACACAGGTAGAGGCCCATACTATTCCCATCATCTGGTAAATACATGGGAAGTATATGGGGGATGCATGGGCTAAAATGGTTCTTTATTCGCGTAGATCCCATATGAAACCCATATACATGGGAATGATATGGGCAGAGACTGTAACAACCCATACGGTTCCCATGATGTGGCACAGATATGGGTACAAGGTGGAATTTGTATGGGCGAAACATGGCACACATAGGTAGATGCCCATACTATTCCCATCATCTGGTAAATACATGGGAAGTATATGGGGGATGCATGGGCTAAAATGGTTCTTTATTCGCGTAGATCCCATATGAAACCCATATACATGGGAATGATATGGGCAGAGACTGTAACAACCCATACGACCCCCATGATATGGCAAAGATATGGGCAGTATATGGGATTTGGATGGGCAGAATGAAGATACACAGAGACCACACAGACATGAACCCATACCTTTTCCAGCATCTGGGATACACGTGGAAAACATATGGGGTATGCATGGACAAATGTTTCATTCAGTCGTATGACTGCATGATCCTATATTAAACCCATATGTATGGGAATTATATGGGCAGAGCGATAATAGCTGACACGATCCCCATGATATGGCAAGGATATGGGCAGTAGATGGAATTTGTATGGGCAAAAATAAGTCAAATTAACAGGAATATGCGTATCACTTTCATTGTTTAGATTTATTTAATAAGACTGCATGGACTATGCTTTAAGAGCTCACTAAGGCACATGGGAAATATATTTAATGCGTAAGCCCATCCGACCAGCGTAAGCGCAAAATTTGTTCAACACAAACTTAGATCACGGACTGATATGCTAACCACTGCGTAGCAAATTGAAAATCGCTTTGTTTGGTATATTATATGTTTGAAACATTTTAATATCTTGAAACAAGTCAAAACAGCGAAGAAAAATTCTCTAGACCACGGCGCATGATATACCGACTTGTGCGTTTATACTTTCGTTTGATACCAAGCGGATATCGAGGCGCCGGTATAACCGGACTTAATTTTCCAAGGGAACTTGCGGTGCCTTCATCCGCCTGCATGGGAGGCCAGCTACAGGGACCCAAAGCTACGAGGGAACACCGTCGTGTATTGCGGCTAATTGAAATGCCTTCCGGCACAACTCGGTAAAATGAGGTCGAGGATGAGGAGGGTCACAAAAAATTGACGTAACTCACGATTGTCAATTCTCAGGTTCAAATTTGGCTAGAGTGCGTGAGATGCATGTTCTAGAGCAACTCTCAGGAAGGGGGGGGGGAGGAGACACAGGGACAAATATACCAATGTATCATTAAAATATCAATAAAATATTAAAAAAACACTCATGTTCCCATGCGCTCACATACTCGTTTGGTATTATTTAAATTAGATAAATAATAGCCTCGCCATCCGAATCACAGGTAGCCCAAGCACTGTTTATGGCTATTTTATAAGTTTGTATGGGAATTTTTAAATCTAGCTTTTCGATAAACACACTGTAATAAAATGAATAAAACTTACCTGACGTCTATCTGTCTCTTGGCTGCGTCTGTATGTTGGGTGCATTTTAAACCCTGCTGTCAGACTAAGAGCTTGGGCTTCCTGTGCTAGAACAATTGATCGATATTTGAAGTCCCGGATAGTGACTTCATTCCTGATTGGCTGAAACTTGTATTTCGAAATTATTGTCGGTTTCACAGTTCGTGTGGATGTGAACAGAGGCGAGAAGACCAACATCATCCTTCATACCTTTAAATCAGCATTTATAACTAGATTCTATTGCTAGAAAGACTAGAGTAACTGCTGCTACTGAGAGACATAAACTAATTTGTGGATAAATCGGCGAAGAACCGCTGTGAAGCTGGGAAGGCCGAAGCCGAAGGTAAGCATTCATACTGCAACGTGTCTAGTTCATGTCGTGTACAATCTCACAAAGCTTTCATTGTGTTCGCTAATTCTTCTCATTCTGGCGAAGAAATAGCCGTTTTGTAATCTTAATCTTAATTTACGAACGATTCTTTAGATCAGAAAATGGGACTGTCAAAATGCTCCTCGAGTGACTGCATGGCTCCGACTGCATCACTCCCATTAGTGCATGCGTGTTAAAATATCGAAGCTGCTTAAATAGTTATAAATATTAAGAAAGCTCCATTTGTATTTCTTATTATATTTCTTCCCAGGCCTTTAGTTGCTCACCAAAAGCTTTTGTATTGTATAAATAAACAGAGCTTCTAGATAGAGCTGTCAGTCCTGTGGCTGTGGTCAACTAAAAGTGCCTTGAGTTCATGATCAAGTCAAATATTACATCACTCATCAGGCCAAAGTCTGGTCACATGCAGCTCGTTCAAGTTTTCAATGGTAAGGAAAGTACATATACATTGTATATGGTCTCCTAGTTGACTGCAGAATACCCTGGCACCCCTTCTAAACTATGCAAAATTTCTCCATTATAGCTAGCTCAGGTGTGTTTAGACTCATTCTATTCATGAATGATTTTGGGGTTAGATTTTTGATTTTTTTTGGGAAGTTTTTAGAAGGTTTGTATGAGGTTTGAGAACATGCATTATTAATGAACCTGCAGTGGCAGGGTATTCTGCATTTACCGGTAGCCCAAATAAAGGTTTAGAAGTCGGGCATCAATTTAGTAATAAAAATAATAGAGACGTACATGTACATGTATGTGGTTCTGGTTACACTTGCATGACTTTATAATTTAAAATACATTGTACATTGTAGCTAGGTTTATTATAAGTAATACCATGACAAGAGGGAAATTAGTGATTAAATTTCCCTGCAAGCCAAGGGAGAGTTTGTTGAAGTCCCAAGGCCACTTCGGCCAAGGGACTTTTACAAACTCTCCTGAGGCTTGAGGGGAAATTTAATCTGACACTAATTTCCCGAATTGTCATGGTATAACTTTGTAATACTCTGATCGCTGAGGAACAGAACAAATCTCTGAGAAGTTTAGTTTTCAATGCCTAAACTAAAGACGTTGCAGTTGAGTTGCTTTCGAAAATGTTTTAATGCTCGATTGAATGACCTTGACTTAACCTGGAGACAAGTGTGTTGTTTTTGAGAAGAATAGCAGTAAAACACAATGTAATTACAGTATGTGCTTGACTAAATATTTAAAGGTCATGCGTATATGGTTTTAAGTATCCCACATGGAAGAAGCGGGTTTGAGAAATAAGAGAAGAATGTGCAGATTGAAATACGTGATCCCACATGGATTACGTTGAAAGTTATGATGAAGCCAGGTCAGTTTGGGTTCAATTTTTTCACCCGGGAGCACAGGGCTAGTCGTGCTAGAGGGGGAGCAAGAGTTGATGCTTTTCACCCTCATGTCCAGCCTGCATTGTCTTCTAGTTTTCCCTCTTTACGATGCAAGGAAAAAATAGAAATATGCATTGTTCTTGCAGGGAAATATGCATTGTTCTTGCAGGGAAATTCTTGCAGGGAAATTTAGAAATTTCCCTGTTGAAGACAATGCATATATTTCTAAATTTCCCTTGCATTTGTAATGAGCCGGGGAATTTAGAGATTAAATGTGCGTGAACAAACAAAGGAATCCGAGGCGATCATGGTATTATCATAATTATGACCAGGCTGTAAGCTAAGGGTCCCTGCATGATTTCCTTTCAAAACCTGATTTACAAAAGTCATGTGATGGGGGCTTTACATATTTGATGTGAGCCCAACCCCTGCTAGATTTTTTGCTTGTTGTTTTGTAATTGGAAAGTGGTCATGTGATAAAAAAACATTGACTCCTTGGGGCCATTGACTGAGTATAAAGGTCGGGCCAGAGAGCAACATATTTAGCAGCCCCCCTTAATTTCCAGTTCCAATCAGTAAATCCTAGTTCTCTCACTAGGGTGCAGGCAGCTACATATATATACATGTATGTGTATATGTACATGTACATGTACATGTGGCTTTCAAAATGTTTTTGAGTAAGATGTCAACATAGGAAAGTACTAGGCATCCAAAATAAAATTAAATGAGGAAAGTTTATTAATTTGTCTATTGATAAATTACTGCATGTAACTGGATTCCTGGCATTTTTAGCTTTTCTGGTTATTTCGGGAACCCAGTGCCCTTTAAATATTTAAATTTATGATTGTAATAATTATATTTTCCTTATTGTGGGTACAATAAATCGTTGTTGTTGTTGATAAAGAGAAATTTACCTAATGTTGTACCTCGAAGCACAGGGAGTTCTAACTTAATACACATACATGTACCATTTATATGCTGGCCTTTTTAACATAGCTTGAGAAGCTTCAGTCTTCTGGCCGAATGAATCTCCAAACACCCTAATCTCAGGCTTAGACTCTGCACGGGCAGAGGAACTCGGACTCAGATCCCTCACGGGCTAGCGGCCTAATCCCCTGACTACATCATTGTAGTTTCTAATATGAGAATTAAGGGAGGAAACTAAAGTCACGTGATGGCTTGATGATCGCCACACGATACAGTACATACACAGTAATGCATTGTAGGCAAAAGTTCATTTGAGCATGCTTATAGCAGCAATGCATTGTGGGCAACCTTTGCCATGTGCTCCATGTAAGTGTAACTAGTATCATATATAGATTGACATTTACAGCCTTGTTTATGTTCCGAGGATAATTACATAATGTTATTTAAGTTAAATTAATATTCCAGTGGGATTAAATAAGACAAAATTGGTATGGCATTGTTATGGGACAAAACTTTCCCCTCTGTGATGCTGGTCCTTTTGACTTACCTCCTAGCTGGAGAAGTTAGAGAAATTAAACATTTGATTATTTGATGTCTTTTGTTAGTTGATGAACTAAATGTTTAATAAAACTTGTGTTTAAAGTTATAGCTTTTATATATTCACAGGAATTTGGGATTAGTTTTGGCATTGTACTTTTTGTGACTTCTCTGTCCCATCCGTGACAGCTAACATTAAAAATAATATATCCCTGGATATTTTACAAAACATATTGAAATTCATCACACCTAAAGATCTATTGAAAATGGATAAAACATGATCATGGTTCAAAAGTTTGTTTAAATTCAAGTATCTAATTTGTTAGGCACCTTTCAATCTAACTTGTGATTTTCCCCTCCATGACATGCAAAATACTGTGGAATTGCCCCCTTGTATAATTTAAGCTATTCCTGCCGGCAGCTGTATGAGCGAGATGAATGTGAATTTTTGGTTCTGTTTTCATTTCCTGGTTATTTCGTACTCAATTGTACTGTCACTTGAATTTAGTTTCCTCCCTTGCTACTTTCTAACTAGTTACCATGCGAGGTCTGAGTTCTTCTGCCCGCACTGACTTAAGCCCGAAATTAGGGGTGCTAGGTTACACTGCCAGTGTTCAGATTCATTTGGCTGTAAGTCTGAAACTTCTCTGTTAAAAAGGACAGCATATACATGGTATGTGTATTAAATAAAAGTTAGAACTCCATGTGCTTGAAGCAGCTGCCAGAGCTCTAGCAGCTGCTGGCTTGTTTTGAAGTCCCTAAGTTATTAAATTCAAGTATACTTAGTTGTACTAACTATGTAGCAGTGCTCAGGGTTTACATTATATTAGGAGCCAGTAAACTGGTAAACATTACTGCTGCATGGTTGTTACTAAGGACCATGCAGTAATATTATTGTTTACTGCACCATTCTTCATTTCCCTCATGTTGCCATATTTCAGTAGCATTAAAACCTCCTAAAGGTAGATAATTAAACATAACTTTTAGATTTTCATTTTTTTTCAGGTCGAGAAAGTTTACTGGAAGCACTAACCATTTTAGTTTATAAGAAGTCATAACCAAATAAAACTACACAAAGGTGATCTTCAATTTAATAGTCAAATTGAATTAGTGAGTTAAGACCTGATCAAAGCCTTGCATGTGTATTTTTTATATTAATTAAGCTATGAGGCACTATTTGTCGTTATTGTTCATCACAAAATTGTCTTCCGCTCTCAGTGGACACTATTATACAAATAGAGTGTGTCCGTCGAGGAACTATCGGCTGATAGTTGCCTGTGGAAATTTGATGTTCTTAAAACAGATTTAAGCGAGAGGACAAAGTTCGAGGGCTTATATGCTAGTTTTAAGAACATCAAATTTCCAAGGGAAACTATCAGCCGATAGTTCCAAGACAAACCCAGTCTGTTTGTCGTTATTGTTCATCACAAAATCGTTTTCCGCTCTCAGCCGATAGTTCCTCGACAGACACACTACTTAATTGTTCATGTATAAAGGTTCCTTGATGGACAGACTCTATTTGTATAATAGTGCCTGCCCATGCATCATTTGATCAATATCCAATCAGAATTGGAGAGAATTTCCTGGTGAACTATAATGGCTGCAGATACATGTATATGAAGTTAGTGAGGGAATTAGCCCTGAGTCAACTACATTATCACACTTATAGAAAGCATGTAAGATCATCAAGTCTGTTAATTTAAGCATAATAAAGCTACATGTATATGGTTATTTCGAACATACAGTAGATTCGATGTATAGACATGTTAGATCTTCTTCAAATCAATATTTTTATTAAGCATTCAACATTTATTTAATAAGTCATAATAACTTATTATCTCGTACAAGCGGCTTAATTCATGAATTAAACACATTTTAAAGTAACTGCCTGCATGCTTATAATCACGAAAAATGACACATGCAACTTGTGTATTAAATACCAACGAAAATAATGCTTGGTACAAGATTGTAACGGTGTTTAGAACAACAGTACTTTGTATATTTGATGTTGAAAATATAAAACGTACTGTACATGTATGTCACAAACTTTAAATATAGTAGTTTGATGCACTCCTATAAATTTATAATAATTTTCTTCTGTGTAATACAGGTTAGACATCTACATGTATGTGTTTATACCATGGCATCAATGAAAATAAAGACATTGTTAATTGAATTATGGTTGAGAGTTCTAATATTTATATGAATTAAGACATAGCTACTGCATGTACTTGCATAGCAAAGAATTAGGTACATTCCACAGCTGCTAGAGTATACTGGGGGTGTGAATCAAAACAAAATTTATGGATATCATGGGTACATTTTTGTATGTTACTGTATCATGACATGGATTTTGTATGGCAGGTGTATGGTAATAACATGGGTATTGTATGGAGAATGTATGGTAAGGACATGGGTATTGTATGGAGAATGTATGGTTATGACATGGGAACTGTATGGTAATGACATGGGAACTGTATGGTAATGACATGGGAACTGTATGGTAATGACATGGGAACTGTATGGTAATGACATGGGAACTGTATGGTAATGACATGGGAACTGTATGGTAATGACATGGGAACTGTATGGTAATGACATGGGAACTGTATGGTAATGACATGGGAACTGTATGGTAATGACATGGGAACTGTATGGTAATGACATGGGAACTGTATGGTAATGACATGGGAACTGTATGGTAATGACATGGGAACTGTATGGTAATGACATGGGAACTGTATGGTAATGACATGGGAACTGTATGGTAATGACATGGGAACTGTATGGTAATGACATGGGAACTGTATGGTAATGACATGGGTACTGTATGGTAATGACATGGGAACTGTATGGTAATGACATGGGTATTGTATGGAGGATATATGGTAATGACATGGGTTGTGTATGGTAATGACATGGGTGGTGTATGGTAAAGGCATGGGTGGTGTATGGTAAAGGCATGGGTATCGTGGCAAAGGTATGGGTAAGATATGGTAATGATATGGGTAAATTTGCAAGGAATGCGAATATAATGGGAATGGTATGGGTATACTATGTAAATGGTATAGGTTTCATATGGCATTTATATGGGAAACCTATGGATTCTGTATGGGAAAAGTATGGCAAGTGTGTGGTTTTTATATGGAATAAGTCTGGGACAATGGCTTCTCCCATATATTCACCATATCACTCCCACGCTTATCCCATATGCTACCCATAGTATTCCCATTCACAACCCATGTATTACCCATCCCTAAATATTAGAAATAATTAATCTTACCCATATACTCCCCATATATGAAAACCATATGGCCATATATGGGAACCATCTGGATTTTAGACAAATCCATACTTTTCCCATATACTTTTATATGGGCAATATATGGACCAGATATGGACCATATATGGGTTTGAAAATATTGCCATTTAGACAGCATGTAACCCATATATGGGAATCATATGGCCCATACAAATCCCATGCACAACCCATCACATACCCATATATGGAACTTGAATGGGCCCATACAAAACCCATACAAGGGCCATATATGGCCCATATCAGGCATGTTGGTAAGGGTAAAATATTCGAAAGAGATCATTTCAAACGAAAAGCAATCTCAACTAACAACGAATCTGATTGGAAGTTTTACAGGTCAGCCAGAAATGATATCAACGTCAGAATGCGGAAAGCTAAAGCAGAATATTATCAGACCCAAATCGATAACCAGAAAAATGACCCAAAACGAGCTTGGAGAACAGTTAATGATATTTTGGGAAGAAATAGAACGGATACTTTCGTGAATGAAATTAACACCAACAATGACACTATCACCTCACCAGAGGAAATTGTAGATTGTTTCAATAACTACTTTACAAACATAGGCCCTAAACTTGCAGAAACCATAGATAATGATGGACCCGATTTCGAGAGTTATATCAAGAAAGCAAATACAAGTTTTAGTTTTAGGCCTATAAGTACATCAAAAGTCTACAAAATAATGAATTCATTGTCTACTCGAAAAGCAACAGGTGTCGATAAAATCTCTGCTAGAGTTTTTAAAGTGGCAGCACCAGTTATTGTAAGTTCCCTTACACAATTATTTAATATAGCCATTGTCACTGAATCTTTTCCTTCAGAATGGAAAATTGCCAGAGTTAATCCACTCTACAAAAAGGGCCCACGAAACATACTTGACAACTATAGACCTATCTCAATTCTTCCAATAATAAGTAAAGTATTTGAAAGAATATTATACGATCAGTTGTACGAATACCTGATGGAGCATAACCTACTATCGAATCACCAGTTTGGTTTCAGAAAATTCCATTCGACCGCAGCTGCATTATTAGATAGCACAAACGAATGGTATGTTAATATGGATCGTGGCCTTTTTAACCTGGTTGTGTTTATTGATCTAAAAAAAGCATTCGATACCGTAAATCACAACATTTTGGTACATAAACTTGAGCTATTCGGTATAAAGGGAGCTGCTAAGAATCTCATCCGCTCATATCTTACAGACCGTACTCAAAAGTGCCAAATAAATAATGTAGTTTCGGGTCACAGGAAAATAACATGTGGAATTCCTCAAGGGTCAATACTTGGGCCACTTCTATTTCTAATGTATGTAAACGATCTGCCAAATTGCCTGAGCTCCACAACAGCACGGCTATTTGCGGATGATACAAATTTAACAGCAGCTGGTGAAACTCTAGAGGAAGTAGAACTGGCAATAAATCGTGATTTGGGGAACGTTAAAAAATGGCTTTCGGCAAACAAACTGAGTCTTAACGTAGCAAAAACTGAATACACCCTGATTGGATCTAGATATAATATTAATCATCTTTCAAAGGCACCAGACATTGCCATTGGGAACCAACCAATCAGGAGGGTTAATAATTGTAAAGTACTTGGAGTCCAGATCGATGAGTTCCTTACGTGGGAAAGTCATATTGATTATATAGCTAAGAAAATCTCATCGGGTATTGGTGCTATAAAAAGGTTAAGGCAGTTTGTAGATCACGAAACATTGATATTAGTATATAATGCATTGGTTAGGCCGCATTTCGACTACTGTAGTGTAGTGTGGGACTCGATAGGAAGTGTCCTTTCGGATCGTCTTCAAAAACTACAAAATAGAGCCGCCAGAGTTATAATGAAACGCAGTAACGAAGCCGGACAGTCTGAAGCGTCCCTAAATGCTCTTGGGTGGTTGACATTACAGGAGCATAGAGCTCAAATGAAGGCAAAACTTATGTTCAAGATACTCCATGGTTTAGCACCTTCGAGGCTGTGTCATTTATTTCAAAAATTTAATCAAACTAGCAGTTATAACTTGAGAGGATCTTCTAGTAAGCTAGTCATGCCTCGTCCAAGAACCGAATTCTTAAAGAAAAGCTGGAGTTACAATGGTGCAAAGTCATGGAATACCTTGCCAACTGAAGTAAGGGACTGCGAATCGTTTAATTCCTTCTGCAATCTCATTTCTTCCTCCATTAACCGTTAGCATGCATCATTCCTTTCCTTCCGTACTTTTAAACTTTTAAACAATTAGTAACGCTACCATTAAATCAGCAGTTGACATTATAGTATATTATAATGTCATATTATTGTAAATACGTATCATGTGTTTCTAACACATCTTAAATACCTTTATATATATTTATGCATTATATGTGTTTTTAGCACATTTAAGTAGTCATCGACTTTTGTATTATAGTTTTAATTAATTGTATTGTTCACGCCCTTCATGGAAATCAGCTACAAGTTGTAGAGGCTAGCGTGCCTAAATAAAGTTATTGATTGATTGATTGAACGTAACATCATAAGGGTTAACCTCTCTCCATGTAATTAGGCCCTAGGTATTTATAAGTGCATTCTCTTGAAGGGAACGTCGGATGAAAAACAATGTTTGCTCCCAAATGTTCCTTATGGATACCTAAATCTATTGCTGTGTTTATTTTCTGTAAAATGTACACTAGTTGTTAATATTTATGGACCGATTTCCCTGTCCACATAAGTCATTTGAATTTCCTGCGCGTCGCCATCTTGGAACTTATGACGTCACAGTGTTGCCCTATTGTTGCACAACAAAAGAGCTATTGTTTTCTGACAATAGGGGCAACACCGTGACGTCATACGATCCAAGATGGCGGCGCCCAGGAAATTCAAATTAAACGACTTTTGTGGACAGGGAAATCGGTCCATAACTGACACCTAGTGTAGAATTCACAGGAGATAAACACAGAAATATATTTAGGCAGCCATAAGGAACATTAGAGAGCAAACACTGTTTTCCAGCCGAGGTTCCCTTTAACAAATGATTCGATGTTTAAGTGTCTCGATCGAATCTCCGAAGCCAATAGGAGATATTGTAGTTGAGTCTACGAATAGCAGTTTCAGCGGTATTGACCCAAACGCCTCACTTCAATGTAATGAAGCGTTATTCAAACTGTGTATCTAAATTAGTCGTGCTTGTTTAGGAGGGTGTTGGTGTCGTGTAAGAATGATGGTTTCAATGGCGCTTCATTACATTGAAGTGAGGCGTTCGGGTCAATACCGCTGAAACTGCTATTCGTAGACTCAACTACAACATCTCCTATTTGCGAATTTAAACAAAATCTCACAACTGTACGATTTTGGGCTTGATTCTGCGCTAATTTTCACAAACAGTTCACAACTTATTGATACAACTGATAAAGTCAAAATTTTGGCCTAACACACACTAATGACGTAAATGTGACGTAAGTCAACACCAACTTTTCGCCTTTTGAGCCATTACTCGAAATCTAGGCGAACGATTTTTCTCAAACCAAAGTTATAACACACATACATAGTGCAAATTTTATCAAAATCCATTTGGCGTAATTATAAGTTAGCGGAAAATTTGGGTTATGAATTTCTCACCTTACTAACATTGTGAAAGTTGAAAGAACCGTAGCATTCTGTTAATAGATGTGATTGGAATGCAAAGTGATGAAAAGTATTTCCCAAAGTTTATTTCTTTAAATTCGCAAAGTGGCATCGGAGGTTCGATCGACACACTTTAATCGACAGCGCACATTTAAAACAAATCCACAATCTGTGCTTCCATACGCTCGTAAAACGTAAAGCCCGGTCTGTCTGCCGAACTCCCGCGCCAAGACGTCACATTGTTCATCTCGCATACATTCGTTACCCCGTTGTAGTTGATTGACAGGCAGGCAGGGTGCAGCTCGCAATACCAAGCACAAATAGTCACGTGACTCACCGCAGTCTCTTTGTCAATCACGTGAGTGGGTTTCATGGGCAGGTGACCTTTAGGGGTTACGTAAATGAAGCTGTTCTTCGGCAGTTTAAGGCTTATTCCTGGATACACGCACATGAAAAGCACACATTAGATAGAACTACAGAACAGCTAAAGTAAAACAAGGAGCATCGTTATATGGCTCGGGTAATTTTGTGACCCATTATTGACAAGCTTAAGGTCCATAATGTCCAGTTGAAACTCCAAAGTTGTAGTCAGTTTTGCTGCGTCTGCGCCGTAAGTTATGGATTCTCCTTGTTTCGCCTTTTTCCCATTGTTATGTGAACAAGTATTCAAAACATTCTGCGCCATGAATCATGGAAACGGACAGAGTATCTTTAAACATCGATATTTTGTTGAAGAATAGTACATGCTTCTATATTAAGTATATTTTGGTGCTGGCTGCATATCTTCGTCATATATAGTTTTACTAAAAATCTCTACGGGGTGCTACATCGTTCTAGATTAGGACTTAATTGTTCATATTTTAGAAAATATGACTATCCACAGCTGCTCACCGGTTCTATAAATAGAGTTGGCGATGATGTTGCTGCAGTATTCTTGTTTAGGACCTGTACACATCGGGTTGCAGTCACTTGGCTTCGCCGCCTTGCCGTATGATCCATAACTCACACCACAAGTGCAACGGCGGTTATTATGTACAGCGGCATACGGATATCCCTCCGATGCGCATGTAGCGATGCATGTAGATGGTGACGTCACTGTCCCGTTGAGTTCTGATTGGTAGCCCCATAGATCACGTGGCGTGCTTTCGTTATAACAACCCAGGTAGCTCTCTCGTCGTGGAACTATTCACAATGAAACACCTGACAATCAAGTTCCTGTCACGCTCTAGTGTGATAATAACGTTAACGTGATGATAACTAGTCCTACTATCGTGCATCACGCAGTAAATACGTAAACAAAACTGTTTCATTCCGTCCGTTTTCAGTTTTAATGGACATTAATTTGTTTTAAACTGCTAGGAACCGGTTTTCAATAGCCCGCTTTCAATATGCTTCACTTGTCACGCACATAAGCGCACGGCCGTACTGATTGGAGCGGAAACACCATTATCAACTTGCAGCCCAAGAAAGTGATAACCGTTAGACAGACACAGAGAGGAACACAAGGACTGTGTCACGAGGTATTTGTTTCTGAAATGTCATGTCTCTGGAGCTACCGCCGGCTTTGTCGGCGTAGCATCCTACTTCAAGCGATTTTGGACATGAGGGTGAGTCATAAAAGGGTTCATTTTTAGACATATTTAGGGTATTCCGGGGAAAAAGCACACCAAATAATTCCCAACGGACGTATTAAAATCCGCGACTACTTTCTACGTTTCAAAGGATGGTTATCTGCAGGATTTCGAGGTATTCTGATTTTTAAATAGCGAAATAATCGGAACAGGTCCTCACCAAAAAGAACCGCGTCCCAATACATACCTCTTATGAGGCGAGCGCTAGGTCCGTATCGTAAGTTATATATGGATCCTGTCCGTACGGTAAGTTATGGACCCGGTCCATACCGTAGGTCATAAAAATGGGGAAAATGCGAGGAACCATAACTAATAGTAGGGACCGAGGAAATGAGTTCATTAAGATATTTATTACAGGACTGGAAAGGATATAAAACAAGCTTTGCTTTGGTTCTGCAGGAAGTTATGGACCGCAAATTGACCACTCATAGCTCAGGAAGTTGCCTAGCAACCAGGAGCCTACAATGGGCTCCTGTAGCCATATAATAATAAAAAGCTAAAAGTACAATAACTGTTGAGAAAGAAAAGTTATCACCTGCTAAAAGTAGTCATTTCCTAAGGACAGTAAAAAGTAATTAATCTTCGGCAGTAATCGGTAATCCACGACAGTAACTAATAATCAAACTCGACATCGAAGACGGGATGTTTTAATGACCTCGAGAATATAATTAAAAAGTTGAGCACACATCAGTTTACACGTGCCACAAACGTGCTACACGTGCCACACACGTGCCTACCTGTCTTAAACACCGAGTTCCTGTTGTTTGTTCCACAGTGCACCGATCCACCGGAGCACACAGGGTTGCACTCCTTGATATTGTCCGCCTTACCATACCGTCCCACGCTATTCCCACATAGACAACGGCGGTAATTCTGCACAGCGGCGTACACAAAGTATTTCGATGCGCACGCAGTGATACAGGTGGCGAATGCACTAACGTTGCCACTCAATGTCACGTGAGAATCTTGGAATTCTGATTGGCTGCTGTCTTTATAGCAACCGACGTAGTTTTCTATCATAGGAACTATGGACATTAAAAAAAGATGGAATGTTGCCATAATGAATTCACATTTTTCCCCTCAATTATAGCTATAAAATAATTAATAGATAAATGATATTGATAATGTGCCTATCGAACATAGCTCAATGTTAGGTTCGTTTCAAACGTCGAACTTTTCATGCGCCAAACGCTATTGAAACAAAAGATTATTATATAGGCGGCTACTTTTGATCTAATTAGGTTCGGCGCATGAGAAGTTCGACGTTTGAACAGGACCTAAAGCCCAGTTTACACGACAACATTTTGGGCCCGACACTCCTAAATTTGGGTCCGCGGGCCGATAGGTTCGGCCCGCCAGTTTTCCATTTAAACGACGAAATTTGGCACGCGTACCTTTTTGAGGGCACTCGAAAATAGGGAACTAAAGGCACCACGACGGTAACGACAAGGACGCCGGAATAAAACAATAGCCTTAATTACGAAATACGATAACTGCACGTGAAAGTGCACGCAGTCGCCTACATGTCAACCGCTGTCTGCAAGAACACCACATGAAACTCCCAAATTTTACGTTTTAAATAGAACGCGAAGGTAAGAACGAAAATCACTCCGTTTTTCGTTAGGCGTGAACGGAACTCTTACCCTGGATGGCATTGGTTGTACTGCCCTCTCTAAGCTAAAGTTTAGGTGCGAAGCGGCGAGGAGCGAAGCGAAGCGATCCAATCAGAGATCGTTATGTCTTCCCAGTCAGAATTTGAACCTGGCCCTCTGATTGGCCTAGAGCACATTGATTTCTAACGAATGCTGCGATTGGATCACAGTCGTAGCAGATTGTGAAACCGGTTTCAATTGTTTACGAGTTCCGTATCGCTGAACTCGTCACTGTAGCCTGCTTGCAGGTTCTGTTTGTAGATAATTTTAGCACTGTTTGATTCCTATTCGTTCTATGATTCCTGGCTATGACGGTTGGTTGCCATTTTCCCAAGTAATATACTTTGTTAGAACATTTTGAGCCAGTATGGACAAAAATAATTAAATTATAAGATGGCTTGCTTTCGGGTTCAGATAAAGAAAGCGAATTCTACAACTGGCGTTTCCGAGCATTTAGTGAATCATCATCTATGTTAGAAAACATAAACAATTAACCGTTCGTATTTACTGTTTTAACCATGACTGATGTACTATACGTGGTTGATTTCGGTCGCTTCGGCGAGGTAAATATCCACCACTATTCACCGACACTGAGGTGAATATTTATTTAGTATATATATACCACACTACAGTTGAATAGTCAGCACGAAATAGTAATTTTATTTTCTGTCAAATGGACAAAAACTCGCGCGAGATGATCGCTACTTTTCTCGGAGATGAATCTGAAATCATATTCACTGTTTGAGTAGCCAATCAGAGCGCGCGAAAAGTTCACTGGTGTGGTATATACTAATAAAATATACTAGGACTGGGTTGTTTTCTTTCTTTTGGCACATACATTCACTTTTAATTTGGTTATGAGGTTAAGCGAGCATTTAACTAAGTGTCATTACAGTACTCCCATTTACCAGTTCTATAGATGTTGTTTCGATCTCCTCCTCCGCATCGCTTGATCTCACTATCACCGGTGCACGACATGGCGCACTGGCTCGGGGTCGAGGCTCCATGACGACCGTACGTGTTACCACGAAAGCACTCAACCCCGTATAGGACTGAGTTGTTTAAGAGGAATAGGAACCACCTGATCACGCTTAGTCAGCAAAGTGCATATGAAGCGAAAATTAAGTTGAGCTAATGTTAAAATGCTTTCGATATGAGGAATAATGACATTTTCCTTTTGTCAACATCTCATCTCGTTTCAGAGATATTCAAGTTTTTGTAACATGCAAATGAGATTACATATGACGTCATATTGTTTGCATAGCCTGGAGACAAATCACAAAATGAAGAATATCTCCACAAGATATTGAATAAAAATTCCTGAAACTTTGCACATGTATGACACTATGAAAAGTACACATCAATGTGCAAATTATGGTGTTGCCATGGAAACTCTCATAGCCCCACGCACCTTTCACCTTGAACCTAAAATTCCAATTTCTTTCCTTGTTACAAAAAATAGGTTGCTTAAACTACTCACATACAATGCCTACATTGTTCCAAATCTTATTTTGGACCCACACCGAAAGAATTGTGTTTGACAAAGGAGAATTTAAGGAAGTTCGTGTTATTTATAGTGGAAGCCTGGGGCCAGAGTGTATCCATGACAACATCATAATTTGCACAATGATGTGTATTTCCATAGTACCACATATGTGCAAAGTTTCAATAGTTTTTATCCAATACTTGTAGAGATATTCTTCATTTTGTGATTGGTCTCCAGGCTATGCAAACAATATGACGTCGTAGGTCATCTCATTTGCATATTACAAAACCCTGAATATCTCTGAAACGAGATGAGATGTTGACAAACGGAAAATGTCATTATTCCTCACTTCAAAAGCATTTTAACATTAACTCAACTTAATTTTCGCTTCATATGCACTTTAACCTCAAATGGATGAAGAAAACCTTTACCTACACTGTAAGTAAACTGTGGAACGAGTTCCCGACTGAAGTGAAACAAGCCGCAAATGTTGTAGAATTTAAACCTAAACTTATAGTAAGGTTGATTTTAGAATCTTTAGAATTATTAGTATTACCTTTGATTGATAAATGTCATTGTAATTAGCCTGAGATTTCAACTTAGATATGTTTAACTTATAGTAAGTAGTTTTTTACATGTCGTTTTAGCCTTTTTATGTACAATTGTAATTAGTATAGCTATACAGAGGTAGATCATCTTTATAAATCCATCGTGCTACCTAAAATAATGTATTGTCTACCAGTATATGGAGCGAGTGAAGCGGACCTATCAACTGTGCAATGTTTTCTCAAGAGATGCTACAAGAGGCGGTATACGTCTAACTTGTATCTTATTCACCAACTGTTAGAGAAAGCCGATAGAAAACTATTTCATAAGATCAGCAATAACTCGACACACCCACTTTTTACACTTCTACCTAGATTTAAGGAGTCGTCTATTCGTCTCAGGTCAAAAAGTTGTTTCATGCCGAAAGTAAACACCGAGCGTTTCAAAAATAGCTTTATTAATAGGCTAATTTTTAAATATAAATTAGTATGTCCTTAATTGTGAGCTACGTGCGTTAAATTTTTCAGATTTTTATTCTTAAATATTGTAACATCTCATATATACTTTATTAGGTGAATAAAGACATTATTATTATTATTATTATTATTATTATACACGTACGTTGAACGAGCTCGAGCTTGACCTTAAGCTACGTGTCTAAATAAACTATTGTATTGTATTGTATTGCTTCTTTTGGCAATAAATTCACTTAATTTGGTTTTGAGGTTAAGCGAGCATTTAACTAAGTGTCCTAACAGTACTCCTATTTACCAGTTCTATAGATGTTGTTTCGACTACCTCCTCCGCATCGCTTGATCTCACTATTACCAGCGCAGGACATGACGCACTGACTTGGGGTTGAGGCTCCATGACGACCGTACGTGTTACCACAAAAGCACTCAATCCCTAATTGGACTCCGGCGAACTTGTAGCCTCGACTTAGACACAACTCCATACAAAATGATGGCGTATTTGAAGAATGTGCATCAGTTCTCGTGCCGGAAAGGTCACGTGAGGAACTAACGTCAACATAGCAGCCGAGGCCCAATAAGAGGGTCTTGTCTGTAAAGATGGAACGGAATTGTTGAGGATGTTTAAATAACGTATTCTCATCACAAAGTATTTTTCAGAGAGACCCTGTCAAGTAAATTAATTAGTTAAAACGGAATAAGTGAGTAAATATTAGAAATATAATATATGGAGGTTACGTTATTAGTCGGCTAAGCACCTAATACGTCTGTTCATTTTTACGAGTCATGCGTATCTTGGCGGCGTTAAGTTATCTGTAATCAAACGAAATGTTCTTTCCATAATAACCAAAACCCTTGCGCACGTAACTACCCTTATTATATCACCCGTACGGCCCAGGGCGCAACCATTTACAAAAGTCACGTGATAAGGGCCGAAGGTGTATGGCGTGAGCGGGCCGAAAAAAGCCGTCCGGCCCTGTATAATTAGTTTCTTGCTGTTTTTCGGTTTGTTCTACAAAAAATATGGTCATATGATAAAAAAACCTATTGACTGAATTAGGTCGGGCCGGACGGGAAAATATTTGGCTCTCGGTCATTTTGTACGGCGCGCGAGGTCCGTACGTCATGACCTCGAGCCAAATATTTTCCCGTCCGGCCCTCCCACTCAATCAATAAGTACCTAGAAATACGGTCTCGTATTTGGTGCGTTTTTGTGCATATTTCGTACTTTCTTTGCAGAATGATATAATAATAGGTTTAAGTACAAGATTATGAACTCGCTCATGATTAAAGTAAAATTAGAATCGACAAAAAGTGTATCATCACCCATTGTTTTCGCCTCAGTTCCCGCTCGGAGAATATCCCCCCAGACTCGCGAGGCACAACAGGAGGGACTGGTCGACACTGTTGATGGAGGGGATGGAGGGTTGTGCCTACTAGATCATACCGTCTACAACGTTCACAGGCAAACAAGTTCTCAGTATTTCTCGGCTTCTTCTAGACGGTATGATATAGAGTTTACCTAATGGAGTGGTCTCCATCCATTGATAGTACGAATGTAGAGGCACGCCTAGTATGAGCTTGTAGAGAATTCGGCGTTAATTAGGAGAACATAGAAGCTGTTAATCAAAGCAGATGAACTCCCTATAGACCACGTGCAAATCCAGTGCAGGCCTAGTCCCCTGGTCACAAATCATGAAAGAGCGTAACGTTCGATCGGTCTAGCTGTTTTAATCTTCGACAAAATTTCATAAGTTTCCCTACCATTCGTCTTAATATTTTTTTCTGTTACCTATCTTATAAATTGAATTCCTGTTGGACACACCGCAGTGCACAGACCCATCGCTGCACACTTTGTTACACTCGCTGTTTTTTGTAGCTTTGCCATAAATCCCAAAACTGTCACCGCACATGCACAGTCGGAGATTTTGTACAGCGGCATACTTGTATCCTTTTGATGCGCACGCATCCATACACACCGCTGACACTCCAGGTGTACTGTCCAGGGGGGTTGAGTATCCTGTTAGGTCACGTGGATTGCCATCTTTGAAACAACCAATGTGGTTTGAAATCGTTGGATCTGGAATTGAAATGGTGTTTAATTCAATCGTATTGAGATGTTTATCAGTGTAAAGCTCTTTTTTTACTGTCCTGTATATAAGTTACTATAATTAAGTGTACTATTCTGCTTTAGCTTTTCTCTAGTGTCCTACACAAAACCCAATGTCTGAAAGTCTCTTTATCTGTTTTCTCCAACTCCTCACACCTTCTATCAGGACTTAATTGATTTTTTGTTAGTTTGAGTTGGAGCATGAATATGTAAACGAAAACTGTTGAATCGTTTTAGGAATAATCACCAAAGGAAACTTTGCCACATATATAAGCAACCTGGCTTTCACAAAAATAAAATTAACCAACAGTAGGATCTGCTTTTGGGGGGAGAGGCGGGGAATAATAGACAGCCAGTGCAGATTTTCTCATTCACAAGACAATAATTACCTGGAAGAATTTTGGTCGTTCCTCATTTTGATTAATTCTGAAAAGGAGAATATTGACTGGAAGGCTAGTGCATGCGTTGGTACGCTTGGAAACTATACCACATGAAGAAATCATGTCTCGCTGTTCAACTGGTGGTTTCCAGTAGTGCGAAACAAAGATTTCGCGATTTGCTATAATTACAACGTGTGATGTTTGTAAAAGAAATAAAATAAGACAGCCTTTGACACTCGAATTTAGAACTCGGGTGCCGCCATCCAAGTAATAATTAAGGTTTATTTACGATTTATGTAAGAAGTAATTCCTAAGTGGATATCTTACCGACACGGTACACGGAGTTTATCCAGACTGCACCGCACTTTAGACTGGAGGACCCTGTGCACGAGGCACTGCACTGACTCTCGGTCAGTTGGCTATATCTGCCGTAAGTGTTACCACAGTAACATCCCCTCGAATTTTGAAGGCCAGCGTAAAAATATCCTCGAGACAGACACCTGGAGAGAAAACATTTGAAACCCTTAAAAAAACTCTCATTTAATTAGTGACAACAATGCCAGCCGTACTACGTGCGGTAAGTACTACGTGGCAGTACGTACTACGTCATCATTTCGTGGAAAAACATGAGCGTCCGGCCATATCTGCCGTAAGTGTTATCACAGAAGCACTCACTCGACCTTATTGAAGGCCAGCGTAAAAATATCCTGCATGGAGAGAAAGAAATTCTTTGAACTGCAGGATTACGAAACTCTCATTAGTAACGGCGATGCCAGCCGTACTACGTGTCGAAGCGTAATCATTCCGGAGAAAAAAAAAATGAGCGTCCTGGAACTGGACAGTCTACGAGTTTGTCAGAAAATGAGCAAAGAAAGCCCGAATTATCTATATATTATCTAGCGAGAGATATCACGAGTTTGCACGTACTACACAAGACAAGTTAGAGTTATGATATGTTTCTATCTATGAACCTTTGAAAGGTTTTGAGTACTTCTGCGAAGACATTTTTGGTTTACAAAGAATACTCTATGTTCTTCGCTTGTTTGAAATGGTGAAAAATGGACCTTTCCTGACCCATGACCGCGTTAGAAACAGCCTGGGTCGATTCCCGGGTCGCCGTCATCTCATTAATGCATTATCCTCCAATGGCGCTTTTCTATCACAACAACATCGATTTATAGAAAATATACATAGTTTGTGAGGTGTTAGTAAAGAAAAAAGTCATTTTAGACAAAATGCTAAGTATTTATTCAAATTATTGCAAAGTCGAATTAATTATATGACGTCTATACCTAGTAATCGACCCAGGCTTTTTCTAACGCGGTCATGGGTCAAAGAAAGGTAAAATTTTCACCATTTCAAACAAGCGTAGAACATAGAGTATTAATTCTTTGTAAACCAACAATGTCTTCGCAAAAGTATTCAAAACCTTTCAAAGTTGATAGGTAGAAAAATGTCAAGAAGGGTTAGAAGCACTTTAAGCATACTTATCAATGCAGTTAGTCGGTTTGTTGTCTGAAAATGCACCGACTCTCAAACTAAAGTCACGTGTCTGTTCATCCCGATAACATCCCAGATATAGGGTTGGTAGTTGACCTTGAACAGAGATAGATAGATAGTTAGTTGCTATGGAACAGGCATCAAGCGCAATCTTCACATAATCGAAGCACCGTATAACAACGGTACACAACTGGAACTTTTTAATACAATTGATGCTATCAAAACAATGGAATTTGGGCTGTCACATGATTGCACATTTGCCTGTTTTCTGAAGTTATAGCCAATGAATTAGCGAATTAAACTAGAGTCTTGTCGTGATCTGTGTGTTCCTGTCTTCCTCATAAATTCGATAAACAGTGCAAAAGGCGCGCTGTGAAAGGTCGGTAGCCATAGTGGAGTAGAGATACACAGGTGACGTCACGTTTTGGACAAAACCATCTTGTATCCTCGCTCCTTTTTCTCGCTATTTAAATTGTGATAAAATAAATTTTATCAAGGGTCCATTTTGGGGAATGATGCACATATGACGTCACAACGTCAGGACGAGAACAACAGTCACGGTACTCAACTGCGTCTCGTGGCGTACTTCTTTGTTCTCTTCACTTTAGACGTTATCTGTACATCACCCGGCGGCGGGAAATAACAGGATAGAGGCAAGGCAAAATGACATCTAGTTGTTCAATAAGCTTACAATTCTGGTTTCTAAAGGTATTCATTTATATAGCGCACATTCTATATGGATATATATATTCAAATGCGCTTCACAAGGTTATTTTTCTGATACGGACTGCTATGCTATGACTGCCATGCAGTGATTTTTGTGATAGGTACTACTATGGATTCTATGAATTCCCTTCCCAAAAAAACTGAGAATAGTCATCTGAGGCGTCATGTAATGACAGAATGTTGAAATCGTCAAGTTCAAATAAACCGCTATGTCATCTATTTGAAATCTGCAACTATAAGATCTAGTGCCTTTCAAGAATCACTGTTCTTTACTAATGCGAGAAATGCGAACAAAATAAACAAATCACTCACTTGATCCTTGAACAAGGAAAACAGCCCAGCAGAGCTGTTGAAATAGAATTGAATGTTCTAAGATGTATATTGGACTTGGCCTCCTCCGAATGGTTCACAGAGCAGCCCCTTCATCTCTTTCGTTTCCCTCCCTCCACAAAAACCAACACGATCTGTGATTTAGCCGGGTCCTGGCTCTTATCAGCCCCTATGGCTGTTTAAGGTTCCGTTAGAAATACAGGAAGCCCGGCCCGTCACCAGAGATGAACAATACCTAATACCCTCACCAGGGGCGTAGGGTGATCCTGAAAAAATGGGGGGGGGGGGGAGGGGGGGGGGGTGCAAAATGAGAAATTCTGGGACATTTTCATTGACGACTTCTGTCAATCTCTATTCTGTAACTGGCAGAGGGGGTTGGGGGGAGAGCACAAATTTGCAAAAGATAGAGGGGTTTTAAGTTTGTTTTATAATTACTACCCAGATTATAGTACAGTAAGATATGTATGAATAAATCAGATTATAGTATAGTTTAAGTAAAATCTGGTGAATTATAGCCTCCTCCGCAGGCAACTCTTAATATTTTTTTAGATCCGGCGACCGACGAAGCCGGAAGGATCCGACGAGCAGCGAAGCCGCGAGGGGACTTTCTTTTCCCTTCTTCCCCTCCCCCCTCATTTGTTTCGTCCTCAGACCCTTGCTCGCTCGTTCCTCTCTTACGCGGAAGCCTGGTTTCACGTCTTTTTTTCTCGATTTTTAATTACCCGATTATAATTAGGAGTTGGCTGCGGTGTAGGCTAGGTGAATTAGACATGAACGAGATATATAAATTATAGGTCAATTTGTAACTCCAATTTAAATATTCATAAGACAATTACTACCCCTATGAATTTTGATTTATTTGTTTACTTAACATTTTTGCCAGAAAGATTAACAAAATTATTTGGGTCACACTGTGTATTAGCAAGTCTTTGTCGAGATCCAAATAAAATACAACAAGTTTTTGAAAGGTTAATAGTTAATCTATTGCTCGTGAGCCAGTCTGCTAATTAAAATTATTGTTTTAAGGTCTTTATGAGAATACAGAATATTGAGTTTGACTAATGGTCGCGGGTCGCGTGTCGCGGGTAGACGGTGCGGGTGCGGGTAAAAAGGTGCGGGTGCGGGTAAAAAGGTGCGGGTGCGGGTAAAAAGGTGCGGGTGCGGGTAAAAAGGTGCGGGCGCGCGTAAAAAGGTGCGGGTGCGGGTGCGGGTAAAAAGGTGCGGGGCGGGTAAAAAGGTGCGGGTGCAAGTAAAAAGGTGCGGGTGCAAGTAAAAAGGTGCGGGTAAAGATATGCAATGTATCCGAAATAAAAAAGAAAAAAATGCGAATTTGATTTTTTTTATGTAGTCCTTCAAATTAAATCTGGTTCATGTTCACACCCTGTCAGTTTGCCATACCGACATCAAACTGTGGGTAAACAGATACAAGATAATCGATTATCAAAAAGCAAAAATAGCGAATTTGCCGGTGCGGGTGAAAAGATGGAAGGTATTCGATTATCAGGGGGAAAGGGAAAGGTGGCTGTCTTTACCTAGCATGGCAGTGCCGGTGTGTAGCTTCTTCAACATGTCTTTTGTTCTAAATACGTGTTAACTGATATACCTAAATAATCCGCTAGTGTTGAGGTTGCGGCTTGCCATGGACTAAATCTCACATATCATTACTCCATTTCAAGTTAGCGCACGTGTGTTCGACTCTCGTCTCATAGTTTATCTTCTAGGCCTTCACTGATTTGTTATGGCGTCAGATGGAGCTTTGAGTGCCGATTTATGTCGAAGAGGACTTTCCAGCGCTCGGAGATCCCAGGGCATCGTCAGATGAGAAAGCTGTATTTAAGGTGAAATACCTATTATTTTACCACAACTGCCGGTAATCTCGCGATCTGATTGGTTGAAGCTTAAGTACGGTGGTAAATGAGAGTCCAGACAACGGTGCTGACGCGAGAAAGTTATAGACAACACTGGCTCTTTCAAAGCTGTCACGCTTTGTAACGAAACTTCCTTGTACGTTTTCTAATATTGTTGTAAAAAACAAATTTCCTCTGGTTTTCCGTAGTGTGGACTCTTATGTACAACGATTTACGTCATCACATGGTCAAAATTTGTTGTGGACTCACTTGGCTCCGCCTCGTGAGTCCACAACAAATTTTGACCATGTGATGACGTAAATCGTGGTAAATAAGAGTCCACACCACGGAAAACCAGTGGAAATTTGCTAAATCTATAACGATAAAGTGTCCGAAGACTAATGCAATGCTGATTAAATACAACGCTTGTCGAGATTCAAACGATATTTCGGCTGGCCAGTACCAGCCTTCTTCAGGTCTGTCAGTAAAATAAACCTGAAGAAGGCAGGTACTAGCCAGCCGAAATATCGTTTGAACCTCGACAAGCGTTGTATTTGATCAGCATTGCATTAGTATATATTGGTATATATTGTTTTGGTGAAGTTTCGTCCAAATCTGTTATTCCTTATATGTTAGTAATTCACGAAAAGAAATTTACTACGAATAAAAATTGGCCTTTTGAAGTTCTGTAAACACTAACACCTCGTCAAAGCCAAACTGTCAACACTCTCAAATGACTAGCCAATGAAATGCCACGACCCCCATACACCTTATTCCAAAATGGCCGCCCTAATTTGCATATAGCCAGAAACTTTTCATATTTAGCACAATGAATATCACCGTTTATTAGGATACACCGTAGTAAGCAACATGGAACAGTTCGATACTGTTGCTTCGAATAGCTGCAAATATACCTGTATTTTCAACCTAGAAAAATCATGAAATCGAGGCAATAAGGTCCACACTCATCTCTGGCCATATAAAACTCTGTAAATTGAAATCTCTGTAAATTGTTTGTTCCAGCATTCATTACGTTGATCTCATGGAAAGAATAACGTAATGAATGCTGGAACAAACAATTTACAGAGATTTCAATTTACAGAGTTTTATATGGCCAGAGACCTTATTGCCTCGATTTCATGATTTTTCTAGGTTGAAAATACAGGTATATTTGCAGCTATTCGAAGCAACAGTATCGAACTGTTCCATGTTGCTTACTACGGTGTATCCTAATAAACGGTGATATTCATTGTGCTAAATATGAAAAGTTTCTGGCTATATGCAAATTAGGGCGGCCATTTTGGAATAAGGAGTATGGCCAGGCTCCTATGACTGGCCCTGAAATTCGAGGGAAATGGTAAGGTCGTATTTAATTTCGTAAACAACATACTCGTTTGTTCTCGCGCTGCCGTTTGTCAACTAAGGGACGGACCATTAGAAAAGCTATGGGGGGGATTCTCAAGCTGCATAATATTTTTTTACTCCAGCCTGTTTGCTGAGAAGCAATTTTTTTTTCGGCTAAGATCTCATGCACGTTTTATGGCAAAAATAATTATGTACTAATCTATTCAATTTGGAATATTAAGTTATTCCAAAATTAGCTACCTTTGTTCTTAATAATTCTTGTCCTAAGTAAACTTTAAGATCCATGCCCCTGTGACTTAAATCTTTTTCTTATCAGGGCATCAAGGCTAGCGTGCTCATATTAAAAGTTATACTTTAATATTGATACCTATAAAAGTGTACAGCCGCATCACCTTGCACGGCAAATGATTGTTTATGATTCAAGCTCATAGCAAGACCAGTGAAAATCCCATTCAAACAAATCTTTTTGAGCATAGTTAATAGAGTGGAATGGTTAGGAAACTCAGGGACCTTCTTTGTTATATGTCTTTGTTAGCTCATTTCAACCACTACCGTGCACAAAATACAATAGAAATTCCAACATGTTAATCAATCAGCCAATAGAAACGTGTGAGTTCAGTCGTTCAGGGAACGCTAATGAACTATGATCGTACACAATCTTTTGTCTTACCCCTTCCAACCTAAATCGCAGCGCCTTTGTTAGCCCTTTTGAAGTTTGCCGGGTTTCCTAACCATTCCACTCTATTAACTATGTTTTGAGAGACGAAAAGTTATGTAAATTTCTTGTGTAAATTTCTCCTGCCTATTAATAGTGGATAAATCAAAGGATACATATGTGTAGCTCTCACAAAAGAGTTGCTGCAACAAAAACACAGTGTGATAGAAGGAAACCATTTGTAGTTGATGGCATCCCTGTACATTTGTGCAGTCCCTGGCCTCTGCCTCGCCTCCCCTCTCCATGTAGGATTTTTTTTTCTGTGTTGCTGGCTGTGCATGAATATATTTTTTGATAATTTTCCCTTGTATGGATTATTTTTTTGGAATCCCCCCCAATAACTTTTCTAATGGTCCGTCCCTAAGTTCGGTAAGTCATGGCGAAAACGCGAGGTCAAAAGAAACCGACGGAGAAAGTACAGGACCTTTCCTGTACTCGAAAGACAAAGAACGCGTAGAAAGCCGACAAATTAAGGAAATGGCAGCGGTACTGATTCGAAGCCTACAATGCTAGCAGAACTCTGCTAGCAGCTATGCGATCATTTGGGCATGTAATAAACCTCTGAGTTTGCGTTAAAGCTCGCATTTTATTTATTTTTCTTTAGAACTGAACGTTTTATTTTAACGAACTTAGGGCTGCCATGCTAGGTAAAGACAGCCACCTTTCCCTTTCCCCCTGATAATCGAATACCTTCCATCTTTTCACCCGCACCGGCAAATTCGCTATTTTTACTTTTTGATAATCGATTACCTTGTATCTGTTTACCCACAGTTTGATGTCGGTATGGCAAACTCACAGGGTGTGAACATGAACCAGATTTAATTTGAACGACTGCATAAAAATAATTAAATTGGCAAGTTTTTCTTTCTCTCTCTCGAATACATTGCATATATTTACCCGCACCTTTTTACCCGCACCCGCACCTTTTTACCCGCGACACGCGACCCGCGACCATTAGTCAAACTCCAGAATATTCATATCATCTACATATAATACTAGGTGAGCTATAGTGTATTAAATATGAATTATATCATAATAAGTTAATTTTTCCAAAAGTATTTTACGATGTACTCTGTCGAATGCTTTCGATAAATCTAAAAAAAATCCAATTGAAAATTTGCCATTGTCTATGGCAACTCTTATTTTTTCGACGAAGTCTATAATAGCTAATTGTGTTCCTCTCTTTTTACGAAAATCAAACTGATACTGATAAAGTAAATTGTTATCTTCAAAATATTGGGTTAACTGATTTTTCTCAGATTATCGTATTTTACGGTAGCAGTGAAATCGGTCGATATTTGGCACATTTGAATGATCACCAGCCTAAACACAGGGATCACTTTAGCGATTTTCATAAGATCAGGGGATGTACCACAATCAAGAGATGTATTCATAACAATACAAAGGGTCTGAAAATGATTTCAGCAGACTGTTTTGTATATAGACCCTTTGCACGTGACGTCATAGCCGCCATGTTGGTGTACAGTTAACAATAGATTCTTCGTTAGCTTCTTTTGTTCTGTACACCAACATGGTCGCCATGCCTTTTGTCATTTGAATCTCTTGGGATTGAGTGCAAACCATCTATTAATAGATATATTCTCAGATACATTAAGGCCTGGGTCTCAATCTTTTCCAAAATGGCCGCCACAAATCAAGAGCTTTAATTTAAGGAAATTGGAAAAAAGCCTCTGGGAGGAAGGTGGGAGAGACAGTGTTTTAATTTGGCAGGTATTTTACTGTAATCGAATCATGGTTAGTGCATACTTTCTTGGTCCAGCTAGAACGGTTGGCAATTTTAAGAAGAAGGCAAATTAAGGTAAATGTGAAATTTGATACCCTCAAGTTTCAACGACGGAATTTAACATACTTTTCCTAGTAAACTGCATTAGTTCCACCGGTTATAATTCTGAACTTTGTGCGCTCTACTTTCCTCCCGAAGCCTTATACTATATTTTATTGAAATTGACATCAAAGGTCAGAGGGTCCGTCGCTATGGCAATCATCTTTGCCAGAACGTTAAAATGTGGACTCTACATGAGATATAGTGACCTCAATGTTATCGGGTACAACCGAATGATCTTAGACCACCCCTTTACTGCTAAGGGTGTGGTCATTCTTGACCCAGGCCTTAATTTAATAATATACCTGAGTCATCACTTCCTGTTGATATTAAAGAATCTAGTCATACAGACAATCAAGTACATTAAATGGTGCATGAAATATTGCTAAGTCGGCAAACGGTTGAGCTTTTTGCCTTCGTTCCATCCGTTCGCGTCGCAGCAATACTCGAACTTTTTCAGCCACAAGATGAAATCACCATCTAAAAACCTCTCTGGCAACGCAACATTTGAACTTGTCGATATCTTGCCTCCTCGCTCGGTATTATCAGGACCTGGACATAGTACCAAAGTGTAGTAACGAGAAGTTATTAATAAGTGATTTTAAGACTGCAAACAGGTTGCTCTTCATCAGTCCTTTTATTTTTCTGAACTCTCTTTCCCATCCAATACTACTCTGAATACATAGATCTCCAATACACACCGCGACAAAACGTCACGCGCATGCGCTTTCTATGAGCCGTTCGCGCGTGCGTCTCGCCAGTTTCCCGCCGAAACTAAACGAAAACAGAGGCAACCACCCCTGTTTCTAAGTTTAGTACGTATTGCGTATTTACATGAATGTTTTGCGAAAAACAAGAAAACTACATAAAAGCTAAGCCTAAGACTTTCACAGGTTGAATATTTCTTAATTTGTAATCCACTGTGAGTTTACGAAGTGTCAAGAGCCAACCACAGTATATATATGTCAATAACAGTAGTAACTACAATAGTCTCCCCCGAAGACATCTCTATAGCTAGTTTGTGGGCTCCCTGTGGCAGGTGAAGAAAAGACAGGAAGCCGAAAATGCATGTGGAGGCTCTCTTCGTGAAAACATGTCTATATATAACACGACTAAAAATAGATTTTATTTCAGTGGATAAAGAACCAATGGAATAGTATCACAACTACCAGGTTGTAGCTAAGCTAAAACAGATTCCCATCAAGGCGTTAATCTTCCTTTAGTGTTGAAGCGAAGTGGTCGATATTAACGGATCCTTCTGTAGGTACCGGAGCACAGATGACGTCAAACAAGGAAAGACCAACAACTCAAAACAATGCAGCAAAACAATACCTGACAATACAAAGAACCACAGAAGGACCCGATTTAACGGCCTCTATTGACTTACTTACCAAGAAACTACCCATACGTGTTTAAGGCTATTCATGAGTTACCTAAAATCGTTTTATTTGATAAAATTTGAGAAAATAAATCATATCTACGGTCTCAGTACATTGGACATAAAGTCCATTATTAGTACAAGCTTTGCGTTTGAACGGAATAGCAGAGCCAATAAAAATAAGTGATAGTTCACACTTCTGGCAGCCGCCACTTGTTGGATGCGCGGAAGCCGGACCTTGGGAACGAGGTTGCCGAATTTTACGGGAGGCTGTGAGCATGCTCAGTTGAGTTTGGTAAAACAGTAAGACGAATTCTCCAAGGTGTAGTTCTAGTGTGACAATCGCTATTCAAAATAACCAGGTTCTAAATTATTCATTATCCCTCGCTTTCGGATGTTGCAGCTGTGTTTTCTAATTAAAGTGCTTCTAACCCTTCTTGACATTTTTCTACTTATGAACCTTTGAAAGGTTTTGAGTACTTTTGCGAAGAAATTGTTGCTTTACAAAGAATACTCTATGTTCTACGCTTGTTTGAAATGGTGAAAAATTGTCCTTTCCTGACCCATGACCGCGTTAGAAACAGCCTGAATCGATTACTATAGGTAGACGTCATATAATTAATTCGACTTTGCAATAATTTGAATAAATACTTAGCAGTTTGTCTAAAATGACTTTTTTCTTTACTAACAACTCACAAACTATGTATATTTTCTATAAATCGATGTTGTTGTAATAGAAAGGCGCCATGGAGGATAATGCATTATTGAGATGACGGCTACCGTACCCGGGAATCGACCCAGGCTTTTTCACAATTTCAAACAAGCGTACTGAACATAGAGTATTCTTTGTAAACCAAAAATTTCTTCGCATAAGTACTCAAAACCTTTCAAAGGGTCATAGGTAGAAAAATGTCAAGAAGGGTTAGAAGCACTTTAAAGTTTGCATTTGGTTTGACTCATTAAACATGTTTAGCGAAAACAATATGTATTCACTCTCTTTATGTTTTTTCCCCCTGTATAATGAGCACGTAAAGCAGCTTGGTTGTTTTCGCATGAAACCGTGGTTAAAATTTAGCGTCATAAGTTTTGCTTTCGCTGGGTAAAGTGTTCGAAAATACAAGTCATAATTCGATCGCCTTAGATAAACCGGCCTACTTTAAGCTCGCGAGTCGGATAATAGTACACTCAGTCTTAAAACTAAACACGAATATTACAGCGATTCTCATTCACATGGGCCTCAGATGTGAACAAACTATATATATCCAACTAGAACTCATGAATTGGATGGAGTGACTTGAGAGGCGGTGGTCTTTCCAACTACAATTTAATGTATAACATTTACAGCCGAGAGCAGTAAATGAGTTGAAAAACTGAAAGAAACTCCTTTGAATATAACAAGACAAAAAGCACAAATACGCAGATGAATATTATTAACAAGTAATCATATGGCTTTCTCGTGCCATTTTTTGGGTGGTATTCTCCCCAAACAACTGAAGATATAAAGAAATCGCTCCTAGAGCGAAAACAACATTTGCCACACAATATTAAGCTTTTTAACCGCAATAGAATAGCATGCACTGCAAGTAAAATCAAAGATTCCTCCAGAAAAAAACCTCTCTGATTTTTAACGGGTCCTGAAACGACGTTAACCTTACGGGCTGATCAAAGTCAGGAGCCGGCTAAACCACAGATCGGCTAAACCACAGATCGGCTAAACCACAGATCGGCTAAACCACAGATCGGCTAAACCACAGATCGGCTAAACCACAGATCGGCTAAACCACAGATCGGCTAAACCACAGATCGAATTGGAAGTTTACCGTGTTGGTTTTTGTGGAGGGAGGAAAATCGGAGAACCGGCCCAAGAAACTAAACTCATATATTGCGCCGGCCGCGATCAGGAAACAAAGGTGATGATGAGATGCGAGGCGCTAAAGCACTGTGTCACTCCGGCTCCTGGCCTCCTTCATATTTGAAAATTCTAGTAGTGAGTGTCGAAGCATAAACGTGCAGTGCAGGTGCTTGAAGTTAATAATTCTAAAGTTCAATGTGTTCTGCAAAATGGCTTACTGTAATGTTCAATATATATCAAGATACATTTAACATTTTTTATAGGCAAAAGTTGTAAGGAAGTGCTTCTTAATATCGACTCCGACCTTGTTTCTTTTAAACTTTAATAGTTTCATAGCTTTACAAGTAGGAAAGAAAACAAGACAACTGAGGGAAAGCCGGAAACAGGAGTGAACTTCAGTCATGAATAGGTTATCCGTACAAAAAGCCAAAATAAGTACGTACACTGTAAATTGAAAAGAGCCATTTCGGCCCCAAAAATGGGGCCAAAACGGTGAGTAAAATTTGGTGTTAATTTTGGGGCTGTTTTGGTCCCATTAGAATGGAGCTAAAACAGCCCCAAGTTGTGGAGCTAATTTGACCCCAGCTTTTGGGCTGAATTAGACCTTTTTAAGTGCTGATTTGGAAGACACTGGGGTCAATTTGGGTTTTATGGAAGCAGAAACAGCCCCAAAATAATTAGCCCCCAAAGAAACAACCCTCCCAAAAAGAGCTATTTTAGCTCAAAGAAGGGCTGTTTTGATCTTTCTTTGTAATTTGGAACCCAGAAAAGATTTCACTATATTTCCCAGGATAAATAAATATTTCTTCCAACTTAACTCATTTCAATAATAGCCAAACAGAATTTCTAGATTGTAAATTCACATTTATTCAAATATTTCCATGACTGCAGTTTACATTTTAGTGCATAAAACTTTTCATGTCATAAAATACACGAGATAAATACATGAGATAAGACAAGTAATGTAACCTCAAGTCAACTATTAAAGCAATGCAGGGTTGACTTACTATAACATAACAAAAATGGCACAATCAACGCTATTGACACAACTTGTGCAAGCATTTCTAACATACAAAATTATATATACATAAGATACATGTACATGCTCTCAGTTCAGTCCCCAAAAACGTGATTAGCACGAATCCAAGGTAAATTACCATGGCAACAAAATTTTAATAGTCTCTTACCAGAATTACCACGGGATTAGTGCTAATCTGCATGCTTTCTGGAAATGGACCCTGAAACATGTACATGTATGAGTATACTATATATAAATAGACCAGCTTCAACGGTTAAAGCACTTAATATATAGATAGCATTCATATAAGTGAGGTGGCAGACACTAAAGTCTGACCAGCTCTTTCAATCCCAACGCTAGCCTGCAAAAGCTGAGTTGCATCTTTGTGCTCACTCCAAAACCGTTTCCCCAAAGAAACGCCTACAGAACGAGCAACAAAATTTCATACTGGTCTTTGACCTGAATCTTGGCAAAAAAATTGATTGGTCAATCACAGATCCTTTTGTCTTCTGTGTATATTTTCCCCCAACAAACTTTGAGTGCAAAGCAAGCATAGGGAAGTAGTCTTTGGATGTTTTTAAACATTGTGTCAAAGAGCTGGGCCATGCTTTTGGCTTAAAATCCTTCACCAACAGTCAGATCAATTCCTTATGGGCCTGTTGTTGTGATGGTACATGTAAATATGTATTTGAGCTTACCAATGAGATTTGAATGTACATGTAACTTGTACTCATTCAGTTTGCTGTACCGCCACACAATTTCAAGGCTAACTTCACTTTGCTATTTGAGAAGAGCTGTATTAGTTCATTACAGTAGATTTGATCACCTGCTATACCAATCAATTATTCTTGCTACACCCTAGTTTGTATCATGGTCATAATGGTATCCATCTGAAGTTTGAGATTAATGTGTTTGACTAATAATTTGAGTTTGTACATGTATACACATAGAGTTTGTACATACACAAGAGTCAAGATATGCTTCAAACTTTCTGTGTTACCGGACAACAAACTGAATGAGACTTTCAGTCAAGTCTCATCGGTAAACACAAATACATCACAACAGTTGCATTAGGAATTGACCTGACTGTTGGTGAGGGATTCAAAGCTAAAAGCAGGGCTAAAAGCACTCTTTGACGCAATGTTTAAAGACATCCAAAGACAATCTTTCCCTACACTTGCTTTGCAATTTGCACTCAAAGCTTGTTCAAAATAATAATTTATGCACGATTGGCCAATCATCAATCCTTCCCTTACCAAAATTGAGTACATTTGGGGTATACTTCATTTGTACCTAAAGTATACCCCAAACCTACCCGAAATAGGTACAAAATAGGTATACCTAAAGTAGCGCACTTTTGGAACCATTATGGGTACATCTGAGGTATACCTCAAATGTACCTCTTTAACTAAAGACAGTACTACAAATAATATTCAAAAAAATGTGGGGTATACCTCATTTGTACCTAAATTATACCCCAAACGTACCCGAAATAGGTACAAAATAGGTATACCTAAAGTAGCGCACTTTTGGAACCATTATGGGTACATCTGAGGTATACCTCAAATGTACCTCTTTAACTAAAGACAGTACTACAAATAATATTCAAAAAAATGTGGGGTATACCTCATTTGTACCTAAATTATACCCCAAACGTACCCAAAATAGGTACATACTAGGTATATCCAAAGTATCACACTTTTGGGAACCTGCATTTTGGGTACACTTGAGGTATACCACAAATGTACCTCTTCAACTAGACTGTACTCCGAAATACTGCATGTACACCTGCAGGTAGGGTATATAACTTTTGCAGGCATTCAAGGTGTACTTAAAAAGTTCCACCAATGATGTTGAAACTCGTAAATCTTAGATATATTTTTTATTACTTGAACTGATCATTAAGCAAATGCTACAAGGTACAATTTGGCCAGAAATGCCATTTGCAGTATAAAAATTTAGTCTGATTCAAAAATAGTCCAACTGAAACTATAACCACAATTTGATTTGTAATAATCTTCACTTTAACTTTTGTTTTTGGATGTTTCAATAACATTGGACTCAGCTGCATAATAGTGCCTTGTCTTGCTCTCCATGGAATCAGCATTCTTCAGTTTCATCTGTTTGCTTTATTGTTCTACAAGAAACAAATGTATACTCTATAGATTACCAACCAGGCATGGGTTTCAATTGATAAGTGCATTATATATATTTTATACACTAGAAAATAACCGGTTACTTTGTGCTGAAATTCATCAAATTGTATTGAAAAACTAAAACCATACCATTGTCTTGCAACTGATTTCAGTATGACATGCATAGAGATAGATAATAATAATTATTTGACATACTGATTCGACACAATCATTCTGAGAAAAATTATGCTTCTGTTCTGCAACGCAATATGTTGGCAGTCTGTAAGATACTTGGAATAAAAATAAGAAACTAAATAATTTGATTTGGTACCTCAAAACCATCATAAACCAGTGAGCCTGGTTACAAAGCATGTTGAATGGTTGTGTCGAACGAGTACATATCTATGCTGAATGATTCCAGCCCTATATACATGTAATGGCTAAACTGCAGAACACAATGCCACTTCAGTGCCACTTAAAAAGATGACTTGAAAACTTTGTTAAATTCTCCATTATAGTTCAGGTTTATTTACACTCGTTATATGAACGATTTTAGGTTTTAAATGGTTAGGGTTTTTTATTTGGCCATGGGGGTTAGGTTTTTAGAACTAATTATATAAGTGGTGTTGTATTTGGGCTATTGCACTTAATTTTCGTACCCCCCCTGTTGAGGACCATATTTTGAGTTGTACCCTAAAGAATTCCTCTGAAATTAAAAACACCTGAAGAATTCCATGGTGGAAAGTAGTGTTACCCTGAAGAATTGACTTCAACCCCTGAAGAATTGTCCAAATATTCACTTTATCCCCAAAGAATTCCTCTAAATTTGATATGTGCCCCCAAAGAATTCCTCTCTATTTATATGGTATCCCCAAAGAATTCCTTGAAAAATTATCTGGTGACCCTGCAGAATTCCTTGGTCCTCAACAGGGGGGGTACGAAAATTAAGTGCAATAGCCCTTTGCTAGTTGCTCCTTAATTTGAAAAAGCTAAATAAACATGAAATGTATATCTAGTTTGCCATGGTGTTATTGCATGTATGGTAGACCTACATGTACATGTATGTGTTTCTAAGTGGCAGTAAAAAAACAATCAGATCGAGTGCAGATCAGATTTGAGGTAGAAATAATACGGCTCCGAAATTTCTTTTAATCAACTGCATGATAACACAAAATTATATATAAATTAAGTGCGTGTGTATATCACTACATGGTACATCATGGTACATGTACTTAATCCAAAGCAACTGATCGAGACTAGCTCGTGATGCATGCACAGATCAGAGGTACAACTAGGCGATGAACATGTACAAGAAATTATGATGTAAAAATTACCAAAGTCCAAAGGTTTTGCTCTACATCCATGATCACAAAACACAATTAATTCACAAGCAATTTACCTTAAATATGCGAGTAATATCCTGAGGATTCCAATAAAGAAGAAGAACGCACGTCTGATATGGTTGCGGGTATTTGTTGAACATATGACATATCCCTCCTGAGCAAAGACCGTTGGAAATTTAACGACTTCACATTTTGAGCGCCAGAACTGTTCCGGTAATCTGATTGGTTATGTCTTATGATGCTGACAGTGACATTCCAAAAATACTCGCTGTTCAATTTCGGATGCCTTTGAACGGTTTCCTTGATTAAAAAAGTCGGGAAAGCACTCCTCTTTTCCTAAATGCCTGCTTATCCAGAAAGGAAAAGGTTTTGATGGCACGAGAATAAGAAGAACTAGTCATCAAATGGTTTAACTTCAAGACGCCAGTTCGCTACGTTTAGGGTCCGCCATCTTGTTTTGATGTGGTTACTGCTGACCAACTGTTGAAACATGCGGGCACATCCAAGGTATTGTTGACACACAGGCTACCCGAGCGTAAGGTTTTTGATTAGAAAGAAATAATCACCCGAATGCGCTGAAATTGCACACAGACACAGCATATTAACTGACAACCACACAAGTAAAGTCTAATTTCTTTTATTTCAATATTTACAGAATTATTGCAATTTCTAAAAACTATAAATTCCCAGTCATCTTGTAAAATAAACGGTTAATCAAAACCTTACGCTTGAGTACATTGTAGCCTGTGGTCGATGATGGCTAAAATCGATATCTCAATCAAGTCTCAAGTCACTATTTACACAGATACACAATTACTAACATTACATTAAAAAGAGAAGAGGAAAAAAGGAAGAATGTGTTGATTATATGTTCGTGCGCAGTGATCAAAGGAGCAAAAGCTTTCGAGTTGATCACTGCCTAGAAATATTTTCATTCTTTAACCCTGCTTTAACTCGTGCAGTCATGAATAAATTAATTTCAAGAAAGAATATTATGAAATCAATTTAATTTTGATTAATAAATATTACTTATCTGTCTGAAATATGTTGTGTCGTAATTTATGCACTGAATAAGTGAATTTATAAACACCATGATCATATGTTTTTCTGTCATATACGTTTCAGTGGTTTGTCTGTCATATGTTTTAGTGGCTTTTTGTCATATGTTTTGTCATGCATATTTTAGTGGCAATTATGTTACCAACCACTTACCGACCACTTACCAACCACTTACCGACACAGTTTTACCGACCACTTACCGACCACTTTTTTTCGGTGCAGATTTTTCACTTTAGCCATGTAAAAATATATAAAATTATCTGATTCTCCAGAAGTAATTAAAGTACATGTGAAGTGTACCTGAAGTGTACCCATTCCTTGAGGTTTATACAGGACTATGGAGAGGTACATTTGGGGTACATGCGAAGTGTACCTCAAGTGTACCCATTCCTTGAGGTTTATGCAGGAGTATGGAGATTTACATTTGGGGTACATGTAAAGTGTACCTCAAGTGTACCCCATTCCTTGAGGTTTATCCAAGAGTATTTAAGGTACATTTGGAGTACAGTGGAGTGTGCCTTAAGTATACCTCAAACACTCCACTAAAACATTGAGGTCCATTCTTGGTATACCTAGATTGTACCTAATCTCACATAGGTACATTTGGGGTATACCTTAGGTACAGGTGAGGTATACTTTTGTGTACCCGATTTTGGTAAGGGTTTTGTCTTCTATATTTTTGACCAGATTCAGGGCAAAAATACATCATCAATATGGAATTTTGTCGCTCGCCCTACAGACATTTCTTTGGGGGAAGCCATTTCGGAGCGAGCACAAAGATGCAGCTGCTTTTGCAGGCTAGGACAATGCTAACATCAATGAGTTTTATGATTTTATATCAGTGCTTCAAAAAACATTTACTTTATGAAAAATGCCATATTACAAACACCTTACTGACCATGCTAGCCTGGGAAACCAGCTGACTCTTATAGCTCCCCCACTCGCGAAAGAGACGTCTGGGCAGCGAGGCAGAAAATTCCATACTGATTACGTAGCAGATACAGATACATTTAGCTGTTTCACAATGCATAAATTAGTTGCAATTCTCAGAAGCCGATGCGAACAACAGAGTTCTTTTCAAGGAATATAACTACTGAGGCTGCTCGTTTGCTTGGCAGGTGCTGTTGGTGGCTCCTTTGCATACATATAGTTCTTTCAGCTGCTAGTAAAGCGAAATGTCGTACTGTGAAAACATTTACACTGAGTAAAGTGATAAAAAACTGGTACTAATTTCATATAAACCTACACACACTGAGCTATCACAGAACACTGGATGAGTGGTTGTTGCTGGATAAATTGTTCAGGGCCACTCTTCAAGCCGGATCTTTTGCTAGGCAGTGAATCTCTGCTATAAATAAACATTACATGTATTAAAGTGCACTCCCTTATGAAAATAAGCAAATTTTTTTTTACTTGAAGACTACTTGATGTGTATTTGCAGTTTATATTTTTTCTGTACTTGCAAGGTACCTGCATTGTGTTTGAAAAGTGTACTTGAACTATATTTGTTTTATCCCTTATAGCTACTTGATGGCTAAAGTATAGAGTATACTTGAGCTGTACCTTTTTGTACTTTCATTATATTTGTTTTATATTTGTTTTATGGTTGTAATGTACCTGTATTTGAAACATCAAGTACATATTTGTTGTGTAGTTGGTAAGTACTTGAAATATATTTGCAAAATAGTACTTGAAGTGTTCCAGTTTACTACTTGAGCAATATTTGCACAAACTGACAAGCATTTCAGAGTTAGGGGGAAATAGTACCTAAACCAGACTTGAAGTGTACTTGTTGCTGATACTTGATTAATACTTGAATTGTAATTTCAAAGTTCATGCAGGTCTATATTTGTACGCTACTTGTTAATGGTTGAATGCTACTTGACTAGTTCTAGACTCCTTGCAATATACTTGACCCTCCCTGACTTGTACCTTTTTGGTCATTGAATTATATTTGCAATATTCTTGAAATATACTTGGAATATACCTGTATTTGAAACATCAAATACACATTTTATTTTATTTAGTCGATCTGAAAATTAACTTGAAATGTACCCTAAATATACTTGAAATGTATACCTGCAAACTACTTGACTTTTAATTTCAACACTTATGCAGATCTGTATTTGCACACTATTTTATTACTGGTTGAATGGTGCTAATGACTGATCCTAGAATCCTTGCAAAATACTAGACTTTTACCATTTTGTCATTGAATTATATTTGCAATGTTCTTGAAATAGACCTGTATGTGAATTAATTAAACATCGAACAACTGTCACAGATCTGAAAATTAACTTGAAATGTGCCCAAAATATACTTGAAATGTATACCTGGAAACTACTTGAACTGTAAATTCAATATTCATGCAGGCCTATAGGTCTGTATTTGCACACTATTGTATTGCTGGTTGAATGCTACTTGACTGATCCTAGAGTTCCTGCAATATACTTGACTTGTACCTTTTTGTCATTGAATTATATTTGCAATGTTCTTGAAATAGACCTGTATGTGAAACATCAAACAATATTGATTATTAATTCGCCACTGAACTGAAAATGATCTTGAAATGTACATGTACCTAGCATATACTTGAAACGTGTACCGCAAACTTCTTGAACTGTAATTTTAACATTCCTGCTGTTCTGTATTTGTACTGTTTTGTTACTGGATGAATTAATGCTTCATATTCTTGACTGATCTTAGGGTTATTGCAATATACTTATATATATACAGTAGGTAATTGAACTGGGAAAATAGCCCTGTTGCCAATATATTATCTACATCTCTCAGTGCTATGATCAACAAAACAGTCGAGTAACTTTTAGTTATTTGTTTATTTAAAAGTCGTCGTTGCTGACTGTAGCAAAACTATAAAAAAACGGAAATCACGAGTGCTGCCTCCCGGCAGGGAAGACTCAACCACTGAGTTATTAACTCCGAATACAGGGGCTGGAAAATGCAAGGAATTGAAAGCTTTTTGAGTTACAACCAGAAGAGGGTTTGGATTGACCAGTACGTAGATCAGAACATAGTTCACGATACAATATTGGCAACGTTTCAAGTTATAACGACATGGCATTTTCAACAACATTATACCCGCTTCTCACTCTTTAGCTGCAGACAGCAAAACCATGTGGCGCCGTTTTACATGTTTGGACATCCTTGACAACTTTTTTTCTTCGTCAAGCACCTTTATGGTCACAGCTATATTGATAAAAAATATTTCAAAGTTGTAATCTTTAAGATTTACGTAAACACGCGGGCTGTTAGCGACTTCGCTTTGGTAGAATTCGGACTGTTTATGACTAGGAACACGGCCAAAAATACAAGCGAGTAAAAAAATGAAATATAGATACCATTCATAACTGCCGTTTATCTTGGTTGTTATGTACATGTAGGAAATCTCACCGTAAATCCCGCCATATAATGTGTTAAACTACATTCTACAGTTGTAAACAATTCGCATGTGAATCATGCCTGTCACTCGATACACAGTGGCGTTTTCGGTAATTACTCGGGCTGCCTGTGGCAGCGCCGAGTCTTAAAATGCAAGTCGTTATTATTATTATTTTTATTTCATGTCAGACGGCTTCTGCGCATGCGTTAAAGGTCAAATTCAAACCAATCAGATTGCACTGTGCTGGTCACGCAACAATCGCCAGGTTAATGTATTTACATAAGTGAATACAGTAAATCAAAATGGTCGACCCGCGAGGGCGAAAGCCTTCCAACAGGCTCAGGATATTTCAGCTGGCGCTCTTGTTGACCATAAAAATACATGAACAACCAGGAGCCGGAATACATTCGATCAGCGCTGTTTGGACAGATCCAATGTACATTTAGAAACGTAAGCGAAATACAATATCCAAACACGTTTGGATATCAACGGGTATCGAATTATCATCAAAGGTTAGATCTCGTCAGGCGCGCTCAGATAAGAAAGTTCAAAGCTCTCAGACAAGGCGAGACAAGGAGTTATCACTTTCAATGAGTCATTGTCGGAAATCTATTCCATCGTGGGCGGTCTTGTACAGCTAAGGCATGTTTTACGACAGAATAACCAGAGTCTTTCTACTGGATTGAGAGCTCGAGACATTATACATGTCGGCTAATATGGGGAAAACTGAAACGAAAAATGAACTTTGACGGCAGAAACCCTCAATTGAGCCAAGTGGAATAGTTACATGATCCGCTAAGATTTTTACAAATCTTAGTTAAGCAGATGTTTTCAGTGTATGCCAACTGAAATGCGGCAACTACACGAACAAGAAGCATGAACTGCCAGCAAAGAGAGAGGAAAAAGTATTTGAAATGCACAGCGCTAGCTGAAATAGGGCATATATATAATATCTGAGACGTTAAATTACGTTACTGTGAAGAGGATCAAAATTCAAGTTTTGTAGCTTCAGACTGTCTTCTGCCGTGACTCGTGAGAGAAATTGGAAAAGATCTAGCTGTTTCATTCAGACACTGGCAAATTTATTGAAAGCTACGGGCTTACTTTATGAGATTATTATTCATTGTAGAATGAAAGGAAACAGGTTAGCTGAAAGTTAAGTTCGAGGTAGGCTTCGACTTTCATTCCGATTCAGTGCATATGTGCACGAAGGTGGGTGCTGTCAACATCACTACCAAAAGATCCAAAACGAAAGTTCAGTTACGTAAGTACTGTAAGTAAACTCTTTTTGATTTGAATAAATTTCCTCTCAGTTTGTCTGTTAATGTACTTTTTCTTCTAATTATCGCTTTATTTAACATCTGTGATTTAGAGTATGCGTACCTCAGAATAAATTATTTGAAAGGTCAACTGAATTCTTGTTTCGATAAGCGCAAATGTTTTTTGTGAAACAGTCTGTGTATATAGAAGCGGCTTAATAGAAGAGCTTTCTCATTTATAGGAATTACAATTTTTTTTCTTGCTATGAAATTTATGTTTCATTTCACATTTATTCATACAGTTTTAGCCGGACATTTCCCCGAGTTTTTGATCTATTGTCAATCAAATTCAAAGTCTGAATATGTCATTGTATTGCATTTATACACTTGAATTGCCAGTGTTCTGTTGTTCGAATCCTGCGTTATCATAGTCATGCCATAAAAGCGATTAATAGACCAGTCTGTTTTTTTGACGTTCTCACTGGCGAATTAAAGCACGACTTGATACTAAGAGGATTTCAAATGAAAGTGTATTTCATCTTCAATCTCATGTGGCCCGAGTGAAAGCCCAGATGGGCTCTTGTTTATTTTGATTGATTCTCATTGGATGTTACACAATGAAGCTGTCAATTCAATGTCTGGACACTGTAACATGTACCACGCGTGACATAGTCCTTTATGTTATTCATGATATGTATATAGGTTATATTTATTTCTCGTAAATGTTCTCTTCATCTCTTCATTCCTCTCTCTATATATATACCGATATAGTAGTTCTCCAAGCGAGGGCCTCTGGAACCGGCCCATGGTAAAATGCTTCGCGATTCGAAAAATCATGTAAAATGCCTCTATAAAATGATATAAACCCTGACGTATACGATCACTTCGTTAATAAAATAATTACTATTCAAGTTCAAATATTCCCTGCTAGCAGAGGTCTCTCACTGTCTTGGTAAAATGTTTCTCGTTTCTTGGTAAAATGTTTCTCGTTTCCGACAGAAAGAGATCAGACCTCTGCCAGCAGGGCATACAGCTATCAGGACATGTAAATGATGTAGGGTTGAATTGAACCCGCCCGGTGTTGAAGCCTTTAGAGCCATTTATACAAATCACAAATCACAAATTTAATGATCTCATCTTACCTCGTTTGTCTTGAAAGGCTTACTCCAAAGGTTTGCCTTTTCTTGAAGCCATATTATACAGATATCGCGAAGAGATCACACATACGTCGTACCGAAAACCGTTGGTAAAATAAAAATGGCACAACAATACACAATGCAATGCCAACCGTTCAAATCAATCCCACAATGCACCAATGCATCCCATAATGCAATGAAGCCCTTCTTGGCAGTCAAGTACCATTCAACCAGTACTAAAATAGTGTGCAAATACAGACCTAGTAGCCTGCAAGAAAATTGAATTTACCGTTTAAGTAGTTTGCAGGTACACATTTCAAGTATATTTTGGGCACATTTCAAGTTCATTTTCAGATCTGTGACAATTAATAAACATGTATGCATGCAAACACATTTCATGTACACCTACTTGATATGTACTTGCCACACAAGACTTAATGTTCTGCTAAAATGTCTGTTGCAAATACATTTCATGTACCGACCTACTTGATATGTATACTTGTCATATATATAAGAGCTGCCGTCTGGTGCAAATACATTTCATGTACACCTACTTGATATGTACTTGTCACACAAGACTTAATGTTCTGCTAAAATTTGTGTTGCAAATACATTTCATGTACACCTACTTGATATGTACTTGTCATATAAGAGCTGCCGTCTGGTGCAAATACATTTCGTGTACACCTATAGCTACTTGATATGTACTTGCCACACAAGACTTAATGTTCTTCTAAAATGTCTGTTGCAAATACATTTCATGTACACCTACTTGATATGTACTTGTCATATATGGAGCTGCCGTCTGTTGCAAATACATTTCATGTACACCTACTTGGTATGTACTTGTCACACAAGACTTAAGGTTCTGCTAATGTGTCTGTTGCAAATACATATCATGTACACCTGGTCTTATATGACAAGAACATATCAAGTAGCCGTCTGTTGCAAATACATTTCATGTACACCTACTTGATATGTACTTGTCACACAAGACCTAATTTTCTGCTAAAATGTATGTTGCAAATACATTTCATGTACACCTACTTGATATATACTTATCATATAAGACCTGCCGTCTGTTGCAAATACATTTCATGTACACCTACTTGATATGTATTTGTCACACAAGACTTAATGTTCTGCTAAAATGTATGTTGCAAATACATTTCATCTACACCTACTTGATATGTATTTGACATGCAAGAATACGAAACATACAAGTCAAGTACACTTCAATACACTACCTAAGTTGTACTTGACATCAGTACAACACAAGTATTGTGGCAAGACTACTTCAAGAAATGCTTGAAGATCAGTCAAGTATATTCAAATACAGTGCAAATACATGCTTAACAATAACAAGTATACTTCAAGACAAATCAAGTAGCATTCAAGTCTATTTCAAGTACCATGTAAGGACATCTAGTATTATAAGGGCTATGAATCACGAACGTGATGGCCATTCACCCAAGCAAACGGGCAGCCTTGGTAGTATACCTGAAAATAACTGCTGCATTCTGTAGCTAACCTCTTCGGCTACTGACCTGGCAAAAGAGCTGCCTTGAAAAGTGGCCTGCTGTGCTGTGTGTATTGGTTTTGAAATTATAAACAACTATTATGTTTTGACAGTCGTAGGACAAATTCTCTTGACCGGGCCGAGCCGCTGAAAGAATGAAGCAAACTAGCTACCGACACATGCTAAATAGGCTTGAATTTCATGGTTGTTCATGACAGTGATCCACTGCCAAGCAAACGAACAGCCTTGCTGGTAGTTATATTCCTTGAAAAGAACTATTGTTCGCATTCGGCTTCTGAAAATTGCAACTAATCTATGCATTGTGAAACAGCTATGTGCTACGTCATCAGTATGGAATTTTCTGCCTCGCTGCCCAGACGTCTCTTTTGCAAGTGGGGGAGTGATAAGAGTCAGCTGGTTTCCCAGGCTATGACCATGCAAGCTTTACACTTTCTAGGGCACCACACTGATCAAGAAATGTTTTAAGTGTTATTATTATATCTGGATCATGCAATCTACTAAAAAAATGTATAAACATACCGATAACTAAATACAGGGCCCAGCATTTATTCTAGACCACAATGTTTATTGAAAACCCAGCCTTATAATTAATTTTAACTAAACATCTTGTCAATATACCATTTTACATGAACCAGGGAATACCAGTTGTATTACTTTCCATATAATTATAGACAGAGGAAATAATGTTTCTGGTTTCAAAAGGACTACAAAAATGAAGTTGTCAAGCAAATACGAAAAAGTGTTCATGTTTAAAAATACTGGGGCAGGTTCAAATACATGTACATGCAAGGGTTCAGTTGTTCAAAGGGTGGATAAAAGGTGGGTAGAATGCACATTACAATTTTCCCCACTATTTTGTCAAAACTGCTTGTCCTCTATGTTATTAACAAGTAATCGCATGGGTTCTCATAAACATAAGGATTAATTTCACTTGTGTCTTCAAAATTGATAAAATTGCTTTGCTGCATGACTTGAGAAATTTTGTAAATTTTAAAATGTATGAAATGTATCCTTCATTTTAGTCAGCCCCATTCTATTACCTATAAATATTAGAGAGGAGTATATACCCTTTATTTATTCCTAATTCACTGAGCCAGTGAGGATTTCATAAATGAGGCTCTCAACAACAAAAAAGATTAATGTCTAATAAACACTGGGTCAATATTATTATGGCTAAATTTTAAGTAAAGCATGGGCATTTGTTTGAGAAAATGCAGAATTACCTGAATTACAAATGTTACCTGACTAAAATACATTGCAACTGGTACATGTACATGTACAATGTAAGTTGTATTTTCTTAAATACAAGCCCTGATATTTACTTATAAAATTTGGCTCTGTAGACCAGGGCCCGGTTGTTCAAAGGGTGGATAACTTTATCCACTGGATAAATCCCTAAGCTATCAACCCTTTGAACAACCTGGTCCACAGAGCCAAATTTCATGAAATGCCAGGGCTTCTATTTGAGAAAATACAAATTACATTGAACATGTACTGCAATGCATTTTAGTCATGTAACCTCTGCAATGATTCAAGTAATTCTGCATTTTCTTAAACAAATGCCGATGCTTTATCTAAAATTTAGCCATAATAATATTAACCGAGTGTTTATTAGACATAATATTTTTTGTTGTAGAGCCTCTGAAATCTTCACTGGCTCAGGGAACCAGGAATAAAAAAATTGGGCACTCCTCTCTAATATTTATAGGTCATCATATGGGGTCAAGTAAAATGAAGGACTAATTTCACATGTTTTTAAACTTTACAAAATTTCCCAAGTCATGCAGCGATCAGAGCAATTTTATCAACTTTGAAGACACAAGTGAAATTAATTATAATCCTTAAAGGGATACCCGAGTGAAAAACACATTTGGGCTCAAAAGCACCTTTCAGATGTACTTTCTTCAGAAAATGTATTAAAATTTGATTAAACTTTTTCATAGTTGAGAACGAGCCCCTCAAAGTTGGTCCCGCGAAGACCTGGGTGCCGCCATTTTGTTCACATTAATTCCTGTGACGTTTTTTACGTCACTTCGTCCCACCGGAGTCTTGCGGCTAACTTGTAGCGACTTGTTTTCTTTGTAGAATTTTCACACGCTCGGAATTAGAGTAGATTTTCATCGATATGGCAGAGCAATTTCGTACTAGAACAAAAATATGATGAAGACGATATTGTGAGAGAAGTTCAGAAGACTGGGAGGACGAGGAAACGCATGTGGAAGGCGAACAACAAAAGGCGACTACCGAGCTAGTGCTATAAAGATTCGCTGTATGTTTTTGTATGGAACTTGTCAGCCTTAAACACAAGACTAAAGGTAGATTATTACAATATTGATATCGGCATAGCAATCGAAACTTGTTTAATTTGACCCAGATATATAATCAGGGTGTAGCAAGCCACATAATTTTAATTTCGTTCCTAACTGATGTGTTGTGAAACAGCGCGCGCACGCCAAGTTCCACCACAAACATGCCAGGCTTGATCGCGCCAATGCTTTCAAACAATTTAATAAGGGAATGGAATTATTTTTGCAATAAAATTGCTCCGAGTGTCTCATTCTTGTGTCATTGCATATATTCTGCTATGTTGGGCAAGTTATGACCAGTTTTAACAGGGAGATTTTAACTTTTCAGGTGTTTCAGTTGCACAAAGCCATGCAGTCTGTACAGATCGAACCGGATAACTCGCAAATTATATAGCCCCAATAATACATGTTTCGAAAGCAATGCCAATATCAATATTGTCATACTATACCTTATTAGTCTTGTGTTTAAGGCTGACAAGTTCCATACAAAAACACACAGCGAATCTTTACATCGTAGCACAACACCAGTTTTGCACTACGATGTAGCTCGGTAGTCGCCTTTTGTTGTTCGTCTGATATTTTCGCCATCCACATGCTTTTCCTCGTCCTCCGAGTCTTCTGAACTTCTCTCACAATATCGTCTTCATCATATTTTTGTTCTAGTATGAAATTGCTCTGCCATATCGATGAAAATCTACTCTAATTCCGAGCGTGTGAAAATTCTACAAAGGAAACAAGTCGCTTCAAGTTAGCCGTAAGACTCCGGTGGGACGTAGTGACGTAAAAAACGTCACAGGAATTAATGTGAACAAAATGGCGGCGCCCAGGTCTTCGCGGGGCCAACTTTGAGGGGCTCGTTCTCAACTCTGAAAAAGTTTAATCAAATTTTAATACATTTCCTGAAGAAAGTACATCTGAAAGGTGCTTTTGAGCCCAAATGTGTTTTTCACTCGGGTATCCCTTTAAGTTAATGAGGACCCATGTGATTACTTGTTAATAACAGAGGTCAAACGTTTTGACAAAATAGTGGAATAAATTGTAATGTGCATTCTATCTCATGGGAAAACTGGGTTAGTGTCAAATATCAAACAACATGAACACAAGACACAATTTGTATTGTTCAAGAAACTTGCTTGACTAGTTATTACTTGTGCCAGGCCTTTGGCCTCCCAATTAACAAAGTTTTGCAAGTGTTTATCAAGCAATCAAAAGGACACAATTTTGCCCCCAATAAGAAAAAATACATGTACATTCTTCATCAGCTAATCAGATTTTCAGTAAACATTGCTTTTGTATTGATATGTCCAGTTATGTGACACATCAATATATACATCAACGATCAACCATCACGAGTCCACAAAAACCCAAAAAATCCTGCCGTCTTCTCTGATGAGTTACTTATGATAATTATACAAACTTATAAAATATGAACCAATCAAAGATCACTACCAGGTTTTCTGGTAGTGACATCACTGGATGGCATTATCTTCGAATGAATTCAGACGTCTCTCTCGGGAGGAACGAACCAGAGGAGACAGCTGAAATGTTCCTAGCATTTATTTTAAAATGCCCCTAGCATTTATTTAAAATCACCCTGCTCATACATTATACAGATACCTACGGCTTTAGTCCCACGCAGTCCAGTTTCAGAACGAGTTTACCTGGCGAAAACAAAGCTTTTTATTCTCCTGGGACTCAACATGGATGCCGCGTTATGAAACCCCATGGGTGTCTCGGGGAAACAAATTCACTGCTTTTCGAGGGTGACAGTGTTTTGTTATACCTCCCAAGTCAACAACATAGCGAACTGCATACGTATATATGCATGGTTTCCGAATTTCATGTTAGGGAATTGAACTTACGGAAGGTACGTTTGTATCAGGGAGTTGTACAAAATATCTTAATATTTTCGGTGACCCACCCCTCCTCTTTACTAAACATTTCCATGGTCCCTCGCTTGAAGTTACAAGAAAATATGTAACCCTTCTTTAAGGGTGCGTGTAACGATATCTGAGCTGCAATGTTACTTCCGGTCATGTGACGTCATCTTTGACCTTGACCATGCGTTCGTTTCTTTGTACTTTGAGGGGGAACGTACGTGCAGTAAACTACAGAGCCAGAACCAGAGTTGTCCCTCTTTAGTCCACTTGAGACCACGATACATGGTGTCAGAATCGTAACACACGCCTAAGGAACAGATTTACTCTTCATTGATAACTTTTGGGTGGAAATTAAGAGCCAAAGTGTGTTGTTTTGTGAGTTTTGTTTCAGGAATCATGCCGAGCGATCCACCAGTGTCTTCCAGCTCGACAGGCTCGTCTCAGCCAACACAAGCTCAAGCAATTCCTGCTCAGTGTATACAGTCCATCATTCCGTTGCCGTCGAAGTTAGAGTTAAAAGGAAACTTGGCAGTCAACTGGAAAAGGTTCAAGCGTTTATGGAACAACTACGAAATCGCCTCGAGGCTTCGAGACCAAAACAACGAGCTCCGAACAGCAACCTTGCTGACTTGTATCGGCCCCGATGTGTTGGAAATCTACGATGGTCTGCCCTTCCAGAGCGAGGAGGAAAAGACAGACATCAAAAGGGTGATGGAGCTGCTAGAGGTCTACTGCGTGGGAGAGACGAACGAAACCTACGAGAGGTATATGTTTAATAGGAAGGATCAAGAATCTGGTGAGTCGTTCGATTCTTATCTCACAACCCTAAGGTCACTAGCCAAAACATGCAACTTTGGAGAGCTCAAGGATAGCATGATCCGTGATAGAATTGTTGTGGGAATTAGAGATAACAGCACTCGCAAAAAATTGCTCACTGAATAAATGCATTGATATTTGTCGCGCGAATGAAACCACAGCAAAGCAATTAAAGGAAATGACCCAGAACGAAGAGAATCTCCCGCACCGATTAAATGTAAATTTTGCCACAAGACCCATCCCAGAAAAAAGGAGCTATGTCCAGCATGGCAGCAACAATACAATGACTGTGGCAAAAATAACCATTTCGCTGGCTCGCCTGTGTGTCAAAGTGCTAGCAAACAGCAAAAGAAAAAGCCAGTGCATAGTATAGAGAGCGTTCAAGAGTCAGATGATAGTGATGATTATCTATTCAGTGTGGAATCTGTGGGCTCATTGAGTGCTAAGAATTGTCGCAAAAAGATATTTGCAAACATGCGTGTGAGAGATGAGACAGTAAAATTCCAACTTGATTGCGGCGCAACAGTCAATATTCTCCCAGTGGATCTGTACCAGAAAGTGTTCAATGACCCAAAGCTCACCCAACTGCAGAAAACCGATACCACCCTCGTAATGTTTAACAAATCAGAGCTGAACACCCTAGGATCCGTGAAAGTTAAGACTCGGAATCCTAAGAACGATCAAGTCCTTTTGGCGGAATATGTCGTTGTTGCTGAGGGGCACATGGCAATACTAGGCGCGCAGGCTATCCAACAGTTTCATCTCATAACTGTTAACTCTGACAATATCATGTCTGTGACCGACACGACTTTAGCACAGTCTGATATAGTCAGCGAGTTCAAAGATGTGTTCACGGGAGAAGGGAAATTAGACGAAAAGCTCCAGCTCGAAATTGACAAATCGGTAACCCCTGTCGCGCTTCCCGTGAGGAAAGTCCCGTTTGCAGGAATAGAGCCCCTGAAAATTGAGATAGATCGGCTAGTAGATAAAGGAGTCTTGGAACCAGTCGAGGTCCCCACTGACTGGATTTCGTCGATGGTTGTAGTGAAAAAAAGCAACGGTAAAATACGGCTGTGTATTGATCCCAAGCCCTTAAACAAAGCGCTGAAGAGAAACCACTACCCTTTACCGGTGATCGACGATCTGCTAGCACAACTGACGAAGGCCAAAGTATTCAGCGTGGTTGATGCAAAGAACGGGTTTTGGCACGTCCAGCTCGAGGAGGAGAGCAGCTACCTCACCACATTCGGTACCCCGTGGGGCAGATACAGGTGGACCCGCATGCCGTTTGGAATGTCACCCGCCCCAGAGGAGTTCCAGAGAAGGCTCGAACACGCCTTAGAGGGTCTAGATGGAGTGATGCCAATCTTTGATGACATCCTCATTTTCGGTGTAGGCGAGACGCACGCCGAGGCCCTGACAAACCATGACACAAAGCTAAGGGAGCTGTTGGAGCGTTGCCGCGCTAAGGGCATCAAGCTAAATAAAGAGAAGCTAAAGCTCCGCCGCCAAGAAGTGAATTTCATGGGTCACGTGATATCTGAGGAAGGTCTGAAACCTGATCCAGCCAAACAGCAGGGCATCAAGGAGATGCCAACTCCTGAAAGCAAACAAGATGTAAAGAGACTACTGGGAATGGTAAACTACCTGCAGCGTTTCGCACCCAACCTGTCCGAGGCCACAGCCCCAATGAGAGACCTTCTGAAGGAGGAGAATCAGTTCCGCTGGGAGGAAGAAGTGCAAGGACGGAGTTTCGAAACAGTCAAGACGATAATCTCGGAAGCCCCAGTCCTAAAATTCTTTGACCCCAAAGACAACGTCGAACTCCAGTGTGACGCGTCCGAGAGAGGCCTGGGAGCCTGCCTAATGCAAAACGGGCAACCAGTAGCCTACGCTTCACGATCAATGACAGAAACAGAGACCAACTACGCTCAAATAGAAAAAGAGATGCTGGCGATCGTGTTTGGGGTAGAGCGCTTCGGGCAATGCGTGTATGGTCGACCAGTCCATGTACAAACAGACCATAAACCACTTGAGAGTATTTACAAGAAGAGCCTGATTAGCGCACCAAAGCGACTCAAACGTATGCTGCTGAGACTGCAGAAATTTGACCTGAAAGTCACATACAAGAAAGGATCAGAAATGGTCTTAGCAGACACTCTTAGTAGAGCGTTCCCAATGCGCAACAGTGCCAGCAGAGCAGAAACAGAAGACGTAGTCTATCTGGAAGAATTGAGAGGAGATACGGAGAGAGATACAGAGAGTATCAATATGATACAATACCTTCCCGTTACTGAAGAAACTCAATCTGCGATCCAGAAGGCCACAGAAATCGATGCCGTTTTAAGAGAGCTTAAAACAACCATCAGGAAGGGTTGGCCAGCGTCAAATGAAGACATTGCAGTTAGCATCAAGGATTATTTCCCCTTTAGAGATGAGCTCTCACTGCAAAACGGGCTAGTTTTCAAAGGTGAGAGGCTAGTCATCCCAGCAGGTATACACGACTTTCATAATGGCCGCCTCCTAATTTGCATATGTGATTTCCTGTTTCGGTAGTTTATCCACATGTATATAAAATATAAACATTGCCATGTGAAAGAGCATGTTGACATTAGTGAACTTATGAAAGTTGAGTGCTGTAGCTTATAAAGCAATGAAGTTACATTCAGTTGAAATTAGAGAGATTTGTATGAGAAAACAACGGAGGCCTTACTAGCCTCGCTTTCATATTTTTCTGCATTACAAATGCTTATAGCTCAACAGCAATTTTCCACATTGCTCCAAAACTCAAAACAATTACTAGTTATAATGTAATATTTCATGTGGTAGCATTGGTTTCCCCCTACAGATTTATCTTCCAAATTATGCAAATTAGGAGGTGGCTAGCGGCGGCCATTATGAAAGTCGTGTATAAGAGATGACATGCTAGTGAAGATACACGCAAGTCACATAGGCATCCAAGGGTGTTAGCGCAGAGCAAGAGAAGTTCTCTACTGGCCTGGTATGAATAAAGATGTTGAAGAATATGTTGCCAAGTGTGAAGTCTGCAATAGCCACCCAGCAGAGCAAGGCAAAGAGCCACTGATCTGTCACGAAATCCCGTCGAGACCTTGGGAGAAGGTAGGAATTGATATGTTTGAACTCGAGGGTAAAGAATTTGTTGTTACAGTTGACTACTACTCAAGCTTCTTCGAGATCGACAAATTGAACACGAAGACCGCAAAGGAAGTTATACGGAAGGTTAAGGCTCACTTGGCCAGGCACGGCATTCCAGACCAAGTGATCTCAGACAATGGGCAACCATTTGCATCAGCTGACTTCCAAGACTTCGCCAGTTTGTACGGTTTTGAGCACTTGACAAGCTCCCCAACCTACGCACAGTCCAATGGAAAGGTAGAAAACGCTGTCAAGACAGCAAAGAGGCTGACGAGGAAGGCCCTCGTGACAAAGAGTGATCCACAATTGGCTCTACTAGACTGGAGAAACACTCCTACCGAAACACTAAACACATCTCCAGTGCAGAGAATCTTCGGCAGAGGAAGAAAGACATTGCTACCGACATCTAACCGACTCCTGAAGCCGAAAATACCAGAAGATGTAGAGCAGAAACTTAAACTACAGAAGGCAAAGCAAAGCATCAACTACAACAAAGGTGCAAAAGAGCTAGAAGAGCTTCGTCCAGGAGACATTGTACGTTTACAACCGCAGAGGTCTGTAGGAAAGGGTAAAGAGTGGCTACAGGCTAGAGTAGAGGGAAAGGTGGACATTAGGTCCTACCAAGTGCGAACAGAGGACGGCAGAGTGTACAGGCGAAACAGAAGGCACTTACGGCTACCACAGGCTCGTAGGGCACCATCCTCCTCAGCTAGTGCAAACCCGAGTGACAAACCACCACCGCAACCCACTTCCCCATCCCAAGTTGCGAGCAACGAGCAACAGCACATGCCACCTACGGGAGACACCACAGAGAAGCCGAGCAAACAAACGCCAGCTTCACCCAAAGAGAGCAAGCCGGATTCACCTGTGACGACTACACGGAGTGGAAGGGTTGTAAGACCTCCAGTACGCTTTCAGTGATAGAACTAACGGACATGACTCGATTGATTATTCATTTAAATAGGACAGTGACATTTAGTTCCATTTTAGTTGTTTTATGAGTTCCGTTAAAGAAGGGAAGATGTAACGATATCTGAGCTGCAATGTTACTTCCGGTCATGTGACGTCATCTTTGACCTTGACCATGCGTTCGTTTCTTTGTACTTTGAGGGGGAACGTACGTGCAGTAAACTACAGAGCCAGAACCAGAGTTGTCCCTCTTTAGTCCCCTTGAGACCACGATACAGTGCGTTTACCAATTTCGTCGCTAAGCAGCGACGTTGCTATGAAGGGTCGGCGCGCGCGCGCGCTCATGCAATGGCGGGAAAAACTTACTTCCGGTTTAGTGAAAAAGCAACGCGCGCGCTTTGCAATGCTCCACTCCTTCAGTTTTGTTTACATTTCGTAAAAGTTACAATGAAGTTGTTTTTGCTACTTGAACCCGGTTTTTTTTTACTTTCCATGCTTCAAGTTTACTTAATATAATGCTGAAAAAGATCGAGAAAACCGAGAAAACCATTCTAGCTGCGGAGGATCGCTGGACGAGGGAAAATTCCGATGTCAGTACGTGGAATTCGGGTGTCAAGTGCAAACGAATTTTCGTTGGGATTTCGACAAAGAAAGTTTGGAAAGTGCTCGGAAAGAGCTTGTTGATAACGAGGGGAGTCAGAATGTACTTACAAGTGAGCAGCTACACGTGAGAGGAGTCTTCGAAGAGTTTGGTTTTGAGCCACTTTAATTCACAAGAAAGTAGCGAAGAAAAATACAGTGCCAACGAAAGAGAAATCAACTCCATTTTTACGGCGGCTCGTCACGATACTAGGGACTTGACTGGAAGTAATCGGTTAATAATGACCAAAACGTTTTCATATATTCTGATACCAGAGTGTTCTGATACCCTGGACACTATTTCTAACTATAAAGAAGCAAAGATCGATACAACGTAGAACGTAGATTGTCGCAGTTTACGGTTGCTTGCTTGAACAATTCGTCAACTATTTCTAAGGCCGGAAATGTCTGTGAAAAATGCGAAAGTTAAACATAAATACGGAAACGAACTATGGCAAGTTCCTATTAACTTGCGACCATTCCTTTAGGGCGAACAAAGCCTAAGGCCTACTTGCCGAATTTTGTAATTATTTCTTTATTGATCAATGGAGAATATTATAAGGATTACGAACATGTGCGAATGATATTACACATTATAGCAAGATATTCCTCTAGAATTGACATATTTAGCAGTGTTTTTGATTGCTATAGGATAGAAAACTGAGTCAGATTTTGATGTAAGCTTACGTAAGTTGAATCGGGTTGTTTCTCCTCGACGCGACGTAAAGTATAAAAGTGAGTGACTTTATTTTAGTGTCAATGTATTATAATTTAGCTTTGCAGCTAATTGGGGACACGTCACTAGTCCTACGATTTTTATACGTCCTTATCCGAGAAGACGTGAAGGTCTAACCGTTTACTGTATTATGTAAAGGCAACACCTTCTACTCAGTTATTTTAAGACCCTGAGTGTTGGTCCGGCCGGGGTCTCCCGCTCGACAGACCGGCGCTTATTACAACCGGAAGGCGGTTAGACATGTGACTGATTATGGTGCAAATCGACTTCTTTGCGTGAATAAACCACTGGAATTAGATGTCTGATAATGCAGCTCTGTTCAATTTCACTGATTTCATGTTCTTGTCCAATGCCTTAAGCTTTGCCCTCGCAAATTCCATCGGTACACGAGAATCCATGTATCTAAAGATAATTGCTTTGTAACCACCCAAACGCGCCCGCGCCCCGTGGACCGCCCCGTGGACCGCCCCGTGGGCCCTGGTAACAATATTATACTTCCGGTTTCACAAAAAATGAAACTGAGTTCGTGAAACAAAGAAAAGTCAATCCTTTTTCACATAAAAATTGTCCTAAAGTCGCATTGCACAGAGCCAAGCATGGGTTTAGCGAAAAAAAAAAAAACACGGAAGTTATGACCATCTTACTGTTAAAATTCACGGGGAAAAATTCTAAAACGATCAATTTTCGGTATATCGTAAAACGCATGCTACACCTTTTGTGCCTAACCCAGACCAATGATATATGCAAATATGAAAGCACTATCCCAAAGCAATCATGAGTTGATTGAATTTTTCTGCCTTGATGACGTAATAATGACGTCATACAATGACGTCATCAAAATAAAAAGGTCCGTCTCCCAGGAGTTCCTGAGTGATTTATTAATTATTTTACTCAAATTGTTGGCGTTTTATGGAGTTTTAAATTCTACTTAGCAACGGCCCAAAACAATTGGTAACCGCACCCTTAAAGGCTTTACAAAACGTGTCGATCAACTCATGTTTCGATTTGTGTGGAACTTCAAACCCGACAAAATAAATAGGAACACTCTTTTAGCACCAATTGAGAAAGGTGGTCTTGGTATGATCTCCTTCGTTGTTCTCGAAAAAGTCGTAAAATGTACATGGGTCAAAAGGATATGTGAATCGGAAAACTTATCTTGGACTTCTCTCTTAATTACACCTCTATCTTCAAAAGTACGGAGGAAACTTCATTTTCGAATGTAATTACGACACTAGTTTATTAGAATTTAATGACTTTCCTGAGTTCTACAGCGATGTTCTAAAAGCCTGGCAAGAATTGACAGTTAAATACCCTATCACTGGCAGTGAAGTAGAAAATGAAATATTATATATGGAATTATAAGTCCATAATTATATCTGGAAAGGCAGTATACTATAAATCCTGGCACAAAAGCAAAATTACAACAATCGGTGATCTCTTAGAAGGAAATAACTTCCAAATTAACCTTCGACCAATTCAAACTAAAATTCAATGTCCAGATCAATTTCTTAAATTATCAAGGCTTGCCATACCACCCTGCAGAGTGGAAACAAATGCTAAAAACAATAGATGATGCATGACATCGCTGTAGAACGCATGGAATCAATCTAAAATAATTCAATATAAACAACAAAAATGTAACTGCAAAGAATGCACGACTCGCGCTCTCATCAAAGATAATCCGGCCAAGTAGGGCTAAAAGTTCCAAGCAATGTTTACATCCTGGCGTTTCGAATCATCAAGGAAACGAAGTTGAGATGTTTTCAGTTCAAAATAATACACAACATCATACCAACACATGAAAAACTTTGCCAAATGAGAGTTGTAGAAAGCCCAATTTGTAATTTCTGTGGTACTTGCAATCAAACTTTGGAACATATGTTTTGTCTATGCAATATGGTAAAAACCTTTTTTGATGCAAATTATCAGCTGGTGGGAAACAAAAACCAATATCACAATCAACCTCGAAGGCAAAGTCATTATTTACGGCTATAAAACTGAATGCAGAGATTTCTATGCAACTAACCACTTCATTATGCTTGCAAAATATTATAGGACAGCTCAAACAGCACAAACAAAAATGGAGTTCTCTTAGTAACTTTAAATAAATTAATTGTAACTAATTATATTCCGACCTATATTAGACAAGGACGTTTGTTTTGTGTTCATTGGTATTATTGTTTTTCTTTGTCATTTATTCGCTATTACTGTAAAATTGTAATGTTATAAAATAGATAAAGAAAAGAAAAAAGAAGCAAAGATGTAACCCTTCCCTTCATATATAATCTAACGAAAAACGAAATCTTCAGAAGTGGAAAATTCGTGAAAATGCATCTGTGGACAGTGGTGACTGTGAGGAATTCGAAAAGGATCCGGGAAGGTACTGGAGTATCGCTGGTTGTCCTCATGCACGACATGCCAGAAAGGAATCCGCGGCTTCTGGGGCAGTTAGGGAAAGCAGGGAAAGTGAAGCCGAAGGAGGATAGGCAATAAAACAAAACATCGGAAGGATGAAGCGCTCGGCTGGATACCTAATCCGGTCATTACACTCGGGCAGTTCCCCTCCCCCTGTGCCCAGTCCCAGAAGAGTGGTTGACAGAAGTCATCAATGAAAATGTCCCAGAATTCATTATTTTGCTCCCCCTGCGACCCTCGAGATTCATTTCATTTCGCTTGAACTCATTTTTCATCTAGTATACTAGACTCTTCCTGCATTTCAAACTTTCTGTGCAATTAGTCGGTAGCAGGTTTTGCCATTTTCGGGTGGCATTTTCCCCTAGCACATTCTCGAAATGCTATGAACTCAAGTTAGTAAAATACTGGCGGAAGATAAAAAGAAATCGCTCCTAGAGCGACAACATTTGCCACACGACGTTAAGCTTTTTATCCGCAATAGAATAGCATGCACCGCAAGTAAAATCAAAGATTCCTTCTTCCTCCAGAAACAAAGCTCTCTGATTTTTCATGGGTCCTGAAACAACCATAGGGACTGATCAAAGTCAGGACTGATCCGGCTAATAGAAATGGAATTTATTATTTAGCGTGTTGGTTTTTGTGGAGGGAGGAAAAAGCCGAGAACTTGGAAAAGGGGCGATAACAAGAAACTCAACTCAGATATGGCGCCCCGATCAGGTGTCTACTGAGCCACCATAGAGATGACTGAGAGGCAAGGCGCTAAACCACTGCGCCACCCCGGCTCCTTGTCCCTTTCACATTAGAAAATTCTAGTAGTGAGTGTCGAAACATAAACGTGCAGTGCAGGTGCTAGAAGTTCATAATTCTAAAGTTCAATGTGTACTGCAAAATGGCTTACAGTAATGTTCACTTTCAAGATATATAATATTTTTTTTATAGATCGAAGTGCTTCTTAATGTCGACCCCTTGTTTCTTTTAAACTTTACTAACTTCACAGCTTTTACAAGTAGGAAAGAAAACAAGAAAACTGAGGGAAAGCCGGAAACAGGAGTGAATTTCCCTTATGCAAATTTGCTATACCCGTACATAAGGAAAATAAAATAAAATAAGTACGTAAAAACGAGAATATAATATAGATTTTAAAAACTACTGCGGTTATAGTTTAGCCGTTCCATGAGCTATTTTGGTAATGAATTTCAATTAAAGCGAAGGAATGGAAACTTCTACAACAAAATATGTCAGTATAAATGTTACAGGAAAATATTATGTTCTCGCTTTAATGATTTTCACATTTGACCTAAAATCAAGGGGTTGAAAGTTTTGTGTGTACTCTGACTTTTTCAATATCTGGTCCAAGACATCTCAATGACTGGCCGAAATCTTCCTGCTGAAAATGCGAATCTTTATGATGCCCATCGGTTGTCTTCCGCGGGCCACCTTAAGTCAAGAAAGTACCAAATAATCGCTATGTTCGTATACATACCTGCAGTACTATCATCATCATGATTGTCAATTTATTTCAACTCCGTTCCAGAGTAGCAGAACTATGCTAGTTTCTCCGAGAAACATCACAGTAGAAGTTAAACAAGACTAACAATAAAATATATACTGCTGCTCTAACGGCAGATGTTCAAATCGCTAGTGTAATTACGATTATAGATGATTGCTACAGAAAGTACAATGTATATATTATTAAAAGTGCATTAACAAATCGTACGTCTAAATATATTTAGATTAGCAGACCTTAATTATGTTATCATGTAGAGAGTTCCAGAATTCTCGAGGGGAACATCAGGGGTTCAGTTTATCACCCGGCGGTCATATTGGTTAGAAACGATAGGTTTTGTCCTTTAGTCTCACGCAGTCCAGTTTCAGAACGAGTTTACCTGGCGGAAACAAAGCTTTTTATTCTCCTGGGACTCAACATGGACGCCGCGTTATGAAACCCCATTGACTGTCTCGGGGAAACAAATTCACTGTTTTTCGAAGGTGACAGTGTTTTGTTATACCTCCCAAGTCAACAACATAACAAACTGCATACGTATGCATGGTTTCCGAATGGGAATTGAACCACAGGCAGCCCAGACTAGACATATATTTCCCGCTTTTTGGGTTACCTGTGGTATGTTTCATAAGCCATCTCGGAAGAGTTTATATAATTGCTCCTTGTGAATTCTCTTTTCCGATTCCTATGAAATAAATCTTCAATAATAAAAGATTGATTGCCCACGCATCTTGAAAGCACCACCTGCGATGTCTACCGCTGATTTGTGGATCGATAAATCGGCAGATCCTATACCGAGAGAAATATTTTGAATTCGGAATTTATTTTCAAGGCCGTTTTCACGTTGTTTGGCCTGAAACGTGGATGAGAAGTGCTAACACATCTCTGGATTTGTGTGCCGAAAGCAGAGGCGAAATCGATGTGAATTTCTCGTCGAATTTCGGCGGCGAGTGAGGTCACATCGATGAAAAGCGCCTCGAAGCTGCATACCTTGTATATTTGTGTCTTTGAGGTGACACCGCGGCAAAACGTTACGCGCATGCGTATTTGCTATTTCTTGACGGCGCGCGGCCGCCCCCAGTTTCCGGCGAAAATGAAATCAAACAACAGGCACATACCCTTGATTTTAAAATTTCTGCGTAAAAGTACCATTTGTGAACTGTTTTGTCAAAAAATAAGAAAACTACTTAAAAGCTAAGCCTAAGACTTTAACAGGTTGAAGTTTTCTTAATTTGTAATACACTGTGAGTTTACTAAGTTATAAAATTATTTACTAAAAAAGTTGAAACCCTCGGTAATTTGTATTTGATAGCAGAGCCTTCGTTCTTTTGGCCAGCGGAGCATACCGTTTTGCCGCGGTGTGCTTTGAGGTAGACACGCGGCCAACCGTCATGATCAAAACCTCGAAGCCTAATAAACTGCTTTAGAAGTCCTCAAATCACCCCCAAACCACTCACACAACTTCATTAAGTATCAATCGTTTATTATTGAAGATTTATTTCGTAGGAATCGGAAAAGAGAATTCACAAGGATCAATTATATAAACTCTTCCGAGATCGCTTATGAAACATACCACAGGTAACCCAAAAAGCGGGAAATATATGTCGAGTCTGGGCTGCCTGTGATTGAACTTACCGAAGGTACGTTTTTATCAGGGAGGTGGGCTGGCTGATTTGTACAAAATATATATCTTAATATTTACGGTGACCCTCCCCTCCCCTTTACTAGACATTTCCATGGTCCCCTTCCTTAAACCTCCAGAAGGCTTTACAAAATTAAACGTGTTGACCAACTCATGTTTCGATTTGTGTGGAACTTCAAACCCGACAAAATAAAAAGGAACACTCTTTTAGCACCAATTGAGAAAGGTGGTCTTGGTATGATCTCCTTCGTTGTTCTCGAAAAAGCCGTAAAATGTGCATGGGTCAAAAGGATATGTGCATCAGATAACTTATCTTGGACTTCTATCTTACACCTCTATCTTCAAAAGTACGGAGGAAACTTCATTTTCGAATGTAATTACGACACCAGTTTATTCGAATTTAATGACTTTCCTGAGTTCTACAGAGATGTTCTAAAAGCCTGGCAAGAATTGACAGTTAAATACCCTATCACTGGCAGTGAAGTAGAACAATAAATATTATATATGGAATTATAAGTCCATAATAGGCCCTTTGCAGCTAACAGTGCTGATATAATACGTCATTAACGAATGAATTGAGCTCGTGATCCCTATGGGAAAGACGTAGCCATGGGTGCTGGAGAGCAAGCTAGCTTTAAAAATGCAGTTTTAGAAAGATCGATCGACAATCGATTGGAGGTGGAAAATAGCATTTACAAACACAAGTCAGGTTTTGCTAATAACACTACCGATCTCGTACAAGGCCTTTGAATAAATGAAGTCAGATATTTCTTGCTCTCCTGTTTGTTAGCTGCAAAGGGCCTATTATATCTGGAAAGGCAGTATACTATATATAAATCCTGGCACAAAAGCAAAATTACAACAATCGGTGATTTCTTAGAAGGAAATAACTGCCTAACCTTCGACCAATTAAAATTAAAGTTCAATGTACAGATCAATTTCTTAAATTATCAAGACTTGGTGCATGCCATACCAGCAGAGTGGAAACAAATGCTAAAAAAACAAGAGATGATGACTGTAGAACGCATGGAATCAATCTAAAACAATTCAATATAAACAACAAAAATGTAACTGCAAAGAATGCACGACTCGCGCTCTCATCAAAGATAATCCGGCCAAGTAGGGCTAAAAGTTCCAAGCAATGTTTACATCCTGGCGTTTCGAATCATCAAGGAAACGAAGTTGAGATGTTTTCAGTTCAAAATAATACACAACATCATACCAACACATGAAAAACTTTGCCAAATGAGAGTTGTAGAAAGCCCAATTTGTAATTTCTGTGGTACTTGCAATCAAACTGTGGAACATATGTTATGTCTATGCAATATGGTAAAAACATTTTTGATGCAAATTATCAGCTGGTGGGAAACAAAAACCAATATCACAATCAACCTCGAAGGCAAAGTCATTCTTTACGGCTATAAAACTGAATGCAGAGATTTCTATGCAACTAACCACTTCATTATGCTTGCAAAATATTATAGGTCAGCTCAAACAGCACAAACAAAATTGGAGTTCTCTTAGTAACTTTAAATAAATTAATTGTAACTAATTCTATTCCGACCTATATTAGACAAGGACGTTTGTTTTGTGTTCATTGGTATTATTGTTTTTCTTTGTCATTTATTCGCTATTACTGTAAAATTGTAATGTTATAAAATAGATAAAGAAAAGAAAAAAGAAGCAAAAATGTAACCCTTCCCTTCATATATAATCTAACGAAAAACGAAATCTTCAGAAGTGGAAGATTCGTGAAAATGCATCTGTGGACAGTGGTGACTGTGAGGAATTCGAAAAGGATCCGGGAAGGTACTGGAGTATCGCTGGTTGTCCTCATGCACGACATGCCAGAAAGGAATCCGCGGCTTGTGGGGCAGTTAGGGAAAGCAGGGAAAGTGAAGCCGAAGGAAGATAGGCAATAAAACAAAACATCGGAAGGATGAAGCGCTCGGCTGGATACCTAATCCGGTCATTACACTCGGGCAGTTCCACTCCCCCTGTGCCCAGTCCCAGAAGAGTGGTTGACAGAAGTCATCAATGAAAATGTCCCAGAATTCATTATTTTGCTCCCCCTGCGACCCTCGAGATTCATTTCATTTCGCTTGAACTCATTTTTCATCTAGTATACTAGACTCTTCCTGCATTTCAAACTTTCTGTGCAATTAGTTGTAGCAGGTTTTGCCATTTTCGGGTGGCATTTTCCCCTAGCACATTCTCGAAATGCTATGAACTCAAGTTAGTAAAATACTGGCGGAAGATAAAAAGAAATCGCTCCTAGAGCGACACCATTTGCCACACGACGTTAAGCTTTTTATCCGCAATAGAATAGCATGCACCGCAAGTAAAATCAAAGATTCCTTCTTCCTCCAGAAACAAAGCTCTCTGATTTTTCATGGGTCCTGAAACAACCATAGGGACTGATCAAAGTCAGGATCCGGCTAATAGAAATGGAATTTATTATTTAGCGTGTTGGTTTTTGTGGAGGGAGGAAAAGCCGAGAACTTGGAAAAGGGATGATAACAAGAAACTCAACTCACATATGGCGCCCCGATCAGGTGTCTACTGAGCCACCATAGAGATGACTGAGACGCAAGGCGCTAAACCACTGCGCCACCCCGGCTCCTCGTCTCCTTCATATTCGAAAATTCTAGTAGTGAGTGTCGAAACATAAACGTGCAGTGCAGTTGCTTGAAGTTAATAATTCTAAAGTTCAATGTGTACTGCAAAATGGCTTACAGTAATGTTCACTTTCAACTATCATGATATTTTTTTATAGATAGAAGTGCTTCTTAATGTCGAACCCTTGTTTCTTTTAAACTTTACTAACTTCACAGCTTTTACAAGTAGGAAAGAAAACAAGAAAACTGAGCCGGGAAAGCCGGAAACAGGAGTGAACTTCCCATATGCAATTTGCTATACCCGTACATAAGGAAAATAAAATAAAATAAGTGCGTAAAAACGAGAATATAATATAGATTTTAAAAACTACTGCGGTTATAGTTTAGCCGTTCCATGAGCTATGTTGGTAATGAGTTTCAATTAAAGCGAAGGAATGGAAACTTCTACAACAAAATATGTTAGTATAAATGTTACAGGAAAATATTATGTTCTCGCTTTAATGATTTTCACATTTGACCTAAAATCAAGGGGTTGAAAGTTTTGTGTGTACTCTGACTTTTTCAATATCTGGTCCAAGACATCTCAATGACTGGCCGAAATCTTCCTGCTGAAAATGCGAATCTTTATGATGCCCATCGGTTGTCTTCCGCGTCAAGAAAATACCAAATAATCGCCATGTTCGTATACATACCTGCAGTACTATCATCATCATGATTGTCAATTTATTTCAACTCCGTTCCAGAGTAGCAGAACTATGCTATAGTTTCTCCGAGAAACATCACAGTAGAAGTGAAACAAGACTAACAATATCTACAGCTGCTGCATGCTCTAACGGCAGATGTTCAAATCGCTAGTGTAATTACGATTATAGATGATTGCTACAGAAAGTACAATGTATATATTATTAAAAGTGCATTAACAAATCGTACGTCTAAATATATTTACATTAGCTGCAGACCTTATGTTATCGTGTAGGGAGTTCCAGAATTGTCGAGGGGAACATCAGGGGTTCATCAGTTTATCACCCGGCGGTCATATTGGTTAGAAACGATAGGTTTTGTCCTTTAGTCTCACGCAGTCCAGTTTCAGAACGAGTTTACCTGGCGAAAACAAAGCTTTTTATTCTCCTGCGACTCAACATGGATGCCGCGTTGTGAAACCCCATTGGCTGTCTCGGGGAAACAAATTCACTGTTTTTCGAGGGTGACGTGTTTTGTTATACCTCCCAAGTCAACAACATAACAAACTGCATACGTATGCATGGTTTCCGAATTTCATTCAACATTAGGGAATTGAACTTACGGAAGGTACGTTTTTATCAGGGAGGTGGGCTGGCTGATTTGTACAAAATATCTTAATATTTACGGTGACCCTCCCCTCCCCTTTACTAGAAATTTCCATGGTCCCTCGCTTGAAGTTACAAGAAAATATGTAACCCTTCCTTAAACCTCCCGAAGGCTTTACAAAACGTGTTGACCAACTCATGTTTCGATTTGTGTGGAACTTCAAACCCGACAAAATAAAAAGGAACACTTTTTTAGCACCAATTGAGAAAGGTGGTCTTGGTATGATCTCCTTCAGGTTGTTCTCGAAAAAGCCGTAAAATGTGCATGGGTCAAAAGGATATGTGCATCAGAAAACTTATCTTGGACTTCTATCTTACACCTCTATCTTCAAAAGTACGGAGGAAACTTCATTTTCGAATGTAATTACGACACCAGTTTATTCGAATTTAATGACTTTCCTGAGTTCTACAGAGATGTTCTAAAAGCCTGGAAAGAATTGACAGTTAAATACCTTATCACTGGCAGTGAAGTAGAAAATGCAATATTATATATGGAATTATAAGTCCATAATAGGCCTTTGCCTATCTGAATGCAGAGATTGCTATGCAACTAACCACTTCATTCTAACCGTTTGCTTGCAAAATATACAGCTCAAACAGCACAAACAAAAACTTTAACTCAATTAATTGTAACTAAATAAATTCTATTCCGACCTATATTAGACGTTTGTTTTGTGTTCATTTGTGTTATTGTTTTTCTTTGTCATTTATTCGCTATTACTGTAAAATTGTAATGTTATAAAATAGATAAAGAAAAAAAAAAGAAAAAATGTAACCTTCCCTTTATATATATTCTAACGAAAAACGAAATCTTCAGTTTGGAGGGTTTTTCATGATACCCTTAATGAAACTATGATTGTTGGATTTAAAGAAGTGGAAGATTCGTGAAAATGTATCTGTGGACAGTGGTGACTGTGAGGAATTCGAAAAGGATCCGGGAAGGTACTGGAGTATCGCTGGTTGTCCTCATGCACGGCAAGCCAGAAAGGAATCCGCGGCTTGTGGGGCAGTTAGGGAAAGCAGGGAAAGTGAAGCCGAAGGTAGAGGATAGACAATAAAACAAAACATCGGGAAGATGAAGCGCTCGGCTAGATACCTAAGGGTGATTACACGATTTTCGAACTGACCGGCACAGTTTTACCAATCATTTTGGAATTTCTGCGTAAAGACAGCTTTCGGCCTAGAATTCACGAGAGCGTGAACGTCAATGGGAAATCCAAGAAACCATTAAAAAGACAGCTGCTAAAGTTGGGGGTTATCTTGGTGTAAGAACCTTACTAGCCTGCTTTCAGGCGGTAGATGGTGTTTTTTTCGCGCAAACGGATCATCGAAGCGGCCGCCATTCGCTATTATCGCACTTCGGCCATCTTGGATTGAAAGCGAGGCTTCCGGGTTGTCGGTTGCGTAGCGCTTACTATGTGCTCTGTTGTTGGTCGCGAGTTTGGATGAAAAAGCTACTTCATCTCCACTTCTATAATTCCAATTGTACAAATAATAGCCAGAAAAGAAGATCTAGGGATTCTTTTCACATATTTGATTCCAATAAACAGCTCAGAAAGCGATGGAGTTTGAAAATACGCGGAGATGTCGACCCACACTTCAGACTTCGATAAATATCCAGAGGTAGAGTGAGGGAAAAAAAACAAGTAATACTTCTTCGGTTAAAGTATCACAGGTTCCCTCACTGTACTCACAGCTAGCAGCGGTCTCTACAGGTAAAATAAGAAGAGAGAAACCTCACCTAGCAGGGCGAATGGAACATGTTAAGTCTACACGTGCACCTGTGAGCCACCCTCTATTATTATATTTTGATAATTTTTAATGCACATGGGACTATTTTCACGTTTTTCCCCGTTATTTTTCATTTTACGAATAAGACTTGTGTACTTTGCACACCACTAATAATAAATTGGCACTAATTTTGAAAGTGTCATGACCATCATATTAAAGTTTTAATGTGTGAATAATAATTGTTATGTAAAATATATTATATATCATATGTATTTGTACTGAATCAAAGGGAAATATTTTGGGAGGATTTATTAGAATGGTCATGGGTGTTATGCAATGATATTTATCACTGTCAAATTTCTGGTATGAAATGAAGGTTTATTTATTAGTAAATATGGGATTGTCATGTGTGATTTTCTTAGTAATACCACGATCACCTCCGCTTTCTTTGTTTGTTCAGGGACATTTAAACTCTAAATTCCCTCATCAGCATGGATACTTGTTCTAATTTTCTCTCGTTGACATGCAAGAATGAAAATTAGAAGGGCATGCATGCTGATGAGGGTTATGGCAGGTCATTATAAAAATTAGTCCCTAGCAGAGTGCATGAATGCCTGTCAACCCTGTACCAGAACCTATTTTATGGCTCAAGAAAGGTCTTCTCTTCATTTGTCAAACCCACTTCTTCCATACATGTGAGATAATTATACTTAAAACCACAAACATGACATGATTAAACTCTATGCGTGCTCCTGGAAATTTAGTCAGCCACATATTACATTTTATTTTCACATTTTACTTGACATTTTATTTATTCTTCACAAAATCAACACACTTGCAGGGTCCAGTTCAACCAATGGTGCTCAATCAAGCATAACAAAACGTTTAAAAAAATCAACTATGGTAACTTTAGTTTAGGCAGAGAAAAACTCCTCTGAGATTAGTTTCATTAGTCAGTGATAATAGTATTACAAAGTAATAGCATGAAATTAGCTAGTGATTAAATTTCCCCTTGACCCTTGGGAGGATTTATGCAAATTCTCCCTAATCCCCCTCAGCCATAAATCCTCCCTCCGCTCTCGGGGGAAATTTGATAACTAATTTACCGTATGCCATGCCATTACTTATAATAATAATATTTTGGAGTTTGGACTGATTTTACTTACCAGTAGCCTGACTGTTAGGTCTATTTGATTTTATTAAACTTAAAAAAAGGGTTAAAAAGGTTAAAAAATCTGCTCTATCTGTGAATAAATTCAAATTAAGCTATCCTCCATAATTTCTGTGGCTTGGCTTGGGAAAGAAATAATATTAATTATAATAAATTGATAAAAAGGATGTAAATGATGCTGGAGTACCCATCCAGCTAGCAGCTACATGTAGGTTATAAAAAAACATAGTTTCATCATTGCATTATGATTATGGCAGAAGAAAATATATTGTACAAAATGTTGTAATATACCAAAACAGACAACTGAGACAGTGGCAGTATTTATTAACATAGTATAAATTATTATTACAATATATTTTAATATGTTACAATTTATTTACATGATTGAAATAAAATATTAATAGTGATACAAAAGCTGGATCGATGGTATATTGTTAGTATGGCTGCTCCCCTAAAGCATGAGATAGTTACTACCAAGACATACAAGGCCCTAACCCATTGGCTATATCCAGCCTGATGATAATTTTACAGTATTGCTCAACTAAAAGTAGGCTGTACCCTGCCAGACTCCAACCTGATCAGCTGATTCTGATCAGGTGATTTAAAAACAATTAGGTAGTCATTGTTGCAATTTTTATTGCCATTATTAGCACTATCATCAACATCAATATTGTTTAGCATTAATACCATCACCAGAACCATTTCCATTGTCACTATCATCATTGTACATGGTCAAATGACCCATATCTCAGTTTCTCTACAGGTAATTTTGGTCAATTTCCAAGTAGCCATTTGTTAATAATGGCCCAACATTGCAAGTCAGTAATACTGTCATTATCATCATCTTAACATACACTACCTGGTATACATATGATATATGTATCAGGAGCCATATTATGTATATATCATATAGTTACAGTACCAATGCAATGTTATCAGCCATCCATGCAAGTGAACCATTTTCGTTCATTGATAATACATTTTCTCTGAAATCCTCACACAAACCTTCTAAAAACCTAACCCAAAATTTGCCAAAAGCCCTAACCATTTCCAACCCAAATCGTTCCTAGAACGAGTACACCCAAGCTATAAAATTATGAAGGATTTTTCACAGGTTTTCAAGTGATCATTTGAAGTGGCAGGGTATACTGCAGTGAGGAACTTTCTCTCTTGTTTTTTACGTATAGAAAATGGACTTCTGCTATCTGTTAGTCTGGGGGAACCTGTCACACTTATTTAAGCGAAGAAGTATTTTATAATCAGCTGTTTTTTACTCACTGGATATTTTATCGATGTCTGAAGTATGGGTCGACATCTCCGCGTATTTTCAAACTCCATCGCTTTTAGAGCTGTTCATTGGAATCAAATATGTGAAAAGAATCCCTAGATCTTCTTTTCTGACTATTATTTGTACAATTGGAATTACAGAAGTGGAGATGAAATAGATTTGTCATCCAAACTCGCGCGACCAACAACAGAGCAAAATAGTAAGCGCTACGTAACCGACAACCCGGAAGCCTCGCTTTCAATCCAAGATGGCCGAAGTGCGATAATAGCGAATGATTGAGACCTGAGATCATTGAATGACAAATGGAGGGGGGAGGGGGTGGGGGAGAATTCGATCCCAGGTCTCAATCACGCTCGGCCAATATGGCGGCCGCTTCGATCTACCGCCTGAAAGTAGGCTAGGACATTACAGACTGCGCCATAAAACTCCTTTTGTTAACTATGAATAATTTGCGACTTAGAATATTTCCCGAGCACCCGAAGCGGCACTTATATATTTTACAAGTAATTGGGGAGCCTCTAACTTGAACAAAAATTACATTGCGCTGAGGGTAGGAATTGAACTCAGGAAGATAAGATTTATAGAACGGCTGACACACCCCTACCCAAACCCTAACTGCGTCATAAAACTCCCTTTGTTAACTATGGATAATTTGCGACTTAGAGTATTTTCCGAGCACCCGAAGCGACACTTAATTTTACAAGTAATTGGGGACTGCCTCTAACTTCAACAAAAATTACATTGCGCTGATCATATGAGGGAAGGAATTGAACTCAGGAATTGAACCCTAACCGCTAGACCATGAGTGAATTCGCTTGCTGGCAATCGTTTGTTATTCTTTCCGTACTTATCAACTAATGATGAGTAGGTGCACAAGTTATAGTATTATATTATTCAATACACTATAATCGGCAATACGACAACTCGCCGAGCGCGCGAGGGCATGGTCTCCAGGGAATGGGTTTTACACCGAGGTTTCCTGACATCAAATAATCGCGCTGAAACAGGGAGATATCTGCTCGACGTTTCGAAGTGATCCCATGCAGTCACACAATGTTACGACAATTAGGAATACTCATTCCGCTGATAAACGCGTAATGAGCCTTTAGAGGAATTGAACGCAAAGATTGTAGAAGAAGGTAACGACGGAACTATTTCTGTCCGCAATGGACTTAAACTAAAACCGGCGTCCAGTTAACTCACGCCGCAAATCGCGAAGCACTTTGAAATAGACAGTTTCCCCGTCAGGGTAGCGTGCTCACGGAAGTCCCGACAGAAAAACAAGAACCGGCATAAAGTAAGTATATGTAAGGCAGTGTAAAACATCTTGGTATAATGAGAATGTAGAGGGTATTAAGACAAGTGTTTACAAGTCAAGTTGACATCGACTACAGCAATGATATTTATGTAATCGACAAAGAAATGAGCTTTAAACCTCACCGCCGTCGGGAGTATGGAAGTTTTCCATACAGAATCAAATGAAACATCATCGAGTGAATCAGCCGATGAAACCCAACGTAAGCAGGAAACTGGTACAGAAACCACCACGTCGCGATTCGATAGAAAAAGAAAAGAAAGTAGGAGGGCATCGCTCGCTAGCCATTGTCCCTGCTGCACTACCAAGTAACACACCGCGGCAAAACGGTATGCTCCGCTGGCCAAAAGAACGAAGGCTCTGCTATCAAATACAAATTACCGAGGGTTTCAACTTTTTTAGTAAATAATTTTATAACTTAATAAACTCACAGTGAATTACAAATTAAGAAAACTTCAACCTGTTAAAGTATAAGGCTTAGCTTTTAAGTAGTTTTCTTATTTTTTGACAAAACAGTTCACAAATGGATGCTTTTAAGCAGAAATTTTAAAATCACGGGTATGTGCCTGTTGTTTCATTTCAGTTTTCGCGGGAAACCTGGGGCGGCCGCGCGCCGACAAGAAATAGCAAATACGCATGCGCGTAACGTTTTGCCGCGGTGTGACCAAGTAATGGCTTATGCGCTCCATCTATGTGTCTGTCTTACTATTTATTTATTACTAGTATACCTAACAGGTAGCGAATGCTGCTCCGCTCAGTTAAGGAAGTGTATTAGAAGAGAACCTACAGTAGCACTTTGGCAGGAAAGAGATTACTGGTTGATAAAAATGCCAAGGTGTTAGATGAATATATTTTGTAGTTTTAGGGCTATCGTGCGACTGAATCCTGTTTGAGCTGTGGTGTGTATTTCAAAAGTTGTCGCGATATATTCATTTTGTCTCGACATGCATTCTCCCGGTAAATTCCCTGAGCCTACCAATTCCCAACATTTTCTTAAGATTCCCGGCACAACGACAAACTGCTGTTCTCCCTGGTGAAGTTTAAACACCGGAAATCAACTGTAATTGAGAATGTAATTGTAAATGTTAATTGTATTTTGAACAGCCAATAGAAGAAGAAAAGTATTTGCTGCTCACCATCTTGATAACAGGAGAGATCGTGCTCTTTGGAAACTGATAGTTCACACAGAGTTAGAAAGAGTTCGCCTGCACTTCAACAAATTCATGATTACACAAGGTCGCATACACAGAAATGCATTAAAAAACGGTTGAATGTGGTTAGCTCCAACAATGCAGATTCCACCTCGTGTAATGTCACGTGACGATCAGATCCGTGCATATCAGTGTGGTAAAAAAAGACAATAGAAGTGATACATTGTGGTAAAAAAAGAAATCGAGATTTGGACCCGCTTACAGATTAGAACTGCTGCCTTGCTCGCTCGCTTCAGGCTCGCTCGCTCGCTGCGGCAGCAATCACCGTTTCCACGTAATTACGTACGCTAATTGCGTAAAATAGAAATGAACTGATACAGAAACCAAAACGGGTACTCCGAGATACTGAATTACGTTTCCTGGGCAGAACATTGAAATGCGACTAACCGTTGATCCGTATATCCGGCTGTTGGGATGTGTCTAGCTGGTTTAGCAGTTCATGTGGACATTGCAAGATGTTGTGTGACTGTGTGACTTCGGAATTAGTGATATCTTTGCGGCGGTGTTTATGTACGGCCGTATAGAACAGTATAACACTGAGGTCATATTTACACCATACCGGATAGGTTTTGTGCCGGCACGAAAACTGTAACGGATAGACCTCCTGTTAACACATGAAGCGATTTGTTCGGCGTGATTTTTATTCCGGAGCGATGTTGCACCGGTCCGGTCTTGAAAGTGATTTACTTTGCAGCGGTTAGGTTTTTGTGCCGCTTCGCTCCTGCCGGTAAACACTATAGCTGATATTTTTTGTGTCGACACTGATACAAAACCTACCCGGTATGGTGGCATGGCCCGATTGAGTGTCGAAATTTTTCTCTTCTACCCTTACCACAAATCTTGAATGAGTAAATGTAACCAAACAAAAAAACAAAAAAACTTTATATTGATAGCAGAACTTAAAAACAAGAAATGAAAATGAAAAAAAAACACCTTTGACCCTTCCCTTGTTAGAAAAAGTTTTGGCTCTCCCAAAATGTTCCATTTTTGTTTAATTACCCTCTCCTCTCAAGCCCAAGCCCACCCCCTGATAAAAAAACATACCTTCCCAATACGCAACCACGACGGCAACGTCTAGGATGACGGCGCAAAAAAATATTCTAGAGTTTATTACAAAATGCAATAGGTGCACGTAAAAATATATGTTGTGTGCAAAATCACAACGCAAAAATCCCAAGTTGTACCAGTAGAAACAGGACGTTTCGGTATAAAAGGTGATGAGTGACCTTAAGTTATCACTCAGTGACCTGACTCAGTGATCTGACTCAGTGATCTGACTCACTCAGTTATGTCATAGTTAATAGAGAGAAATGGTTATGAAACCACAGTTTTAGCGTAAAATAATATAGGCGGTCCAAGTCGCGCTTTTCATGTTATATTTTTACATTTTTTTTAGAAGGGGCTTCGGAAAAAAAAAACCGGCTGAAATCAGCTTAAAACCCAACAAGAAGAGAAACACGACAGAAGGCATCACAGTGGCAAGGTAAGTCATTTTTTTCAAATATTTTACAGTATTTCTGGCTAGTAAACGGAGTTCGCTACGCTCCCGATACAAACCCTTATATTTTCGTAACTTGAGCTCTCTATGCTCCCATACAAACCCTTATATTTTCGTAACTTGAGCTTGGGCTGCCTGTGGTCAATGCTGCATGGGAGGCGCGCATAACGACAGTTCATCAATTAATAATTCTCTCAAGAACACAATACTCGGTGGGACTTCAAAGGGAATTGAAAATATTGAACCCATTTCGCGGAAAGGTTCCATATAAATCCAATGGCAAACTCGAGGAATTTCAAACGTCTAAAGTATGGTTTATTGGCATCACTAGCGCAGGTCTGTACACTAAAATATATGTTCATTATTAGATTAAAGTTGTTTAATTCAATTGGAAACTTAGATTAGATTAGAAGGTTCAGATTGTAAATAGTGTAAGACATCATATATTTAGGCTCTGGTATAAAGGCAGAGTGTAGGCTTAAGTACGTAATAAGCCGTTTGTCAAACAGAATTTAACCCTAAGTACGTACTAGTTACGGGTAGTTAGAACGGAATGTTAACGATGGAAAATGGCGTATGGTTATAACACTTTTCTTTCAGTTTACACAACACGCATTTTGGGTCCAGCACTCCGAATTTGGGCGGCACAGCTCTCCAAACAGGTGGGCCGAGACTGCCTTTTCACAGGGTCTCAGAACCCTAGATGCCATTTACACGACAACAATTAGGGGTTATAGGTGCCGATAATGTTGGGCACTCGTGCCTACAATTCGGAGTGCCGTAAATCTCGGATTAGTCATCGATGCCATTCAATCATCTATGCTACTCTGTTCCCACTGAATTCTAAAGAGGTTGAAAAACATGACAGGATAGATATGAATTCACAGTCTGGGCGTTGCATCAATACATGCACCTACACATATGTGCATACACTTAAGCTTGACTATTTTATTACACTTTGCCCCCCAGCCACGTCTGCAGGCTGCTTGGGCTCTACAAGTTTGTCCTCTGTGCGTACAAAGTTTAGCTTTGTCCCTTATTGAATCGAATGCTTTCATGGTATTTCGCAACTCAACTGAAGTTTTTAATGCAAGAATAAGTTTCAAGTGGGCTTCTGATACTCATTAATCAATTCATGTTCAGTTCTAAGTGTGTAGTATTATCTGACTCGCCAGCTTGGGGCAGACGTATCTAAGGCGAATTACTGTATTTTTGAACAATTTTCCTAGCAAAAGCAAAACTTACGTCGCTAAATGATTTTAATAATGGTTTCATCCGAGAAAAACCTGCTTTACGAAAGTACTCACTGACAGAAAAAAAAAACATTGAGAGAGTGAATAAATATTGTTTTCGCTAAACATGTTGACCAAGTCAAGCCAAATGCAAATCAGTTATGAATAATTTATAGACCTAATTATTTTTACTGTAAAATATCACCTGGAGAAGTTGTGTTATCCGCTAACTAGTATATACTCTCCGTCGCTCACAACGCATAAATTAACACCCGGATCTTGCTACGGAATGAGTCCTCTAACATTGGTAGTTACAAATGTTATGAAGTTCATTATAGTTTTCTTGTTCACATTGTTGAGTATCTGCTTGAACACAGTTTGACCCCTCGACAAACAGGCACCTATTGGAACGAAAAGTTGTCAAACGACGAACGGCAAATGATATTCCCAAACTTGATGTCCGGAAAATGCGTTTGTTTGGGTTGTTACAAACTTTAAGACGAAGATTAGTCAATCACATGCACCTTAGATTATATCCGTTCAGCATACCGTGATGATCGCAATTTATTTCGGTCTGGGAATGCCCAAATTTCAGTCGAAAAATCAGGAAATGGAGGTGGTAGTTTAACTTTGCCTCGCGGCTGATGGCAAATATTTTGTCCAAATAACCAGAGTTCACCAAATTGTGATCTGTCACTGAGAGATACTGACAATGTGCTGGGTCAAAGGGTGGATTTAACAAATTTACGATAGTCAGTACCGTACCGTTGTATGTCCTCTTATTTACCACGTGTGGCGTCATCGCATGGTCGACATTATTGTGTATTCCACGAGGCACTAGCCGAGTCAATCCACAACAAATTTTAATCATGAGATGACGAAACACATGGTAAATAAGAGGACATACAACGGTAAAGTATCGTGAATTTGTTTTTTACAAAAACAAACGAAAAATAGTCAAGCGGAAGGGCCTTGAAAACGAGGAAAATTGTTAGCCGGCGTAGCAGTCGGTGTTTTTTTCGGAAGATCGAAAAAAACCGCGTGAGAATGGGGCGAAACGAAAAAGGGAATCGCCGCGTTTTTTTTTCTCGATCTTCCGAAAAAAAAACACTGAAACGATTGCTACGCAGCTAGGGAAAGCGCTATCACGCAATCGGTGGCGCGAGCGATGACGCAGTCCGTGGTATGTCCTTTTATTTCCAATAACAATCAGCCAATCAGAATACGAGAAACTGAGCCTGAGTTGTTGTATAAAACGCTATCAACCGGATAAAGTGTTTTACTTAACCTAACTAGCTTATTTTATCCACTGGATAGGGATTTATCCGATGGATAGCGTTATCCACCCTTTGAGCATCCAGGTGTTCAGTTTAGTGCATTTGGCTAACGTATCCATCTGTAGACGTTTCCATTTCTCATTCAAATGAGTTTGGTAGCACCCTAACAAATTCAAAAAGAAATGTGTCCACTACTTCCAATTAAATATCGAATGTCTTCAATGTTTTAACCCTAAAGTATTTCTAGTGAACACATATTACTGACTAATTGACTTATTTAAAAAAAAAATATGTTTTCAGTACCAAAGAATTTAGCGGCTGCGCACTCCACTCCAAAGTTCCTTTTCCTCGTACGATTAGGAAGCCAGGTGTAAATAATTCTGACTGGAAAGATGTTAAAAGCTTGAATTCGGAGCCATTTCTATCGACCAATATGGCATTGCCATAGACGTGCTTGTTTTGTCTATTCACATCGAAATTAGAGCTGGTTCTAGTTTAGTGACAGCCATTCTCTGTTTCTTGGTTATTAACATCAGTGAAGTTAACAGAATCGCTATTAAATAATATTCCCAAGGGCGAACTCAGTGTTGGGTAATTATGAATTATGACCGGTTGTTGACCGGTTTCAGTGCATAATTTATCTAACAGCAAGAGGGTGTGATTGCACTGGATGTTAGCAGAGTTTTAAGGACGGTGCCTACTATTGTCAGCGCGCACGCCGTTCTGCGCATCTTGCGTCCCGCGGGTCATCCCGCGAGACAGGCCATTTGCAGAACTATTTTGAAAAAGCTGTGTTAATTGTGTAATTTGACAGACAGAAAGATGAAGGATTTTAAAATACGGTCGAAAGATATGCTTGAGAAATGAACGATTTGAGAAATCTTTAAATCAGTTCCACTACACGGCCACGAAAGACAATTTTCAGCTGAAATGGTATTCAAAGAGCCGACCATATCAATGATTTATCGTGGGAAGATGGTCGAAGAATCGTAGATTTAGGAGATTTACCCGACCAATTGAATGGAGGTTGTTTGGACTGCCATGAATCGCTGCTGTCTTTTCGCCCAGCGCCTTGTGCTGTAGGCCTGTCGATGCTTTCGAGTTTCGTCAGTTTCTCCAAACATGGACTCGGCCGAGTATAAACAATGTGTGAATACGGTAAAATAAGCTTTGTGAAAACGGGTAAACTTCTTGGAAATCCAAAGAAGAATGAAGAAGTAAGGACTGTATGGGGTTTGAGCACAAAGGAAGCAGTAACAGGTTTGATTTTCAATGAAGAAAGTCGAACGGACGGGACTGACTCGTTTCCCCACCGCCATCTTGAAAATCTCCCAGAATGCAATAAAAGAAACCAATTTTCAGACTTACTAGGCAGGTCTTGGTAAAAAATGTCAATTTTTGAAAATAAAATTAGCGATAAAGAGGCCTAACCGTCCACATAACTTTTTAAAACGCGTGGATACCCCCATTTTTTCTTTTTGTAATCTATAATATAGAAGCTAAACAACGTTTACGTATATTTGTTCTCTTTATAAAATTGAAACTTGATGTCCATTTCAGCAAAAAATATATGTCTGTTCATGGTCACTAATGAGGCTTACAAAGCAAAATTTGTACAAACAATTATAATCATTGTAAGATAAATAGTTTGATTGGCATCCTTTGTGAAGAACGCTATGTCTAACGTTTTTTGCTCTAATATTTTGCGCAATAACCCAAAATATTAATCGAATTAAATAATATTTCTAGGACAAAGAAAAATGCTAAGTCAGCACTTTTTTCGATTTTCATCCTTAATTATCTCTCTTAAACGTATGGGTACCCCATAATTTTTTTTCTGATTTCAAAAGCTCCTTAGGGGGTTCAAACAATCCTTATAGATTTTTAGAAAACAAATTGGTTTGCAATTAGTAGGCACCGTCCTTAATTAAAACATATCTTAACACAAATGCTACTAAAACGTTCAAGAACAACATCATTTTATTTTCTATATATAGTTGTTTTCAACTTTAAGATCGCTGTGTGATACTAGCGTGAAGGATGTCCAAAACAAAGACGTCATTAATGTGTTTATTTGTGTGAGCAAAACATTAATTGCGTCAGTTGTACCTCAGTATTAGTAGTCAGAACATTTATAGAAACGGTACACGAAAGTTGGCATCTGAGAAGCAACTTGGATGCGGCTGAGATATGAAACATTGTAATTGATAAGCAATGAATATCGGCTGGAAGGAAAGCCGCAGGAGCCAAACAAATGCCAAGTCGAGGCCATTTCAGCCATTTAACCCTGCATTCTTTCAAAAAAGTAATAAAAAGAAGCATGCATAATTAGCAGCCATGCATGACTGCTGTTTAGTCCTCTGTTTCGTTGTTCTCCTCAGCATGGCGTTACGGGTTTTAGCTTTCCTGTATGCGAATTACAATGGGTTAGAACTAGAAAATTCTACTCACCCGGCGGATTTCTTTGGTGACGGCTTCGGCCGAAATAAGTTAGTGCTTATGCTGCAAAGGGCCGGGGCGGGGGGGGAGTTGGAGGAGGGTACTTACATGAACAATGGGTATGTATGTGAGGCCAAGAAGCTCGAACCCTGACCCTGTTTCACCCAATCCGAGCTCCAAAACCCTGATTGCTCCTTCTTTAAATTGTTTTCAAACCACGGTCGGATATATACCCCGGCCGGTATACCGCGTACCGGGATTGCATGCAAAATACGGAACATTTCAAGTCGGGACGTGGCATTGGGTAAACAAATCAGCAGATGATCATGAAGTACATAGATAAGTACTGAAGTACGAATTAGCGGCATCACGATATATGGAAACATCGGTGCTTGCATGTGGGCAGGCGATCAAAATGCGGCAACAGAATGTCTTTTTTTGACATAGTAGCTAAAAAAAACTGAATCCTAACTGCCTAAAAAATTCTGAACCCCGACCCTAACTGCACCCAAATTATACTCATCTGCCCAAATCAGGTCAAAACCCACCCGGGTGGCACATACATAATACGTCACAAACAGGAATACTGCCACGTCATCCATTGTTATAACAGAGAAGTACATAATCTAATTTAACTGAAGTTTATTGAAATTTATTGGACCGATGTCGAAGTACTTGCATGTACCAAACACCAATAATAAAAATGTGTCTGTCTGTCTGTCCATTGTTATTAATGTGCCAACCAGAGATCCATTGGCTCCTGACACAAAGCGGCCTTTTGAAATCATGGTTGTTGGCACATTGAGTAATGTTTATCAAAACAAAGTATCGCTATAGTTACTCGCGCAGGTGGTAAAAGTGTGGAAAGATCATGATTCAGTCCTAAAGAATGCTGTTGTGTTAACTAAGGGTATTGTTATGAAGAGTCGGCGTTTTTACTACGCTAGCACTTTGATATTCTATGCTTTATTCTTCACTGCTGAGTTTCTCTAAATAATTACTGTCTTTAACTTGTTAATTCTTTCTGCATTATAGTTTTACTACATTATACAAGAAGCTAGAATGATTGTTGTCAATCTTTTACGATAGCTTCAGTTAGCTGCCTTATGTTAACGTAGACAACAAGTCAGATTTATCATTGATTGACAGTTGCCGCTTAATAATAATAATATTTATGGCCAGGAATAGCTTTCTCACCAAAGTGGTTTTAAGAAGGACCGCTTCACAAGGATGAGCTCTTAAAGAGCGCCTATGTAAGAGCCTCCTTGAGCGTTCCTTGTGAGGAACAGGACCCGGTTGTTCAAAGGGTGCATGGATACTGCTTTATCCAGCGGATAAATCCCTTATCCAGTGGATATGTATTAACCAAACTAGCTTATGTTATCCACTGGAAATAGACTATATCGCAACCCCGCCGTCGCAGTGCACTCTGGGATGGATATCCCGGTTTGCCATTGTTGTTGTTGGACGGCCATCTTGGATTTAACAATGGTAATTGAGATATCCATCCCAGAGTGCACTGCGACGGCGGGGTTGCGATATAGTCTGATCTATGGATTTATCCACTGGATAAAGTTATCCACTCTTTGAACAACCGGGCCCTGTAAAAGAAAGATATTTCACTACAGTATGTTCGAATTGTGCCACAACCCGGCAATACGTTGTCCAAAATAACGTCCTGCGCACGCAGCTCTAGACCTTTGGCAAATTTTCTCTTCTCTGATAATAGGTTCGCAGTCTCCACCTTCCCTCTCTTTATTAAAGAAACGAACCATAGCCGAAGGGTCTCTCAGGGAGGGTCCTTGTTCCCAACGAAAATTACCATTTGTTCCCTTGTTCCCAAAATATTTTCCAGGGAAACAGTCAATTTTTTCATTTAGAAAAATGGAAATTGTTCCCTTGTTCCCTAAAAGCTCTATTCATGTTCCCTTGTTCCCCGCTATATTTTTAGTTTGTTCCCTGTTCCCAACGGATTTTTTGGCATGTTCCCTTGTCCCTTGTTCCCCGAAACCCCTGGGAGACCCTCAACATACATCTGAGAATATTCAATTCTATTTCAACAGCTCTGCTGGGCGGTTTTCCTCGTTCAAGGATCACGTGAGTGTTTTTGTGTAGTTTGCTCCGCATTTCTCATCACTAAAGACATTAATACACCGAAACGGAATATATGGCGGCTGTACATTTGACCACAATTACTTGCAAGCCTAACATAACAACAAATAATGTGATAATACAATTTTACTCGTTTGTTTGGTGATATTTCAAATCGGCTCTCTACCGCGATTTGAATGGATTCAAGGTTTTATTCGCGCGCAAAGAATTGTGGTTAAAAACCAAGCCGTCATCTGTTTCTGTGACAATAACAATAACAATAACAACAATAACAATACAATACAATACAGTACTTTTATTCACTCTATTACACTAAGAATACAATAGGACAAGGTTACTTGACTAAGTTAGTTAAATATTTTAAGTTCGGGAAAAAGTTAATTGAAGTTTAGAGTCTAGAGGCTAGGTAAACCGTTAGGTTATCGAGCCTGCCTCTAGCCAAATGAAATTAAATCGATATTCTAGTTACAATTAAAGCAAGACTGAATTAATACTTATTTGCACTACAAGTACAGGTGCTAGTTAATTTGTTGACCATATTGGGGGTAGTTGAATTAATGTTGTTCTGCCAACAAGTATACTGATAAGATTTAATCTTTTTTAATGTACTGAGTTCTTTATATTCGTTTCGGAGCTTTTGCCAAGATCAGTTGCTTGGGAGGAAATAATCTGCAGAGCTCTATTTGTTCTGATGCGTGGTTTGTAAAAATTCAGGTTAGAGGCGTATCTTGTATTATAATTATGTACATTACTGGCGAGTTGGAAGAAAGTACCAAATACCTTTGGTAGCTGTTTGTTTTGCCAGCGCGCGATGAGCGAATGTTAGGGCATGGAGACGGTATACATTATTCACAGTTAGAAGATCTAAGAGTATAAGCAGGGGCAGAGCACTTTCTGTGTATTTCCCGTGCGTAATGGCAAAGAATATTAATCTTAAAACGTGATTTTGTTTCACTTGTATTTTTTGTATATGCGTTTGACATGCGCTGCTCCATATTGAATATGAAACGTAAGGATATGTTAAAGTGTAATATATCTGCTTCAGTTGCTGTATAGATAAGTAATGTCTGAGTTTGGAGATGTTACCAGTATTTCTTGAGATCCGTGAGCAGATATAGGAAATATGATATTTTCATGAGATTGAACTATCGATCAATAACAATAACATTTTTAAGTTCATAGGAGCTTTACAATTATAACACTATCGTACTCATTATATATCTTTGTTACAAGAGTGCGATTATTAAAACGCACTTTTAAAAAGATAAGTCTTAAGTTTCGTTTTAACAACATCTACATCGTACCGCACAATCACCATACGTCTTCAGTACGTTTAGTTGAAGGAACAGCTAAACCATGTACCATGGATTAATGAAAGGACTACTAGTTATTGCAAAAGATGTAGGGCCTTCAGACAGTGGTTTCTTTGTGGGGGGAGGGGTGGGGGAGACTGCACGGACACTCTACAATTTTTCATTACGCCATACATTAATGCATCGAAAAAATGTCAAACCTATAAGCCAATCAGCGATTTCGAAAATGCGAGTATGACGTCATCAGTATACGTAGCGTCCGTTGAAATGCAAAACTACGAACACTAGTTAAGGAAGGTTTGCATGTCTTATAAAAAAAACATTAAATGCTGGTCCGCAGCAACTAACTATCTATCTTTCTCTGTTCAAGGTCAACTACCAACCCTATATCTGGGATGTTATCAGGATAACCTGACACGTGACCTTAATTTGAGTTTGGGTCGATTTTCAGACAACAAACCGACTAACTGCATTGATAAGTATGCTTAATCTGTAACTCTTGTCTTGTGTAGTACGTGCAAACCCGTGAATCTCTCGCTAGATAAAATATGCATCAGAAAAAGTAGAATATGCACCAGGATTACTATAGACATCTCCACCCCAAGTCCTACCTCTCACCATCATAGAACAGAACTTTCCTCCAACAAAGTTTTCTACCTCGGACCATAAGGCAGCGGAACAGCCTAAGAGATAAATTGAATAATATCTTCTAGCTTTCGGATCATGAGTACTGTACGCAATGTCGGTCGACGCTCGGGCCGACATCTCGGCCAGCCCTCAACCGAAATGTCGGTCGAGGGTCGGCTAACTAGCGGCCGGTTAGGCGGTCGAAGGTCGGCCGAAAGTTGACGCTACTCGTCCGACACCTGGCTATTCTATGTCGGCCGATATGGTTGACGATTCATCGACTGTCGGCCGATTGATCAACGATATTCTAACGATGGTTTACCGAGGTATCGGTGACCGTGACAGTTAGCCAGAAAATAACCGATCCTCAAAGTAACGATACAATTCGTTGCTTATTAAGAAATCGCGAAAGTTGCGATGCCCCGAAAATAGTAACGCCAATGTTATTTTATTATTTTACGTCGAATATCGGAACCCGTCGCCGGATCTCCCTAGCCAGGGACTAATCAGTGTTTATTTTATAAGTATCGACGAATTCTGGGTCGAATCGTAGACTGTTCAGTTCTAGGACGCCCTTGATTTTTTCTCCGGACCAGGTAGTACGGCTGGAATCGCCATTACTAATGAGAGTTTTTTAACTGCCTACATGTCTAAGGATTTAAATTCCTTTTCTTCAGGTGTCTGTCTCGAGGATATTTTTACGCTGGTCTTCAAGATTCGAGTGAGTGTCGCTGTGGTAACACTTACGGCAGATATGGCCAACTGACCGAGAGACGGTGCAGTTCCTCGTGCGCAGGGTCCTCCAGTCTAAAGTGTGGTGCATCCTGGATAAACTCCGTGTACCGTGTCGGTAAGATATCCACTTAGGAATTACTTCTTACATAAATAATATATAAGTAATAATTAGTAAAACGATAATACGATAATGCTTAACAGGAGTATATTATTTTTAGCCGCGAAGTTCTGGTATGCGATTACGTTGTCTTTTGTTCTCTTGCGCTTTAATATTTTTTAGCAGTTTGAACCGTGTTAATTACAATTTTTCAGTGATTGGTTAAAAGTGAGGGCCTTTGTTTCTTCTCGCGGGAAACTCTATGCTAAAAATAACTCTACCGTCTACAGTGTTGTGTGACAATATAATGTGGAAAGAGGAATTGAACATTTAATTCTGTAATATACTCCTGTTCTTTAATAATTAATTATTACTTGGAGCGCTGCACCCGAGTAGTTCTAATGTCACGGTTTATCTTTTTTCTTGATGTGAGAACATTTTCTTTGGTGATGCCTTGAGAATTTTAACAGTCTCGTAAACTCAAGTATTCACGAAGTACAGCTACAAATCAAACTAACAAAACAATTCAGTCTTGGTAGAAGGTGTGAAGAGTTGGAGAAGCCAGATAATGAGATGTTCAGGCATTGGGTTTTGTGTAGGAAAGTAACTATATACAGGACAGCGAAAGAACTAACTTTACACGGATAAACACATTAAACAGCATTTCAATTTCAGATTCAAAGATTTCAAATCACATTGGTTGCTTCAAAGATGGAAATCCACGTGACCTAACAGGTTACTCAACCCTCCTGGACGGCACAACTGGAGTGTCAGCGGTGTGCATGGATGCGTGCGCATCAAAAGGATACAAGTATGCCGCTGTACAAAATCTCCGACTGTGCATGTGCGGTGACAGTTTCGGGATTCATGGCAAAGCTACGAAAAACAGCGAGTGTAACAAAGTGTGCAGCAATCGATCTGTGCACTGTGGTCTGTCCAACAGGAATTCAATTTATAAGATAGGTAACAGAAATTGTTTTTTAAACAAATGGTTGGGGAAACTTATGTTATTGTCTATACTCCGTGCCAACAATAACTCATTTATGCTCTAAACCTTTATCTCCGTATAAAACACAGAACACCTGTATGTTAACCATAATACTTTATTATTATTGGTAGGATAGGATATGTGCAGTGCTAGGATGCGAAACTGAAAAAGCATCAGTTACAATTACTTTGAGAATACTTTACAGTCCAATATTCTTAGGCACTATTAGCCGTGCCTCGATTTTGTCACACACGTAGCCGTCCTTGGCAGACTCAGATTTCCACCTACCGTGGATTTTAAATAATTTGTCTGGTATATTTAGATTCGCTGCTGCGGACTAGCCCCTCCAGACCTAAAACTGTGGTTACTAAAACCAGAAGAATTTACTCCGACAGATACCAGATTTGCTTTAAGTATCTCTCTAGATCTGTTGGCGCTAAGAACTTTTGTAGAAAGAACGTTTCTTTTGGCTTGTTTGTCATATCTTACTGATCTAAATATGAAACCTTGTGAATTGTTAGGTATCTCTGCGGCACTCAAGTATTTAAGGAGAAAGGTATATGGGCATGTACCATTGCCCGTTTTGGCAATATAAACCCAAGAGCCTTCTCTGTATTTGTCTGTTTTGCTAACTTCTACGAGGATCTTGTGATACTCGTCTTGGGTTACAATATTATTCCTCCTAATATTCAATAATTCAGAAATGCGGAAAAACCCCGCGTAAGAAAGTAAACACATACATATGAATCTAATGTCAACTAAGTTACTACTATCCCCATAACGCTTACAAAGTATCCTTAGAACCTCAGGGGTTATTGGTTCAGCTTTCTTAACAGCTTTACAATTAATACGGTTTGAAGCCTCTACAACTGATTTTACAAGAAACTTATTACAAGGATTTCTATCCTCGAATCCTGCCAACTTATGTATCCAATTTATTGCATAATACATGTTGTGTATGGTTGCCTTAATTAGCCTTATTTTCTTCAAACATTGATTTAAGATACATAGCAACTGTAGTAGGTGTAGCGGGAAGGAAAGAATTTCTCATATTGCTGAGTTTACACCAATATTTGAATTTACAAAAGTTTCTACAGTAAGACAAAACAGTATTATCTGCTCTAGAATTTAAGGCAAGGAACCACAACTTCTGATCCGTCTGACCGTTTCCTTCCTGGTATACAGCTGAAGTAATATCTGATCAAAATATAATAATAAGAATATATTAATCATAAATATACCTTTAACCATACCTAAAGGGATATATAAACGAAAACAATGTAATTGTATAGAGATTATATCGGTTGTCGATGTACTCTATCTTTCGTTTCGAACAAAAGGCGGCCCAAACAGGTGTCGCCAATAGCAACCTAGATAACAGATGTAAATCTGAGAACCCAAGTGGGATTTTTGTTGTTTTTGTGTTTGTTTTTGTTGTTGTTATTGAACTTCAATCTTGATTACAACCCAAGTGGGACTTTACAGATAAAACAATAATGACCAGGTGGTCCCAGTAAATGCATACAAATAATATAATTAATTAATTACGGAAACTAAGTAGTTTCTTCGACTTACTCAACAAACTAGGATCCAGGTGAATCCGATATGACTTGTGTCAACTAACACCAAGTGGTTAACATGCCAGGTAGCTCAGGTTCAAAATATCAAATGATCTCGCTAAGTCGTACATGTATAAGTAACCAAAGTAGTAATATTTACATATTTCAGTCAGGTTCCAAGTGGACCCTAGTTATTGCGTATCAATATAACGTAGATAACGTCCAGGTGGGCGCTTGATCTGAAACATCCAACTAAATACCGCATTTAACCATGATCATGCAACTTTATGCAAGATAATTGTCCTCCGATGTTCGTCAATCAGTTCTGCTATGAAACCTTAGGAAAAGGACACCGGAGCGAAATTCAGGTGAACCAAACAAAGATTTCTTGTTATGGCCAAATTCAAACACCTCTGTACCACACGGGATTTCACATATATCAGTAAATATGCACGATAACCCTCTATCTGTGTACACCATAGGCCAGAATACGGCAGAAGGCCATTTTGGTACCATAAGGGTACCTCTACACCCTGTGGCAACGATGTAATTAATAACTCTAGGGATGAGGAAAATAGGCGGGACTACCCAATTATTTTCATTCGCCCAAGAAACCGAAAACGAGTCTACTACTTCAGTGCCCGGGCACCAAAACCTGCTGTTAAAACGAGGTAATTGTGTATTTTCATGATTAGCGAATCTATCGACAGAATGTGGACCCCACCTGTCCTCAATCACACAGAAGTATCTCGATCTAACTCGCCAATCGTCGTAGTCTACGATTTTGCTCAAAAAATCTGCTCTTTCATTAAGTGATCTAGGGATCCATTCCACCTGGAGTCGGATATTATGTTGTACACATATCTTGAAAATACGAAGAGCGATGCATTGTAAGTCTTCCTTCATGCTACCTACTTCGACTATTCTCGAAACGCTTTGATTGTCGGTATACCATATAATCGTTTGACCTTTCAACATATTAATGAAGGACTCCATACCGAGGGAGATGGCATAAAGTTCTCTGTAAGAAGAGCTACGTTGAGCTTCCATGTCGCTCCACATCTTATGAGCAATTGCGTTATGAAATTCTAAGATGTAGCTTGCACAACCGGTAGAGCTCGCGTCAGAATAACATATTCTAGAATAAACAAATTGCTGCTTAAGCATGTGTTTACTGTTCAACAACAATATATTGTTTTTCCCAGAAAGTTAACTCTATTAGAGTAGAGCTCGATAATTCAATCCTCGTATCCCACGAAAATCTTCTCAAAATATCGAAATGAGAATATCTGGTCATAATACGAGTAATATTACCAAGTACAAAACCCATGGAAATAACTTTTCCTACGAATTGTGCCACTTTTCTGGCTGTACTGAAAGAATGCAAAAGAATATTATCAATGATCTGCTGAGTACTGTGAATTCTATCTGTGGGAATAGCAATAACGTGAGTAGACAAATCTATCATGTATCCCAACCACTCTAATTTGGTTGTAGGCTGCCAGACTGACTTCTTATCATTAGGCAGAAAACCCGACAACTTCAGAACCTTCTCTACAAAATTAGACGACCTCTCGCAACTTGCCCAATCTCTAGCTGAACCGAGACCATCATCGAGATACACTGTAATTCTGACAAATTGCTTTCTCCAATATTTAACTAATTCACGGACCACTTTCGTGAAAATAAATGGAGCAGACGAAAGACCAAATGGAAGAACCGTAAAAACAAAGAATTTACATACTCCATTGAAACACCAAGAAAATCCAAGAAAAGATTGATGTTCTACCATTATATCGATATGATGGTAGCCGGACTTAAGATCAAATTTAAACATGAAATTATCATACGGAAGATAATTATTGGCTACTCTGATATCTTCAAACTTGATCTTTTGCTTCCATATGTGGAAGTTTACATGTCTTAGATCGAGGATCAACCTTTTCTTGCCCGACGTTTGTACCGATACAGATAATGGGTTTATCACGATCGGAGGGATTACGACTTCTATAACACAGCCTGATTGAACAAGTTCTATTATAGATTCAGTTACAAATTCAGAATGCTTGTTTGCCGAATTATTGTTCTTAAATCTAGCAGGTTGTGGCGTGTTAATGAACGGAATAACATAACCTTTATCAATAGTATTGATAATGAAGTTACTAGCTGTAAGCGTATCCTTCCAAAACTTGATATGTTTTCTGAGCCTGCCTTTGACTGTTAAGGCAGTAAGGCCTGTAGGATTAGTATCCAAAATGCCCTCAAATTCGAAATCTCTGCCATTAACATACTGAAAATACTGGTTACCTTCAATGATTTCTCTTACTACTTTATTCTGGGCGATGAATTTAGTGCTGCCCACTTGTACCGCTGGTCTTGTTTGTATAATCCCTGTAGTTACTGTACGTGTAGGACGGTCCTGGTGAGAAGTAAGCACTGGAGTTTGGGCAGTTGTTCCTCCAATGACCTGTCTTGCCACAGGCGAAACAGACGTCGTTCTGGCTTTTACCAAAAACTTTTCTCGTTGTTGACGGACGAAAATTATTGAAATTTCCCGGTGAAATAGAAGAGACAGCAGTAAAACCAGTAGGGGGCGTTTGTCTTCTTATAATCTATGGAAATTAAGGAACAAATTAACTGTCGTTTGATCCGTTACACTGACTGTCCTAAGAGTATAAAACTTGATTGCGACATGACTTATATCTGTTTGAATAACAAAAGCGTATAAACAAGTGTGGAATGTACTCTTACGTAATCGAGTTGCACTGCAATAACAGTCCCGAGCATAAATACATTAATTTTTAGGTAACAGAAAAAATATTAAAACAAAAGCTGCAATATTTCAAATTTTGGCGAAGTTAAAACAGGTACACCGATCGACCTCTCTTTCATGGTTTGTCGCCAGGGGCCTACAATGGGTTTTGTATCTGATCTATAGGGGGTTCATATGCGCTTTGGTTGACAGCTTAATATGTTTTCCTAATAAACTCTCTACAAGCTGCTAGTACGAGGCCACTTCATCAGGTAAACCCTAGATCACACCGTCTAGAAGAACCGAGAAATACCTGTGAATCCTAGCTAGGCCAGTGAGAACTCATGGCTTACCTGGGAACTTCTTTTCCAAATAGTTAGGGTAAGGTTAGGAGTTCAGGGTTAGTGACAGGATCGTAGGGAGGTCCTGAAAATTGGGGGAGGGGGGGGGGGGGGGGGGGTGAATGATGAATTCTGGGACATTTTCATTTATGACTTTTGTTAATCTCTCTTCTGGGACTGGCCAGAGGGGGTGAGGGCAACTGACCCCATCGCTCCCTCCCTACGCCAACTGGTTGGTATTGTAGGCTGGAGGGCTGGCGCTCAAAACGTCAGCTGCTACTCACTACCCACGTTTATCATACCAGTTTTAGTAATGTAGGTACTACCTCCCATCTGCAGCGTCCAATCCCCTTGTTGCCTCGCGAATCTTGGAGGATATTCTCCGAGTGGGGACTGAGGCGAAAACTGAGGCGAGAACAAAGGGTGATCTTTTCATAATATAGTCTGATGATACTTTATAACCATGAGATACTTAAAAGGTAAAGGTATATTCATTTATATAGCGCAAATCTATATGAATATATTCAAATGCGCTTCACAAGGTTGTGTTTTGTGATACAGACTGCTATTGTGGTGCAATGTGCTGCCGTGCAGTTTACAATCATGAGTGATTGTTAGTACCTCAGAATACCAAGCTGTTGTATCGGCAGACAATCCCCTACTCTTTCTCGAAATAACACAACAGGTTCTTTCACGTCCCCTTCGTATAGATTAGAAGAGGAAGGAGACAAGGCCAACGGATTATACGTCCCTGCCCAAGGACGCGGCCGGGATTCGAACCCCCGCACTCCCGTACTCTAGACCGTGCTCTTCCAACTGAGCTAACCAGTGAGGCGGCACTTCATAGTCTTGTACCTAAAAACTAGTATTGTATTTAACTTCTATTACTCGGGCCAGCGTAGGCTGGGTCCGAGTCAAGTTTCGCAAGTGTTTATTACTCGGGCCAGGCCTTTGACCGGCTCGAGTCAGAAATCGCAAGTCTTTTTTTTTATTATTATTATTTTTTTGTGTCGAGGTATTTCGCCGTCAACCAATCAGAAAGCACTGTGCATGTGAACAGGGCAAACTTTGTGGAGTGGGGGACTGGACACTGATAGACTTCGCAAATACGAAGTGTTTGAATGCGAGTAAAGACGAATGTGGTTTGGACCATTTGTAGCCGTTATTTTGCTAAAACCAAATGTTTCTTCGATTGAAATGCTGAGATGTTGAGTTTTTCTAGGGCTGACAAAAGTTTACGGACTTTCGAGGGAAATTTCGCACATTTTACGACAGGATAACTGGCGCTCCTGAACGCACGTGGACCAGTAATAATCGACATATTTAAGTAAACAAATGCTATAAACTTTTATTACCATCTTGTAGTAGTGCCGTGTTTATTCGTGCCTTTTAAAAGTAATGGCTTAAAATATATAGTAAATGGCCCAATTTCTCAGTTCGGATCATGTTTACGATCTAAGCTTATATAGTTACGACTCCATCGGCAAATGGTGTTGTAAACTTGACACGATCCCTCATCAGTTCTTTGATCTGAAGCCAGCTCAGTACCTCCTCTCGGTAGCATCTTCTTGTGTAATATTCGTTTCTGTTAAGAGTAATGGCATCAAATATAGCAGTACATAGCCCGATTTCTGTTGTTGTAGGCCATGGCTAGCGTCGGTATTTTCACTCGGTCATTTCATGACATACATGTAGTGAGAACTCGGGAAAGCCGACCCCAGTGATCGAAAAGAAAACGAGTGGAAATTATGTTTCGTTATATAAATTTCAGCCTCCTGCAAGATGCAGAAAATGAACACTATAGCCCTAATATTTGAAAAGTCACCACTCTACTCGAAAATAGAACTGCATGCAGATCTAGATAGATGACTTTATTTCACATTTAGAATGACACATCCCCAAATATTCACAAGGGATACGGATATAGCTATTATTAGCTAAAGGAAAAGTTACAATATAATAGCACCTGTGCTTGGACAGTGAAGTTAGAAATAATGTTATCAGTCCATTAATCCTACTGAAAAGCATTGATTTCTAAGAATGCTGAAAAGTATGGGTTGGTAAACCCTGCTAAAAAGAATTGTTTTCAAGAATACAAACAAAAACTCAATCAATATTTGTAATATTTTTGAGCAAGTTAAGTTCAGAGAGAGTGTTATGTGAAGTTGATTTATTATAATTACTGGGAGAACTTGCAGGAAACAGTCATGTGCTGGTATAATACTTTGTGAACAAATGAATTGAGCTTGTGACCTCCGGCCATGGGAAAGACGTTGCCATGGATGCTGGATGGCAAGCTATCTTTAAAAATGCCCTGTTACAAAGATCAACAATCAATTGGAGGTGGAAAATAGCATTTGTGCCTTTAAATATATTAATTAAGATGTGTTTGCCATCTAGTACAACCACGTAATTGCATTTCCACAAAAGGCGATATCATTATATATAAATGATCATGAACATGAATAGTGAATCAATAGACCAAGTCAGATTGCCAGTTTGATGTACCATTTCAGACCACCTGACGTTTCCTTTGAGTAATGCTTTTTTATTTTTCTGTATCCCAGAAGGAAATGTACCAATTTCTATAATTGGAAAACAAAGCACTAAATCTTCTGGAGAACTATCCCCATGGTCTGAAATAGGGCAACAAACAGGCAAGCTGACGTTTATTATCCAGCTTCCCTAGCACATGTATGACACAAAAATATGCTAGAACTTCATGAACTACATGCATTCACCTATTCCTAGGTGGCCCGAGTTAAGGCCACTCAGGGCCTCTTGTTATTATTATTTTTATTATTTTCTGTGTCGACCTTTCGCGCCGTCAACCAATCAGAATCGATTCCCCACGGGATAAACACGCGGGACAAGTTTTATCTCTGAAAAATCCAAGATGGCGGCTACAAAGGACTTATGCCTTGTTATGGCAAATCACCTAGTTTTTGGGCCATATTTGCTGAAACCAAAGGCTTCTTCGACTGAAATACCAAGATGTTCAATTTTTTCTAGGGCCGACAGGAGTTTTACGGGCTGTTTGCATGGAAAATTCTCACGTTTTATATACGAAAGGAGTCTGAGAATGAGATTGCGTACGCGTCCAAATTTATGTATCTGACATACTTGGTAAGTAAACACAAATGTTAATACCAGGTTGCAGTGTTGACACTTAATATTTCCTCTTAAAGTTTAAATGGCTTCTAAGAGACTAGAAAATGGGCTCCAGAAATTGGCCCAATTTGTCAGTTCTTTCAGTAAAATAGGAATACGGATCCAGGAATACTTCTAAACAAGCGGGAAGATCTACAACTGCAATTAATTATTTGGTATGAAGACAGATGACTCCAATAATCCAAAAACCGAGTGGAAATCGCATGTGTATTTCTGAAATGGACTCATGCAGTCTATAATTTATTTGAGAACTAATAATTTATTCTAAATTTCAAAGTTACATCATCTATATGTATTTACAATTTCATTACAATTGGATTCATTTTATCTGAACTAAGTTTGGGCCTATAACAGAAAGACGGTAGCCTCCAGTTTGTTTAAACTGCATTCCAGTAAGCTCAGTGGTTAAGTGTTAGTCTGTTGTGCAGGAGGTAGTGGGTTCAAATCCCGGTGGGACCTTCAAATAAGTGAGAGAACTGGTACTGCCTTTGCTCTGACATCTGCAAATGGTTACACCTTCATGTCTTCTTGGATCAGAATGTTAAATTGTAGGCCAACACTGAGAATGCAACCAAATCTCTGGTAGTGACCACCATCAAGTGTGGTGGATATAGTCGTATATGAGTTTGTCCCCAATTAGCAATACCATGATGCTAAATACATTGACATTCTCCTCTGTTAGTAGTAGTAGTACTAGTTCCTTTGTTGCCACTATGTACATTTTATATATTAATATTTAAGGCAGCAGACTGCTGCCTTAAATTCTTTTGTTGTTGTTGTTGTAGTAAATGGATGGGTAAATAATGCATGTATTAGCATGCAGCTTCCCCCAGGGGTGGATCCATGGGAACCTGTCAGAATTAATTGTTTGTTGCCCATCGGTGAGGGGGAAAAGCTCACTTTGGTTCATAGATCAGGAACCTTTTATGAATTTTTAGTAATTGCTGTGTCCCATACCAGGGGATTTGATACAACGAGCTTGATTGGGTATTTGTGCAAATCCCCAGGGTACCTGGGGGTTGACTCCTGGTGTAGTAGCTGTCAGTAAATATGCAAAGCTACTGATACAGTGCAAAACTGAATGCTAAATCACTGGGAGGAAGTTCAAAGGAACATTGCATGTGAGGTTTTACTTGGCCTCTTGTATAGGCGAATCCTCGTTTACGTGTTTTCCTTATAAGCATACATCAAACTTCAAGCAACGTACATACAAACAAACAGAGTCAATAAATCGAAAGAGATTGACACACTTGATAATCACAATCATAATCAAATTTATTTTGAGGAACAAGTATTTAAAAATAGCAAAATTTACAAAGAATGTATGGCTGTCAGCAACTTTTGCCCCCCAGCCCATTTTACAGTTTTGAAAAGTCAATTTCTCCGTATATATTTAACATATCAATCTGACATTTTTGGTGATTACTAAGTTTAAAATTATCTTTCAACTGATGTACTCTGTTTGTTTGTAGCTTGAAGATTATTTTATGCTAATGAGGCAAAAATGTAAATAATGACGTCAGCAAGGATTCACCTATTCTTCCCATGCGAAACCATGTGAAATCAAACTTGTTTGATAAAGAGTCTCATCAGCAGGACAGAATTAACCATTCGTGTCCACTATATTATCACTGGTCTTGTGCTGCTACATGTATATTCTCTCAAACATATGTAGCTACTGTTATAAACATGGCTGCAATTTGCTTTCTGTTTTCCATGGCAGTTATCATCCCAGGCATTCTAAAATAGGATTATTTTTACATAACTAATATAATATTTTTATTACATGGCTTCTCTGGAGACAGAATCATAATTATTCTTCAAAAACTAATGAATAATTAATGAGCATTTTGTCCAATCAGATGAAGCAAATCAGTCACGTGCATGCCCCTTTATACCTGATAAAATCTCATCATTCTAGAAGGCCCGCGGAGGGATTTGAATTCTGTCCCAGGGGGAAACGGGGTTAATGATTGAGACAATGGAATTTCTATTGATGTTTCAGCTTTCTCATTGAATTGCAAATTAGGATGAACGTTTTATATAAAGAATACTAATGAACATGAAATTTTATGTAAAGTTTCATCCTAATTAAGAATTCACTGATAAAGACCCAAAGATAGCAAAAAGTACCTAGATAATAAATTTTGCACTAGATTTACTAATATCAGCAGACTACCGAGATACACAGATAATATTTTTTAAATGAAGGTATCCAACTTGTTTACCGAGCCACTGTTTAGTTCCAATTATTAAACCAAACTCAAAGCCGTAAAATAATAAAAACGTGCATTAAACTTACATATTTTGTGCCGGAGTCAAAAAATAGAGTCTGCCGTCATGTCAGTCACATCGCTTTCCAAGTCTTGAACTTTATCGAGGTAAACCACGACACCAAATCCTTCAAGTGCAGATTCTTCTTGCATTGCGAAACGCCGCTTCAAACAACATAGTATGGTAATTTCTTCATGTCATTCCCTTGAGATGTTCGTAATTGCAGACGGTGATTACTCAAATATTTTGCATAGCGGTGTGAATACAAAGGTTCAGTGGTTCATTAAGTAACCATTCCCTTGAGATGTGCGTCTTTCTTTCATTGCATTCTTGAAGCGTTTTTGAAGCCGTTTAAAACACTCACAGCACGTGTTTTATCAAGTCTAAAAATTCTCGGGCTTCGCCCTCGAATTTTTAAACTTGATAAAACACTGCTGTTCGTGTTTTACACAGTACTTAAAAAGAATTTATATATGTAACTCTTGTAAAAAGAATGCAAAATAATTTATTATTCTCCCAAAGGCTAAAACAATTGCAAGTGTGAAATACTTTTTTAATCAAACCTGCAAAAAAAAAAAATCCTCGTTCAAATTCCATATGGCCCGAGTAAAGGCTGGTACAGCCTCTTGTTTATATTTACTTATTCCATTAACTATAGTTAATTTACTTGACATATACAGGGCCTATCTGAAAAAAGATTTTGTGATGAGACCCGGCTTAGTACGATCCTGTGATGGAAATTTTACCTCGCGTGTGGAAAATTGCATTTATCCGACAGTCAATCAAAATTTAATTAAGTCCAGGCGGTGACTGAAAGCTTTTTTTAGACTGGACAGACTAGACTTCACGTTTGATTGACGGTACATGCAATTTTCCGAACGCCATTTCAAACTTCAACGAAAACAGTAATAAACTCATTAACAATTCCATTCCATCTTTACATTGCATTTTAACAAGTTAATTTAATTGACAGGGTCTCTGAAAAAACACTTTGTGATGAGAATACGTTGTTTAAACATAATCAACAATTCAAATTTTACAGACAAGACCCTCCTATTGGCCCTCGGCTGCTATGTTGACGTCATATCCTCACGTGACCTTCCCGACACGCATACGGGCCAGTCAAAAAATACCCCATCATTTTGTATGGAGTTGTGTCTAAGTCGAGGCTACAAGTTCGCCGGAGTCCAATACAGTAGTCAGTGCTATTGTGGTAACACGTACGGTCGCCATGGAGCCTCGACACCAAGCCAGTGCGCCATGTCATGCACCGGTGATAGCGAGATCAAGCGATGCGGAGGAGGTAGTCGAAACAACATCTATAGAACCGGTAAACAGCAGTACTGTAATGACACTTAGTTAAATAGTCGCTTAACGTCAAAACAAATTAAGTGATTTTAGTTGATCACAAAAGTAAGAAAACAACCCAGTCCTAATATATTTTGGCTCCTGATATGAGCTATATATCGAGTTATGTTTCAAACTCAAAGGCGCCATGAGTACATACCCGGTCTACGTTGTGTATTCATTCGTTCTTGAGGTGGCACAGATAAGTTTAAAAGTGAAAGCGAACGAAATATCTTACCTGGTTACTGTGATGCATTTGTTTTCCATGCTGGCTCAAAAACTTCACACAAATATAACAAGCTATAAGTACATTACTCATCTATGGAAGTGTTGTTTTTTCAGAGTGATTATTAGGAGAATGGACACACATCACCCTTTTCATTTCAAATATAAATCGTTCGCTTTATTTACGGAATTCTACACAGAGGAAAAATCTGTCCTGTTTTCCAAATAAGGAATATCTGACTCCTTAGTAGCTGGTCTTTCACATGACAGCATTAGCTTCAGCAAAGGGTATGGTCTGTTATTTATGGCAAACTCGGATTGAATCTGTCTTAAAAATCTCAAGACATATGAATTCGGCCATTTCCATATCAAATATATTTGATCCAGAAAAGTGTAGTTCCTATATAAGAGCTCATTCCAGGGAGAATATCTGATGTCGTTCATAAAAGCCGCCGATCTCCAAAGACGAATCATAAAAACAAGCAATCCACGTACTTTTCTCCAAGTCCAACATTCAGGCGAGGATTTGCACTGTCTAAACATTTATGTTCTTTTGCAACTTACGGCGCGATTTTCGGAGATTTATTCCGCCGGATTATTCCGAATCAGAATACTTCGCAGATATCCGTCCTCTGAAATACACAAAGTAGTCACTTTAATACGTATGTCCTTTGGGAATTAATATATTGTTGTGCTTGCTAATATCAACAACATCGTTTTTTCCCCCGGAATACCCGGAATATGAACTGCAGGTTTGAAGTTTGCTTCATCTGACTGACAGCTCAATTTCGCAGATTTCTTACACGAGTCCCACGTGATCACTCGCGCAAACGGGCTGCAATTGTTTTCCCGCCGGAAATGTAGGTTTCTCGTAATCAGGCATTCAGGGCCACAAACTAATTTTTTATGTTTTTTCGATAGCTCATATCCAGTGAGTTTGTATAACAAAACGCGCTCCTCGCTGGCTATGAGGTCACGTCGACTCGAGCGAGTGGAACATTTAACAATTAACCACCTCGCTGAATTAACTAACGCTACCTATCTAACATCGAACTATGTTCGATAACCACATCGATCATTTATCTATTAATTATTTTATAGCTAAGTAACAAAAAATGTGAATCACTATGGAAGCATTCCATCTCTTTTTAATCTCCATAGTTCCTATGATAGAGAACTACGTCGGTTGCTATAAAGACAGCAGCCAATCAGAATTCGGAGATTCTCACGTGACATTGAGTGGCAACGTCGACTCCTTTGCTACCTGTATCACTGCGTGCGCATCGAAAGACTTTGTGTACGCCGCTGTACAGAATTACCGCCGTTGTCTATGTGGGAATAGCGTGGGACGGTATGGTAAGGCGGACAATATCAAGGAGTGCAACGCTGTGTGCTCCGGTGGATCGGTGCACTGTGGAACAAACAACAGGAACTCGGTGTTTAAGACAGGTAGGCACGTGTGTAGCACGTATATCCACGTGTGTGGCACGCCTGTAGACTAATGTGTGCTCAGCTTTATTTATATTCTCGGTGATTCAAACATCCTTACTTCGGTCTCGAGTTTGATTATAGTTATTTGAAAAAGACTGTCGTGGGTTACCGACGTTACTGGATAAGGTTGATATACCTTTACCAAGAGAAGACGAAATGACTACTTTTAGAAGTCGATATCAAATTCAAACTTTTAAACTATAATTTTCTTTCTCAACAGTTATTGTATTTTTTTATTATTATATGGCTAGGTAACCTGGTTGCTAGGTAACTTCTTGAGCTATGATTGGTCAATTTGAGGTCCATAACTTTCCGCACCGACCGCAAAATCAAAGCAAAACCGGTATTGTATACTTTCCAGTCCTGTAATAGATATCTTATTAAACACATGTGCTCTGTCCGTACTTTTTAGCGATGGAACTTCGTTTTTCCTCCTTTATTGACCCGCGCGCTTCGCGCTTCGATCGTAAAGCAGGGAGAAACTCGGTTCATACCTTATGGTACGGCCCTTGCGCTCCTTTAATAAGAGGTAGGCGGTACGGCGTGTTTTGGGAGACTTAATCCATCCATTTCGAAATCAGAATACCTCGACCTCATGCAGATTTTAGAAAGTAGTCGCTAGTTTTAGTACGTCCTTGGGGAATTATTTTTGTGCTTGTTAATGGGACAACATTGGTTTCCGATTGGTGTATTCCTTTTTCGGAATACCAGGAATATACTCTGTGAATACTAGGTGAATATTCGGTGAATCCCCGGAATATGTCCATAAAACACACCCTTAGTTCGTTGCTCAACTGAATGTATAACTCCTTCGTGGTTTTGGTTTTCCCTCTTTTACTAAGGTGCCTTTTTGTCTCATCCTCAGGTCCTAAATCCCTTGAAGTAGGATGCTACGTCGACCAAAGCACCAGAGACATGGCCGGGTATTACTTCTCAAACAAATACCTCGTGACACAGTCCTTGTGTTCCGCTCTGTGTCTGGCTAACGGTTATCATTTTCTCGGGCTGCAAGTTGAACATGAGTGTTTCTGCTCAAATCAGTACGGCCGATATGGAAAGAATACGGGATGTACAACGAAGTGCGCTGCCGATCATTCGTTTACTTGCGGGGGAGGCTACAGGAATAGAATAGCCCGAGTAGGTAAGAGAACTGAAGAGAATGAGTAGAAGGGCATCTACGCACCTCCAGCATATCAAATACAGCAAAACCTAATATCTTGTGATGTGTATATAATTAGGACATTCAATCCTAGTAGCCTAGCAACTGGTTTTCAATTAACTCGATCGGGGACATCTAGATCTGTCCACTAGAACATTTGAGAGGGCACTACCGGCACATTTCACCGCCACCTCAACATCCACAACACAAACAGAGAGCAAAACCAGAACCAATGGTGAAACAAAAAGAGTATGTTTAATAAACTCGCAGCAGTGTTTTATCAGATTTAAAACACGAGGGCGATACGACCTGTTTCGGCGGAGAAAATCCAAGTTAAAGTTTATGTAAATTAGGATGAAATCTTTATCACATTTAAAGATCGCTTCTCGCTAGCTAGGTGATTTCTTTTGTTTTTGCTTCATGAATTATTCATGAGTTTTTTAATGTCACTGATATAGCTAACGTGTTTCATTATGAATAGTTCCACGACGAGAGAGCTACCTGGGTTGTTATAACGAAAGTACGCCACGTGATCTGTGGGGGTACCAATCAGAACTCAACGGGACAGTGACGTCACCATCTACATGCAGCGCTGCGTGCGCATCGGAGGGATATCCGTATGCCGCTGTACATAATAACCGCCGTTGCACTTGTGGTGTGAGTTATGGATCATACGGCAAGGCGGCGAAGCCAAGCGACTGCAACCCGATGTGTACAGGTCCTAAACAAGAATACTGCAGCAACATCATCGCCAACTCTATTTATAGAACCGGTGAGCAGTGAGCAGCAGTGGATAGTCGCTTTTAAGGTAGACTTCCAGCACGTCCCTTCTATTCCGATTTTTTTAGAATGGCTAAACATGGTGCCAGATGGCTAACGATGGCTAGACATGGTTCACATAGTTGGCTGGGTCTGTAAGTACAGACGTCTCTACTTACAGACCAGACCCAGCCAACTACGTGTACCATGTCTAGCCATCGTTAGCCATTTGGAACCATGTTTATCCATTCTAATACAAATGCGCAGTAGAAGAGACTTGCTAGCAGTCTACTTTCAAGGCGCCTTTTAAATTACAAAGTCGACATATTATTTTTCTCAAATATGAAAATAATCAGGTCCTACCGACTAGACCATGTGGCACCACCCTGTGAGAGGGATTTATGCAGCCAGTACGAAAAGATACTTAAAAGCGCCTACTTTTCTCAACCAAAACATCAAATTTTAAAGACCCTCTATCCGATCCCATGATTCATGGCGCGGATTGTTCTGAATACTTGTTAACATGACAATGGCGAAAAGGAGGGAAAAAAACGTGGATCCATAGTTTGCGGAACAGACCGAGCACAAATCCTGGCTACAGTTTTGGAGCCTGTATTGGAAGTTATGGTCACAAACTGGTCAATTATAGTTTCCAAAATTACCAAGACATATAATGATGCTCTTTGTTTCACGTTAGCTGTTCTATACTTACTCGGACCGGGAGTGCCCTGTAATCGACCCAGGCTTTTTCTAACGCGGTCATGTGTCAGGAAAGGTCAATTTTTCACCATTTCAAACAAGCGTAGAATATAGAGTATTCTTTGTAAACCAAAACTTTCTTCGCAAAAGTACTCAAAACCTTTCAAAGCACTTTAAATTCGGCTCTGTGTATTATTTATTATTATTATTATTCGGAACTCGCAAGCGCGTCCGATACTCTATTTGCCTTTTAACTTCATCTTTACCTTACTATTTATTGCATATAGTAGACGTCAATAGTAGCTGTCCATGTGGGAGTGCACGGGGCGTTAGACATCGATACTCTATTTACCTTTTAACTTAATATTCCTATTCTTGTAGAGAAAATGTTGTTGAGAAAACTATTATGAATATATTCCAAAATTGTAGTAATTCTGGCTGATAGGTTGTGGTTAGCAAAACATCCCTAAGATTAAAGCATGAAAGCGGTAAAGAATCTCGGTTAAATATCATTGAAACTAATGTTGGAAGAATAGCACTGAAAGAGGGGAAAGTTAAGTGCGAAAATCACTCTAAAAGAACAAGCAAAGGTTTTTTCGAGCAACCTAGCAGTGCTGGCTAATATATGCTAATTTTTATCTCCATTTATTTTGAGACAACCAATTAATAGGGATTATTCACGTTGTTTTGACTAAATTATATATAATTTTACTGGAAGCCATTTACTGACTGCATTTGTTACATGATCGGAACATTTTCCAAAAATACCCGCCGTGCATCATCAATGTTAAAATAAACTGAATTCCTCATTAAATGCAATGTTTTTGTCCGAGGATATGAATCTGACAATGGTAACCAAGCCTGAGCCTCGCATGGAGGATGGAGTTGACCCTGCACTGATACAAACCCTCTTTCTATGAATATGGATAGATTTTGATTATCGTGCTAACTAGATACAAGCCATGAAGGATGGAGTTGACCCTGCACTGATACAAACCCTCTTCCTATGAATATGATAGATTGTGATTATCATGCTAACTAGATACAAGCGATGGAGGATGGAGTTGACCCTGCACTGATACAAACCCTCTTTCTATGAATATGGATAGATTTTAAATATCATGCATGCTAACTAGATACAAGCGATGGAGGATGGAGTTGACCCTGCACTGATACAAACCCTCTTTCTATGAATATGGATATATTTTGATTATCATGCTAACTAGATACAAGCCATGGAGGATGGAGTTGACCCTGCACTGATACAAAGTAACCCTCTTTCTATGAATATGGATAGATTTAACTAGATATTTACAAGCCTCTAAGTTGTCTCAACTCCAGCCTCGATATCACCAGAGGCTTGGTTACCTTTCAAAATGGCGGTTCGAGAACTATGAATTGGACTATTATTCACACTAGGTAATTATTCATAATTTAAAAAATACATTGTTTTTTGGGGTGAAATTGTGTATCAGTGTTTTTGGCAATTTAGTGAGCTCTTGCATTTCTTCAGCGAAATTCTTCCGCCTACTCGACGAAACATTTTCATTGAATTGAATATGAAATATTTTCATATTCATATGTTAACATTTGTGATCAAACGCTTCTTGAAATTTTATGACTCCTTCGTAGGACAATTTTCGATTTGCTTTTTAAAAATAATTACGATAACACCAGAGTTGACAGCCTGTCCGCAAGCCCTTGTCCTATCTAATGTGTACTTTTCTTGTGTGTGTATCCAGGAATAAGCCTTAAACTGCCGAAGAACAGCTTCATTTACGTAACCCCTAAAGGTCACCTGCCCATGAAACCCACTCACGTGATTGACACAGAGACTGCGGTGAGTCACGTGACTATTTGTGCTTGGTATTGCGAGCTTCACCCTGCCTGCCTGTCAATCAACTACAACGGGGTAACGAATGTATGCGAGATGAACAATGTGACGTCTTGGGGCGGGAGTTCTGCAGAAAGACCGGGTTTTACGTTTTACGAGCGTATGGAAGCACAGATTGTGGATTTGTTTTAAATGTGCATGCGCTGTTCTCAGGATTATATTTGTTTTAAGAACATCAAATTTCCGCGGGCAGCCGACAGTTCCTCGACGGACAAAGTGAGTGTCTATTTCCTCGACGGACACAGTCTATTTGTATAATAGTTCCGAGACAGACACACTCTATTTTTTGTTATTGTTAATCACCAAATTGTCTTCCGCTCTCAGCGGGCACTATCACCTGATAATAATAATATGCATTCGCGGACGACAACTGGCACGTCACGTGATCACTTTTAGCCAATGAATCAACAACAATGTCGATAGAACCCAAGAGCAAACCAGTCCAATTGTTTTAGCATAACCAAGCCACCGTTTTATCAACTGAGAAAAACTAGCACAAAAGGCAGTTTTCTAAGTGAGTTTTGTTTGCAGCGCGTGCAGGTCGGACTATCGATCATTATACACCCATCAAATATTTTCTCTCTCACGTGATTGGTGGACTGTGTCACGTGATCCGATATTTTCTCTCCGCCAGACGACAAATATCAGCGACTGCACCAGCTGTGAGCGTAAGCTTCGCTCTCGGGAACTGTACTCTTCGTGAAACAGATGATGTTCGCGGACGAACAAATAGGTTGTTGTTAATATAGACCGTGCCTGGCTAGCCAATCAGATGGCGAGTTTCCCCAATAGACCGTGCCTGGCTAGCCAATCAGATGGCGAGTTTCCCCAATAGACGGTGACTGGGTTATGCTAAAACTGTATATTATAGTTCACCTGTGTTGCCATCAAGAGAGAATGAGGTAAGAGAACGAATCCCCAATACATGGGTCTGGTCCAATGATAATTATTTGGAATCTGTTTTTAGATTAACAGGACACAGCCTGGTTATTTTGAGAAAGACACCTATTGGGCGCTCTTTCGCTAAGGAATAGTTTATAACGATGCTATGAGGCCCCAGGGGGTATAAACAATGGGTAATAAGGGTAGCCTACCAGAACAAGATAAAATTACTTACGACACATGTTGTGAAATAAAAATAGATTTCAAATATAAATAATTATTATCATGAGGCATGGAGATTCGTTCTCTTACCTCACATCTCTTGCCTATGTATAATACATTGTTCTTGTAATTCACATAACTTTACTACAAATAAAAGTCGAGTTTGTTTACGACACATAAAGAGCATGTTGGATTAGTTTTATGGAGTATCACTTGCATCTCCTAACCCCATCTTAGTTTCATTTATTTTCGAAGTGTAGATAAAATTAAGGACGAAAGAAAAAGGTAAATCGGTAGAATTCTTGATTTTGAAATCGTGATTCAAGTCCCGCGCATTTTGTTTCGCGACCGCGCAGTTTGATGTACGAGGTCTTGTGACGTATAAGATCCATCAAAAGCCATTGCTCACTAGCACTGTCTTGGTGTGTATTCTATTGTAAAGGTTCCTGTACGTCGTCACACACAATGTACGATGTACTAGGCCAATGCTCGGTCTTGATAAGGGCCTGGTCGCTTTTTGCAAACTACAATCAAGTCTATAGATGACGCAAATTAAACGTGGTAAAGAAGAGGACATATATATATATATATATATATATATATATACCACCCTTTGAACAACCGGGTCCAGAACATTCTCAGTATCGCTCAGTGCCAGATCGCAATTTCAGTGAACTCGATCTGTTTATTTGGACAAATTATTTGCCATCAGCCGCGTGATAAAGTTGAACTACTACCTCCATTAACTGATTTTTCCCCCGAAATTTAATGAAATTTGGCTGATCGAAATTAATCGCTCCAAATGACAAATGAAAAAGAGCATTCCCAGACCGAAATAGATTGCGATGTTCACGGTATGCTGAACGCAATACCAGAAATCAAGACATTTTGCGACCGCGATTAACCGAACAGTGGAATTAACACAAGGGCACAGAGCATGCGCACTATACCAAAATAACAAAGATGGCGTCGTGTGGCACTCGACCACAAGGAATCCAAATGCAGCTCAATCCCTCGTTTTATTATATTAGAGCCTGCATTTGGTCTAAACAGCGGTAATACTTTGAATAGTTAGCCGTTGGTGGACAAAATGTCTTCTTCTTCTGTGTGTTTTGACCTGAAAACGTAATGGCGGCTTCTTGTAGCCTAAAGTTACGGCGAGTTTTGACCAAACCAAACTACGATAAACAGCCTTTAAAAATGGCGATATCAAGGCCTGATTATCTGTGGAAGCAACTGATTCGAAGACCGGGATTTCGCCTTCGTTGTTGGTTAGCGAGTACTACATGGAAGTTTGGGATGCACTTCTCGGTAATTTAGAAGGAATGTATGGCAGTCTGTGGTGATTTATGGCTAAAAGGACGTATTTTTTTGGGACCGAAGGAAGCGTGACTGGATTCATCAAATTTTTAAACTAATGGGTTTCTTTGAGCCCTGAGTTGAAACACGAAGACCGGGAAGTGAAAGCTTTCATAGAGGTAAGGCTATAAAACATTTTATATTTGGTCCCATACATCACCTTGTAAGTGTTGGCCATTTCTAAATGCCATGCAAAAGCTATGCATAATGAGATAACGGCTATTTTGCGACCGCGATTAAGCCGAACAGCGGAGTTAACACAAGCACACAGAGCATGCGCGTTATACCAAACATAGGGCCCCTAAGGGCAACTCGCGGATGGCCAGTGGGCTATTTTGGCACATACTAAAAATTACGTGGCCGATGAAGTCATCGTTACGTCATCACCACTATGTGATTGATAGGGACCCACTACCATGTCTGTCCAGGTTTGAACTGCCTGGCATTAGAAATGAGGGAGATATGGCATGTATTTAATATCACGTGACCGATTATGTCATCGTTACGTCAACACTACTAAGTGATTGTTCAAAGGGTGTTTCAGCTTATATTGTTTCTCCTGTCTTTTTTTGGTAATACTACTCCGCATTCCTCAATTTTGTGGTTACCTCTATTGCTTTCACCACGCCTTTTTTTATTTTCTCGCTCGAGGGTGACAGCTTTAAAAGGGGAGTCTAATTCCCTCTCGGATTACTGAGGTTTAAGGCTGTCACCCTCTGGGCTGCGATACTTTTTACTCGCTTGTTTCTTTTCCCAGCGATCATCTAAGCGTTTCAAGTCAAGCTCGCTCTTTCAATACTGGGAACTAACGCAGGGGTTCGACCCGACTCGCGTTACCGACCGTATTATTGCCTGGATTCGGCATGACGGCAACCCCTTTACGCACGCGCAGCCCAGGGTTGGCAGCTGGTAACACCCACATATTTCGAGATTTCCTCAGCTCGGTGCTTAGTGGCCACGATGTGTCTATGCTGGCCTTCAGGGACCCCAGCAGTTTTGTCGCCGGAGGTTCCCACTGCAACAGGGTCGCAAGCGTAAGTCGACCTCTTTAGCCGTTTTCAGTTCTGGGCCTCAGTGGGTCTCGGAGGTTTGAGGTTTGAGTGTTGGGTTGTCTTCGCGGAGTTTAGGTTATATAACCATGTTATGATCGTTGGCATTCTAAGATTACTCTGGCCGCCGGATATCCGTAAACTCAATGAGTACGGGTGAGACCGATGAGAATAGGATACTAAACGGCTCGAAATAGAGTTTACTTGGATAAAGAAACAGTGGAAGGGTATCACAATGCTACCAGGACGTATCTAAGCTAGAAGAGAATCCTAAAAAGCCGTTCATTTTCCGTTAGCGTTGAAGCGAAGCGATCGATAGCACATGTTCAGATCCTGGCTTTCCCATTGATGAAACCTACTAGAAAACAACCCAGTAATACACTTCATCTATTGCTCTACCTACACAATGTATTTAAGGTTATTTAGAATAGTTTTTTTGATACAATTTGAGAAAATTAAACTACGAATATACATACAAGTTCATCTAGATCTCTGTTGGCTCAATCCGTTGGCCCAATAAAAGGCAGTGTTAGAACAGCATCTGCATCATAACGGAAGAGCCAATGAGAATACGTGATAGTTCGGTCTCAGTACCAGGGCCTTCATGTTGGATGCGCGGAGGACCCTGGGAACGAGGTTGAGAAAAAGTCGGCTCGCCCTTAATAACAGGCTGAATGAATATTTAATTAGCAGAGGTGTTATCAAGAGAGAACAAGGCGGATTCCGAAAAAAACACTCTACGATTGATAGCATCTTTGTACTAAAATCAATAATCGACAAGCTCGTGAAAAGTAAGCCCAAACAAAAGAACAATATACTCTTTTCGTGCTTTGTCGATTTCAGAAAAGCATTTGACAGCATTTCCAGAGAAAAACTGTTCGAAAAAATGAAGTATGTGGGAATTTCAGGCAAATTCTATGAAATTTTACGAGATATGTACTCAAATGACACTGCAGTTGTCAAAATAGGTAACTATATCACTGAGTCCTTCAAATGTAAGATTGGGGTCAAGCAGGGCTTTTTAACTTATTCATCAGTGATCTTCCGAACCAATTAGATCAAACACAAGAGGGAGAAATACGAATTGGAAACGTAACAGTCAACTGTCTCATGTATGCAGACGATTTAGTGCTGTTATCCAAAACCAAAAATGGTCTTCAAAACCTCTTGGATAAATTAGAAGGTTACTCCTCTAGAAACGAGTTAGAAGTTAATATATCCAAGACCAAAATTATGGTTTTTAATAATAATGGTAAAACAATGAATAAGTACAAATTCTTCTTTAAAAACAACCAACTGGAAAATGCTAGCTCCTATAAATACTTAGGTATCACACTGAGCCCATTCGGCAATTTTAGCCTGGCAAAACAGGAGCTAAAAAAAAACTGTTCTAAAGGCACTCTTCAAACTCAGAAAAGAAATGGGCCTGCACTTCAGATCTAATATTAGGTTAACTTTGAAGCTCTTCGACACACTTATTAACCCAATATTATTATATGGGAGTGAAATTTGGGGAGCGGACGTCGCCCCTAAACAGAATGACCCCATAGAGGTTTCGGCCACATATGGCTGCAACAAAACGATAATCTAAATATTCGTAGATTTCTTGACCAAATAAAATTACGGCTTAAAGACATTGAAATATTATTATATGGGAGTGAAATTTGGGGAGCGGACGTCGCCCCTAAACAGAATGACCCCATAGAGAGTGTGCATCTAAAATTTTGCAAAATGCTACTTGGTACAAGCAAAACAGCTTCTAACAATGCATGTAGAGCTGAACTTGGAAGATTTCCCACCAAAATGCTTTCAACCTTCAGAAGCATCAAATATTGGACTAAACTGATATGCAAAGAAGACTCTGTGCTTGCAAAGATGGTCTATTTAGACCTAAATTTATCAGCCGCGAAACCTACCTTCTGGTCGGAAAAAATAAAAACACAAATTTTCAGTTTAGGTTTCGGCCACATATGGCTGCAACAAAACGATAATCTAAATATTCGTAGATTTCTTGACCAAATAAAATTACGGCTTAAAGACATTGAAACACAAGAATGGGAAAGTGATCTGTTTGACGACAACAGAAAAAATCCACGCTCAAAAAACAAGCTACGAACATTTAGGTTATTTAAGAAAAATTACGAGCTTGAGAAATACCTAGAACACACCTCAGTAATAAAGCACAGAATTGCTTTAACAAGGCTAAGAGTTAGCAACCATAGGTCTGTCCAACGTGTTGCGAGAATGTTGAAGATGAATTTCATTTTGTTCTCAAATGCAATACCTACAACGATCTGAGGTCAAAACTTCTCCAAGCTCTAAATTTTTCAACAGATATGTCAGACAATCAGCTATTTAACATAATCATCAACCCGCCATCTGCAGTAGCACCCATTGCAGCGAAGTTTGTATATAACTGCTTTCAATTAAGAGGCACACTTGTAAGGTGAATACAGTCGTGTAAGTGCACTTACGAGATGGATCATCGTTGTAAAAACACCAAATAGCTAGCGTTCTACTTAATTCTTTGTTGGGACAAAGTCTATGTACACCATGTATACGACTCCAATAAACTATTTCTGTCTGTCTGTCTGTCATGTAGACGGGGTTGACTTCGTTTTTTAAAGAAATGTATGAAAAGTTGGCTCGCCCAGGGTAGCTCGGGGGGAGGGTGACCCCCCCCCCCCCCCGGGCCAACTTTCCTTCATATAAAGAGGCAGCGGATTTCAGTCCAATTCCCGAGGGACAGTAGCTCCAGGTATAGGTTTGGTGAAATTGGATTAAAATCACAATAAATAAAAGAGTATTTAATAATAAGGAAAATCAAGCTGTTTTCTACAATCTATGTTTATTAAGCTTTCAGAAAATATATACTTTGTAGGAGTTTTCTTGAATTTGACGCGCGCAATTCACTCTTTTCACCTGGTGGCCATCTTGCATTCAAAGCGAGGCAATCCTTTGTTTTTGCCAGGTAAGCATCGTAGTGGGGACAAGTTAAAACGAGGCTAACCTGGCAAAAACAAAGGATTGCTTCGCTTTGAATCCAAGATGGCCACTAGGTTAAAAGAGTCAATTAAAAGTTTTCGGGAAGCGCTCTTGAAGGGCTCCTGATACCTTAAAATGCAGGAGAAAGTTACACAAGAAATTTACATAACTTTTCTTCTCTCAAAAAGATTTGTTTGAATGGGATTTTCACTGATCTCGCTATGAGCTTGAATCATAAACAATCATTTGCCGTGCAAGGTGATGCAGCTGTACACTGTTATAGGTATCAATATTAAAATATAACTTTATGGGCACGCTAGCCCTAATGCCCTGATAAAAAAACAGATTTTCACAGGGGCATGGCTCTTAAAGTTTACTTAGGACAAGAATTGGTAAGTACAAAGATAGCTAATTTTAGAATAACTTAATATTGCAAATTGAATAGATTAGTACATAAAATATTTTCAAAAAAAAAAAAATGCATGAGATCTTAGCCGGAAAAAAATTGCTGCACAGCAAACTGGAGTAAAAAAATTCATGCAGCTTGAGAATCCCATTTTTGAAGGCTGTTATTTTTGGTATAGTGCGCATGCTCTGTGCCCTTGTGTTAATTCCACTGTTCGGTTAATCGCGGTCGCAAAATGTCTTGATTTCTGGTATTGCGTTCAGCATACCGTGAACATCGCAATCTATTTCGGTCTGGGAATGCTATTTTTCATTTGTCATTTGGAGCGATTAATTTCGATCAGCCAAATTTCATTAAATTTCGGGGAAAAAATCAGTTAATGGAGGTAGTAGTTCAACTTTATCACGCGGCTGATGGTAAATAATTTGTCCAAATAAACAGATCGAGTTCATAGAAATTGCGAACTGGCACTGAGCGATACTGACAATGTTCTGGACCCGGTTGTTCAAAGGGTGGTATATATATATATGTCCTCTTCTTTACCACGTTTAATTTGCGTCATCTATAGACTTGATTGTAGTTTGCGAAAAGCGACCAGGCCCTTATCAAGACCGGGCATTGGCCTAGAACATCGTACATTGTGTGTGACGACGTACAAGAACCATTACAATAGAATACACACCAAGACAGTGCTAGTGAGCATTGGCCTAGTACATCGTACATTGTGTGTGACGACGTACAGGAACCATTACAATAGAATGCACACCAAGACAGTGCTAGTGAGCATTGGCCTAGTACATCGTACATTGTGTGTGACGACGTACAGGAACCATTACAATAGAATGCACACCAAGACAGTGCTAGTGAGCATTGGCCTAGTACATCGTACATTGTGTGTGACGACGTACAGGAACCATTACAATAGAATGCACACCAAGACAGTGCTAGTGAGCATTGGCCTAGTACATCGTACATTGTGTGTGACGACGTACAGGAACCATTACAATAGAATGCACACCAAGACAGTGCTAGTGAGCATTGGCCTAGTACATCGTACATTGTGTGTGACGACGTACAGGAACCATTACAATAGAATGCACACCAAGACAGTGCTAGTGAGCATTGGCCTAGAACATCGTACATTGTGTGTGACGACGTACAGGGACCATTACAATAGAATGCACACCAAGACAGTGCTAGTGAGCATTGGCCTAGTACATCGTACATTGTGTGTGACGACGTACAGGAACCATTACAATAGAATGCACACCAAGACAGTGCTAGTGAGCATTGGCCTAGTACATCGTACATTGTGTGTGACGACGTACAGGAACCATTACAATAGAATGCACACCAAGACAGTGCTAGTGAGCATTGGCCTAGTACATCGTACATTGTGTGTGACGACGTACAGGAACCATTACAATAGAATGCACACCAAGACAGTGCTAGTGAGCATTGGCCTAGTACATCGTACATTGTGTGTGACGACGTACAGGAACCATTACAATAGAATGCACACCAAGACAGTGCTAGTGAGCATTGGCCTAGAACATCGTACATTGTGTGTGACGACGTACAGGAACCATTACAATAGAATGCACACCAAGACAGTGCTAGTGAGCATTGGCCTAGTACATCGTACATTGTGTGTGACGACGTACAGGAACCATTACAATAGAATGCACACCAAGACAGTGCTAGTGAGCATTGGCCTAGTACATCGTACATTGTGTGTGACGACGTACAGGAACCATTACAATAGAATGCACACCAAGACAGTGCTAGTGAGCATTGGCCTAGTACATCGTACATTGTGTGTGACGACGTACAGGAACCATTACAATAGAATGCACACCAAGACAGTGCTAGTGAGCATTGGCCTAGTACATCGTACATTGTGTGTGACGACGTACAGGAACCATTACAATAGAATGCACACCAAGACAGTGCTAGTGAGCATTGGCCTAGAACATCGTACATTGTGTGTGACGACGTACAGGAACCATTACAATAGAATGCACACCAAGACAGTGCTAGTGAGCATTGGCCTAGAACATCGTACATTGTGTGTGACGACGTACAGGAACCATTACAATAGAATGCACACCAAGACAGTGCTAGTGAGCATTGGCCTAGAACATCGTACATTGTGTGTGACGACGTACAAGAACCATTACAATAGAATGCACACCAAGACAGTGCTAGTGAGCATTGGCCTAGTATATCGTACATTGTGTGTGACGACGTACAAGAACCATTACAATAGAATGCACACCAAGACAGTGCTAGTGAGCATTGGCCTAGTACATCGTACATTGTGTGTGACGACGTACAGGAACCATTACAATAGAATGCACACCAAGACAGTGCTAGTGAGCATTGGCCTAGAACATCGTACATTGTGTGTGACGACGTACAGGAACCATTACAATAGAATGCACACCAAGACAGTGCTAGTGAGCATTGGCCTAGAACATCGTACATTGTGTGTGACGACGTACAGGAACCATTACAATAGAATGCACACCAAGACAGTGCTAGTGAGCATTGGCCTAGAACATCGTACATTGTGTGTGACGACGTACAAGAACCATTACAATAGAATGCACACCAAGACAGTGCTAGTGAGCATTGGCCTAGAACATCGTACATTGTGTGTGACGACGTACAGGAACCATTACAATAGAATGCACACCAAGACAGTGCTAGTGAGCATTGGCCTAGAACATCGTACATTGTGTGTGACGACGTACAGGAACCATTACAATAGAATGCACACCAAGACAGTGCTAGTGAGCATTGGCCTAGAACATCGTACATTGTGTGTGACGACGTACAAGAACCATTACAATAGAATGCACACCAAGACAGTGCTAGTGAGCATTGGCCTAGTACATCGTACATTGTGTGTGACGACGTACAAGAACCATTACAATAGAATGCACACCAAGACAGTGCTAGTGAGCATTGGCCTAGTACATCGTACATTGTGTGTGACGACGTACAGGAACCATTACAATAGAATGCACACCAAGACAGTGCTAGTGAGCATTGGCCTAGAACATCGTACATTGTGTGTGACGACGTACAGGAACCATTACAATAGAATGCACACCAAGACAGTGCTAGTGAGCATTGGCCTAGAACATCGTACATTGTGTGTGACGACGTACAGGAACCATTACAATAGAATGCACACCAAGACAGTGCTAGTGAGCATTGGCCTAGAACATCGTACATTGTGTGTGACGACGTACAAGAACCATTACAATAGAATGCACACCAAGACAGTGCTAGTGAGCATTGGCCTAGTACATCGTACATTGTGTGTGACGACGTACAAGAACCATTACAATAGAATGCACACCAAGACAGTGCTAGTGAGCATTGGCCTAGTACATCGTACATTGTGTGTGACGACGTACAAGAACCATTACAATAGAATGCACACCAAGACAGTGCTAGTGAGCATTGGCCTAGTACATCGTACATTGTGTGTGACGACGTACAGGAACCATTACAATAGAATGCACACCAAGACAGTGCTAGTGAGCATTGGCCTAGTACATCGTACATTGTGTGTGACGACGTACAGGAACCATTACAATAGAATGCACACCAAGACAGTGCTAGTGAGCATTGGCCTAGTACATCGTACATTGTGTGTGACGACGTACAGGAACCATTACAATAGAATACACACCAAGACAGTGCTAGTGAGCATTGGCCTAGTACATCGTACATTGTGTGTGACGACGTACAAGAACCATTACAATAGAATGCACACCAAGACAGTGCTAGTGAGCATTGGCCTAGTACATCGTACATTGTGTGTGACGACGTACAGGAACCATTACAATAGAATGCACACCAAGACAGTGCTAGTGAGCATTGGCCTAGTACATCGTACATTGTGTGTGACGACGTACAGGAACCATTACAATAGAATACACACCAAGACAGTGCTAGTGAGCATTGGCCTAGTACATCGTACATTGTGTGTGACGACGTACAAGAACCATTACAATAGAATGCACACCAAGACAGTGCTAGTGAGCATTGGCCTAGTACATCGTACATTGTGTGTGACGACGTACAAGAACCATTACAATAGAATACACACCAAGTGCTAGTGAGCAATGGCTTTTGATGGAACTTATACGTCACTCCACAAGACCTCGTACATCAAACTGCGCGGTCGCGAAACAAAATGCGCGGGACTTGAATCACGATTTCAAAATCAGGAATTCTACCGATTTACCTTTTTCTTTCGGCCTCAATTTTATCTACACTTCGAAAATAGATAAAACTAAGATGGGGTTAGGAGATGCAAGTGACACTCCATAAAACTAATCCAACATGCTCTTTATGTGTAGTAAACAAACTCGACTTTTATTTGTAGTAAAGTTGTGTGAATTACAAGAACAATGTATTATACATAGGCAAGAGATGTGAGGTAAGAGAATGAATCTCCATGCCTCATGATAATAATTATTTATATTTGAAATCTATTTTTATTTCACAACATGTGTCGTAAGTAATTTTATCTTGTTCTGGTAGAATACCCTTATTACCCATTGTTTATATCCCCTTATAGCATCGTTATAAACCATTCCTTAGCGAAAGAGCGCCCAATCAGGTGTCTTTCTTAAAATAACCAGTCCTGTTAATCTATAAATAGATTTCAAATAATTATCATTGGACCAGACCCATGTATGGGGGATTCGTTCCCTTACCTCATTCTTTCTTGATGTCCGATATATGTGAACTATAATATTCAGTTTTAGCATAACCTAGTCACCGTCTATTGGGGAAACTCGCCATCTGATTGGCTAGCCAGGCACCGTCTATTGGGGAAACTCGCCATCTGATTGGCTAGCCAGGCACGGTCTATATTAACAATAACCTATTTGTTCGTCCGCGAACATCATCTGTTTCACGAAGAGAACAGTTCCCGCGAGCGAAGCTTACGCTCACAGGTGGTGCATTCGCTGATATTTGTCGTCTGGCGGAGAGAAAATATCGGATCACGTGACGCAGTCCACCAATCACGTGAGAGAGAAAATATTTGATGGGTTATAATGATCGATAGTCCGACCTGCGCGCGATGCAGACAAAACTCACCTAGAAAACTGCCTTTTGTGCTATATAGTTTTTCTCAGTTTTCACAATCACTAAGTTGATAAAACGGTGGCTTGGTTATGATAAAACAATTGGACTGGTTCGCTCTTGGCTTCTATCATAGTTAATAGAGTGGAATGGTTAGGAAACCCGGCAAACTTCAAAAGGGATAACAAAGGCGCTGCGATTTAGGTTGGAAGGGGTAAGACAAAACATTGTGCACGATCATAGTTCATTAGCGTTCCCTGAACGACTGAACTCACACGTTTCTATTGGCTGATTGATTAACATGTTGGAATTTCTATTGTGTTTTGTGCACGGCGGTGGTTGAAAAAAGCTAACAAGTACCAATAACAAAGAAGGTCCCTGAGTTTCCTAACCATTCCACTCTATTAACTATGGTTATATCGACATTGTTGTTGATTCAGGCTGCGCCCCTCATCAACCATCAGCCGTTAAAGTTCATCGCATTTTTTTGCGCGCGCTCATTGGCTAAAAGTGATCACGTAACGTGACAGTTGTCGTCCGCGGATGCATATTATTATTATCAGGTGATAGTGCCCGCTGATAGCGGAAGACAATTTTGTGATGGACAATAACGAAAAATAGAGTGTGTATGTCTCGGAACTATTATACAAATAGACTGTGTCCGTCGAGGAAATAGACACTCACTTTGTCCGTCGAGGAACTGTCGGCTACCGGCGGAAATTTGATGTTCTTAAAACAAATATAATCCTGAGAACAGCGCATGCACATTTAAAACAAATCCACAATCTGTGCTTCCATACGCTCGTAAAACGTAAAACCCGGTCTGTCTGCAGAACTCCCGCCCCAAGACGTCACATTGTTCATCTCGCATACATTCGTTACCCCGTTGTAGTTGATTGACAGGCAGGCAGGGTGAAGCTCGCAATACCAAGCACAAATAGTTACGTGACTCACCGCAGTCTCTGTGTCAATCACGTGAGTGGGTTTCATGGGCAGGTGACCTTTAGGGGTTACGTGAATGAAGCTGTTCTTCGGCAGTTTAAGGCTTATTCCTGGATACACGCACAAAAAAAGTACACATTAGATAGGACAAGGGCCTGCGGGCAGGCTGAACTCTGGTGTTATCGTAATTTCTTTTCAAAAGCAAATCGAAAATTGTCCTACGAAGGAGTCATAAAATTTCAAATATGAAAATATTTCATATTCAGTTCAATGAAAATGTTTCGTCGAGTAGGTGGAAGAATTTCGCTTAAGAAATGCAAGAGCTTACTAAAATTGCCAAAAACACTGATACATAATTTCCCCCAAAAAAACAATGTATTTTTTTAAATAATGAATAATTACCTAGTGTGAATAGTCCAATTCGTAGTTCTTGAACCGCCATTTTGAAAGGTAACCAAGCCTCTGATGATGTCGAGGCTGGAGTTGAGACAACTTAGAGGCTTGTAAATATCGAGTTAAATCTATACATATTCATAGAAAGAGGATTTGTATCAGTGCAGGGTCAACTCCATCCTCCATGGCTTGTATCTAGTTGGCATGATAATCAAAATCTATCCATATTCATAGAAAGAGGGTTTGTATCAGTGCAGGGTCAACTCCATCCTCCATGGCTTGTATCTAGTTGGCATCAGTGATATTTAAAATCTATCCATATTCATAGAAAGAGGGTTTGTATCAGTACAGGGTCAACTCCATCCTCCATGGCTTGTATCTAGTTAGCATGATATTTAAAATATATCCATATTCATAGAAAGAGGGTTTGTATCAGTGCAGGGTCAACTCCATCCTCCATGGCTTGTATCTAGTTAGCATGATATTTAAAACCTATCCATATTCATAGAAAGAGGGTTTGTATCAGTACAGGGTCAACTCCATCCTCCATGCGAGGCTGTAACAAATGCAGCCAGTAAATGGCTTCCGGTAAAATTATATATAATTTAGTCAAAACAACGTGAATAATCCCTAATTAATTAGTTGTCTCAAAATAAATGGAGATAAAAATTAGCGTATATTAGCCAGTACTGCTCACTGCTAGGTTGCTCGAAAAAAACCTTTGTTCTTTTAGAGTGATTTTCGCACTTAACTTTCCCCTGTTTCAGTGCTATTCTTCCAACATATTAGTTTCAATAATATTTAACCGAGATTCTTTACCGCTTTCTTGCTTTAATCTTAGAGATGTTTTGCTTACCACAACTTATAATAAAGCCAGAATTACTACAATTTTGGAATACATTCATTTAATTTTTGTCAACAACACTTCCTCTACAAGAATAGGAAGATTAAGTTAAAAGGTAAATAGAGTACCGATGTCTAACGCCGCGTGCACGGCGTGGACGCCTTGTGAGAACTGACTCCCACATGGACAGTAAGGTACTACTGATATCTACTATATGCAATAAATAGTAAGGTAAAGATGAAGTTAAACGGCAAATAGAGTATCGATGTCTAACGCCCCGTGCACGGCGTGGACGCCTTCTGAGAACTGACTCCCACATGGAAGGTAAGGTACTACTGATATCTACTATATGCAATAAATAGTAAGGTAAAGATGAAGTTAAAAGGCAAGTAGAGTATCGGAGTCGCTTGCCAGGTCCGAATAATAATAATAAATAATATACAGAGCCGAATTTAAGACTCTGGCACTCCCGGTCCAGCTAACGTGAAACAAAGAGCATCATTATATGTCTTGGTAATTTTGGAAACCATAATTGGCCAGTTTGTGATCCATAACTTCCAATACAGGCTCCAAAACTGTAGTCAGGATTTGTGCTTGGTCTGTTCCGTAAACTATGGATCCACGTATTTTGTCTCCTTTTCGCCATTGTCATGTTAACAAGTATTCAAAACAATCCGCGCCATGAATCATGGGATCGGATAGAGGGTCTTGATGTTTTGGTTGAGAAAAGTAGGCGCTTTTAAGTATCTTTTCGTACTGGCTGCATAAATTCCTCTCACAAGGGTGGTGCCACATGGTCTAGTTAGGATCTGATTATTTTCATATTTGAGAAAAATAATATGTCGACTTTGTATTTTAAAAGGCGCCTTAAAAGTAGTCTGCTAGCAAGTCACTTCTACTGCGTATTTTTTTTAGAATGGCTAAACATGGTTCCAGATGGTTAACGATGGCTAGACATGGTACGTATAGTTGGCTGGCTCTGGTCTGTAAGTAGAGAGTACTTACAGACCCAGCCAACTACGTGAATCATGTCTAGCCATATCTAGCCATCGTTAGCCATCTGGCACCATGTTTAACCAATCTAAAAACAAATCGGAATACAAGGGACGCCGTGCTAGCAGTCTACCTTAAAAGCGACTATCCACTGCTGCTCACCGGTTCTATAAATAGAGTTGGCGATGATGTTGCTGCAGTATTCTTGTTTAGGAACTGTACACATCGGGTTGCAGTCGCTAGGCTTCGCCGCCTTGCCGTATGATCCATAACTCACACCACAAGTGCAAAGGCGGTTATTATGTACAGCGGCATACGGATATCCCTCCGATGCGCATGTAGCGATGCATGTAGATGGTGACGTCACTGGCCCGTTGAGTTCTGATTGGTAGCCCCACAGATCACGTGGCGTACTTTCGTTATAACAACCCAGGTAGCTCTCTCGTCGTGGAACTATTCACAATGAAACACGTTAGCTATCCGATGACAATCAAGTTCCTGTCACGCTCTAGTGAACGCACGGCCGTACTGATTGGAGCAGAAACACCATTTATCAACTTGCAGCCCAAGAAAATGATAATAGTTAGACAGACACAGAGAGAAACACAAGGACTGTACCACGAGGTATTTGTTTCTGAAAATGTATGTCATCTCTCTAGAGCTACCGCTTTTGTCGGCGTAGCATTCTACTTGAAGGGATTTTGGACCTGAGGGTGAGACAAAAAGGCTCCTTAGTAAAATAGGGAAAGCAGAACCACACCGGAGTAATACATGCATGCAGTTAGGCTACTAACTAAGGGTTCATTTTTGGACATATTCCGGATATTCCGAAAAAGAAATACAAAAAGCACACCAAGTAATTCCCAACGGGCGTATTAAAAGCCGCGACTACTTTCTACGTTTCAAAGGATGGATATCTGCAGGATTTCGAGATATTCTGATTTTTAAATAGCGAAATAATCGGAACAGGTCCTCACCAAAAAGAACTGCGTCCCAATACATACCTCTCAATAAACGAGCGCTAGGTCCGTATCGTAAGTTATATATGGATCCTGGCCGACGTACCGTAAGTTATGGAACCGGTCCGTATCGTAAGTTATATATGGATCCTGTCCGTACAGTAAGTTATGGACCCGGTCCGTATCGTAAGTTATGCAAAACGAGGAACCATAACTAATAGTACGGACCGAGCAAATGAGTTTAATAAGATATTTATTATAGGACTGGTTCTGCAGCCCGTGCTGGAAGTTATGGCCCACAAATTGACCAGTCATAGCTCAGGAAGTTGCCTAGCCATCAGGAGCCTATAATAGGCTCCAGTAGCCATATAAAATAATATATAAAAAGTACAATAGCTCTTTGGAAACTCTATACCACATGAAGAAATCATGTCTCGCTGTTCAACTGGTGGTTTCCAGTAGTGTGAAACAAAAATTGCGCGATTTGCTATAATTACAACGTGTGATGTTTGTCAGTAAAAGAAAAAAAAAGACAGACTTTGACACTCGAATTTAGAACTCGGGTGCCGCCATCCAAGTAATAATTAAGGTTTATTTATTATTTATGTAAGAAGTAATTCCTAAGTGAAAATCTTACCGACACGGTACACGGAGTTTATCCAGCCTGCACCACACTTTAGACTGGAGGACCCTGCGCACGAGCAACTACACTGACTCTCGGTCAATTGGCCATATCTGCCGTAAGTGTTACCACAGTGACACTCCTTCGAATTTTGAAGGCCAGCGTAAAAATATCCTCGAGACAGACACCTGGAGAGAAAACATTTGAAACATTAAAACAACTCTCAATTAATTAGTGGTGACTATGCCAGCCGTACTACGTGCGGAACGTACTACGTGCGGTACGTACTACGTCATCATTTCGTGGAAAAAACATGAGCATCCGGCCATATCTGCCGTAAGTGTTACAACAGAAGCACTCACTCGACTCTGTTGAAGGCCAGCGTAACAATATCCTGCATGGAGAGAAAGAAATTTGAATTCTTTGAACTGCAGGATTACGAAACTCTCATTAGTAACGGCGATGCCAGCCGTACTACGTGTCGAAGCGTAATCATTCCGGAGGAAAAAAGATGAGCGTCCTGGAACTGGACAGTCTACGAGTTTGTCAGAAAATGAGCAAAGAAAGCCTGAATTATCTATATATCATCTAGCGAGAGATATCACGGGTTTGCACGTACTACACAAGACAAGTTAGAGTTAGAGTTTAAAGTGCTTCTAACCCTTCTTGACATTTTTCTACCTATGAACCTTTGCAAGGTTTTGAGTACTTGTGCGAAGAAATTTTTGGTTTACAAAGAATATTCTATGTTCTACGCTTGTTTGAAATGGTGAAAAATTGACCTTTCCTGACCCATGACCGCGTTAGAAAAATTGAACTTTCCTGAACCATGACCGCGTTAGAAAAAGCCTGGGTCGATTCTCGGGTCGCCGTCATCTCATTAATGCATTATCCTCCATGCCGCCTTTCTATCACAACAACATCGATTTATAGAAAATATACATAGTTTGTGAGTTGTTAGTAAAGAAAAAGTCATTTTAGACAAAATGCTTAGTATTTATTCAAATTATTGCAAAGTCGAATTAATTATACGACGTCTAGCTAGTAATCGACCCAGGCTTTTTCTAACGCGGTCATGGGTCAGGAAAGGTCAATTTTTCACCATTTCAAACAAGCGTAGAACATAGAGTATTAATTCTTTGTAAACCAACAATGTCTTCGCAAAAGTACTCAAAACCTTTCAAAGGTTGATAGGTAGATAAATGTCAAGAAGGGTTAGAAGCACTTTAAGCATACTTATCAATGCAGTTAGTCGGTTTGTTGTCTGAAAATGCACCGACTCTCAAACTAAAGTCACGTGGCTGTTTATCCCGATAACATCCCAGATATAGGGTTGGTAGTTGATCTTGAACAGAGATAGATAGATAGTTAGTTGCTATGGAACAGGCATCAAGCGCAATCTTCACATAATCGAAGCACCGTATAACAACGGTACAAAACTGGAACTTTTTAATACAATTGATGCTATCAAAACAATGGATTTTGGACTGTCACATGATTGCACATTTGCCTGTTTTCTGAAGTTATAGCCAATGAATTAGCGAATTAAACTAGAGTCTTGTCGTGATCTGTGTGTTCCCGAATGACTTCCTCATAAATTCGATAAACAGTGCAAAAGGCGCGCTGTGATTGGTCGGTAGCCATAGTGGACTAGAGATGCACAGGTGGCGTCACGTATTGAACAAAATCATCTTGTATCCTCCTTTTTCTCGCTATTTAAATTGTATGAAATACATTTTATCAAGGGGTCCATTTTAACATGGGTCCGCCCTTTAATAGAATGATAGACAGATGACGTCACAACGTCAGGACGAGAACAACAGTCACAGCACTCAACTGCGTCTCGTGGCGTACTTCTTTGTTCTCTTCACTTTTGACGTCATCTGTGTATCACCCCGGCGGCGGGAAATAACAGGATAGAGGCAAGGCAAAATGACATCTAGTTGTTCAATAAGCTTACAATTCTGGTTTCTAAAGGTAAACGTATTCATTTATATACCGCAAATTCTATATGAATATATTCAAATGCGCTTCACAAGGTTATTTTTGTGATACGGACTGCTATGCTATGACTGCCATGCAGTAATATTTTGGGATAGGGACTACTATGGATTCTATGAATTCCCTCCCCCCAAAAAAACTGAGAATAGTCATCTGAGGGGTCATTTGATGCGCAGGCTGTGTGATGAGGGAAGGCTGAAATCGTCAAGTTCAAATAAACCGCTATGTCATCTATTTGAAAATCCTACAGTACTCTGCAACTATAATAACTAGTCCCTTTCATGAATCACTGTTCTTTACTAATGAGAGAAATGCGGACAAAATAAACAAATCACTCACTTGATCCTTGAACAAGGAAAGCCGCCCCGCAGAACTGTTGAAATAGAATTGAATGTTCTCAGATGTATGTTGGACTTGGCCTCCTCCGCATGGTTCCCAGAACAGACCCTTCATCTCTTTCGTTTCCCTCCCTCCACAAAACCAACACGCTAAATTCCAATTCGATCTGTGATTTAGCCGGGTCCTGGCTCTGATCAGCCCCTATGGCTGTTTCAGGTTCCGTTAGAAATCCAGGAAGCCCGTCACCAGAGATGAAAAGAATGGCCAGAGGCCAGCCTGCGGAGGACACTATTTTATAACCGATGCACTGTAACAAAAGTGGTGTTAAAACACCTAATACCCTCACCAGGGGCGTAGGCTGATCCTGAAAATTGGGGGGGGGGGGGGGGGGGGGGGCAAAATGAGAAATTCTGGGACATTTTCATTGATGACTTCTGTCAATCTCTATTCTGGAACTGGCAGAGGGGTTTGGGGGGAGAGCACAAATTTGCAAAAGATAGAGGGCTTTTAAGTTTTTTTTATAATTTAATACTACCCAGATTATAGTACAGTAAGATATGTATGAATAAATCAGATTGTAGTATAGGTTGAGTAAAATCTGGTGAATTATAGCCTCCTCCGCAGGCAACTCTTAATATTTTTTTAGATCCGGCGACCGACGAAGCCGGAAGGATCCGACGAGCAGCGAAGCCGCGAGGGGACTTTCTTTTCCCTTCTTCCCTTCCCCCTCCCCATCACTTGTTTCGTCCTCAGACCCTTGCTCGTTCCTCTCTTACCACAGGAAGCCTGGTTTCACGTCTTTTTTCTCGATTTCCCCCGATTATAATTAGGAGTTGCCTGCGGAGGAGGCTAGGTGAATTAGACATGAATGAGATTTATAAATTATAGGTCAATTTGTAACTCCAATGTAAATATTCATAAGACAATTACTACCCCTATGAATTTTGATTTATTTGTTTACTTAACATTTTTGCCAGAAAGATTAACAAAACTATTTGGGTCACTCTGTGTATTAGCAAGTCTTTGTCGAGATCCAAATAAAATACAACAAGTTTTTGAAAGGTTAATAGTTAATCTATTGCTGGTGAGCCAGTCTGCTAATTAAATTATTTAAGTTCCGAATTAATTATTTAACTTATTGTTTTAAGGTCTTTATGAGAATACAGAATACTGATTCATATCATCTACATATAAAACTAGGTGAGCTAGTGTATTAAATATTTTTGCATCGTTCATAAAAGGGAGAAATAGAATAGCACCTAAAATGGACCATGTGGAACACCACATAGTATATCAGAACATTCAGAATTTGCGTCATCAATAGAGACTTGCTAAATAACTTTTGAACCTGGATAATTATTTGTCTACAATTATATCATAATAAGTTAATATTTCCAAAAGTATTTTACGATGTACTGTGTCGAATGTTTTCGATAAATCTAAAAAAATCCAATTGAAAATTTGCCATTGTCTATGGCATCTCTTCTTTTTTCGACGAAGTCTATAATAGCTAATTGTGTTCCTCTCTTTTTACGAAAATCTTCAAAATATTGGGTTAATTTTTCTCAGATTATCGTATTTTACGGTAGCAGTGAAATCGGCCGATAATTTGTCACATTTGAATGATCACTAGCCTAAACACAGGGATCACTTTAGCGATTTTCATAAGATCAGGGGATGTACCACAATCAAGAGATGTATTCATAACAATACAAAGGGTCTGAAAATGATTTCAGCAGACTGTTTTGTATATAGACCCTTTGCACGTGACGTCATAGCCGCCATGTTGGTGTACAGTTAACAATAGATTCTTCGTTAGCTTCTTTTGTTCTGTACACCAATATGGCCGCCATGCCCTTTGTCATTTGAATCTCTTGGGATTGAGTGCAAACCATAATGCATGCATCTATTAATAGATATATTCTCAGGTACATTAAGGCTTGGGTCTCAATCTTTTCCAAAATGGCCGCCACAAATCAAGAGCTTTAATTTAAGGAAATTGGAAAAAAGCCTCTGGAAGGAAGGTGGTAGAGACAGTGTTTTAATTTGGCAAGTATTTTACTGTAATCGAATCATGGTTAGTGCATACTTTCTTGGTCCAGCTAGAACGGTTGGCAAATTTAAGAAGAAGACAAATTAAGGTAAATGTGAAATTTGATACCCTCAAGTTTCAACGACGGAATTTAACATACTTTTCCACGATGTCTAGTTGGACTGAAAAACTACATGGTAAACTAATTAGTTCCACCGGTTATAATTCTGAACTTTGTGCGCTCTACTTTCCTCCCGAAGCCTTATATTATATTTTCTTGAAATTGAGATCAAAGGTCAGAGGGTTCGTCGCTATGGCTATCATCTTTGCCAGAACGTTAAAATGTGGAATTTACATGAGATATAGTGACCTCAATGTTATCGGGTACAACCGAACGAAAGTAGACCACCCCTTTACTGCTAAGGGTGTGGTCATTCTTGACCCAGGCCTTAATTTAATAATATACCTGAGTCATCACTTCCTGTTGATATTAAAGAATCTAGTCATACAGACAATCAAGTACATTAAATGGTGCATGAAATATTGCTAAGTCGGCAAACGGTTGAGCTTTTTGCCTTCGTTCCATCCGTTCGCGTCGCAGCAATACTCGAACTTTTTCAGCCACAAGATGAAATCGCCATCTAAAAACCTTTCCGGCAACGCAACATTTGAACTGGTCGATATCTAAGATCTTGCCTCCTCGATCGGTATTATCAGGACCTGGGCATAGTACCAAAGTGTAGTAACGAGAAGTTAAGTGATTTTAAGACTGCAAACAGATTGCTCTTCATCAGTCCTTTTATTTTTCTGAACTGTCTTTCCCATCCAATACTATTCTAAATATATACATAGATCTCCAATACACACCGCGACTAAACGTCACGCGCATGCGCTTTTGATGAGCCGTTCGCGCGCGCGTCTCCCCAGTTTCCCGCCGAAACTAAACGAAAACAGAGGCAACCACCCCTGTTTCTAAGTTTAGAACGTATTGCGTATTTACATGGAATGTTTTGCGAAAAACAAGAAAACTACAGAAAAGCTAAGCCTATGACTTTCACAGGTTGAATGTTTCTTAATTTGTAATCCACTGTGAGTTTACGAAGTTATAAAATTATTTACTAAAAACGTTAAAACTTTAAGACCTTGGAAACTTGTATTTGAACTCCAGCGGAGTGTAACGTTTTGTCGTGATATATCTCCAATATAACTTTAGTGTCAAGAGCCAACCACAGTATATATATATATGTCAATAACAGTAGTAACTACAATAGTCACCCCCGAATACATCTCTATAGCTAGTTTGTGGGCTCCCTGTGGCAGGTGAAGAAAAGACAGGAAGCTGAAAATGTATGTGGAGGCTCTCTTCGTGAAAACATGTCTATATAGAACACGACTAAAAATAGGTTTTATTTCAGTGGATAAAGAACCAATGGAATAGTATCACAATACTACCAGGTTGTAGCTAAGCTAAAACAGATTCCCATCAAGGCGTTAATCTTCCTTTAGTGTTGAAGCGAAGTGGTCGATATTAACGGATCGGCCTTCTGTAGGTACTGGAGCACAGATGACGTCAAACAGGGAAAGACCAACAACTCAAAACAATGCAGCAAAACAATACCTGACAATACAAAGAACCACAGAAGGACCCGATCTAACGGCCTCTATTGGCTTACTTACCAAGAAACTACCCATACGTGTTTAAGGCTATTCATGAGTTACCTAAAATCGTTTTATTTGATAAAATTTGAGAAAATAAATCATATCTACGGTCTCAGTCCATTGGACATTAAGACCATTTTTAGTACAAGTTTTGCGTTTGAACAGAAGAGCCGAGCCAATAAAAATAAGTGATAGTTCACACTTCTGGCAGCCGCCATGTTGGATGCGCGGAAGCCGGACCTTGGGAACGAGGTTGCCGAATTTTACGGGGGAACGTCGGCCATCTTGAATAACTCGATCATGGCTGTGAGCATGCTCAGTTGAGTTTGGTAAAACAGTAAGACGAATTCTCCAAGTTGTAGTTCTAGTGTGACAATCGCTATTCAAAATAACCAGGTTCTAAATTATTCATTATTCCTCGCTTTCGGATGCTGCAGCTGTGTTTTCTAGTTAAAGTTTGCATTTGGTTTGACTCGGTAAACATGTTTAGCCAAAAAAATATGTATTCATTCTCTTTATGTTTTTTTCTTCTGTATAATGAGCACGTAAAGCAGCTTGGTTGTTTTCGCATGAAACGGTGGTTATAAAATTTAGCGTCATAAGTTTTGCTTTCGCTGGGTAAACTGTTCGATCGCCTTACTAGATAAACCGGCCTACTTTAAGCTCGCGAGTCGGATAATAGTACACTTAGTCTTAAAACTAAACACGAATATTACAGCGATTCTCATTCACATGCGCCCTTTTCAAATTTGGTCTTGGCAAAGAAATAATCGTGTTTTGGTAGACGTCAATAATCAGATGTCATAAACGCGTGAATTTGGAACTTCCAGTGAAAAACACATCTAGTCGAAGTTGATGAAAAGCAAGTCCTTTCAAATTCATTCCCAATTCACACCTGGCAAAGTGGTCTAACAGCAAGAATTTTTTTATTTTTTTTATTATTATTTTATTTAATAGCTTAACTCAGGCTGAGAAACAGACTCTAGGTCCAAACAAGCTCAGCCTGAGACAAATACAAATACACTGACAATACATTACAGATAGAACTATGAATAATGTATTAAGCATGAAATGTAAAATATATGATGCAAAAAAAATATATAATAATAGTGTACATTTGTACATTTGTACATTTGGTCGGCCGGCCAAGTACAAGTAAATAAGCGCAGAAAAAAGTTAGCGGCAACAAATAGTAGATATGTTAGTAGATCGGCATTTAGAACAGATAGTTTTATAGGTTCTAATGCGATCAGGGTCAAAAGTGGAAAGCAAAAGCGCAAGATAGTGAGCTCGTAGCAATGTTTTGAAAGACGAAATTGAACTACAGGACTTAATATTTAAAGGCAGCGAGTTCCATAGAATAACTATGCGATTAAAGAAAGAATCCCTATAAGTAGATGTTTTGCATGGGTTAAGCTTGTAGTCTGAACCAGTAGTGCTTCTTGTAGATCTTGATGAAAGCGAGCATGGAGTTACATAACTAGATAGATCAGTATTGTTAAGCTTAAGGCGACACTTAAACAAATATATGAGGTCTAGATATTCTAGCCAGTATGAAAGTGGCAGTAGATTAAGTTTAAGTAGCCTATCTTTATAGGGTAAGTCTACTTTTAACATGAATTTGGTTGCGCGGCGCTGAATACGTTCGAGAAGTTGGATATCTCTAGAGCTTGACTGCGGGGCCCAAACCTGACTACCGTAACGCAGAATGGAACGCACTAGCGTAAGATAAAGGGTACGACGCAGCGTTACCCCTAAAGAGTTAGGGGTATTACGTCTCAGGAAACCCAAAACCTTATTTGACTTAGCTACCACCGACACTACTTGGTTGTGCCAGCGCAGATCGTTTGAAATGATAATACCTAAATCTTTTTGAGAGCTTCTCTCTTTTAAGGCATCGTGGTCGATGTTATAGAGACGCACCAGTGGATTGCGTCTTCTAGAGATTTTAGGAACCTCGCATTTACTGGAATTGAAAGTCCCATTTGACACTCCAGCTGACCAAACCGTTTAGGTCATACTGGAGAGCTAAATGGTATTGCTGAGATTTCTGAGAGCGATAACATTTGGTATCGTCAGCGAACGTGACTGACCTAGTACTAGCCGAGGTTACACTGGGAAGATCATTTACATATAAAAGGAAAAGTATCGGACCCAGGATGCTGCCCTGTGGGACCCCAGAAACCACAGGCGTCCAGCTGGAACTGGACCCTTCGATGACAACACGTTGCCTGCGATTGCTGAGGTAATCAGCGAACCAATCCCACAGTGCACCAGCTACCCCGTATAACCTCAACTTAGTTAATAGCTTTATGCCGTGATTGATCGAATCAAAAGCCTTAGCGAAATCTAGATATAGAATATCCGTCTCAATATTTTTGTCTAATAAGGCACCTATTTCGTGAAAGACGGTAAGTAGTTGAGAAATACAAGACCTCCCCTCTAAGAACCCAAACTGGGAATCCGAGATAACCTGCAAGAAGTACGGTAGCGTGTTTTTTAGAACGCATTTTTCAAAGACCTTACTTATGATGGGAAGTAAAGATATAGGTCTATAATTACTAACGAGTTTTTTTGAGTCTTTCTTGAAGATCGGTGTTATATTTGCTTCCTTCCAGTCAGCTGGAAACTTTCCACAGAACAAGGACAGATTGAATAGCCTTGTAAGTGATGGAGCGATCTGAATTGCACATTCCCTGAGCAGACGTGAAGGGATACCGTCTGGGCCAACGGCCTTGGATACGTCTAAGGTGACCAGATTTCTCAACATATCAGATAAGGATAGCACAACAATTGGATAAAGTAGCTGTAGTGAAGGGCTCGACGGCTGGGATAGCGGTGGCCAGATTGGGCTGTCTGAATGTGGAGGCGAAAAAGATGTTAAACGCTTCAGCCTTCCCGAGTGGAGTATCATATTTAGTATCTCCAAGTTCGACAGTATCGGGAATTGATCCTTTGTTAGACTTTGCCTTGAAGAAAGACCAAATCTTGTTGTTATTATTGGAAACGGTTGAAGTCTTAGTTAGCTTTTCGATGTAAGAGTTGAATTTGGCTCTAATCAAGCACTTTGTATCCTTTCGTAAAAGTTTCACACGCTCCCATAATTCTCTTTTATTTTCCCTTATAGCTCTTCTTCTCAAAGTGTTTCTCTTATTTATAGACGGTGAACTACTTCGCCGTCGATCCATGGCGGCGAGTCTGCACGCTTTAGTTTTGTTTTTGGAATGCAATTGTTCACGGCTTCAAGAAACCACGCCTTCCAACGGAGCCAGCAGATGTCAATGTCATTAACAGAGAAAACATCATCGATGGGTTTTTGGGTCAGGGTGGTCATATTAATATATGATGAGCGAAAGATCCGTCAAAACAGCAAACTGAATGTACTTGACTCACTGTACAAAATCATACAGGACGTGACCAATGCTCAAGGCCGAGGAGAAAGTCCATGTAGGAGAAGAGAAAGTAACCGGGTCAAATTTGAAAATTAATACTTAGTTGTTTGGACACTGAATTCTTCAAGTTTTAGTTTGATTATTCTTTTTCTTTCAGTCACAGTAAAATATTAACCTTTTTCGCCAGGTTGTGGAAGATTATCCGGAGCAAAACATGTTTTTGCAAATAAAACTTTTCTAAGACGCCTAAAAATTAAGTATCCAGAACTGAAGAATGGAACGTTGATTTATACAAGGATTGAAACTTTGAATCTGCATATTTCGGCAAATCTGGCGTTTAAACATGAGAAACTCAGTCAGAATTCCGGAGTCGGAGATCCATAGCAAAAAAATATAGTTGTAATAATATACATGCAACAATTCTCGAATTTGTTTGACTGAGAGGAGTCAGTATATTTATGCTAAACACCAGTGCTAAACTCGTGTAATACCAGTGCCGAATCATGTAATACCTCAGATGTGAACAAACTATATCCAACTAGAACTCATGAATTGGATGGAGTGACTTGAGAGGCGGTGGTCTTTCCAAACTTTTGCAACTACAATTTAATGTATAATATTTACAGCCAAGAGAAGTTGAAAAACTGAAAGAAACTCCTTTGAATATAACAAGACAAAAAGCACAAATACGCAGATGAATATTATTAACAAGTAATCATATGGCTTTTTCGTGCCATTTTTGGGGTGGTATTTTCCCCAAACAACTGAAGATATAAAGAAATCGCTCCTAGAGCGAAAACAACATTTGCCACACAATATTAAGCTTTATAACCGCAATAGAATAGCATGCACTGCAAATAAAATCAAAGATTCCTCTAGAAAAAAACCTCTGATTTTTTAACGGGTCCTGAAACGTCAGGACCCGGCTAAACCACAGATCGAATTTGAAGTTTACCGTGTTGGTTTTTGTGGAGGGAGGAAAATCGGAGAACCGGCCCAAGAAACTCAACTCATATATTGCGCCGGCCGCGATCAGGAAACAAAGGTGATCATGAGATGCGAGGCGCTAAACCACTGTGTCACTCCGGCTCCTGGCCTCCTTCATATTTGAAAATTCTAGTAGTGAGTGTCGAAGCATAAACGTGCAGTGCAGGTGCTTGAAGTTAATAATTCTAAAGTTCAATGTGTTCTGCAAAATGGCTTACCGTGTAATGTTCAATATATATCAAGATACATTTAACATTTTTTATAGGCAAAAGCTGTATAAGTGCTTCTTAATATCGACTCCGACCTTGTTTCTTTTAAACTTTAATAGTTTCATAGCTTTACAAGTAGGAAAGAAAACAAGAAAACTGACTGGAAAGCCGGAATCAGGAGTGAACTTCAGTCATGAATAGGTTACCCGTACAAAAAGCCAAAATAAGTACGTAAAATGCGCAAATCTTCAAAACGAGAATATAGATTTTGAAAAGCTATTGTTATAGTTTATAGCTTCCATGAGCTTTGTTGGTAATGATTTTCAATTAAAACGAAGGAATGGAAACTTCCACAAAAAACTATATCAGTATATATAAATGTTACCGGAAAATATTATGTTCTCGTTTCGATGATTTTCACATTTGACGTAAAATCAAGGGGTCGAAAATTTTGTGTGTGCTATGACTAATTCAATATCTGGCCGAAAACATCTCAATGACTGGCCGAAATCTTCCTGCTGAAAATGAGAATCTTTATGATGCCCATCGGCTGTCTTAAGTCAAGAAAATACCAAATAATCTCCATGTTCGTATACATACCTGCAGTACTATCATCATCATCATGACTGTCAATTTATTTCAACTCCGGGCAACTCCGTTCCAGAGTAACAGAACTATGCTAGCTTCTTCGAGACACATCACAGTAGAAATGAAACAAGATTAACAATATCTACTGCTGCTCTAACGGCAGATGTTCAAATCGCTAGGCAAGTACTAGTGTAATTACAATTATAGATGATTGCATGTTACAGAAAGTACAATGTCAATACATTTTTAAAAGTGCGTTAACGAATCAGACGTCTAATTAACAATTAGATCTGCAGCCCGTTTGGGCTACGAGTCAATAGCCCATGAGGCGCAGCTGAATGGGCTATTTAACTCGTAGCCCATAAGGGCGAGAGGTCTAATTGTTTTAGTATAAACTAACTAGTCGGACAGTAGAAAATAATAGAAAGAAACAAATTGAAGTTGAAAAACTTTTATTATTTCGTGAAAATGCGTGCGGTTTTTCTCTACCATGGGCTATCACAAATAGACCTATTGTAGGGTAGCCAATCAGAATGCAGGATTTGTAATAGTCCACTAGTTGGTTTATACTAAATATATTTAGATTAGCAGACCTTATGTCATCATGTAGGGAGTTCTAGAATTGCCGAGGGAAACATGGAGTTGAATCACGCGGCGGTCATATTGTTTACAAACAATAAACACTTAATGACTGGCCCCGAGGCTAACAGTGAGTTTTGTTTCCCCGAGATCCTCGATGTTCCCGAGACGGAGTCGAGGGTAACACCGAGGATCGACGAGAAACAAAACTCAGTGATTTCCGAGGGGACAGTCATTAAGTGATTTGTTATATACGCATAAGTTTTACTCACGAAAGTAGTTAAGAGGCAAAGTTGTGCATAAATACAGGATCTAGTCGTTTGTCGTCTTCTCTTGGGGAAGCTGCTTTTCAACACAAAACGCTGCCAGGTTCGCTACGACAGTTTTAGTATCGTTTTGTCTTTCTTGCATCCTTTTTTAGCTACCAATGCCTCACTCTCGCGCTTGATAAAGATGTAAATTCTTTCTTTGGAGCTGTTTCCATTTTGAATGCTTTCTTTCAATGAAAATTGGTCAGATTTTGATGGAGTGATCTAGACATTTTGGTAAACAAATATTTCCCGCCATTAGCTAGCCAGTGGCGCGCGCGAGACATCACACCATCTTCTGTCACGATGTGATCACGTGGCGGGCAACAATTGATGAATTGCCGCTCGAGAAACTACAGGCTAACCATCTTCCCATTTTGTGTATTTTAGTTTGTCACTGATGCTAATCCATTATTTCTTAGCACATTGTGCAATATAATACCTTTTGATTTGATTCTGCTGTGTATGTGTTGATTTAGCGCGCGCTCATAATACAGCTCGGGCTTCCTGTGGCTCAGGTTTGTTTACATATAGCTCGGGCTCCCTCTGGCTCATCTCGCTAACCGACATAAGAATACACAAGAGAGACAACTAAGTCATGACCGACAAGCGTTTTCAAGGCTCTTTTCTTGACTATTTCTCGTTTCGGTTGTATTAAAAAACAAATTTACGATAGTTTCCCATGGTACGTATGTCCTCTTATTTATCATGTGTTTCGTCATCAAGCATGTGGGGCCCGGCACTCCTACATTTGGCCAGCCTGTCTGGAGTACCGTTCACTTAATACTGCGGTAAGGAGATACTCTGCCTACCATTGCGAACTTCTCTCTTTTAAGTGGGCGGTAACAGGAACGTTCAGGCAGTATCTTTATGGACAAAAGTTTCATGTTGTTATTGACAGCAATCCGCTCACATACCTTTTATCAACAGAGCTCAATGTCACCGATCATCGTTGGCTTTCTGATTTATCGACCTGAAAAATTAAGTTGTGACGCAGATGGGCTCTCAGTGATGCCTCAATATGTATACCCATCCTCGACGATGACTTCGCTTCATGTTGTTTAGAGAAACGAAGAACTCTCTCAGATCATTGGCATCCGCCATCTTTTTTCCCCAGGGCCTTCCCGCCACATTTGCAGGCTTGGAAAATAAATCGATAATCGATCGATATATTGTTCGTGAACCAGAAGAATATATTTATACTTTTTCTCGAAAGGTAATCTTACCATGTAATCGATACTTTTCGGCATACGATTTTAATTTCTCGCACAGCAATTTTTTTCTCAACATGCTATCGATACTTTTCGACACACGATCTTAATTTCTCGCACATCATTTTTTTTCTCAACTGGTGATCTGAAACTCAACCCACTTTTGACATGTTTAGCTTGCCATACTACTCAACAAAATTTGCCTTTTACTGTATGGATCAAAGTTAGAGCAAGTTGAAATGCTATTGTCTTGTACTCGACACTGATTGGATCAGTTAACCATAAGTTGGAATGCTGCGTTTTCGTTCTGCAATGTGATTGGTTCTCGTTGTTTAAGTGGCCCTGGTTACAGCAGTCACACAGTAACAGACCCACGTGGGTTAGCTAGAATACTGAACACTCACAACACGTGTACTAAAGGTATGATAATTATAAAAATTATTATTGCTGTTTCTATTATATGACGCTACGGTTAGGATCGAGGCTGCTGTGTTTAACACAATATTTAATCTTTACATTTGCTCAAAGAGCTAGTAAACTCATCTAGGGAGCTTATGTAATATAATATAAACAAATTTTATGCACAACTAAGGACATTTAGAAGCTAAGTTAAAAACAATAAAAAAACAGCAAACGATAACAAAGACAAAAACAGAATAGAGGTAATCGGCTAACGCTGTTGCCACCCAATTCAGATCATGTGATGTAAACAGATGCTACTCTGGAGAATTATTCCTTTTTCATTCTAATCATAATGCAGTCATGCCTATCTGAATAAAATTAATTTTCAAAGAGTCAATGTGAGTTTACATCACATGATCTAAATTGGGTGGTAACAGAGTTAGCCGATTACCTCTATTGTTTTGACCAATATAGGACTGCACTTCACTGAATAATAGAGAATTAACACGAAAATTTAAGTCTCTATAAACGCCGTAGGGAAACCAATTCATTTTTTTTGCTGAAGCTCTAGTCCATTTCGAGCCTATAATCTATAATTTGTTGTCGCCCCCGTCAAATTAACTCAGGGTTTTCCATTAGCGCTTCAGCCGGATTTATTAACTGTTTTATTCTAGTCGCCGTATACCACAAATATTACTAGTGCTCTCATCTCAACCTCGTTGCCAGGGTCCTCCGCGCATCCAACATGAAGGCTCTGGTACTGAGACCGAACTATCACGTATTCTCATTGGCTCTTCCGTTATGATGCAAATGCTGTTCTAACACTGCCTTTTATTGGGCTAACAGACTGAGCCAACAGATATCTAGATGAACTTGTATGTATATTCGTAGTTTAATTTTCTCAAATTTTCTCAATAAAACGATTCTAAATAACCTTAAATACATTGTGTAGGTAGAGCAATAGATGAAGTATATTACTGGGTTGTTTTCTAGTAGGTTTCATCAATGGGAAAGCCAGGATCTGAACATGTGCTATCGATCGCTTCGCTTCAACGCTAACGGAAAATGAACGGCTTTTTAGGATTCTCTTCTAGATTAGATACGTCCTGGTAGCATTGTGATACCCTTCCACTGTTTCTTTATCCAAGTAAACTCCATTTCGAGCCGTTTAGTATCCTATTCTCATCGGTCTCACCCGTACTCATTGAGTTTACGGATATCCGGCGGCCACAGTAATCTTAGAATGCCAACGATCATAACATGGTTATATAACCTAAACTCCGCGAAGACAACTCAACACTCAAACCTCAAACCTCCGAGACCCACAGAGGCCCAGAACTGAAAACGGCTAAAGAGGTCGACTTACGCTTGCGACCCTGTTGGGAACCTCCGGCGACAAAACTGTTGGGGTCCCTGAAGGCCAGCATAGACACATCGTGGCCACTAAGCACCGAGCTGAGGAAATCTCGAAATATGTGGGTGTTACCAGCTGCCAACCGCTGGGCTGCGCGTGCGTAAAGGGGTTGCCGTCATGCCGAATCCAGGCAATAAAACAGTCGGTAACGCGAGTCGGGTCGAACCCCTGCGTTAGTTCCCAGTATTGAAAGAGCGAGCTTGACTTGAAACGCTTAGATGATCGCTGGGAAAAGAAACAAGCGAGTAAAAGGTAGCGCAGCCCAGAGGGTGACAGCCTTAAACCTCAGTAATCCGAGAGGGAATTAGACTCCCCTTTTAAAGCTGTCAACCTCGAGCGAGAAAATAAAAAAAGTCGTGGTGAAAGCAATAGAGGTAACCCCAAAATTGAGGAATGCGGAGTAGTATTACCAAAAAAGACAGGAGAAACAATATAAGCTGAAACACAGCTGAAACAATGGTAATAAACGGTAATTAACAAATGAATGCCAGGCCAGGGCACAACAGCAACAGATGGACAACCAGTGAGGATAATTGCAATGGAAAGCAAGATAATACCCAATTAGCGAGACGTACTTGACCAATGCACAAAATTTGAAACTGTTGTTATGAACAAGCCAAATAAACCAAGTGTGTACCACAACGTACGCGGAAAGGGTCACCCTCCCTCCCGAGCAACTTTACCGAGCGTTTATATGGAAGAAAAGTTGTCCCGGGTGCCCGAGACAACTTAGTCTTGAGTGAGTCTGGGCACGTAATATTGGATTACGCATGCTCTGTGTGTCCCGAGTTGGCCCGGTTAGGCGAGGCAAAGTGTTTATATGAGAAAAAGTTGGCTCGCCCCCCAAGGTTACCCTACCTTGTAAATCGAGTGCCTCGGGGAGGAGGGTCACCCCCCCCCCCCCCACCCCCCCCCCCCCCCCCCCCCCTCCCGAGCCAAGTTTGCGGTTTCTCATGTAGACGGTTGACTTCGTTTTATAAAGAAATGTATGAAAAGTTGGCTCGCCCAGGGTAGCTCGGGGGGGAAGGTGACCCCCCCCCCCGAGCCAACTTTCCTTCATATAAACAGGCAGCGGATTTCCGTCCAATTCCCGAGGGACAGTAGCTCCAGGTATAGGTATGGTGAAATTGGATTAAAATCACAATAAATAAAAGAGTATTTAATAATAAGGAAAATCAAGCTGTTTTCTAAAATCTATGTTTGTTAAGCTTTCAGAAAATATATACTTTGTAGGAGTTTTCTTGAATTTAACGCGCGCAATTCACTCTTTTCACCTGGTGGCCATCTTGGATTCAAAGCGAGGTAATCCTTTGTTTTTGCCAGGTTAGCCTCGTAGTGGGGACTAGTGAAAAACGAGGCTAACCTGGCAAAAACAAAGGATTGCCTCGCTTTGAATCCAAGATGGCCACTAGGTGAAAAGAGTCAATTAAAAGTTTTCGGGAAGCGCTCTTGAAGGGCTCCTGATACCTTAAAATGCAGAAGAAAGTTACACAAGAAATTTACATAACTTTTCGTCTCCCAAAAATATTAGTTTGAATGGGATTTTCACTGGTCTCACTATGAGCTTGAATCATAAACAATCATTTGCCGTGCAAGGTGATGCAGCTGTACACTTTTATAGGAATCAATATTAAAATATAACTTCATGGGCACGCTAGCCCTGATGCCCTGATAAAAAAAACAGATTTTCACAGGGGCATGGCTCTTAAAGTTTACTTAGGACAAGAATTGGTAAGTACAAAGATAGCTAATTTTAGAATAACTTAATATTCCAAATTGTAAAGATTAGTACATAAAATATTTTCCAAAAAAAAAGAATTAGTCGAAAAAAAAATTGCTGCAGCTTGAGAATCCGCCCTCCCCCCCCCCCCCCCCCCCCCCCCCCCTACATAATTTTTCTAACGGTCCGTCCCTTAGTATTTTTTAGTAGTTTGAACCGTGTTAATTACAATTTTTCAGTGCATCCTGATTGGTTAAAAGTGAAGGCCTTTGTTTCTTCTCTCGGGAAACTCTGTGCTAAAAATAACTCTACCGTTTACAGTTTGCGTGACAATATAATGTGGGAAGAGGAATACTCCTCTGTAATATACTCCTGGCACCGGTTGTTCAAAGGGTAGATAACTCGCTATCCACCGGATAAATCTCTATCCAGCGGATAAAATTTATCCACTGGATAAGTTTGGTTGCACAAAGCACGGATAGCGCTATCCAGCGGATAAAGTTATCCATGGTTAGATAGGTTGCATAACTTTTTATCCACCGAATAACTGAAATGTAGAAAACAAACATATGGCTGCTCGTAGACTTCTAGTTCTCCTTTTAGATAATAATAATAATAATAATAACCGTTCTTAGAACGCATTATGCAAGCCTCAATGCGTTTACAATATGAATATAAATTTAACAGTACTTAGTTTAAAAAGATTCGAGATTTACATTTTTCTTAAAATATATAATAATGAATAAATTGTTCCACGAAGCAATAAATAAACACACTATTCTAAATTATAATTGAAAAGGTGTGTCTTAAGACACGACTTAAAATTAGTTATTGAATTTGCACTTCGTATCCTAGCTGGTAGTGCATTCCAGAGCCTGGGTCCTGCGATCGAAAAGGCGCGGTCCCCATGCGTGGCAGAGAAAGATTTGGGGACGGTTAAGAGGATTTCAATTCACCTAGGAGTAGAAGAGCAATAATTTCACGTCTGACACGCTCCTCCGACAAACACCGAGTGCATTCACTTTCCCCGCGATTTCCTCCCAAACTGTTGTCCTGTTTTTGTTATATAAGTTGTCGAGAACTTACTTTTAATCACTCCGAGATTTCTCTCAGCTGCCTCGTTTTCTGTTCCTCTTAGTCGGCTCTGGCTCAATATTTTCCGCTATTGTTGTTGTGGCGCGAACGAGAACTGAACAAGGTCAGAGGGTCACATTTTGGATAGCGACTTATCCATTGGATAGTTATCCGCGACACTATTCAGGCTTTGTGCAACCACTTTATATACGGTGGATAACTATCCAGTGGATAGCGGTTTTATCCGCTGGATAGCACTTATCCACCCTTTGTACACTCAATTAGTAGTGGTGACGTAACGATGACATCATCGGTCACGTAATATTAAATACATGCCATATCTCCCTCATTTCTAATGCCAGGCAGTTCAAACCTGGACAGACATGGTAGTGGGTCCCTATCAATCACTTAGTGGTGATGACGTAACGATGACGTCATCGGCCACGTAATTTTTAGTATGTGCGAAAATAGCTCACTGACCATCCGCGAGTTGCCTTTAGGGGCCCTATGTTTGGTATAACGCGCATGCTCTGTGTCCTTCTGTTAACTCCGCTGTTCTGCTTAATCGCGGTCGCAAAATAGCAGATATCTCATTATGCATGCTTTTGCATGGCATTTAGAAATGGCCAACACTTACAAGAAATGTATGGGACCAAACATAAAATGTTAACGTTTTATAGCCTTAAGTACCTCTATGAAAGCTTTCCCTTCCCGGTCTTCGTGTTTCAAACTCAGGGCTCATAGAAACCCATTAGTTTAAAAATTTGATGAATCCAGTCACGTTTCCTTCGGTCCCAAAAAAATACGTCCTTTTAGCCATAAATCACCACAGGCTGCTATACCGATTCCTTGTAAATTACCGAGAAGTGCATCCCAAACTTCCATGTAGTACTCGCTAACCAACAACGAAGGCGAAATCCCGGTCTTCGAATCAGTTGCTTCCACAGATAATCAGGCCTTGATATCGCCATTTTTGAAGGCTGTTTATCGTAGTTTGGTTCGGTCAAAACTCGCCGTAACTTTAGGCTACAAGACTTGCTGTCAAGAAGCCGCCATTACGTTTTCAGGTCAAAACACACAGAAGACGAAGACATTTTGTCCACCAACGGCTATCTATTCAAAGTATTACCGCTGTTTAGACCAAATGCAGGCTCTAATATAATAAAACGAGGGATTGAGCTGCATTTGGATTCCTTGTGGTCGAGTGCCACACGACGCCATCTTTGTTATTTTTGGTATAGTGCGCATGCTCTGTGCCCTTGTGTTAATTCCACTGTTCGGTTAATCGCGGTCGCAAAATGTCTTGATTTCTGGTATTGCGTTCAGCATACCGAGAACATCGCAATCTATTTCGGTCTGGGAAATCAATGCTATATTTCATTTTTCATTTGGAGCGATTAATTTCGATCAGCCAAATTTCATTAAATTTCGAAAAAATATCAGTTAATGGAGGTAGTAGTTCAACTTTATCACGCGGCTGATGGCAAATAATTTGTCCAAATAAACAGATCGAGTTCACTGAAATTGCGATCTGGCACTGAGCGATACTGACAATGTTCTGGACCCGGTTGTTCAAAGGGTGGTATACTGATATATATATATATGTCCTCTTCTTTACCACGTTTAATTTGAGTCATCTATAGACTTGATTGTAGTTTGCGAAAAGCGACCAGGCCCTTATCAAGACCGAGCATTGGCCTAGTACATCGTACATTGTGTGTGACGACGTACAGGAACCTTTACAATAGAATACACACCAAGTGCTAGTGAGCAATGGCTTTTGATTGATCTTATACGTCACGCCACAAGACCTCGTACATCAAACTGCGCAGTCGCGAAACAAAATGCGCGGGACTTGAATCACGATTTCAAAATCAGGAATTCTACCGATTTACCTTTTTCTTTCGTCCTTAATTTTATCTACACTTCGAAAATAAACAAAACTAAGATGGGGTTAGGAGATGCAAGTGATACTCCATAAAACTAATCCAACATGCTCTTTATGTGTTATAAACAAACTCGACTTTTATTTGTAGTAATTAAAGTTGTGTGAATTACAAGAACAATGTATTATACATAGGCAAGAGATGTGAGGTAAGTGAACGAATCTCCATGCCTCATGATAATAATTATTTATATTTCAAATCTATTTTTATTTCACAACATGTGTCGTAAGTAATTTTATCTTGTTCTGGTAGGCTACCCTTATTACCCATTGTTTATACCCCCTGGGGCCTCATAGCATCGTTATAAACTATTCCTTAGCGAAAGAGCGCCCAATAGGTGTCTTTCTTAAAATAACCAGGCTGTGTCCTGTTAATCGAAAAACAGATTCCAAATAATTATCATTGGACCAGACCCATGTATTGGGGATTCGTTCTCTTACCTCATTCTTTCTTGATGTCCGATATATGTGAACTATAATATACAGTTTTAGCATAACCCAGTCACCGTCTATTGTGGAAACTCGCCATCTGATTGGCTAGCCAGACACGGTCTATATTAACAATAACCTATTTGTTCGTCCGCGAACATTATCTGTTTCAAGAAGAGAACAGTTCCCGAGAGCGAAGCTTACGCTCACAGGTAGTGCATTCGCTGATATTTGTCGTCTGGTGGAGAGAAAATATCGGATCACATGACGCAGTCCACCAATCACGTGAGAGAGAAAACATTTGATGGGTTATAATGATCGATAGTCCGACCTGCGCGCGATGCAGACAAAAAAGAAAACTGCCTTTTGTGCTACATAGTTTTTCTCAGTTTTCTCGATCACTAAGTTGATAAAACGGTGGCTTGGTTATGCTAAAACAATTGGACTGGTTCGCTCTTGGGTTCTATCGACATTGTTGTTGATTCAGGGGTGCGCTCCTCATCAACCATCAGCCGTTAAAGTTCATCGCATTTTTTTGCGCGCGCTCATTGGCTAAAAGTGATCACGTAACGTGACAGTTGTCGTCCACGGATGCATATTATTATTATCAGGTGATAGTGCCCGCTGAGAGCGGAAGACAATTTTGTGATGAACAATAACGAAAGATAGAGTGTGTATGTCTCGGAACTATTAAGTTCGAGCGCTTATATGCCAGTTTTACGAACATCAAATTTCCAAGGGAAACTATGAGTTGTCAGTATATTATTCATATGCAATTTGCTTACTCCACGGTAGAATTTTCTTTTTTTGTACTGAAAAATCATCCACCTTAAGTGATACTGAATTTCTGAAATCACTGAAACTGTGTTTCAAAACTACTCTCCTTTTGTGTGAAAACACTTCGTTCCATCAGAAGTGTCCAAAATATAACAAACCAAGAAGCTTCAATAAAATTTTAAAATGTTCCCGACGTTGCATTTTCGTCATATTTAAAGTTTTGAGAGTTTTCACTAGATGCAATTCAAATCTGTTAACAAAAATGAGAAAATGATATTCTTCAAGTTTTGATAGATTTTGATGTTTAAGTCAATGAGGTGGACGATTGAAACAATACCACAATTAGCACTTTCTGCATTCCTTGCAGTGCCGTAGCATGCCCTGAAAAACTGGGGGGGCACAAAGTCATTTCGCAACCTAACCCCTGGGTTTCCGAGGGGGCCAGGTACCTTGTTTGTTTGTTTTTGGAAAACATTTGGGGGGGGCACGAGCCCCCCCGGCCTCTAAGGGCGCTACGGCCCTGCCTTGCCTGCCTAGTTGGACTGCCTAGTTCTTATCCGGACAATTACTTAACACTGAGTAAGACGCTAGTTCACTATATTTAATTTGTTCTTTGTTCTGAGCCTTGTTCGGGATAGATACTCAGTCTTAACTGCTATAGTTTCCCATAGGTTTATACCAGAACAATTCCTATAGACATTAATGGAACAAAGTAATATTGAGAAGCATGCAAAGATATTGTACCTGTATGTGTCATACCTGTATGTGTCGTGATCTGCATCACCAACATCACTTATTATACAAAAGCATACTGGTAGAGACAAATGACCTATTTTTAAATTCGAAGTTATATTTGAAGCTTATCAAAGTGATTTCACACACAAAAAAAATCTAAATTAGAAAATAGCTTCATTCACAAGGACAAAGAAATTCAGCAAATGTTGGTGATGACATCACATCATTAGCATATTGGAAATACAAACCTTTTTATCTCGTAGACGCAACACCCAAATCAAGAAATATTCTACCGTTGGACTATATACACTTCATGCACAATCGATATCAAAGATAACTGGCTAGGGCTTATGCGCACTTTAAGACCCTGAGTGTTAGTCCGACCGGGGTTTGAACCCACGATCTCCCGCACGACAGACCGGAGCTTAATCACTGATCTAACCGGGAGGCGGTATATATATACCTATAAGTGTATATATACCACCACCTATTTAAATTAATGTATTGTATATTGTGCTGTGTGTGTGTGGAAAAAATAAAACCTTTGAAACCTTTGAAGTCTCAAGAAATGTTGTCGTATTTGAATAATCGGTGAAAGATAAAAAACAAAAGAAAAAAGTTGCCTAGGCAGACCGACGATTCAACTTTGCTCAGATTTCTCATTTCAGATTTCATCCCGATAACGTTTATTAAAACAGGCCGCTATATTAATATTTAGCCATACTATTTGGGTGTTTGTACTGATTGGGATAATGGGATCCCTGTGCTTGGTACTGCCTGTGACGTTACCGCTAATTCTTCGAAAAATGAGCAATGACGTCACAAACCCGTACAAACCACAGGAACCATTAGCACAATATAATCAGAAAAGGATACTCAGCCAGAACGCCTAGGACTAGGCTAGATGTTTATTATATCCTTCTGCCAAGAACGCAGCAAATATGAGACTGTATTTCAATCAAGTATTTACAGTAAAGTGACTTCCCCTCACCATGAATAGTTCGTTTGACAAATCTCTTTTTAAAATTTGGTATTTTCAAAGACGTAAACGAATCCCAGGTTTTTGGCTAGTATAGAAAGAAGATTGGAAGAATTTTTATAAAAGGCTCGCCAAAAGAAGTATTAGATGTTTAGCCGACTAATTACTGGTTATTTCATGGTTTTCTATGGAATACGGGCGAATATTTCACGAGAAATTTATATTATTTAGTGTACAACGAGCCTTTAGGCGAGATGTATACCAAAATAATAGACATTTCGAGTGAAATATTCGCCTGTATTCCACAGAAAGCCACGAAATAACCATATTATCCTATAAGTAACAAATATATACAGGAAGATTCATCACAAAAACAAAGTAACTTATCCGACGATAGACTGCGAAATTCCTCGGGTGACCGAGTATAAAGCTTTGAGTGGCGGATACGTCTGCAGACTAATTATGTATTCATACTTCAGATTTTTCTTGAATTCTGAATCAAAAGAAATTTCCTGCATTTCGATTGGCCTGTTCCCTATACCGCTCTGTATTTCATAGAAAATGCTGAGCTCGGATTGGCTCAAATGTAATATTTAAAGGATAATGACCTATATTTACATTACAAGATATATATATACACGGGACAAGTGCTGTTCACTTTGGTATGGGTTTTAACTGAGGTCCTTCTTTTGTAGAAGATATAAGACCAATCCCACACTCCGATCAGCCATCGGAGTGGGCTTTGTGTCTTGTGGTTCTAAATCAATAATAGTTGTATGTTGGGCTGCTCGAGTCCTTATATATCTGCTTTAATAACACGACACGCTTGACCGGGGGGAGTGAGGTGGAACACTTTTACTTCCCATTTCGCCACAGCGTGCCGTTTTGATCATGATGAGTTTCGAGAATGTTTTGCCGTTGTCTTTACGGTGACGTATCTTGTATTTAATGGTTCCTTTATCCTCTCCCAAAACAACATTGCTGTGTCTCTGCCGTGTCTTTGTCTGGTTGTAGTTCGCTGCCGCGGAGCTTGGTCATACGCACGCGATAGTCGACGCGAAGACCGCGCGAGACCTCTTCATTCTCCCCTTGTTGGATTTTATAGACATAGGATAGTAACTCGTTCCCTAGATGGCTCCCTCGCTTCGCTCTGTTGCTCGTGCCTATACTAAAACGGGACCCTGGCTACACCCCTGACTGGCGAGTTTGTTCAGTCGGGTATTGCTTGTCTTGCATATAGACCTTTTCGGATTACTGACTCACCTTCAAATCGCCAAACTCTCAAACGGTAGTCCTTTACCATTTTGGCCCTCGGAAAACCCATAAAATGGGGAGAATTGTGGGCGAGACATGTAACGGATCGTCGAAGATATCTGGCCATTAATGTTAGACCCTTTTTTAAACATAGTTTACCATCACTTTCTATGGTCATGCCACATGCATTTCTCAGATACGCCTCCATTCTCGATAATTCAGCCTTATAGCAAGAACGTTCTACGTTATGACGGTTTTTGTAATGACTTGCTCAGCAACCCTTCCACGTCTAGATCCCCTGTCGGATCCATATTTCGGAAGATTGCCAAAATTCGACCCGACAGCCCGTTCTGCATGTGTCATGATTTTTTCCTCTGTTGTAAGTGCCATTATCGCTCTTGTAATATGCACGCTCAACTTTCAATATTAACAATTATATTTACTGTATATATTTCGAAGTTCAGTATGTAGCACGCAGACCAATCCGCTCCACACAATAATACAGTACCAGTCCGGTTCTATACGTTCAGTGAAGCTTTGGACACTCTTTTAGGTCGCTTGGAAAACTACAAAACCTAACTCTGGAGCTACGTGAAGGACTCTATCGTTACCACAAGGCCAAAGGGACGCTTAGGGACCATAATGCATTTCTGCCGGTTACATCCTTAACACATCAATCAAACATAAACTAAGAGTATAAAATACAAAACGATAAGAATAATGATAAAGAGGATATGACATGGCCGCGCGGAGATACGGATTTTATCTTCGAGTGTTCAACAACACGAGAAGATAAAATTCGTATCTCCAAGCGCCCATGTAATGTTCTGTTTAATAATATATAAATATCGGTGAAATACCAGTTTCAATCTCTTAACAAAAAGGCTAGAAATCTTTGAAAGCCAGTCATATTTTCAAAAGTGATATCTTCACGTGTGAATTAAGATATCATATATTTCTTCACGTGTGAAGATATCACGTTTTAGAAAGAAATATACACTGGTATTTCTTCGATAGTTATATATTAAAACTATATACTACATTTACATGAAGGGATGTTGGCCCTAGTCATTAGGGCGTAATGGGCTAACTTCGTTGATTAATAGTGTACTGCAATTCCTTGAGACTGTAATATTGTTGGTCTAACATCATAAGGGTTAACCTCTCTCCAGGTAATTAGGTCCTAGGTATTGATAAGTGCATTCTCTTAAAGGGAACGTCGGATGAAAAACAATGTTTGCTCCCAAATGTTCCTTATGGATACCTAAATCTATTGCTGTGTTTATTTTCTGTAAAATGTACACTAGTTGTTAATATTTATGGACCGATTTCCCTGTCCACATAAGTCATTTGAATTTCCTGCGCGTCGCCATCTTGGAACTTATGACGTCACAGTGTTGCCCTATTGTTGCACAACAAAAGAGCTATTGTTTTCTGACAATAGGGGCAACAGCGTGACGTCATACGATCCAAGATGGCGGCGCAGGAAATTCAAATTAAACGACTTTTGTGGACAAGGAAATCGGTCCATAATTGACACCTAGTGTAGAATTCACAGGAGATAAACGTTAACACAGAAATATATTTAGGCAGCCATAAGGAACATTAGAGAGCAAACACTGTTTTCCAGCCGAGGTTCCCTTTAACAAATAATTCGATGTTTAAGTGTCTCGATCGAATCTCCGAAGCCAATTTGCGAATTTAAACAAAATCTCACAACTGTACGATTTTGGGCTTGATTCTGCTCAAATTTTCACAAACAGTTCAGAACTTATTGATACAACTGATAAAGTCAAAAGTTTGGCCTGACCCACACTAATGATGTAAATGTGACGTACGTCAACACCAACTTTTCACCTTTTGAGCCATTACTCGAAATCTAGGCGAACGATTTTTCTCAAACCAAAGTTATAACACACATACATAGTGCAAATTTTATCAAAATCCATTGGGCGTATAAGTTAGCGGAAAATTTGGGTTATGAATTTCTCACCTTACTAACATTGTGAAAGTTGAAAGGAACGTAGCATTCTGTTAATAGATGTGATTGGAATGCAAAGTGATGAAAAGTATTTCCCAAAGTTTATTTCTTTAAATTCGCAAAGTGGCATCGGAGGTTCGATCGAGACACTTTAATCGACAGCGCACATTTAAAACAAATCCACAATATGTGCTTCCATACGCTCGTAAAACGTAAAGCCCGGTCTGTCTGCCGAACTCCCGCGCCAAGCCGTCACATTGTTCATCTCGCATACATTCGTTACCCAGTTGTAGTTGATTGACAGGCAGGCAGGGTGAAGCTCGCAATACCAAGCACAAATAGTCACGTGACTCACCGCAGTCTCTTTGTAAATCACGTGAGTGGGTTTCATGGGCAGGTGACCTTTAGGGGTTACGTAAAAGAAGCTGTTCTTCGGCAGTTTAAGGCTTATTCCTGGATACACGCACATGAAAAACACACATTAGATAGAATTACAGAACAGCTAAAGTGAAACAAAGAGCATCGTTATATGGCTAGGTAATTTTGTGATCCATTATTGACAAGCTTAAGGTCCATAATGTCCAGTTGAAACTCCAAAGTTGTAGTCAGTTTTACTGCGTCTGCGCCGTAAGTTATGGATTCTCCTTGTTTCGCCTTTTTCCCATTGTCATGTGAACAAGTATTCAAAACATTCTGCGCCATGAATCATGGAAACGAACAGAGTATCTTTAAACTTCGATATTTTGTTGAAGAATAGTACGTGCTTCTATATTAAGTATATTTTGGTGCTGGCTGCATATCTTCGTCATATATAGTTTTACTAAAAATCTCTACGGGGTGCTACATTGTTCTAGATTAGGACTTAACTGTTAATATTAAATATGACTATCCACAGCTGCTCACCGGTTCTATAAATAGAGTTGGCGATGATGTTGCTGCAGTATTCTTGTTTAGGACCTGTACACATCGGGTTGCAGTCACTTGGCTTCGCCGCCTTGCCGTATGATCCATAACTCACACCACAAGTGCAGCGGCGGTTATTATGTACAGCGGCATACGGATATCCCTCCGATGCGCATGTAGCGATGCGTGTATATGGTGACGTCACTGTCCCGTTGAGTTCTGATTGGTGGCCCCATAGATCACGTGGCGTGCTTTCGTTATAACAACCCAGGTAGCTCTCTCGTCGTGGAACTATTCACAATGAAACACCTGACAATCAACTTCCTGTCACGCTCTAGTGTGACAATAACATGATGATAACTAGTCCTACTATCGTGCATCACGCAGTAAATACGTAAACAAAACTATTTCATTCCTTCCGTTTTCAGTTTTAATGGACATTAATTTGTTTTAAACTCCTAGGAACCGGTTTTCAATAGCCCGCTTTCAATATGCTTCACTTGTCACGCACATAAGCGCACGGCCGTACTGATTGGAGCAGAAACACCATTATCAACTTGCAGCCCAAGAAAGAGATAACCGTTAGACAGACACAGAGAGGAACACAAGGACTGTGTCACGAGGTATTTGTTCTGAAAATGTATGTCATGTGTCTGGAGCTACCGCCTTTGTCGGCGTAGCATCCAACTTCAAGCGATTTTGGACATAAGGGTGAGTCAGGGTATTCCGGAAAAAAACAACACCAAATAATTCCCAAAGGACGTATTAAAATCCGCGACTACTTTCTACGTTTCAAAGGATGGTTATCTGCAGGATTTCGAGGTATTCTGATTTTTAATAATAAGTACCTAGAAATACGATCTCGTATTTGGTGCGTTTTTGTGCAGATTTCGTACTTTCTTGGGAGAATGATATAATAATAGGTTTAGGTACAAGATTATAAACTCGCTCATGATTAAAGTAAAATTAGAATCGACAAAATGTATATCATCACCCATTGTTTTCCCCTCAGTTCCCGCTCGGAGAATATCCACCCAGATTCGCGAGGCAACAGGAGGGACTGGTCGACACTGTTGATGGAGGGGATGGAGGGTTGTGCCTAGATCATACCGTCTACAACGTTCACAGGTAAACAAGTTCTCAGTATTTATCGGCTTCTTCTAGACGGTATGATATAGGGTTTACCTAATGGAGTGGTCTCCATCCATTGATAGTACGAATGTAGAGGCACGCCTAGTATGAGCTTGTAGAGAATTCGGCGTTAATTAGGAGAACATAGAAGCTGTTAATCAAAGTTTCCCTACCATTCGTCTTAATATTTTTTTCTGTTACCTATCTTATAAATTGAATTCCTGTTGGACACACCGCAGTGCACAGACCCATCGCTGCACACTTTGTTACACTCGCTGTTTTTTGTAGCTTTGCCATAAATCCCAAAACTGTCACCGCACATGCACAGTCGGAGATTTTGTACAGCGGCATACTTGTATCCTTTTGATGCGCACGCATCCATACACACCGCTGACACTCCAGGTGTACCGTCCAGGGTGGTTGAGTAACCTGTTAGGTCACGTGGATTGCCATCTTTGAAACAACCAATGTGGTTTGAAATCTTTGGATCTCGAATTTGAAATGGTGTTTAATTCAATCGTATTGAGATGTTTATCAGTGTAAAGCTCTTTTTTTACTGTCCTGTATATAAGTAACTATAATTAAGTGTACTATTCTGCTTAAGCTTTTCTCTAGTGTCCTACACAAAACCCAATGTCTGAAAGTCTCTTTATCTGTTTTCTCCAACTCATCACACCTTCTTTCAGGACTTAATTGTTTTTTGTTAGTTTGAGTTGGAGTATGAATATGTAAACGAAAACTGTTGAATCGTTTTAGGAATAATGACCAAAGGAAACTTTGCCACATATATAACAACCTGGCTTTCACCAAAATAAAATTAACCAACAGTAGGATCTGCTTTTGGGGGGAGAGGCGGGGAATAATAGACAGCCAGTGCAGATTTTCTCATTCACAAGACAATAATTACCTGGAAGAATTTTGGTCGTTCCTCATTTTGATTAATTCTGAAAGGGAGAATATTGACTGGAAGGCTAGTGCATGCGTTGGCACGCTTGGAAACTATACCACATGAAGAAATCATGTCTCGCTGTTCAACTGGTGGTTTCCAGTAGTGTGAAACAAATATTTCGCGATTTGCTATAATTACAACGTGTGATGTTTGTAAAAGAAAAAATAAGAAAGACTTTGACACTCGAATTTAGAACTCGGGTGCCGCCATCCAAGTAATAATTAAGGTTTATTTACTATTTATGTAAGAAGTAATTCCTAAGTGGATATCTTACCGACACGGTACACGGAGTTTATCCAGGCTGCACCACACTTTAGACTGGAGGACCCTGCGCACGAGGAACTACACTGACTCTCGGTCAGTTGGCCATATCTGCCGTAAGTGTTACCACAGCGACACTCCTTCGAATTTTGAAGGCCAGCGTAAAAATATCCTCGAGACAGACACCTGGAGAGAAAACATTTGAAACCCTTAAAAAAACTCTCATTTAATTAGTGACAACAATGCCAGCCGTACTACGTGCGGTACGTACTACGTGTAGGTACGTACTACGTCATCATTTCGTGGAAAAACATGAGCGTCCGGCCATATCTGCCGTAAGTGTTATCACAGAAGCACTCACTCGACTCTGTTGAAGGCCAGCGTAAAAATATCCTGCATGGAGAGAAAGAAATTTGAATTCTTTGAACTGCAGGATTACGAAACTCTCATTAGTAACGGCGATGCCAGCCGTACTACGTGTCGAAGCGTAATCATTCCGGAGAAAAAAAAACATGAGCGTCCTGGAACTGGACAGTCTACGAGTTTGTCAGAAAATGAGCAAAGAAAGCCCGAATTATCTATATATTATCTAGCGAGAGATATCAAGAGTTTGCACGTACTACACAAGACAAGTTAGAGTTAGAGTTTAAAGTACTTCTAACCCTTCTTGACATTTTTCTACCTATGAACCTTTGAAAGGTTTTCAGTACTTCTGCGAATACATTTTTGGTTTACAAAGAATACTCTATGTTCTACGCTTGTTTGAAATGGTGAAAAATGGACCTTTCCTGACCCATGACCGCGTTAGAAAAAGCCTGGGTCGATTCCCGGGTCGCCGTCATCTCATTTAAAATGCATTATCCTCCATGGCGCCTTTCTATCACAACAACATCGATTTATAGCAAATATACATAGTTTGTGCGTTATTAGTAAAGAAAAAAGTCATTTTAGACAAAATTCTAAGTATTTATTCAAATTATTGCAAAGTCGAATTAATTATACGACGTCTACCTAGTAATCGACCCAGGCTTTTTCTAACGCGGTCATGGGTCAGGAAAGGTCAATTTTTCACCATTTCAAACAGGCGGCGTAGAACATACATGTAGATTATTAATTATTTGTAAACCAACAATATCTTCGCAAAAGTACTCAAAACATTTCAAAGGTTGATAGGTAGAAAAATGTCAAGAAGGGTTAGAAGCACTTTAAGCATACTTATCAATGCAGTTAGTCGGTTTGTTGTCTGAAAATGCACCGACTCTCAAACTAAAGTCACGTGTCTGTTTATCCAGATAACATCCCAGATATAGGGTTGGTAGTTGACCTTGAACAGAGATAGATAGATAGTTAGTTGCTATGGAACAGGCATCAAGCGCAATCTTCACATAATCGAAGCACCGTATAACAACGGTACAAAACTGGAACTTTTTAATACAATTGATGCTATCAAAACAATGGAATTTGGGCTGTCACATGATTGCACATTTGCCTGTTTTCTGAAGTTATAGCCAATGAATTAGCGAATTAAACTAGAGTCTTGTCGTGATCTGTGTGTTCCTGACTTCCTCATAAATTCGATAAACAGTGCAAAAGGCGCACTGTGATTGGTCGGTAGCCATCTTGTATCCTCCTTTTTCTCGCTATTTAAATTGTTTAAAATAAATTTTATCAAGGGTCCATTTTACCATGGGTCCGCCCTTTAATAGAATGATACACAGATGACGTCACAACGTGACGAGAACAACAGTTACAGCACTCAACTGCATCTCGTGGCGTACTTCTTTGTTCTCTTCACTTTTGACGTCATCTGTGTATCATCCCGGCGACGGGAAATAACAGGATAGAGGCAAGGGAAAATGACATCTAGTTGTTCAATAAGCTTACAATTCTGGTTTCTAAAGGTATTCATTTATATAGCGCACATTCTATATGAATATATATATTCAAATGCGCTTCACAAGGCGTTATTTTTCTGATACGGACTGCTATGCTATTTTTGTGATACGTACTACTATGAATTCACTTCCCCCTAAAACTAAGAATAGTCATCTGAGGCGTCATGTGATGACAGAAGGTTGAAATCGTCAAGTTCAAATAAACCACTATGTCATCTATTTGAAATTCCTACAGTAATCTGCAACTATAATAACTAGTGCCTTTCATGAATCACTGTTCTTTACTAATACGAGAAATGCGAACAAAATAAACAAATCACTCACTTGATCCTTGAACAAGGAAACCCGCCCCGCAGAGCTGTTGAAATAGAATTGAATGTTTTAAGATGTATGTTGGGCTTGGCCTCTTCCGCGTGGTTCTCAGAACAGACCCTTCATCTCTTTCGTTTCCCTCCCTCCACAAAAACCAAAACGATAAATTCCAATTGGATCTGTGATTTACCCGGGTCCTGGCTCTGATCAGCCCCTATGGCTGTTTAAGGTTCCGTTAGAAATACAGGAAGCCCGTCACCAGAGATGAACAAAATGGCCAGAGGGCAGCCTGTGGAGGACGCTATTTTGGAGAACGTAGGGCCGGGTTGTTGCACAATTAGTACTGCATGTTTTAACAAAAGTGGTTACCCTCACCAGGGGCGTCCTGAAAATTGGGGAGAGGGGGGGGGGAGTAAAATGAGAAATTCTGGGACATTTTCATTGATGACTTCTGTCAATCTCTATTCTGGAACTGGCAGAGGGGGTTGGGGGGAGGGCACAACTTTGCAAAAGATAGAGGGGTTTTAAGTTTGTTTTATAATTACTACCCAGATTATAGTACAGTAAGATATGTATGAATAAATCAGATTATAGTCGTCACATTTGAATGATCACCAGCCTAAACACAGGGATCACTTTAGCGATTTTCATAAGATCAGGGGATGTACCACAATCAAGAGATGTATTCATAATAAAACAAAGGGGTCTGATAATGATTTCAGCAGACTGTTTTATGTATTAATATAGATATATTCTCAGGTGCATTAAGGCCTGGGTCTCAATCTATTCCAAAATGGCCGCCACAAATCAAGAAAGGTGGTCTACTTCTTCGTGCTTGTATAAAGTTGTTTGTTTTCATGACACTTTGACAGATTCGATAAAGGCACGAGACTAATAATTTCTAGTATGAACTTTGAACTTCAATTTAAGGAAATTGGAAAAAAAGCCTCTGGGAGGTAGGTAGAGACAGTGTTTTAATTTGGCAGGTGTTTTACTGTAATCGAATCATGGTTAGTGCATACTTTCTTGGTCCAGCTAGAACGGTTGGCAATTTTAAGAAGAAGGCAAATTAAGGTAAATGTGAAATTTGATACCCTCAAGTTTCAACGACGGAATTTAACATACTTTTCCACGATTTCTAGTTGGACTGAAAAACTACATGGTAAACTGCATTAGTTCCACCAATTCTGAACTGTGTGCGCTCTACTTTCCTCCCGAAGCCTTATATTATATTTTCTTGAAATTGAGATCAAAGGTCAGAGGGTCCGTCGCTATGGCAATCATCTTTGCCAGAACGTTAAAATGTGGACTCTACATGAGATATATTGACCTCAATGTTATCGGGTACAACCGAACGAAAGTAGACCACCCCATTACTTCTAAGGGGTGTGGTCATTCTTGACCCAGGCCTTAATTAAATAATATACCTGAGTTATCACTTCCTGTTGATATTAAAGAATATAATTCATACAGACAATCAAGTTCATTAAATGGTGCATGAAATATTGCTAAGTCGGCAAACGATTGAGCTTTTTGCCTTCGTTCCATCCGTTCGCGTCGCAGCAATACTCGAACTTTTTCAGCCACAAGATGAAATCACCATCTAAAAATCTCTTCCGCAACGCAACATTTGAACTTGTCGATATCTTGCCTCCTCGCTCGGTATTATCAGGACCTGGCCATAGTACCAAAGTGTAGTAACGAGAAGTTAAGTGATTTTAAGACTGCAAACAGATTGCTCTTCATCGGTCCTTTTATTTTTCTGAACTCTCATTTCCATCATATCTACGGTCTCAGTCCATTGGACATAAAGTCCATTATTAGTACAAGCTTTGCGTTTGAACGGAATAGCCGAGCCAATAAAAATAAGTGATAGTTCACACTTCTGGCAGCCGCCACTGGTTGGATGCGCGGAAGCCGGACCTTGGGAACGAGGTTACCGAATTTTACGGGGGAACGTCGGCCATCTTGAATAACTCGATCATGGCTGTGAGCATGCTCAGTTGAGTTTGGTAAAACAGTAAGACGAATTCTCCAAGGTGTAGTTCTAGTGTGACAATCGCTATTCAAAATAACCAGGTTCTAAATTATTCATTATCCCTCGCTTTCGGATGTTGCAGCTGTGTTTTCTAATTAAAGTTTGCATTTGGCTTGACTCATTAAACATGTTTAGCGAAAACAATATGTATTCACTCTCTTTATGTTTTTTTCCCTGTATAACGAGCACGTAAAGCAGCTTGGTTGTTTTCGCATGAAACCATGGGTAAAGTGTTCGAAAATACAAGTCATAATTCGATCGCCTTAGATAAACCGGCCGGCCTACTTTAAGCTCGCGAGTCGGATAATAGTACACTCAGTCTTAAAACTAAACACGAATATTACAGCGATTCTCATTCACATGCGCCCTTCTCAAATTTGGTCTCGGCGAAGAAATAATCGTGTTTTGGTAGACGTCAATCAGATGTCATAAACGCGTGAATTTAGAACTTCCAGTGAAAAACACATAAAAAAGTTGATCATGAGCAAGTCCTTTCAAATTAATTCCAAATTTACACCTGGGAAAGTGGTCTAACAGCAAGAAAATATTAATATATGATGAGCGAAAGATCCGTCAAAACAGCAAACTGAATGTACTTGACTCACTGTACAAAATCATACAGGACGCGACCAATGCTCAAGGCCGAGGAGAAAGTCCATGTAGGAGAAGAGAAAGTAACCGGGTGAAATTTAAAAATTAATACATAGTTGTTTGGACACTGAATTCTTCAAGCTTTAGTTTAATTGATTATTCTTTTTCTTTCAGTCACAGAAATTCACCTTTTTCGCCAGGTTGCATGTGGAAGATTATCCGGAGCAGAACATGTTTTCGCAAATAAAACTTTTCCAAGCCTCCTAAAAATTAAGTATCCAGAAATGTAGAATGGAAGGTTGATTTATACAAGGATTGAAACTTTGAATCTGCATATTTAGGCAAATCTGGCGTTTAAACATGAGAAACTCAGTCAGAATTCCGGAGTCGGAGACCGGTATTTTTGGCGGTAGCAAAAATTTAGTTGTAATAATATACATGCAACAATTCTCGAATTTGTTTGACTGAGAGAAGTCAGTATATTTATGCTAAACACCAGTGCTAAACTCGTGTAATACCTGATCAGTGCCGAATCATGTAATTTACCTCAGATGTGAACAAACTATATATATCCAACTAGAACTCATGAATTGGATGGAGTGACTTGAGAGGCGGTGGTCTTTCCAACTATACAATTTAATGTATAACATTTACAGCCGAGAGCAGTTGAAAAACTGAAAGAAACTCCTTTGAATATAACAAGACAAAAAGCAAAAATACGCAAATGAATATTATTAACAAGTAATCATATGGCTTTCTCGTGCCATTTTTTGGGTGGTATTTTCCCCAAACAACTGAAGATATAAAGAAAAAACATTTGCCACACAATATTTATTCTAAAGTTCAATGTGTTCTGCAAAATGGCTTACTGTAATGTTCTATATATATCAAGATACATTTAACATTTTTTATAGGCAAAAGCTGTAAGGAGGGTCTGAATGGGGGGGTCTACATGTCAGTTGTCAGTTAAATTTTTGGCCATTTGTCAGTTGTCAGTTAGCTCTAGTTAATCATTGCTAGAGAAAATTTACAATGTTTGACCCACAAACACCAAATTTGTCAGTTGTCAGTTATTTTTTGGTTGTCAGTTGTCAGTAAAAAAGTCGTCATTTGTCAGTTGTCAGTTATTTTTAAGGCCGTTTGTCAGTAGTCAGTTAATCCCATACAGACCCTCTGTAAGTGCTTCTTAATATCGACTCCGACCTTGTTTCTTTTAAACTTTAATAGTTTCATAGCATTACAAGTAGGAAAGAAAACAAGAAAACCGAGGGAAAGCCGGAAACAGGAGTGAACTTCAGTCATGAATAGGTTATCCGTACAAAAAGCCAAAATAAGTACGTAAAATGCGAAAATCTTCAAAACGAGAATATAGATTTTGAAAAGCTATTGTTATAGTTTAGCTTCCATGAGCTTTGTTGGTAATGATTTTCAATTAAAACGAAGGAATGGAAACTTCTACAACAAAATATATCAGTATAAATGTTACCGGAAAATATTATGTTCTCGTTTTGATGATTTTCACATCTGACGTAAATTCAAGGGGTCGAAAGTTTGGTGTGTGCTATGGCTAATTCAATATCTGGCCGAAAACATCTCAATGACTGGCCGAAATCTTCCTGCTGAAAATGCGAATCTTTATGATGCCCATCGGCTGTCTTCCGCGCGCCACCTTAAGTCAAGAAGATGCCAAATAATCGCCATGTTCATATACATACCTGCAGTACTATCATCATCATCATCATGATTGTCAATTTATTTCAACTCCGTTCAGAGTAACAGAACTATGCTAGTTTCTTCGAGAAACATCACTGACAGTAGAAATGAAACAAGATTAACAATATCTACTGGTGCTCTAACGGCAGATGTTCAAATCGCTAGACAAGTTACTAACAGCAAGTAAAATGTCAATACATTATTAAAAGTGCGTTAACGAATCAGACGTCTAAATATGTTTAGATTAGCAGACCTTATGTTATCATGTAGGGAGTTCTAGAATTGCCGAGGGAAACATGGAGTTGAATCACGCGGCGGTCATATTGGTTTAAAACAATAAACACTTAATGACTCGCCCCGAGGGAAAGTTGGAATGCTGCGTTTTCGTTCTGCAATGTGATTGGTTCTCGTTGTTTAAGTGGCCCTGGTTACAGCAGTCACACAGTAACAGACCCACGTGGGTTAGTTAGAATACTGAACACTTACAACACGTATACTAAAGTTATGATAATTATTATTGCTGTTTCTATTATATGACGCTACGGTTAGGATCGAGGCTGCTGTGTAGAAATATTTTCTTTTCTTTTTTTTTTTAACACAATATTTAATCTATACATTTGCTCAAAGAGCTAGTAAACTCATCTAGGGAGCTTATGTAATATAATATAAACAAAATTTATGCACAACTAAGGACATTTAGAAGCTAAGTTAAAAACAATAAAAAAACAGCAAACGATAACAAAGACAACAACAGAATAGAGCATGAGATTTTTCCTACCAAAGTGCTACTGTAGGTTCTCTTCTAATACACTTCATTAACTGAGCGCAGCAGCATTCACTACCTGTTAGGTATACTAGTTCTAAACTTTATAGTCCTTTGAATATAAGATCAATTAAGCAATTGAGTAGGTGCTTTACGTCACTTAGTCTGAGAGTACGGAATTGATAACTCATAATAGAGATAACCAACCGAGTAGAGGGTATACAAGATGCAAATGATAATTGAAAAAAGGGTCTTAAAAGGACTGAGAATTATATAGCCACAAGATTATATCTGATATCTGATGGGAAAAAAACACGATTCGAATTCATAAATATAATGAATATAATAAACATCGGCGTAATATTGTCGCTAAATAGTGCAGCAATTCCAAGCTTTTCATTAATTTAAAAAACGTTCTTATTTACGTAGCACTAAATTAGAGTGGACTGTTAGAGGTTTAAATGTAGGAATCCTACAAAATCGTGCATTTGTGTGTTTCAAGCACAGGCCAAAACTAATCCAAAATGTGGCAGTTTATATCTCGAAATGTTTAATTGTGTTGTTTAATTTATGATGGCAATGTCACAATCGGAAAGTGTTAAAACACATGCTGTGTTTTGTAGATTAATTGTCCTTTGAATGTTTCACTCGTCCCTGACCAGCTTTAGTACGTATTTCAGTGATTAACAAAATAAATATTCCTATAAAGCCAGTCCTCTTTTTCTCTTCCTTATAAAAATACGTGCTAGGTTTTAAAACACAAGCGCGACTCGGTATTTTTTTTAATTTATATCGAGTCATTTGCTTACAATGAAAAGATCGAGAGCTATGTTTGTGCAAACACTATAGTTTTCATAACATTAGTTATTCATAAACAGAGAAAAGACATGTCTGTTTAGTAATTAATGATATCCTAACCAACGGTTTCACCTGTTTTACAGAACACCTTTTTAGAATAACAAGTGTTACCCAGGAGCTTTGGTCAGTCGATGTTCAAGATGTTGCTATGTTTGAAAAAAAAAACATTCAGTACACATTGACAGAATAATGTAGAAAGCCAGATACGATTAACATATTAGAATCATAATCAATATTAAATAAATGATTTAATACTGAAATAACGACTTTTCAAGAACTTCTGACAAAAGTTAGATCAGCAGCGCAACAGACTGAACCATGCTGTAGTTTTATATTCGATGGACGAAACTGCTGAATTACGAAGCTATTTCAATATTGCTGAAGTATTAGAAGAAGTTCAAATACAGTTCTCCTTTTTGATGTTTTTTTTTTATTCTCAAGGTATTTTTTATTTCATGCGGACTCAGTGTCGTAATTAATAATGACTACGACACCTGCGCATATCGTATGTTGCTTATACTTATCACGCGCTATTGAGGACCGGGCTTCGGAGCCACGCTAAACATGAAATCATTCGGTACGTATGACTATATAATCGCTAATATTTGTGTTAGCTTCACCGAAGTTTCAGTAATATTGCCTCCTTCAGGTTAAACGGATAACGGAAAGTCAAATGACGAAAATGAAGAGTGCGCGATCGCAAAATGCAGAATAACACTGAAGCATTCTAAAGTATATCAATTTGTAATTTTATACGAAATTTCGCGCTTGTTTTTTTTAATGGCCGGTATGCACGCGCTTTGTTATTCTGCATTTCGCGTTGACGGTAGGTATGGCTGCTTCGGTAGGGTTTCTAATGAAATATGCTCTAATTTTGGAGAAATATGCCACTGTCAGAGAGCTTGAAGACATCATTAAGTCTGAGGATGGCTGAAAAGTACTTGGTTTGCTTCTAGTAGGCTTTGTGAGGGGATTTCACAGGGTTTTTCCGTTGTGTTTGTGCTTTGAGACACAGGAAAAAAATATTCAATGAAATCCTTGGAATCCTGCAGTTGGCATTCTTTTACCCCTGCTCAACCTATTAGGATGTGTTTTTGTCACTTTAAAGCAACAGCTTGAGTCCAAATCACCGCTCTTGGTTGTAGGGGTAAAAGACTTATAAAAAAAAACCTACCGGAGTCCCAGAGGGGGAACCCCTTGTGGTTATTTGGCCATTACCCAGCATGCAATTGGAGGTGGGAGCAGGAAAATGTGGTCGAGTGAAATGCAGTGCAAACATCGGCGTGGTTCACCGTCGCTTGGTGTGTTTTGTGAAAACAAACCTGCTGGTTGGAAAGATTAAACAAGGTACTGTAACGACTGAGTGGTTATTTTGTGTTTGCTCTTGATTTCAAGTGCGAATGGGAAGGTTTTTTAAGCCGATTTTTAGCTCCTTAAAATTCGAGAAAATCGAAGAAACAAAACAATCGCCAAAACAAATGAGCTTTTCTCCATAGTGAAAGAGTCGAGTGATCCCTGTTATAGCTCGGACTTTGAAGCCATACATCCCTTCGCATAATATCGCAACATCGTCTTTCCAGCATGTCTAGATGTGATGCAATAATTTTTCTAGTAACGGATTTATACGTCTCCTATTTACAGGCTCGGATGGTAAAGAGTTAAGCTCTAGTCCATTTCGAGCCTATGATCTATAATTTGTTGTCGCCCCGTCAAATCAACTCAGGGTTTGCCATTAGCGCTTCAGCCGGATTTATTAACTGTTTTATTCTAGTCGCCGTATTAATACCACAAATTACACCCCGATATTACTAGTGCACTCATCTCAACCTCGTTCCCAGGGTCCTCCGCGCATCCAACATGAAGGCTCTGGTACTGAGATCGAACTATCACGTATTCTCATTGGCTCTTCCGTTATGATGCAAATGCTGTTCTAACACTGCCTTTTATTGGGCCAACGGATTGAGCCAACAGAGATCTAGATGAACTTGTATGTATATTCGTAGTTTAATTTTCTAAAATTTTATCAATAAAACGATTCTAAATAACCTTAAATACATTGTGTAGGTAGAGCAATAGCTGATGAAGTGTTTTACTGGGTTGTTTTCTAGTAGGTTTCATCAATAGGAAAGCCAGGATCTGAACATGTGCTATTGATCGCTTCGCTTCAACGCTAACGGAAAATGAACGGCTTTTTAGGATTCTCTTCTAGCTGAGATACGTCCTGGTAGCATTGTGATACCCTTCCACTGTTTCTTTATCCAAGTAAACTCCATTTCGAGCCGTTTAGTATCCTATACTCATCGGTCTCACCCGTACTCATTGAGTTTACGGATATCCGGCGGCCACAGTAATCTTAGAATGCCAACGATCATAACATGGTTATATAACCTAAACTCCGCGAAGACAACCCAACACTCAAACCTCAAACCTCCGAGACCCACAGAAGGCCAGAACTGAAAACGGCTAAAGAGGTCGACTTACGCTTGCGACCCTGTTGGGAACCTCCGGCGACAAAATTGTTGGGGTCCCTGAAGGCCAGCATAGACACATCGTGGCCACTAAGCACCGAGCTGAGGAAATCTCGAAATATGTGGGTGTTACCAGCTGCCAACCCCTGGGCTGCGCGTGCGTAAAGGGGTTGCCGTCATGCCGAATCCAGGCAATAAAACGGTCGGTAACGCGAGTCGGGTCGAACCCCTGCGTTAGTTCCCAGTATTGAAAGAGCGAGCTTGACTTGAAACGCTTAGATGATCGCTGGGAAAAGAAACAAGCGAGTAAAAAGTAGCGCAGCCCAGAGGGTGACAGCCTTAAACCTCAGTAATCCGAGAGGGAATTAGACTCCCATTTTAAAGCTGTCACCCTCGAGCGAGAAAATAAAAAAAGGCGTGGTGAAAGCAATAGAGGTAACCCCAACATTGAGGAATACGGAGTAGTATTACCAAAAAAGACAGGAGAAACAATATAAGCTGAAACACAGCTGAAACAATGGTAATAAACGGTAATTAACAAATGAATGCCAGGCCAGGGCACAACAGCAACAGATGGACAACCAGTGAGGATAATTGCAATGGAAATCAAGATAATACCCAATTAGCGAGACGTACTTGACCAATGCACAAAATTTGAAACTGTTGTTATGAACAAGCCAAATAAACCAAGTGTGTACCACGACGTACGCGGAAAGGGTCACCCTCCCTCCCGAGCCAACTTTACCGAGCATTTATATGGAAGAAAAGTTGTCCCGGGTGCCCGAGACAACTTTGTCTTGAGCGAGTCTGGGCACGTAATATTGGATTACGCATGCTCTGTGTGTCCCGAGTTGGCCCGGTTAGGCGAGCCAAAGTGTTTATATGAGAAAAAGTAGGCTCGCCCCCCAGGGTCACCCTACTTTGTAAACCGAGTGCCTCGGGAAGGAGGGTCACCCCCCCCCCCCCCCCCCCCGAGCCAAGTTTGCGGTTTCTCGTTTAATAAAGAAATGTATGAAAAGTTGGCTCGCCCAGGGTAGCTCGGGGGGGAGGGTGACCCTCCCTCCCGAGCCAACTTTCCTTCATATAAACAGGCAGCGAATTTCCGTCCAATTCCCGAGGGACAGGAGCTCCAGGTATAGGTATGGTGAAATTGGATTAAAATCACAATAAATAAAAGAGTATTTAATAATAAGGAAAATCAAGCTGTTTTCTACAATCTATGTTTATTAAGCTTTCAGAAAATATATACTTTGTAGGAGTTTTCTTGAATTTAACGCGCGCATTTCACTCTTTTCACCTGGTGGCCATCTTGGATTCAAAGCGAGGCAATCCTTTGTTTTTGCCAGGTTAGCCTCGTAGTGGGGACTAGTCAAAACGAGGCTAACCTGGCAAAAACAAGGATTGCCTCGCTTTGAATCCAAGATGGACACTAGCTGAAAAGAGTCAATTAAAAGTTTTCGGGAAGCGCTTTTGAAGGGCTCCTGATACCTTAAAATGCAGGGAAAAGTTACACAAGAAATTTACATAACTTTTCGTCTCTCAAAAAGGTTTGTTTGAATGGGATTTTCACTGGTCTCGCTGTGAGCTTGAATCATAAACAATCATTTGCCGTGCAAGGTGATGCAGCTGTACACTTTTATAGGTATCAATATTAAAATATAACTTTATGGGCACGCTAACCCTGATGCCCTGATAAAAAAAAAAGATTTTCACAGGGGCATGGTTCTTAAAGTACAAAGATAGCTAATTTTAGAATAACTTAATATTCCAAATTGAATAGATTAGTACATAAAATATTTTCAAACAAAAAAAAACGTACATGAGATCTTAGTCGAAAAAAAAATTGCTGCAGCTTGAGAATCCCACCATCCGCCCTTTCCCCTCCCCCCCCCTACATAACTTTTCTAATGGTCCGTCCCTTAGTATTTTTTAGTAGTTTGAACCGTGTTAATTACAATTTTTCAGTGCATCCTGATTGGTTAAAAGTGAAGGCCTTTGTTTCTTCTCTCGGGAAACTCTATGCTAAAAATAACTCTACCGTTTACAGTTTGCGTGACAATATAATGTGGGAAGCTAGGAATACTCCTCTGTAATATACTCCTGGCCCCGGTTGTTCAAAGGGTGGATAACTCGCTATCCACCGGATAACTCCCTATCCAGCGGATACAATTTATCCACTGGATAAGTTTGGTTGCACAAAGCACGGATAGCGCTATCCAGCGGATAAAGTTATCCATGGTTAGGTAGGTTGTGTAACTTTTTATCCACCGAATAACTGAAATGTAGAAAACAAACATATGGCTGCTCGTAGACTTCTTAGAGGATTTCAATCCACCTAGGAGTAGAAGAGCAAGAGTTTCACGTCTGACACGCTCCTCCGACAAACACCGAGTGCATTCACTTTCCCCGCGATTTCCTCCCAAACTCTTGTCCTGTTTTTGTTATATAAGTTGTCGAGAACTTACCTTTAATCACTCCGAGATTTCTCTCAGCTGCCTCGTTTTCTGTTCCTATTAGTTGGCTCTGGCTCAATATTTTTCGCTATTGTTGTTGTGGCGCGAACGAGAACTGGACAAGGTCAGAGGGTCACATTTTACTATGGTAACTGGAAACCATTTAGCAGTTACACACTGGATAGCGACTTATCCATTGGATAGTTATCCGCGACGCTATCCAGGCTTTGTGCAACCACTTTTTATACGGTGGATAACTATCCAGTGGATAGCGGTTTTATCCGCTGGATAGCACTTATCCACCCTTTGAACAATCACTTAGTAGTGTTGACGTAACGATGACATCATCGGTCACGTGATATTAAATACATGCCATATCTCTCATTTCTAATGCCAGGCAGTTCAAACCTGGACAGACATGGTAGTGGGTCCCTATCAATCACATAGTGGTGATGACGTAACGATGACGTCATCGGCCACGTAATTTTTAGTATGTGCCAAAATAGCTCACTGACCATCCGCGAGTTGCCTTTAGAGGCCCTATGTTTGGTATAATGCGCATGCTCTGTGTGCTTGTGTTAACTCCGCTGTTCGGCTCAATCGCGGTTGCAAAATAGCAGTTATCTCATTATGCATAGCTTTTGCATGGCATTTAGAAATGGCCAACACTTACAAGGTGATGTATGGGACCAAACATAAAATGTTTTATAGCCTTACCTCTATGAAATCTTTCCCTTCCCGGTCTTCGTGTTTCAAACTCAGGGCTCATAGAAACAATTAGTTAAAAAATTTGTGAATCCAGTCACGTTTCCTTCGGTCCCAAAAAAATACGTCCTTTTAGCCATAAATCACCACAGGCTGCCATACATTCCTTGTAAATTACCGAGAAGTGCATCCCAAACTTCCATGTAGTACTCGCTAACCAACAACGAAGGCGAAATCCCGGTCTTCGAATCAGTTGCTTCCACGGATAATCAAGCCTTGATATCGCCATTTTTGAAGGCTGTTTATCGTAGTTTGGTTCGGTCAAAACTCGCTAACTTTAGGCTACAAGAAGCCGCCATTACGTTTTCAGGTCAAAACACACAGAAGACGAAGACATTTTGTCCACCAACGGCTAACTATTCAAAGTATTACCGCTGTTTAGACCAAATGCAGGCTATAATATAACAAGAGCCCATCTGGGCTTTCACTCGCGCCACATGAGATTGAAGATGAAATACACTTTCATTTGAAATCCTCTTAGTAATAACCGGCAAAGGGAAGAATTATTAGCTGAATTTAGCAGTCTTTAGGAGTGGCCGGTAGCGCGGTGACTTTCATTCTCTGCTCCCCTAGTATATATGTAATTTAATATTTGTGTTTTTCTCGTATGCTGACCTTTTAATTTAAACACTACTTATTCGTTTAACATATATTCATTGTTTTGAACCCGAGAATTATAAGTACTACTGTACTTCATGGTGCCTTTCTTTAGTAGTGGGTTGTCGGTCAGGTGATTGTAAACTCTCCGGCGTCATTTAGCACAGAAAATGTATTCTGATGAATAGGGATCGGGTTGTCATGTAAGAAAGATGGCTCTTGAACAAACTGATAAGCTTCAGTAGGTTGGGTAGTCTCGGAACACTGGAGACCTTGGTCTTTCATTGTCTTCTTTTTTGTATTCTTGATTTTTATATCCGCTTTCAACTCCCCATTTTCAACTTCTAGGTCAATAATACATGATGACAGCATCTTGATTTCGGTCTTGTATATATTATCTTGCTGCACTAATTTGTCTTCAAAATGACTGAGTTTCGTTTCTTGATTCGTGTTTTGATGTGACGAGAGTAAGAATTCATTACGCATATCAGTTAGGTCAGCCTCCATGTTACAAATCAAGGTCATTAAATCAGCGAGAGAGTTCTTATTGCGGGCTAACAATCCTCGTGAAGAATCTAAAGAATTCCGTCTCTTCCGGTTTGAATTTGACTCATGTGTATGTTGCTTTTGGAGTTTCAAGGATATGTTGATCCAAAACTACAGGCCTTGGGGTTTTTCATTGACTTGTGAATTTGCAGGCTCTGTAACTTGTTTTGTTTTGTTAGTATAACATAAAGTGTTGAACATGTTCTCAAGCATGTCGCGCGTGACCTCTGTTTCTTCACTCATTAAGTTCTCTACTTTCATCTGTAATCTTTGCCCATGCCTTGGCACATAACTATATCCTGTTGTTAAGTAGACGTGGATGGTTATAAGTAAAATCCTTCGACAGCTTGTACCGTTTCCGCTAGGTCAATATCCTCGCTGGAACGAAATAACTTGATCTCTATACTCTCTGACTGTGTCTCTGCCTCATTTAAGTGGTCGATCCAACTTACGGTAAATTTAAATCTCTGACAGTTTTTAAGAGACTCATAATATTGGTCTTGAAGTGCCTTCAAATGCAGCACAGCGAGCCGATGGCTTATAGATTCCAATATCTATTTCTTCTAATTTTAGCTTTCCGGATCGGCCTGGTCCCTTCACTGGCTTCAGGTAGTCGTACGTGTCGTATATAAAATCACTGGCCATCTGGGTAAAAAACGCGGTCCTTCGGCTCCGACAATAGCGCCAGTTGAAATATCCTGAGCCTGTTGGAAGGCTTTCGCACGAGTGAAGTTAAATAAAACATTAAACTGCTTACATTTGAGAGATGGGACTCCAAATGAGAGAGAAAGTTCCTCGCGGGCCCTCCACCATCTTGATTGACTGTATTAAATTATGTAAATAAATTGCGTGACCAGCACAGTGCAATCTGATTGGTGTGAATTTGACCTTTAACGCATGCGCAGAAATTTTGCTACACCGAATAAAAAAAAATTAAAAAAACGACTTGCATTTTAAGACTCGGTGCTGCCACAGGCAGCCCGAGTAATAAAACGAGGGATTGAGCTGCATTTGGATTCCTTGTGGTCGAGTGCCACGCCATCTTTGTTATTTTTGGTATAGTGCGCATGCTCTGTGCCCTTGTGTTAATTCCACTGTTCGGTTAATCGCGGTCGCAAAATGTCTTGATTTCTGGTATTGCGTTCAGCATACCGTGAACATCGCAATCTATTTCGGTCTGGGAATGCTCTTTTTCATTTGTCATTTTGAGCGATTAATTTCGATCAGCCAAATTTCATTAAATTTCTAAAAAAAAAATATCAGTTAATGGAGGTAGTAGTTCAACTTTATCACGCGGCTGATGGTAAATAATTTGTCCAAATAAACAGATCGAGTTCACTGAAATTGCGATCTGGCACTGAGCGATACTGACAATGTTCTGGACCCGGTTGTTCAAAGGGTGGTATATATATATATATATGTTCTCTTCTTTATCACGTTTAATTTGCGTCATCTATAGACTTGATTGTAGTTTGCGAAAAGCGACCAGGCCCTTATCAAGACCGAGCATTGGCCTAGTACATCGTACATTGTGTGTGACGACGTACAAGAACCATTACAATAGAATACACACCAAGACAGTGCTAGTGAGCAATGGCTTTTGATTGATCTTATACGTCACTCCACGAGACCTCGTACATCAAACTGCGCGGTCGCGAAACAAAATGCGCGGGACTTGAATCTCGATTTCAAAATCAGGAATTCTACCGATTTACCTTTTTCTTTCGTCCTTAATTTTATCTACACTTCGAAAATAAATAAAACTAAGATGGGGTTAGGAGATGCAAGTGACACTCCATAAAACTAATCCAACATGCTCTTTATGTGTCGTAAACAAACTCGACTTTTATTTGCAGTAAAGTTGTGTGAATTACAAGAACAATGTATTATACATAGGCAAGAGATGTGAGGTAAGTGAACGAATCTCCATGCCTCATGATAATTATTTGAAATCTATTTTTATTTCACAACATGTGTCGTAAGTAATTTTATCTTGTTCTGGTAGGCTACCCTTATCCCATTGTTTATATCCCCTGTGGCCTCATAGCATCGTTATAAACTATTCCTTAGCGAAAGAGCGCCCAATCAGGTGTATTTCTTAAAATAACCAGGCTGTGTCCTGTTAATCTAAAAATAGATTTCAAATAAGTATCATTGGAACAGACCCATGTATGGGGGATTCGTTCCCTTACCTCATTCTCTCTTGATGGCAACAAAGGTGAACTATAATATTCAGTTTTAGCATAGAGCGGATTTCAATTGAGTGTCGGAAGTGTTTTGGTTTTGCGTTTACTAAGCTCTCCTATTGGCTGAGAAAGTAAACCAACCAATCAGAATCCAAAGTAAAACCAAACGCAAATTTATTTTGGTTTTGCTTAGGTTTGTCATTGGCTCACAGGGAAGCCATTTATGAGTTACTTGTGATTACTCGCTCCTATGATTGGCCGGCTGTGGGTAATTTGCGTTTGGTTTTACTACACTCAACTGAAAACCGCTCTAACCCAGTCACCGTCTATTGGGGAAACTCGCCATCTGATTGGCTAGCCAGGCACGGTCTATATTAACAATAACCTATTTGTTCGTCCGCGAGCATTATCTGTTTCAAGAAGAGAACAGTTCCCGAGAGCGAAGCTTACACTCACAGGTGGTGCATTCGCTGATATTTGTCGTCTGGCGGAGAGAAAATATCAGATCACGTGACGCAGTCCACCAATCACGTGAGAGAGAAAATATTTGATGGGTTATAATGATCGATAGTCCGACCTACGCGCGATGCAGACAAAAATCACTTAGAAAACTGCCTTTTGTGCTACATATATAGTTTTTCTCAGTTTTCCCAATCAGTAAGTTGATTGGCTTGGTTATGCTAAAACAATTCGACTGGTTCGCTCTTGGGTTCTATCGACATTGTTCTTGACTCAGTCGCGCTCCTCATCAACTATCAGCCGTTATAGTTCATCACATTTTTTTGCGCGCGCTCATTGGCTAAAAGTGATCACGTGACGTGACAGTTGTCGTCCGCGGATGCATATTATTATTATCAGGTGATAGTGCCCGCTGAGAGTGGAAGACAATTTTGTGATGAGCAATAACGAAAAATAGAGTGTGTATGTCTCGGAACTATTATACAAATAGACTGTGTCCGTCGAGGAAATAGACACTCACTGTGTCCGTCGAGGAACTATCGGCTGCCCGCGGAAATTTGATGTTCTTAAAACAAATATAATCCTGAGAACGAAGTTCGAGCGCTTTAATATATACCAGTTTTATGAACATCAAATTTTCAAGGGAAACTATGAGTTGTCAGTATATTATTCATATGCAATTTGCTTACTCCACGGTAGAATTTCTTTTTTTTTTAATACTGAAAAATCATCAACCTTAAGGGATACTGAATTTCTGAAATCACTGAAACTGTGTTTCAAAACTACTCTCCTTTTGTGTGAAAACACTTTGTTCCATCAGAAGACTCCAAAATACTGATAACAAACCAAGAAGCTTCAATAAAATTTTAAAATGTTCCCGACGTTGCATTTTCGTCATATATAAAGTTTTGAGAATTTTCACTAGATGCAATTCAAATCTGTTAACAAAAATGAAAAAATGATATTCTTCAAGTTTTGATACCACAATTAGCACTTTCTGCATTCCTTGCCTGCCTAGTTGGACTGCCTAGTTCTTATCCGGACAATTACTTAACACTGTGTAAGACGCTAGTTCACTATATTTAATTTGTTCTTTGTTCTGAGCCTTGTTCGGGATAGTCTTTACTGCTATAGTTTCCCATAGGTTTATACGAGAACAATTCCTATAGACATTACTGGAACAAAGAAATATTGAGAAGCATGCAAACATATTGTACCTGTATGTGTCATACCTGTATGTGTCGTGATCTGCATCACCAACATCACTTATTATACAAAAGCATACTGGTAGAGACAAATGACCTATTTTTAAATTCTAAGTTATATTTGAGGCTTATCAAAGTGATTTCACAAAAAAAAAATCTAAATTAGAAAATAGCTTAATTCACAAGGGCAAAGAAATTCAGCAAATGTTGGTGATGACATCACATCATTAGCATATTGGAAATACAAATGTCGGAGATTGGCCATTGTAATGCTATTATAATTATGCAGCAAGTGAAGCGTGGAGCGTTATGAGTGAAGTTTAATTAGTTCATAAGCACAGTGTAAGGTAACACCCAGACAACTATTCACAATACAGGGTGTGGCGTTAGTTATCCAATCAGATGTGGATACTTGATTCGTATGTACTTGACATGTAACTCAGAGACACGAGAAAAAACAACCGGATTAAGGTTACCGGATACCTTCAAGGCATGTTTTTGTGTAAAAAAATATTATTGATTATTTGGAAAGTTTATGGGTTGTTCTACAATTTAGAAAAAACATTATTTCAAAAGATATAAAAGCTTGCGAGATATTTAGAAAAAACGTATTTAGAAGGAAACTAAATAAATCACCGAGGCGTTGTAATCGCTTTACGTGCCACGTGCACCCGTGGACGTTTAGCGGGAGCTGTTATCCGAGTACCGTAATTTGAATGCTGTCGTTGTAGCTTCCTTCTTCGAAATAACAAACGTGCATTTAGAGTCATTTATCAATCGTTTGTATGGGGAAATCCAAAAGAGAAAAGCAGAGTCCTTGAGTAAACCATAAAGCGAACCCTGGACCAAAAAAGAAAGGAAACCGGCGATAAGGAGGAATTCGGTAAAACGAGCCGGTTGAGCTCGCGGACAGCGACAAAGGCTCGTAGTTCGAAGAACGTGCGAAAGGCAGCGAATAACAACCTTCAACTTCCGGGTCAACTCCAAATATAAGCAGCGCCAGCAGGCTTAAACTGTCGTTTGGCTTACCAGGAACCAGCAAGTCATTTGAAGAGACTGAGGACGCGAGCATCGAGTCACTGATCGGAGTCTATAATTTCCCGCGAATTTCACTACTGCTTTGAAGCTCCGGGGGTCATTGCGTAGTCATTGGCTAGTTGGTTCGAAGTGTTGACATTTGCCTTGATGAGGTGTGAAATGTTCACAAAACTTTACACGCCAAATCTCCGACTAAGTTTTCTTCATATCCCCTCTCTTTGAATGAATTAATAGGGTATGCAGACTTGCCAGATTTTGATAAAACGCGGCCAAAAGACAGATAAGTTACTGACAAAGAAAAGGGTGTGAGTGTTTAGCAATATTCGAAGTATTTTTCCTCGTAGAGTATCCCGCGTGATGTGACTCGGACATTATTGAAGACTAAAACTTTAGGAATGAATTGCATTTGAATGAAGTAAAATATTAACAAATGCTCACACCCTTTTTAGGCTGTCATATGCTGATTAACATTATGCAGTTGAATTGTTCTTATGCGTTAACCCGAAGGCTGCAAATTCACTTTTATAAACCTTGTCAGTTTTGCGTTTGTTGGCTTAGCATTGCTTTACAATAAAATATATTTTTAAACAAACCCATTCAGCGTATTCTACACTTCATAAGCTTTACAGAGGTATATAGGTTTCTATAGTTTTCTTTAAAACAACGCGCGTACAAAATTATAAACGAGAGAGATCCGCGAAGGTATCCAGTAACCTTAAGAGAGAGACGGAGTGAGTGAAACATTGCGACAAGAGACAAACCGTGATTGTGATTAAACTTCAAGATCATAAACCTGTGAGTTATTGTTGATGAACGTGCAACAAGCAATTCACGACACAGTGGCGACCACGAAGGGACTGAAATCAACGTGATTTAAGCTCGAAAGAGCGAAGAACCCAAACGAGACAAAATGGATAAGTTAATAGCTGATTTGAACAACAAGCTCAAAACGCTTAACTTTAGACAGAAGAAAACAGACGATGTGCTCTCAAAGCAAGACAAGTTGGGCTTAGAGAGACATCAGACATCACTTCAATCAATACTGGAGACAATTACCGAGTTAAAGGAAACAATCGAAGAGAAGAAGTTTGGTAAGGGTGAAAACGAAGACGCCATCGCGGAATGGAGCCGAGAAATCGACAAATACTTAGAATCAGGAGACGACGCGATCAAGAAAGTGGCGCTTACACTAAAGGAACTGGGTGACAGAGAAAGGGAGGAAGATGCGGTTGAAAGACACAAACAAAATCTCAAATTCGGAAAGGAGTTGCTCGAACAGAAGGCTGTCTTCGAACACGAAGCGGGGATCGCAGCCAAGGCTAGTACAGGTACTCATAAATGTGCCGCGAAGTTACCGAAACTTTCGATTATAATTACTCGGTTTAGTGGAAGGCTGCAAGATTGGCTGTCGTTCTGGGGGAAGTTTAAGTCAGAGATTGACGCGAGCAAACTGCCCAGTCTCACAAAGTTTGGGTACTTGAAGGAGTTGCTTGAAGACCACGTACGATCGGATATCGACGGGCTCCCGTTCACTGAGAATGGATACGAAAATGCAAAGGCTATCTTGGAAGCAGAATACGGTAACACAAGTGAGATAATAAACACGTATACGCGAAATATTATGGAACTCCCTTTTATTAATGGCTCAAGTGCATGGAAGGTAAAGGATTTCTATAAACAACTGCGATTCAATGTGCTAAGACTGGATACGCTGGGTAAATTGGGCGACGTGAAAGGGCATGTGAGATCGACGCTGGACAAGTTGAAAGGGATCAAAGCGGACTTGGTGCGTGGACATGACAATTGGAGAGATTGGGACTTTAAGGATCTGTTGAGGGAGCTTAAACGTTGGATTGACATACATCCTGTTGAGGAAACCACTCCGGATATATATAAACCGAGGCCTTCACCACATCGGCACAGTGGAACACAAAAGCAAACACCGCGTACCGCGTTATACAATGCCAAGAGTAAACAGGAGCCGCGATCCGGAAATGCTGCCGGCTGTGTTTACTGCGAGGACGACTCTCACAAATCGAAAGACTGTGTTAAAGTGACTGATGTCAAGGAACGAAAGAAGATACTGGCGACGAAGAAGCTATGTTTCAATTGTGCAGCTGGAAAACACAGGGCCAATGAGTGCGCCAGCAAAGGCAGTTGTCTTGTTTGCAAACGTCGACACCACACTTCAATATGTGACAGCTTGAACGGAATTGATCACATGCTTATCGCAACAGGAGACAAGCAAAGTTCTGTAACTTATCCTGTTGTTATTGTGAATATCGAAGGAGTAAAATGTAGAGCATTGTTAGACACTGGAGCCGGAAGTTCATATGATTCAGCTGCACTTTTGGATCAACTGAAAGGTCGTTCGACAATGAAGCAAATGAGGAAAATTGACATGATGCTAGGATCTACCACACGTGAAGTTGAGTTGTCAAGGATAGAAATTACTTCGTTGGATAGCAAATTCTCTATGGCTGTCCAAGTAACAAAGGTCAACAAGAGTGAACTGTTGTTTTTGGACAATCCACACTACAAAGATTTAATTCAATCTTACGCACATTTAACTGGCGTACACATGGATGAGCCTGGAAATAAAGACAAACTTCCGGTTGACTTGATCTTGGGTGCAAGCGAATATGCGAAACTCAAGATAAACACTGCACCTAAAATTGGCGAGACGGGAGAACCGATAGCAGAGTTGACGCGATTTGGATGGACAATTATTTCGCCGGGGAAGGATTCTGTTGATCTCAGTAACAAACATGCTGCTATGTCAAACTTCGCATGTAGATTATGAAGAGTTGTGCCGTCTGGACGTACTGGGCTTGGCAGATAACCCGCCAAACGACCAAGGAGATGTGTACACTGAGTTTAAAGAACAGCTCACACGTGACGAGCAGGGATATTACGAAACCGGGTTGCCATGGCGAGGTGATCATCGACCGCTGCCCAACAACAAAGAGGGAAGTCTGCGCCGCCTGAACAGTTTGGTGCGCAAAATCGAACGGCAAAACCTGACCGCCAAATACAGAGAGATAATAGAAGAGCAGAGGGCGACAGGAATCGTAGAGAGCGCTGAAACACCAGCTATGGGGAGAGAGTTTTACATTCCGCATAAACCGGTTGTGCGAGCCGAAGCAGAGTCAACGAAGTTAAGGATTGTTTACGACGCTTCAGCGAGAGCGTATGACGGAGCCCCGTCACTCAATGAGTGTCTACACGCAGGACCACCATTGCAAAACAAGTTGTGGGACGTTCTCGTTCGTGGCCGATTTAATCCGGTAGCTGTGATAGGAGACTTACAGAAAGCGTTTCTACAGGTACGAGTGAGGGAGAGTGACCGCGACGCAATGCGATTTCATTGGCGTCAGAGCGAACAGTCGCCGGTAGAGACTTTAAGATTTACCAAGGCCCTTTTCGGGCTCGCGCCATCGCCATTTCTGCTCGGGGGAGTTATTGAGACCCATCTCAGCAGTTGGGAGGAGAGAGAGCCTGAAGTAGTGGCTAGAATCAAGCGAGAGTTGTACATGGACGACTTGATTACCGGAGCCACCTCTGTGAGTTAAGCGCATCAGCTTAAACAAAAGGCGACGGCCATCTTTCAAGACGCTGCGTTCAAGCTGCACAAGTGGTATTCGAACGTGCGAGGGTTGGAGTCGGTCGAGCCAACAATAGAAGCCGAGCCTACTTACGCGAAGCAACAGCTGTGAACTGCATCAGGGGGCGATTGCAGTCTTTTAGGACTTGGATGGAACAGAGGACGGGATACACTGAGTGTGTCCGTAACAGAAGAGAAGGCGAGCCTTACAAAGAGAGGTGTCTTAGCAAAGTTGGCTAAGATATATGACCCTTTGGGTCTCGTCTCACCAATAACTGTCAGTGGAAAGATAATTTACCGTGCTGTGTGTAACGAGAAGATCGCGTGGGATGCAATGATACCGCCGAACATTAATGCTAAGATGTGGATCAAATGGGAACGAGCGAGGGCTGCCGCATAGCACTGAAGTACCGAGATCGCTCGTTTTACACCAGGAAGATATCCAAAGGATCGAGCTACATTCATTTGGAGACGCATGCGTAAATGGTGTTGCAGCCTGTGTCTATGCAGTTATCGAACAAATGTCTGGAACGAGTCAAGGAATGATCGCAGCCAGGTCTAGGTTGTCCAAGCAAGGACTGACGATTCCACGACTAGAGCTTGTGGCCGGACACATGGCTGTTAATCTATTAAGCAATGTGAGGAATGCTCTAGATGGGCTTCCAGTGGTCAGTGCACACTGTTGGCTGGACAGTTCAGTAGCTTTGTACTGGATCAGGGGACAAGGAGAGTACAAACAGTTTGTTTCCAACCGCGTGCAGAAGATCAATAGTCACCAGGGGGTGACATGGCGCCATGTTCCCACAACGGACAACCCAGCTGATCTCGGAAGTCGCGGGGGATCTGTGCAAGGAGCTGACTTATGGTGGCATGGTCCAGAGTGGCTTGCGGACCCTGAGTGCTGGCCAGCGGATATACTGAACGAGCCGTCAGATGAGAGCAAGGCAGAATCCAAACTCGTGAGGCAAGTGCTGGCAGTCGCAGTGAACGAGGAGAACGAGATCGAGGCTGTGCTGCGGAAGTTCCCGCTACAGAAAGCCGTGCGTGTGTGCGCGTGGATGCGGAGGTTCGCCAACAACAGTCTTCGCAGCCGAGGTATGCAGCGGATTACAGGACCGCTGACCACAGACGAAACAAACCGACAGAGACTGTTTTGGGTAAAACAGGCCCAGGAGAGCTACGACACAGAGAGAGATCGCGTGGCGCTGAACCTACAGTCCAACAAGGATGGGTTACTAGAGTGTCGGGGCAGAGTGCAGGGAGATTACCCGATATATCTGCCGGACTCTAGCATACTGGCTTTACGCGTGGTAGAGGAAGCGCATCTACAAACTATACACGGGGGAGTGGGTCTTACGATATCGAAAGTGCGTGATCGTTATTGGATTCCACGTCTGAGGCGAATGGTCAAAAAAGTGCGGGGAAATTGTCACGGATGCAAGCGTTTTCAGGCGTTAGCATACACAGCACCTCCACCAGGGAACCTGCCGATTATGCGCACTCAGGGTACTAACCCATACCAAGTGATCGGAATGGACTACGCTGGACCGATACGATACAGAATATCCAAAGAACGAGAGGGAAAGGCATACGTCCTGCTATACACTTACAGCCTGACAAGAGGAATCTATCTTGATCTCCTGCCGAACCTGGAAAAAGATGTGCCTGACAGGCCTTCATCGCGCGCCGTGGGAGACCAAATAGAATCTATTCCAACAACGGCCGAACCTTTGTCGGGGCTGCAAAGTGGATACGCGACGTCGCAAAGGATGAGCCCTTACAAGTTTACCTGTCTATCAATCAGATCAGATGGCAATTTAACCTGAGCCGCGCCCCGTGGTGGGGTGGGCAGTTCGAAAGAATGGTTGGTCTTGTAAAGTCCACGCTGAACAAGACAATCGGGAACGGTGTACTACGCTGGAGAGAGCTGCAAGAAGTGCTGTTAGATGTGGAGATAACGCTTAACAATAGGCCGTTGAGCTACGCCGAGGACGTACAACTGCCGCATCTGACACCAAACTCCTTGCTGTTTGCGAATAGCAATGTGCTGCCAGAACAACAACCACATCACATTGAGAATGCTGACCTGCGCAAGCGAGCCAAACACCTGCTAAAGTGCAAAGACGCCAATGTGGAGCCGTTGGACTCGGGAATACCTACGCAGTCTACGCGAGAGACACCGCGCACGCGGCGGAGCTCAGGGAGACTCGCCAGCTGTCGGCGACGTTGTGATAATACAATCTGATGAGAAGAATCGCGGGAAATGGACGATGGGTATCGTGGAGGAACTAATCGAGGGCAAATATGGGGTAGTACGCGGAGCGAAACTGCGCGCCGGGAAGTCCCACATGGAACGTGCAGTCCAACACTTATATCCGCTGGAACTCTCCTGCGACAGACAGGCACCTGTAGCACCAAATCAGCTGAATGCACAAGCGGTACCATTCAGACCAAGACGAGACGTTGCTGCAGCAGCGCGCCTACGGGTTCAGGACATTGCTGAGAATGAGCAATAGGCTATAGGAACTATGAACTGATATGAACATTTCAGACATTTCGTTTTGTTAAACTTTCAACGCAATCGGTTATGGCTAAACTCCTTACTGGACATATCTCTCTCTAGGAGATATATAGGGGGAGTGTGTCGGGGATTTGCCATTGTAATGCTATTATAATTATGCAGCAAGTGAAGCGTGGAGCGTTATGAGTAAAGTTTAATTAGTTCATAAGCACAGTGTAAGGTAACACCCAGACAACTATTCACAATACAGGGTGTGGCGTTAGTTATCCAATCAGATGTGGATACTTGATTCGTATGTACTTGACATGTAACTCAGAGACACGAGAAAAAACAACCGGATTAAGAGAGAGACGGAGTGAGTGAAACATTGCGACAAGAGACAAACCGTGATTGTGATTAAACTTCAAGATCATAAACCTGTGAGTTATTGTTGATGAACGTGCAACAAGCAATTCACGACACAAACCTTTTTATCTCGTAGACGCAACACCCAAATCAAGAAATATTCTACCGTTGGACTATATACACTTCATGCACAATCGATATCGAAGATAACTGGCTAGGGCTTATGCGCACTTTAAGACACTTTAAGACACTTTAAGACACTTTAAGACACTTTAAGATACTTTAAGACACTTTAAGACACCTTTGAAACCTTTGAAGTCTCAATAAATGTTGTCGTATTTGAATAATCGGTGAAAGATAAAAAACAAAAGAAAAAAGTTGCCTAGGCAGACCGACGATTCAACTTTGCTCAGATTTCTCATTTCAGATTTCATCCCGATAACGTTTATTAAAACAGGCCGCTATATTAATATTTAGCCATTCTATTTGGGTGTTTGTACTGATTGGGATAATGGGATCCCTGTGCTTGGTACTGCCTGTGACGTTAACGCTAATTCTTCGAAAAATGAGCCAAGACGTCACAAACCCGTACAAACCACAGGAACCATTAACACAATATAATCAGAAAAGGATACTCAGCCAGAACGCCTAGGACTAGGCTAGATATTTATTATATCCTTTTGCCAAGAACGCAGCAAATATGAGACTGTATTTCAATCAGGGAGGTGGAACACTTTTACCTCCCATTTCGCCACAACGTGCCGCTGTGATCATGATGAGTTTCGAGAAGGTTTTGCCGTTGTCTTTACGGTGACGTATCTTGTATTTAATGGTTCCTTTATCCTCTCGCAAGACAACACTGTTGTGTCTCTGCCGTGTCTTTGTCTGGTAGTAGTTCGCTGCCGCGGAGCTTGGTCATACGCACGCGATAGTCGACGCGAAGACCGCGCGAGACCTCTTCATTCTCCCCTTGTTGGATTTTATAGACATAGGATAGTAACTCGTCCCCTAGATGGCGCCCTCGCTTCGCTCGGTTGCTCGTGCCTATACTAAAACGGGACCCTGGCTACGCCCCTGACTGGCGAGTTTATTCGGATATCGCTTGTCTTGTATATAGACCTTTTCGGATTACTGACTCACCTTCAAATCGCCAAACTCTCAAACGGTAGTCCTTTACCATTTTGGCCCTCGGAAAACCCATCAAATGGGGATAATTGTGGGCGAGACATGTAACGGATCGTCGAAGATATCTCGCCATTAATGTTAGACCCATTTTTAAACATAGTTTACCATCACTTTCTATGGTCATGCCACATGCATATCTCAGAGACGCCTCCATTCTCGATAATTCAGCCTTATATAGCAAGAACGTTCTACCTTATGACGGTTTTTGTACTTGCTTAGCAACCCTTCCACGTCTAGATCCCCTGTCGGCTCCATATTTCCAAAGTTTGCCAAAATTCGACCCGAAAGCCCGTTCGGTGTCATGATTTTCTCCTCTGTTGTAAGTTCCATTATCACTCTTGTAATCCATGCTTAACTTTCAATATTAACAATATTCACATATATTTCGAAGTCCCGTTGGGGATGGCAAATTATGTAGCAGACTCCACACAATAACACAGTACCAGTCCGGTTCTATACGTTCAGTGAATCATTGGACACACTTTAAGATCGCTAGGAAAACTACAAAACCTAACTCTGGAGCTACGTGAAGGACTCTATCGTTACCACAAGGCCAAAGGGACGCTAAAAGACCATAATGCATTTCTGCCGGCTACATCCTTAACACATCAACCAAATATAAACTAAGTAAGAGTATAAAATACAAAACGATAAGAATAATGATAACTATATACTACATTTACATGAAGGGATGTTGACCCTAGTCATTAGGGCGTAATGGGCTAACTTCGTTGATTAATAGTGTACTGCAATTCCTTGAGACTGTTATATTGTTGGTCTAACATCATAAGGGTTAACCTCTCTCCATGTAATTAGGCCCTAGGTATTGATAAGTGCATTCTCTTGAAGGGAACGTCGGATGAAAAACAATGTTTGCTCCCAAATGTTCCTTATGGATACCTAAATCTATTGCTGTGTTTATTTTCTGTAAAATGTACACTAGCTGTTAATATTTATGGAACGATTTCCCTTTCCACATAAGTCATTTGAATTTCCTGCGCGTCGCCATGTTGGAACTTATGACGTCACAGTGTTGCCCTATTGTTGCACAACAAAAGAGCTATTGTTTTCTGACAATAGGGGCAACAGCGTGACGTCATACGATCCAAGATGGCGGCGCAGGAAATTCAAACGACTTATGTGGACAGGAAAATCAGTCCATAACTGACACCTAGTGTAGAATTTACAGGAAATAAACACAGCAATGTATTTATGCATCCATAAGGAACATTAGAGAGCAAACATTGTTTTCCAGCCGAGGTCCCCTTTAACAAATGATTCGATGTTTAAGTGGCTCGATCGAAACTCCGAAGCGAATTTGCGAATTTAAACAAAATGTCACAACTGTACGATTTTGGGCTTGATTCTGCTCAAATTTTCACAAACAGTACACAACTTATTGATACAACTGATAAAGTCAAAATATTGGCCTGACCCACACTAATGATGTAAATGTGACGTAAGTCAACACCAGTTTTTCACCTTTTGTGCCATTACTCGAAATGTAGGCGAACTATTTTTCTCAAACCAAGGTTATAACACACATACATAGTGCAAATTTTATCAAAATCCATTGGGCGTAAGTTAGCGGAAAATTTGGGTTATGAATTTCTGACCTTACCAACACGGTGAAAGTTGAAAGGCCCGTAGCAATCTGTTAATAGATCAGTGTGATTGGAATGCAAAGTGATGAAAAGTATTTCCCAAAGTTTATTTCTTTAAATTCGCAAAGTGGCATCGGAGGTTCGATCGAGACACTTTAATCGACAGCGCATGCACATTTAAAACAAATCCACAATCTGTGCTTCCATACGCTCGTAAAACGTAAAGCCCGGTCTGTCTGCCGAACTCCCGCGCCAAGACGTCACATTGTTCATCTCGCATACATTCGTTACCCCGTTGTAGTTGATTGACAGGCAGGCAGGGTGCAGCTCGCAATACCAAGCACACACAGTCACGTGACTCACTGCAGTCTCTGTGTCAATCACGTGAGTGGGTTTCATGGGCAGGTGACCTTTAGGGGTTACGTAAATGAAGCTGTTCTTCGGCAGTTTAAGGCTTATTCCTGGATACACGCACATGAAAAACACACATTAGATAGAATTACAGAACAGCTAAAGTAAAACAAAGAGCATCGTTATATGGCTAGGTAATTTTGTGATCCATTATTGACAAGCTTAAGGTCCATAATGTCCAGTTGAAACTCTAAAGTTGTAGTCAGTTTTGCTGCGTCTGCACCGTAAGTTATGGATTCTCCTTAAGCTTGTTTCGCCTTTTTCCCATTGTCATGTGAACAAGTATTAAAAACATTCTGCGCCATGAATCATGGAAACGGCCAGAGTATCTTTAAACTTCGATATTTTGTTGAAGAATAGTACGTGCTTCTATATTAAGTATATTTTAGTGCTGGCTGCATATCTTCGTCATATATAGTTTTAACGTTTTACTAAAACTCTCTATGGGGTACTACATGTTCAAGATTAGGACTTAATTGTTCATATTTTAGAAAATATGACTATCCACAGCTGCTCACCGGTTCTATAGATAGAGTTGGCGATGATGTAGCTGCAGTTTTCTTGTTTAGGACCTGTACACATCGGGTTGCAGTCACTTGGCTTCGCCGCCTTACCGTATGATCCATAACTCACACCACAAGTGCAACGGCGGTTATTATGTACAGCGGCATACGGATATCCCTCCGATGCGCATGTAGCGATGCATGTAGATGGTGACGTCACTGTTCCGTTGAGTTCTGATTGGTAGCCCCATAGATCACGTGGCGTGCTTTCGTTATAACAACCCAGGTAGCTCTCTCGTCGTGGAACTATTCACAATGAAACAACTGACAATCAAGTTCATGTCACGCTCTAGTGTGACAATAACGTGATGATAACTAGTCCTACTATCGTGTATCACGCAGTAAATACGTAAACAAAACTATTTCATTCCTTCCGTTTTCAGTTTTAATGGAGATTAATTTGTTTTAAACTGCTAGGAACCGGTTTTCAATAGCCCGCTTTCAATATGCTTCATTTGTCACGCACATAAGCGCACGCCCGTACTGATTGGAGCAGAAACACCATTATCAACTTGCAGCCCAAGAAAGTGACACCGTTAGACAGACGCGACACAGAGAGGAACACAAGGACTGTGTCATGAGGTATTTGTTTCTGAAAATGTATGTCATGTCTCTGGAGCTACCGCCTTTGTCGGCGTAGCATCCTACTTCAAGGGTTCATTTTTAGAGATATTTAGGGTATTCCGGAAAAAAGCACACTAAATAATTCCCAACGGACGTATTAAAAGCCGCGACTACTTTCTACGTTTCAAAGGATGCTTATCTGCAGGATTTCGAGGTAGTCTGAATTTTGAATAGCGAAATAATCGGAACAGGTCCTCACCAAAAAGAACCACGTCCCAATACATACCTCTTATGAAACGAGCTCTAGGTCCGTATCGTAAGTTATATATGGATCCTGTCCGTACCGTAAGTTATGGAACCGGTCCGTTCCGTAAGGTATGGACCCGGTCCATACCATAAGTTATGGACCCGGTCCGTTCCGTAAGATATGGACCCGGTCCAAACCGCAGGTCATAAAAATGGGGAAAATGCGAGGAACCATAACTAATAGTAGGGACCGAGGAAATGAGTTCATTAAGATATTTATTACAGGACTGGAAAGGATATAAAACAAGCTTTGCTTTGGTTCTGCAGGAAGTTATGGACCGCACATTGACCGATCATAGCTCAGGAAGTTGCCTAGCAACCAGGAGCCTACAATGGATCTGGAATTTGAAATGGTGTTTAATTCAATCGTATTGAGATGTTTATCAGTGAAAAGCCGATTAGCTCTTTTACTGTCCTGTATATAAGTTACTATAATTAAGTGTACTATTCTCCTTAAGTTTTTCTCTAGTGTCCTACACAAAACCCAATGTCTGAAAGTCTCTTTATCTGTTTTCTCCAACTCCTCACACCTTCTATCAGGACTTGTCAGGAATTGTTTTTTGTTAGTTTGAGTTGGAGCATGAATATGTAAACGAAAACTGTTGAATCTTTTTAGGAATAATCACCAAAGGAAACTTTTCCACATATTTAAGCAACCTGGCTTTCACCAAAATAAAATTAACCAACAGTAGGATCTGCTTTTGGGGGAAGGGGGAGGGGAATAATAGACAGCCAGCGCAGATTTTCTCATTCACAAGACAAGAATTACCAGGAAGAATTTTGGTCGCTCCTCATTTTGATTAATTCTGAAAGGGAGAATGTTGATCGGAAGTGCATGCGTTGGCTGCGTTGGAACGCTTGGAAACTCTATACCACATGAACAAATCCTGTCTCGCTGTTCAACTGGTGGTTTACAGTAGTGTGAAATAAAGATTTGGCGATTTGCAATAATTACAACGTGTGATGTTCGTAAAAAAAAAAAAAAAAAGACTTTCACATTTTTAATAATTAAGGCTTATTTATTATTTATGTAAGAAGTAATTCCTAAGTGGATATCTTACCGACACGGTACACAGAGTTTTTCCAGCCTGCACCACACTTTAGACTGGAGGACCCTGCGCACGAGGAACTGCACTGACTCTCGGTCAATTGGCCATATCTGCCGTAAGTGTTACCACAGCGACACTCCCGCGAATTTTGAAGGCCAGCGTAAAAATATCCTCGAGACAGACACCTGGAGAGAAAACATATGAAACCCTTAAAAAAACTCTCATTTAATTAGTGGTGACTATGCCAGCCGTACTACGTGGTGGTACGTACTACGTCATCATTTCGTGGAAAAACATGAGCGTCCGGCCATATCTGCCGTAAGTGTTATCACAGAAGCACTCACTCGACTCTGTTGAAGGCCAGCGTAAAAATATCCTGCATGGAGAGAAAGAAATTTAAATTCTTTGAACTGCAGGATTACGAAACTCTTATTAGTAACGGCGATGCCAGCCGTACTACGTGTCGAAGTGTAATCATTCCGGAGAAAAAACACGAGCGTCCTGGAACTAGACAGTCTACGAGTTTGTCAGAAAATGAGCAAAGAAAGCCCGAATTATCTATATATTATCTAGCGAGAGATATCACGGGTTTGCACGTACTACACAAGACAAGAGTTACAGTTTAAGCATACTTATCAATGCAGTTAGTCGGTTTGTTGTCTGAAAATAGACCGACTACCAAACTAAGGTCACGTTTCTGGTTATCCTGATAACATCCCAGATATAGGGTTGGTAGTTGACCTTGAACAGAGAAAGATAGTCAGTTCGTTGCTATGGAACAGCCATCCAGCAATCTTCACAGAATCACCGTATAACAACTGTACAAACTGGAATTTGAAATACAATTGATGCTATCAAAACAATGGATTTTGGACTGTCACATGATTGCACATTTGCCTGTTTTCTGAAGTTATAGTCAATGAATTAGCGAATAAAACTAGAGTCTGTGTGATCTGTGTGTTCCTGACTTCCTCATAAAAGCGATAAACAGTGCAAAAGGCGCGCTGTGATTGGTCGGTAGCCATAGTGGAGTAGAGATGCACAGGTGACGTCACGTATTGAACAAAATCATCTTGTATCCTCCTTTTTCTCGCTATTTAAATTGTATAAAATAAACTTTATCAAGGGTCCATTTTACCATGGGTCCGCCCTTTAATAGAATGATGTACAGATGACGTCACAACGTGACGAGAACAACAGTCACAGCACTCAACTGCGTCTCGTGGCGTACTTCTTTGTTCTCTTCACTTTTTGACGTCATCTGTGCATCACCCGGCGGCAGGAAATAACAGGATAGAGACAAGGCAAAATGACATCTAGTTGTTCAATAAGCTTACAATTCTGGTTTCTAAAGGTAAAGGTATTCATTTATATAGCGCACATTCTATATGAATATATTCAAATACGCTTCACAAGGTTATTTTTGTGATACGGACTACTATGAATTCCCTTCCCAAAAAAACTGAGAATAGTCATCTGAGGCGTCATGTGATGACAGAAGGTTGAAATCGTCAAGTTAAAATAAACCACTATGTCATCTATTTGAAATTCCTACAGTAATCTGCAACTATAATAACTAGTGCCTTTCATGAATCACTGTTCTTTACTAATGAGAAATGCGGACAAAATAAACAAATCACTCACTTGATCCTTGAACAAGGAAAGCCGCCCAGCAGAGCTGTTGAAATATAATTGAATGTTCTCAGATGTATATGTTGGACTTGGCCTCCTTCACAGAACAGCCCCTTCATATCTTTCGTTTCCCTCCCTCCACAAAAACCAACACGCTAAATTCCAATTCGATCTGTGATTTAGCCGAGTCCTGGCTCTGATCAGCCCCTATGGCCGTTTCAGGTTCCGTTAGAAATACAGGAAGCCCGTCACCAGAGATGAACAAAATGGCCAGAGGGCAGCCTGTGGAGGACGCTATTTTGGAGGACGTAGGGCCGGGTTGTTACACAATTAGAACTGTTGTAACAAAAGTGGTGTTAACACCTAATACCCTCACCAGGGGCGTAGGGAGGTCCTGAAAATTGGGGGGGGGGGGCAAAATGAGAAATTCTGGGACATTTTTATTGATGACTTCTGTCAATCTCTATTCTGGAACTGGTCAGATGGGGTTGGGTTGGGGGGGGGGGGGGGGGCACAACTTTGCAAAAGATAGAGGGGTTTTAAGTTTGTTTTATAATTACTACCCAGATTATTATAGTACAGTAAGATATGTATGAATAAATCAGATTATAGTATAGTTTAAGTAAAATCTGGTGAATTATAGCCTCCTCCGTAGGCAACTCTTAATATTTTTTAGATACGGCGACCGGCGAGCAGCGAAGCCGCGAGGGGACCTTATTTTCCCTTATAGGAGTTGCCTGCGGTGGAGGCTAGGTGAATTAGACATGAACGAGATTTATAAATTATAGGTCAATTTGTAACTCCAATTTAAATATTCATAAGACAATTACTACCCCTATGAATTTTGATTTATTTGTTTACTTAACATTTTTGCCAGAGAGATTAACAAAATTATTTAGGTCACTCTGTGTATTAGCAAGTTTTTGTCGATATCCAAATAAAATACAACAAGTTTTTGAAAGATTAATAGTTAATCTATTGCTGGTGAGCCAGTCTGCTAATTAAAATCTTTAAGTTCCGAATTAATTATTTAAATTATTGTTTTAAGGTCTTTATGAGAATACAGAATATTCATATCATCTACATATAAAACTAGGTGAGCTAGTGTATTAAATATTTTTGCATCGTTCATAAAAAGGAGAAATAGAATAGCACCTAAAATGGACCCATGTGGAACACCACATAGTATATCAGAACATTCAGAATTTGCGTCATCAATAGAGACTTGCTAAATAACTTTTGAACCTGGATAATTATTTGTCTACAATTATATCTTAATAAGTTATTCTTTCCAAACGTATTTTACGATTTACTGTGTCGAATGCTTTCGATAAATCTAAAAAAATCCAATTGATAATTTGCCATTGTCTATGGCATCTCTTATTTTTTCGACGAAATCTATAATAGCTAATTGTGTTCCTCTCTTTTTACGAAAACTAAACTGATACTGATAAAGTAAATGTTATCTTCAAAAATATTGGGTTAATTTTTCACAGATTATCGTATTTTACGGTAGCAGTGAAATTGGTCGATAATTATTCACATTTGAATGATCACTAGCCTAAACACGGGGATCACTTTAGCGATTTTCATAAGATCAGGGGATGTACCACAATCAAGAGATGTATTCATAACAATACAAAGGGTCTGAAAATGATTTCAGCAGACTGTTTTATATATAGACCCTTTGCACGTGACGTCATAGCCGCCATGTTGGTGTACAGTTAACAATAGATTCTTCGTTAGCTTCTTTCGTTCTGTACACCAACATGGCCGCCATGCCTTTGTCATTTGAATCTCTTGGGATTGAGTGCAAACCATCTATTAATAGATATATTCTCAGGAACATTAAGGCCTGGGTCTCAATCTTTTCCAAAATGGCCGCCACAAATCAAGAGGGGGTGGTCTATTTCTCTTCGTGCTTGTAAGTTGTTTGTTTTCCTGACACTTTGACAGATTCGATAAAGGCACGAGACTAATAATTTCTAGTGACAGTATCCATGGAAACATGTAATGTGACCTTGGAACTTTAATTTAAGGAATTTTGAAAAAAGCCTCTGGGAGGAAGGTAGAGACAGTGTTTTAATTTGGCAGGTATTTTACTGTAATCGAATCAGGGTTAGTGCATACTTTCTTGGTCCAACTAGAACGGTTGGCAATTTTAAAGAAGGCAAATTAAGGTAAATGTGAAATTTGATACCCTCAAGTTTCAACGACTATTTAACATACTTTTCCACGATGTCTAGTTGGACTGAAAAACTACATGGTAAACTGCATTAGTTCCACCGGTTATAATTCTTAACTTTGTGCCTTATATTATATTTTCTTGAAATTGAGATCATAAAGGCCAGAGGTCCGTCGTTATGGCAACAATCTTTGCCAGAACGTTAAAATGTGGACTCTACATGAGATATAGTGACCTCAATGTTATCGGGTACAAAAAGTAGTAGACCACCCCTTTACTTCTAAGGGGTGTAGTCATTTTTGACCAAGGCCTTAATTTAATAATATACCTGAATCATCACTTCCTGTTGATATTAAAGAATCTAGTCATACAGACAATCAAGTACATTAAATGGTGCATGAAATATTGCTAAGTCGGCAAACGGTTGAGCTTTTTGCCTTCGTTCCACCCGTTCGCGTCGCAGCAATACTCGAATTTTTTCAGCCACAAGATGAAATCACCATCTAAAAACCTCTGCGGCAACGCAACATTTGAACTTGTCGATATCTTGCCTCCTCGCTCACTTTTATCAGGACCTGGGCATAGCACCAAAGTGTAGTAACGAGAAGTTAAGTGATTTTAAGACTGCAATCAGATTGCTCTTCATCGGTCCATTTATTTCTCAGAACTCTCTTTCCCATCCCATAACAACTATTCTAAATACATAGATCTCCAATACACACCGCGACTAAACGTCACGCGCATGCGCTTTTGATGAGCCGGTCGCGCGCGTCTCCCCAGTTTCCCGCCGAAACTAAACGAAAACAGAGGCAATCACCCCTGTTTCTAAGTTTAGTACGTATTGCGTATTTACATGGAATATTTTGCGAAAAACAAGAAAACTACATAAAAGCTAAGCCTAAGACTTTCACAGGTTGGATGTTTCTTAATTTGTAATTCACTGTGAGTTTACGAAGTTATAAAATTATTTACTAAAAACGTTTAAGACCTTGGAAACTTGTATTTGAACTCCAGAGCCTTCGTTCTTTCGACCAGCGGAGTGTAACGTTTTGCCGCGCTGTGTCTATATGTCAATAACAGTAGTAACTACAACCGTCTCCCCCGAAGACATCTCTATAGATAGTTTGTGGGTTCCCTGTGGCAGGTGAAGAAAAGACAGGAAGCCCAAAATGCATGTGGAGGCTCTCTTCGTGAAAACATGTATATGGTGTGGTTCAATTTGAGCTAATTTGATCTTTGGTACAAAATTGTTGAACCAGTACCATTTTTTTGAACCAGTACAATTTTTTTGAACCAGTTCAAATTTTATTTACAAGTGTGAACTTGTAGTTTGGGGTAAGACTTTCCATGTAAGAATATAGCATAGTAAGTTCTACAGAAGTACTTTGGAATAAAAATACCTTAATACCTTGTTTGTGTTCATCTTTATTTTATAGCTGGAATGTACTGGTAACACAGTTACTTTGCGCAGTGATGCATTTTAATATGAATATAAACGGCAAACTATACAACTAACACCCTAAATTAGCGACCACCCATTGTTGACGGTTAGGGTGTTTTCTAAATGCAGGGTAAGGGTTTGGATTAGTTCTCTGGACCTTTGAAGAAGCATTATAAGTGACTTAGCCCTAATTTAGTGACTATAGCTCTAAAAACCCTACATCAGTGAGCACCTGTTGTTGACGGTTAGGTTGTTTTGAAAGGTAGGGGTAGGGTTTGGATTAGCTCACATGACCATTGAAGAAGCATTTTTGTGTTGTTCAGTAATCTAGCCCTAAAAAGCCTAATTTAGTGACTAGCTCTAAAAACCCTAAATCAGTGAGCACCCGTTGTTGACGGTTAGGGTGTTATTAAATGTAGGGTAGGGTTTGGATTAGCTCACATGAGACATGACCATTGAAGAAGCATTTTTGTGTTGTTCAGTAATCTAGCCCTAAAAAGCCTAATTTAGTGACTAGCTCTAAAAACCCTAAATAAGTGAGCACTTGGGTTTCCCGAAGTTATTTTTTAAATGTTCGGTTTATATAGGTCTTGGATTGTGTTATAGGAATGACTGAGTTTGCTTGGAGTTAGGGAGGAGTGCTAACTGGCTTTAATAAATCTTCTTGTTATCTGTTGTGGATGGAAGGAACTCACTTTCCGAAGAAAATAGGACAATTCAGTCAAGGAAACTCTTCAAATCTAGACTCCAAAAACAGCTCATAGAGAATTACTAATTTCATTATATTTATTTTCCCTTATATCCATCTTCTCTTCTAAATCTTGTATTTGCATCTCCCCATCTCCCTCCCCAAGATACCCGTGTGTAGTTTCATCGTCATTTAGTGCTTAGTATTATTGATGTCAAGTGTGATAATATACAATTGTGTCGTATGTTATATATATATTTCTTCATGTTTCCTTTCTTTTTTTTGTTTTTTTGTTTTGTTTTTCGTTATCTAGTTCGACCCATATTATACTGTCTATAAAAATATATTTCGGGATACCAGACTCGATTAGTTTTCTTCTAAGCTACTTCTGGTATCCCAATACTCTAACTATGGCAATCACATTTATTAATTACACTCCATGTAATTACAGAGTATGAATAAAGACTTGTTGTTGTTGTTGGCCCTTGTTAACTCCACTTGGAACGGCAAAGCGAAACAGAAATGTTGTATTTTTTTGCGTTATTTCTGTGTAGTTCTTGATCATTTATCCATTTTTGCGTCATTTCACATCCTCTGTGGGTGATTCTTTGATGAGAGAACAAGAGAATAGTTACAGCATTTCTTTGAGTGCCATATTATCTCGCCCTTGCTCTGAGGGTTTTTCTCCGGCTTCCTTCCATCCACAACAGCTAACACGCTAAATTCCAACAAAAAGTTGACAAAAAGTATTTTGTAGGGGTGGGTGGAATTTTTTACCTTTTTTAATCCCCCCCCCCCCCCCAAAAAAACAACAATTTAATTAAAAAAAATTACTAAACCCTCTTTTTTATAAATCCCCAAAAATTAAAAAATCTCTTTTTAGAATCTTGAAAAAATGAACCAGTTCAAAAAAATTGTACTGGTTCAAAAAATTGCTACTGTTTCAAAAAAAATTGTATAGGTTCAAATATATTTGTACCAGAGGTTATAATTGAACAACAACATATATATATATATATAGAACACGGCTAGAAATAGGTTTTATTTCAGTGGATAAAGAACCAATGGAATAGTATCACAATACTATCAGGATGTAGCTAAGCTAAAACAGATTCCCATCAAGGCGTTAATCTTCCTTTAGTGTTGAAGCGAAGTGGTCGATATTAATGGCTCCTTCTGTAGGTACCGGAGCACAGATGACGTCAAACAAGGAAAGACCAACAACTCAAAACAATACCTGACAATACAAAGAACCACAGAAGGACCCGATTTAACGGCCTCTATTGGCTTTCTTACCAAGAAACTACCCATACGTGTTTAAGGCTATTCATGAGTTACCTAAAATCGTTTTATTAGATAAAAGTTGAGAAAATAAATATATCTACGGTCTCAGTCCATTGGACATAAAGTCCACTATTAGTACAAGCTTTGCGTTTGAACAGAAGAGCCGAGCCAATAAAAATAAGTGATAGTTCACACTTCTGGCAGCCGCCATGTTGAATTCGCGGAAGCCGGATCTTGGGAACGAGGTTGCCGAATTTTACGGGGGAACGTCGGCCATCTTGAATAACTCGATAATGGCTGTGAGCATGCTCAGTTGAGTTTGGTAAAACAGTAAGACGAATTCTCCAAGGTGTAGTTCTAGTGTGACAATCGCTATTCAAAATAACCAGGTTCTAAATTATTCATTATCCCTCGCTTTCGGATGCTGCAGCTGTGTTTTCTAATTAAAGTTTGCATTTGGTTTGACTCGGTAAACATGTTTAGCCAAAAGAATATGTATTCAACTCTCTTTGTTTTGTTTTCTGTATAATGAGCACTTTCGTAAAGCAGCTTAGTTGTTTTCGCATGAAACCATGGTTAAAATTTAGCGTCATAAGTTTTGCTTTCGCTAGTCGGATAATAGTACACTCAGTCTTAAAACTAAACACGAATATTACAGCGATTCTCATTCACATGCGCCCTTTTCAAATTTGGTCTCAGCGAAGAAATAATCGTGTTTTGATAGACGTCAATCAGATGTCATCAACGCGTGAATTTAGAACTTCCAGTGAAAAACACATCTAGTCGAAGTTGTTCATGAGCAAGTCTTTCCAAATTCATTCCAAATTCACACCTGGCAAAGTGGTCTAAGGGAAGGTACGTTTTCTATTTGGGGGGGGGGGGGGGGGGGGGGGCTGGGGCTTCAGAGGGGAGGGTCATCAGAAAAAATTGGAACTTTTTTGGAGAGTCAAGCCTTTATACTTTGAAAGCCAGGGGAGTTGTCTTTTTAAAGTTCGGCTGTTAAATTTGCCAGTTCTTAAGCTGCTTCAAACAGATAGAAAAACAGTGAAAGCATCCCACATTCATGACATCCAGTGTATTTTAATTTTACACAAAATTATGTGGATTCTTTTGTCCAGCCGAGCGCTTCATCCTTCCAAATTGTTGCTCCCTGTCTGGTGCTCGTGCTCGATATTTCACTTTCAACAGTGGTGTTGGCCACACAAGGCGATTTCTGCTTGGCATGTTGCGCTGGAGGACAACCACAATAACTGCAAGACACTCCGGTGTCTGTTTAATCTCCTCGCAATCGCCACAAGCACATTGTTCCCGATCGCGAATCTTTGCCCATAGTGAATTGATTCTTTGAGAATCCCACTGATATGTGAGCCAAGTGGCTTCCGGGCAGTAAAGTGTCCGATATAGATAACGTTAATTAAACATACATTCGCTGTATCGTGGTATATCATATATATCGGGGTTTGGATGATTGATTTTGTTTGCAGGAATAACACCTGAATTATATTCTATTCAAATATTTTCTATTCCGCCTAGTTTTTGCGTAGTAGCCCACGTAGCGGCCCTAAAGGAGGGAGGTAAAGATTTCCACACATGGGCCATAAAAAAAAAAATTGGTCGGGGGAGGGTCATGTCCTGAATGGAGGGTCATGAATTTACCTACTGATGAAAAGGGGAGGGTCACTTTTTGAAAAAAATTGTTGCAAATCCCCCTCCCCCCCAATAAAAAAAACGTACCTTCCCTAACAGCAAGAAAATATTCAGAGGTACTATATATTTAATATATGATGAGCGAAAGATCCGTCAAAACAGCAAACTGAAGGTACTTGACCCACTGTACAAAATCATACAGGACGTGACCAATGCTCAAGGCCAAAGTCCATGTAGGAGAAGAGAAAGTAACCGGGTCAAATATCGTTGTTTGGACACTGAATTCTTCAAGTTTTAGTTTGATATTATCCGGAGCAAAACATGTTTTCGCAAATAAAACTTTTCTAAGCCACCTAAAAATTAAGTATCCAGAAATGTAGAATGGAACGTTGATTCATACAAGGATTGAAACTTTGAATCTGCATATTTCGGCAAATCTGGCGTTTAAACATGAGAAACCCAGTCAGAATTCCGGAGTCGGAGACCGTAGCAGAAAATTATAGTTGTAATAATATACATGCAACAATTCTCGAATTTGTTTGACTGAGAGGAGTTATCAGTTTATGCTAAACTGGTGCCAAATCGTGTAATACCAGTGCTGAATCATATAATACTTGAGTGCCAAATCATGTAATACCTCAGATGTGAACAAACTATATCCAACTAGAACTCATGAATTGGATGGAGTGACTTGAGAGGCGGCGGTAACAATAACACGTGATTTTCGGGAGAGAAGTTGAAAAACTGAAAGAAATTCCTTTGAATAACAAGACAAAAAGCACAAATACGCGGATGAATATTATTAACAAGTAATCATATGGCTTTCTCGTGCCATGGAGAGGAGGGAGGAAAATCGGAGAACCGGCCTAAGAAACTCCACTCATATATTGCGCCGGCCGCGATCAGGAAACAAAGGTGATCATGAGATGCGAGGCTCTAAACCACTGTATCACTCCGGCTCCTGGCCTCCTTCATATTTGAAAATTCTAGTAGTGAGTGTCGAAGCATAAACGTGCAGTGCAGGTGCTTGAAGTTAATAATTCTAAAGTTCAATGTGTACTGCAAAATGGCTTACCGGTAATGTTCAATATATATCAAGATACATTTATTTATTTTTATAGGCAAAAGCTGTAAGTGCTTCTTAATATCGACTCCGACCTTGTTTCTTTTAAACTTTATGTTTCATAGCTTTACAAGTAGGAAAGAAAACAAGAAAACTGAGGGAAAGCCGGAAACAGGAGTCATGTGAACTTCGGTCATGAATAGGTTACCCGTACAAAAAGCCAAAATAAGTACGTAAAATGCGAAAATCTTCAAAACGAGAATATAGATTTTGAAAAGCTATTGTTATAGTTTAGCTTCCATGAGCTTTGTTGGTAATGATTTTCAATTAAAACGAAGGAATGGAAACTTCTACAACAAAATATATCAGTATAAATGTTACCGGAAAATATTATGTTCTCGTTTTGATGATTTTCACATTTGACGTAAAATCAAGGGGTCGAAAGTTTTGTGTGTGCTATGACTAATTCGATATCTGGCCGAAAACATCTCAATGACTGGCCGAAATCTTCCTGCTGAAAATGAGAATCTTTATGATTCCCATCGGCTGTCTTCCGCGGGCCACGTTAAGTCAAGAAATTACCAAATAATCGCCATGTTCGTATACATACCTGCAGTACTATCATCATCATCATCATGACTGTCAATTTATTTCAACAGCAGAACTATGCTCGCTTCTTCGAGAAACATCACAGTAAAAATGAAAGAAGATTAGCAATATCTACTGGTGCTCTAACGGCAGATGTTGAAATCGCTAGACAAGTACTAGTGTAATTACAATTATAGATGATTGCATGTTACAGAAAGTACAATGCCAATACATTATTAAAAGTGCGTTAACGAATCAGACGTCTAAATATATTTAGATTAGCTGCAGACCTTATGTTATCATGTAGGGAGTTCTAGAATTCAGTGCCGAGTGAAACATGAAGTTTTATCACGCGGCGGTCATATTGGTTAGAAACAATGACTCGCCCCGAGGGAAACAGTGAGTTTTGTTTCCCCGAAATCCTCGATGTTCTCCGAGGATCGAGGGGAAACAAAACTCACTGTTTCCTAAGGGACAGTCATTAAGTGATTTGTTATATAGACATAAGTTTTACTCACGAAAGTAGTTAAGAGGCAAAGTTGTGCATAAATACAGGACCTAGTCGTTTGTCGTCTTCTCTTCGGGAAGCTGCTTTTCAACACAAAACGCTGCCAGGTTCGCTACGACAGTTTTAGTATCGTTTTGTCTTTCTTGCATCCTTTTTTAGCTACCATGCAATGCCTCACTCTCGCGCTTGATAAAGATGTAAATTGTTTCTTTTTAGCTGGTTCCTACGGTGGCCCAGAGGTACAAAACACAACACAGATGTATAAAACACATTTGACAATCGCAAAACACAATTGAAGGATTCAGTGCACAACACTAAGAATTGAAAACACAAAGAAGCTTGTGTAAAACACATTCAAAACTATCGAAACACATTTAACAACACCAAAACACATTTAGAAATGCCAAAACACAATTGCAAAACTCGAAACACATTTGGAAACCAGAGGGGGAGTGGGTACTACTGTGGTGGTCTGCTGACCAGCAATATCTGTTGGCTTGTTGTTATGAAAAATGGCGGAGATGCTCGGTTTATTATAAGTTATTCCACACTACTAAGGTAGAGCGGTTTTAGTTAGTTTACAAGATGAAATGCGAAACTTGCAATGCAGATGTTTTAGAGTCATTTCGATTTTGCCACAAATGTGGAAAATCGCTCAAGAAAACTGAAACGGCGGCCGAACAACAACCATCTGTATCGAAAGCACCGGGCAAAGCTTCGTCTACTTTCAAAGATTTTCGTAAGAGATTATCTTCACAGAGGCCAGAAATTATCAAGGACAAAGGGAAAAAGAAGAAAACAGACACCCCTAGCGAGGTCATGATGAATATTGGGCGCATGAAGCTGTTAAATGGAGACCTGAAACCTGTGAAGGGGAAGATAATGATCGTGCGTGTTCCTGTTTCAATAAGGAAACTCGAACTGTTGAGGAAAGGCATAGAGAAGCACGCCGCTCATGACCGCACTTTTCATCCTTTTGAAGACTACGCACTTCTCTATCCTGATGGTACGGAGATCCTCACACTTCCTGGGCAGCCTACCCAAATATTCCAATTGGATAAGTATAAGGAAGATATTGGGAAACCATATCACAGAATAACTCTATATCTGATCGAAAGAGAAACACTAGAAATGAGTAGAGGGGAAGAAGATCAATCAGATTCTGAATATGAAATGGTTGCTAACTCCAAATCAACTGCAACGCAGTCCTCCAGGGAATCAACAGCAACAAAATCAGCCCAACCAGGTAAAGATGCCTCTCAGACTGAAACAAACCCTGGCGTACATGTAGTACCATCAGCCCAGTCATCAAGCAAAGTGACACCAATAAGAGTGGATCATGATCAACCTAGTACTAGCACTCATAGTGGTGATTGGCAGCAGGAGTCCTCCTTCTCTAGCACCATCAAGGATTCAACTACTACAAGAACTGCTAAGATTCAGACTCTGTCAGATATGTTTCCAGCCAGTGGTGAGCAGGAGATAGTGACTGCTTTAGATACCACACAGTCGCACTTGAGGAAGCTACTCACCTTATTTTAAATGGTAGTAACTCCCTTAATGATGCATATGCTTCCTTAATGAGTGTAAATGTGGATGATTTCGATTTCAATAGTGATGATGACTGGCACGTCCAAGATTTTGATAGTGAAGCAACCACCTTCACATCAGATGATTCTCTTCTGGAGAAGTTGAAAGAGTTGAAAGAAGCTGAGCTTAAAAGTGAAGAATTTATACGCTTGAAAGTGAGACGGGATGCTATTTGGGACGATACCCTCCTAAAATTGAGTCGTCTTCAGCCAGGGGAACTGAAGAAGCAAGTTAAAGTGCAGTTCATCGGTGAACCGGCTGTAGATCAGGGTGGACCTTCACGTGAATTCTATACTTTAATAAATTCTGCAGCTCAAGCAAAGTTGATGTCAGATGGTGTTTTCAGGCATAACATTTCATCCCTGGCCAAGAAAGAATTTTTGGCATTTGGCCAGCTGACAGCCATTGGCCTTCTGCAAGGTTCACCTGGCCCTAAGTGCTTTAGCAAGTCATCAGTAGAGTACATTCTATCTGGAAAAATAGATGATCTCCTGCCAACATTGGATGAGGTACCCAATGCTGAAGTCAAGCGGTTCCTCAAAAATCTCGATGCCATTACAGTTGATGAAGAATTCAAACGTATGGCCTCCTTTGGCTGTGAATTCAGGTTTGAGGCAGGGTACTCCAAACCATTTGTTCACCTGAATGAGAAAGAGGAGTTCTTCAGGTGCATTTGTTTGCATTATACTGTGTTGTCCTCCATCACAGAAATTAATCAATTCATTGATGGCCTCAAAACGTGCAATGTATTGAACTTGTACGAGAAAATCCTGAGATATTTAAAAAGGTATTTCAAGTATCAAAGCAGCTAACAGCTGAACAGATTGATAACATATTTGATCCAGTGTACAGCCTCAAGGAGAGCAACAGATACAGAGTTGAACAGAATATTGTATTCAACTTTAACCAGTACCTGGAAGATGTCGAGCAAGGGAATATCAAAACCCAAGTGGAGGGAAAGGATATGGTCATCATGCTCAAGCATGTCCTACAGTTTATAACTGGAGCTGAAGATATCCCAGCCATTGGCTTCACCCCTCGGCCCACATTGCATTTTTCACATGATGTTCTATCAAAGAGAAAGATGACTACAAACACTTGTGAAATATTTTAAGAATCCATGTTGCAAACATGTCTGACTATTCACAGTTTTCTGATGAATTCACCTTCTGTATAATGAATTCTCCTGGTTTTGGTGTCATATTACCCATAACAATGAATTTTAGAAAACAAGAGAGCAAACATGCTAACATGGCTTGTGCAATGTATGTGTGCATAGCCATGCATTTTATCATTAGTATATCATGATGTTTTTGCATAGTTAAAGTTACAGTTATACAGCAGTTAATTATTTTCTGAATTTATCAATAAGTTCCCATAAAATTGTTTGGGCACTGTAATATAATAATCATGTTTTTCTTATATTCCACAAATTAGCATGTTACAAGATAAGACTATTTTACTATTATTCAACCAATCAATTTCAGTTTCGACAGTCCGGTCGATGTTCAACTGCGTCTCAGTGTCGCGAGTTACCTAAATTCACACTTTTGACATGCTTTCGTCAAATCAGTGAGCCAGCTGACATCAGGAATGCAATTTAGTACAGGAGTGTAACAACATATCTCAGCATAATTAAATATAACATAACCCATGGCCCATCCCCCAATGTGTTGCATGATTTCACTTGACGCACCCTATTTTCTGTGCTTGAAAATGATGCCCCCCCTCCCTTTTTTTTACCGGCCCACCCCCACCTGTACTTTATGACCAGTCCCTAAACTACTACTAAATGTAAGACTTTATTTAGCCAGGGTAGCCCATTCAGCAACGAAGCTGATATCCAGAGGGGCCCTGCATATAAAACTATAAATACAATTTGTTTCTACATATATAATAGCTAGTATACAGCGATTTGCAAAAATTCTGCAAAAAATTATAATAATAAGAATAATTTATTCACTTATACTTATTTTTGCACAGATGTACTTCATAGACAAAGAGGGTTTAGATTCTATCTAAACAAGAGCCCATCTGGGCTTTCACTCGGGCCACATGAGATTGAAGATGAAATACACTTTCATTTGAAATCCTCTTAGTCATACCAAAGGGAAGAATTATTAGCTGAATTTAGCAGTCTTTAGGAGTGGCCGGTAGCGCGGTGACTTTCATTCTCTGCTCCCCTAGTATATATGTAATTTAATATTTTTGTTTTTCTCGTATGTTGACCTTTTAATTGAAACACTACTTATTCGTTTAACACACTGCATTTGAGCAGGCATATATTCATTGTTTTGAACCCGAGAATTAACCGTACTACCGTACTTCATGGTCCCTTTCTTTAGTAGTGGGTTGTCGGTCAGGTGATTGTAAACTCTCGTCATTTAGCACAGAAAATGTATTCTGATGAATAGGGATCGGGTTGTCATGTAAGAAAGATGGCTCTTGAACAAACTGATAAGCTTCAGTAGGTTGGGTAGTCTCGGAACACTGGAGACCTTGGTCTTTCATTGTCTTCTTTTTTGTATTCTTGATAAAAAAAATTAAGTTTGAAAGTGGGATCAAGCTTTATTATATCCGCTTTCAACTCGCCATTTTCAACTTATAGGTCAATAATATATATTCGTGCTGACAGCATCTTGATGTCGGTCTTGTATATATTATCTTGCTGCACTAATTTGTCTTCCAAATGACTGAGTTTGGTTTCTTGATTCGTGTTTTGATGTGACGAGAGTAAGAACAGTTAGGTCAGCCTCCATGTTACAAATCAAGGTCGTTAAAGCAGCGAGAGAGTTCTTATTGCGGGCTAACAATCTCGTGAAGAATCTAAAGAATTCCATCTCTTCCGGTTTGAATTTGACTCATGTGTATGTTGCTTTTGGAGTTTCAAGGATATGTTGATCCAAAACTACAGGCTCTTGGGGTTTTTCATTGACTTGTGAACTTGCAGGCTCTGTAATTTGTTTTGTTTTCTTAGTATAATTATAACATAAAGTGTTGAACATGTTCATTTTCTCAAGCATGTCGCGCGTGACCTCTGTTTCTTCATTCGTTAAGTTCTCTACTTTCATCTGTAATCTGGGAAACTCAATCTTTTCCCATGCCTTGGCACTTGTTAAGTAGACGTGGATGATTATAAGTAAAATCCTTCGACAGCTTGTACAGTTTCCGCTAGGTCAATATCCTCGCTGGAACGAAATAACTTGATCTCAATACTCTCTGATCCAACTTACGGTAAATTTAAATCTCTGACAGTTTTTAAGAGACGCATAATATTGGTCTTGAAGTGCCTTCACCCAAAATAAGATGTTCTTCTCGGATGTTTTAAATGCAGCACAGCGAGCCGATGGCTTATAGATTCCAATATTCTCGAATTTTAGCTTTCCGGATCCTGGTCCCTTTGCTTCAGGTCGTCGTACGTGTCGTATATAAAATCACTGGCCATCTGGGTAAAAAACGCGGTCCTTCGGCTCCGACAATAGCGCCAGTTGAAATATCCCGAGCCTGTTGGAAGGCTTTCGCACGAGTGAAGTTAAATAAAACATTAAACTGGCTTACATTTGAGAGATGAGACTCCAAGTTAGAGAGAAAGTTGCTCGCGGGTCCTCCGCCATCTTGCTTTACTGTATTAAATTATGTAAATAAATTAACCTGGCGATTGTTGCGTGACCAGCACATTCCAATCTGATTGGTGTGAATTTGACCTTTAACGCATGCGCAGAAAGCTTGCTACACGGAATAAAAATAAATTTAAAAAAAACGACTTGCATTTTAAGACTCGGTGCTGCCACAGGCAGCCCGAGTAATAAGAGCAAAAATCAAAGAATTAGGATTATGCAAATTACTATGTATTGATATAGTTGAATTTTACAGAATTTTTGCAAATCGCTGTATGATAAAAATGATATATATAATGCGATAAATTCTAATATAATTTACAAGTAACTACATACGATATATTATTTATATGCCAAGGAGGAAGCCTCCTTGATTTCAACAGGGAGAGAATTAAATAAAATTTACCCCAAATATCTAAACGTTCTCTTGCCTAGACTTAATTTAGGTTTTGGTAAGTGCAGGTCGTTTTTGCGTCTGGTGTTATATGAGTGAATTTGATTAAAAGATAGGCTGGGACTAAATTGTGTAAACATTTAAAAACTAGAATACAGAAAAACTATCTCAGCTAGTACTACTACTACTACTAGACAATACTATTCTGCCACAACAACAAGTTGACGAAATGTTGTCAGTCCCTCTTTCCAGGTGGTAGGTTCACTTAGTCCAAGCATAGGAAGTATCTCAGAAAAATACTTCTGATAATCATTAGAATCATCTATTGTGGAAGAAGTTGCTTCATTTTCAGCTTCTGTTATAGGTCAGGAAGGTCAAAAGCATGCTTGTGACCACCCGACCAAGACTCTCTGGCAAAAAGTAAAGTTGGTCAGGGATACCTGGTACAGTATGATGTACAGATTTTCGGATGTAGTGATTATTCCACCTTTCCTTCACTTCATCCAACTCATTCTGGATAATTTTAGAAAAACAAAACCAAAGACATTCCATGTGGAGTTTGTTGCTGGTATCTAAATGTCCTTGGCCTACTGTATCCTTGAAGAAATCAATCCACCATGAAGACCATGATCGCTTTAGGTAGGCCCACCAGGCTTCGATACGCTGATTAGTATGCGATGAACCGTAACGGTGCGCACTTATACCAGAAAGTGAGTCCTGGCCATTTCGTCTCAGAAAGCATTGAATCGTCGCCATAATGCCATTTTCGGTCTCCCTGTCACTCCGAACAAGTGTTGGGCACCCTTCCACTTCCGCGCAGACTTTCAAGAAAAAAAGAACCTATAACATAAGGATCATTGTTTGTTCTGGTAACCTTAAGCCAGATGATATGTCGGCTAAACCCATCAATGTACCCGTGTATGGGAAAGCCAAAAGGCTTGAGTTCGTCGTAACCATCTGAATGCCAACAGTAGTTCGGCCCTGGGTTCAAGTATTTTCTTCTTTTGAGACGATGCTTTTTCCTTAGCTCTGAGCCTACAGGATCCAGTTCACGTAGAATAACCTGAACAGTAGACCTGGGTACACTTATTCCATACGTAGAGTGCAACTTCTTCCACATGGCTCTATAACCAAGTAAGCGCCCAGGTCCATCCATTTCCTGTAGAATACATTGACGAACTTGGTTTTCATCGACTTCATGGCCGCGGCGATGCAAACCGTACGCTTTCAGTCGATCAAGCAAGGTCCCTTTTGACATTCTTATATCATGATACTTCTCTAGAAAACTGAGAATAATTTTATATTCATAGTTTTTGTCGAAATAATACCTGATAATTTCTTCTTCGTCCGCCATTTTTCGTAACAACAACTGCCAACAGATATTGCTGGTCAGCAGCCCAACACAGTAGTACCCACTCCCCCTCTTTGGTTTCCAAATGTGTTCGAGTTTTGCAATTGTGTTTTGGCATTTCTAAATGTGTTTTGGTGTTGTTAAATGTGTTTCGATAGTTTTGAATGTGTTTTACACAAGCTTCTTTGTGTTTTCAATTCTTAGTGTTGTGCACTGAATCCTTCAATTGTGTTTTGCGATTGTCAAATGTGTTTTATACATCTGTGTTGTGTTTTGTACCTCTGGGCCACCGTAGGTTCCATTTTGAATGCTTTCTTTCAACGAAAAATGGTCAACTTTTGATGGAGTGATCTAGACATTTTTGGTAAACAAATATTTCCCGCCTTTAGCTAGCCAGTGGCGCGCGCGAGACATCACACCATCTTCTGTCACGATGTGATCACGTGGCGGGCAACAATATTGATGAATTGCCGCGCGGGAAATTACAGGCTAACCATCCTCCCATTGTGTGTATTTTAGTTTTTCACTGACGTTAATCCATTATTTCTTAGCACATTGTGAAATAAAATACCTTTTGACTTGATTCTGCTGTGTATGTGTTGATTTAGCGCGCTCATAATACAGCTCGGGCTTCCTGTGGCTCAGGTTTGTTTACATATAGCTCGGGCTTCCTCTGGCTCATCTCGCTAACCGACATAAAAATACACAACTAATAGGCAACTAAGTCATGGCCGACAAGCGTTTTCAAGGCTCTTCTGCTTGACTATTTCTCGTTTGTTGTTGTAAAAAACAAATTTACGATAGTTCACCATGGTATGTATGTCCTCTTATTTATCATGTGTTTCGTCATCAAGCATTGTGGGCCCGGCACTCCTACATTTGGCCAGCCTGTTTGGAGTACCGTTCACTTAATACTGGGGTAAGGAGATACTCTGCCTATCATTGTGAACTTCTCTTTGAAGTGGGCGGTAACAGGAAAGTTCAGGCAGTATCTATACGGACAAAAGTTTCATGTTGTTACTGACACCAATCCGCTCACATACCTTTTATCAACAGAGCTCAATGTCACCGATCATCGTTGGCTTTCTGATTTATCGGCCTGGCAAATTAAGTTGTGACGCAGATGGGCTCTCAGCGATACCACAATATGTATACCCATCCTCGACGATGACTTCGCTTCATGTTGTTTAGAGAAACGAAGAACTCTCTCAGATCATTGGCATCCGCCATCTTTTTTTTCCAGGGCCTTCCCGCCACATTTGCAGGCTTGGAAAATAAATCGATAATCGATCGATATATTGTTCGTGAACCAGAAGAATATATTTATAGTTTTTCTCGAAAGGTAATCTTACCATGTAATCGATACTTTTCGGCATACGATTTTAATTTCTCGCACAGCAATTTTTTTTCTCAACATGCTATCGATACTTTTCGACACACGATCTTAATTTCTCGCACATCATTTTTTTTTCTCAACTGGTGATTTGAAACTCAACCCACTTTTGACATGCTTAGCTTGCCATACTAATCAACGAAATTTGCCATTTACTGTATGGATCAAAGTTAGAGCAAGTTGAAATGCTATTGTCTTGTACTCGACACTGATTGGATCGATTAACCGTAAGTTGGAATGCTGCGTTTTCGTTCTGCAATATGATTGGTTCTCGTTGTTTAAGTGGCCCTTGTTACAGCAGTCACACAGTAACAGACCCACGTGGGTTAGCTAGAATACTGAACACTCACAACACGTATACTATATTATATGACGCTACGGTTAGGATCGAGGCTGCTGTGTAGAATTTTTTTTCTTTCTTTAACACAATATTTAATCTTAACATTTGCTCAAAGAGCTAGTAAACTCATCTAGGGAGCTTATGTAATATAATATAAACAACATTTATGCACAACTAAGGACATTTACAAGCTAAGTTAAAAACAATTTTAAAAACAGTAAACGATAACAAAGACACAATTCAACAGCAATAACAGAATTGGTTTGACCAATATAGGACTGAATTTCACTGAACAATAGAGAATTAACACGAAAATTTAAGTCTCTAACGCCGTACAGGGAAACCAATTCATTTTTTTTTGCTGTAGCTCTAGTCATTTCGAGCCTATGATTTATAATTTGGTGTCGTCCCGTCAAATTAACTCAGGATTTTCCATTAGCGCTTCAGCCGGATTTATTAGCTGTTTTATTCTAATCGCCGTATACCACAAATATTACTAGTGCTCTCGTACGAGGATTGCAGGTAAACCTCTCCACTCTCCCTCTGTGTTAAAATATACAACCGGCATCTCAACCTCGTTCCCAGGGTCCTCCGCGCATCCAACATGAAGACCCTGGTATTGCGGAGACTGAACTATCACGTATTCTCATTGGCTCTTCGGTTATCACGCAAATGTTGTTCTAACACTGCTTTTGATTAGGCCAACGGACTGAGCCAACAGCGATCTAGATGAACTTGTATGTATATTCGTAGTTTAATTTTCTCAAATTTTATCAATAAAACGATTCTAAATAACCTTAAATACATCGTGTAGGTAGAGCAATAGATGAAGTGTATTACTGGGTTGTTTTCTAGTAGGTTTCATCAATGGGAAAGCCAGGATCTGAACATGTGCTATCGATCGCTTCGCTTCAACGCTAACGGAAAATGAACGGCTTTTTAGGATTCTCTTCTAGCTTAGATACGTTCTGGTAGCATTGTGATACCCTTCCACTGTTTCTTTATCCAAGTAAACTCCATTTCGAACCGTTTAGTAGATCTGTTTTCACTACGTCGGAAATACCGTTAATCGCATTCGCTCACTCCGGATTGGGATACCTATGGATGGCAACGTCATGATATATTCCCATATTGAGATTGGCCGCCATCTTAGATCGTCAAATCACGTGACAAAATACTCCCAGAATGTGGGAGTATTTGATCACGTATAATCCAGCTTTACCACGGTCTTCTCTAGAGTAGCCGCCATCTTGGAATTGACCGAGAAGACCCTGGGGACCAGGTTTCCGGCATCTGTGAATGTGAAGTGTCCCTGACTGGTTCCCATGTCCACTCTGACTCAACGGAATCGTGGGAAATTAGCGTTCATCCCTGTGAAGGAGTATTAAACATTGACTGTTGGGAGTACTCACCGTTGGGCAAACACAACATTACAAATGGCATTATTATTTACGGAGTTTAACGGTTCTAATAATCGGAAAATAAATAGAGAAATGTAGAAGAACGACGACACAGGACGATAAAACAAGCTAGCGGAATTATCACCAAATGCATGGGCGAAGATTGTTTTAAAAAGTAAGGACGGATTATGTGATTGTGATAAAAACAATTAGTTCGCATCATGTCATTGGAATACAAGTAACCTACAAAACTGGCTTGGAATTTAAGATGCCAGACACCTAATATGCTTTCATTCGCAGTAAAGATGTGTGAATTACAAGAAGAATGTATTATACCAGAAACTCATGGGCATAACCAGAAGTCTCAATTTGCCGATGAAATGCGGCCCACCAGTTTTACGGTATAATCTATTTTTAGAACGGCGCTCAAGCTACTTTCATGAGGGAAAAACATTAGCATCCCTATTTCCGTTTATAAACACAAAATTAGTTCTCTCATTAGAGCAACTTTAGGCTTTCATGTAATTAAACCATTTTATGCCGTCGTTCAAGAATATGCCGTCCTATATTGTTAAGGTCCCTAACTCATGCAGCGAACATCCAGTGTAACAAAGGGGCTAGTTTCTGTACAGCATATATACCATCGTCAAATGCGCATGCCGACATACGTCTACATCTCAATAAATATTGTCGTAAGAAAAAGCTGTGACTCCTAACCCGGGTGAGAACACCGCCAATGGCTGAACCTTCTTAAGTCAATGTTCTCGAAACGTTTACATGATATTAACTTTCAACTCGGGTCAACCCGCCTTGCCAAATAACCCGGTCGCTCATGCAAACACTCGCTACACAGACATGGGTTCATGTGAATGCTGACTGAATAGCCAAGCCGAGTTGAGATTTTCGCGTCGATAATATAGAGCATGCGCAAACGTACCAATTTATCAAAACAAGATGACGAACGAGCCGAACAACAATCTTTTATATGGCACTCACGAGATACAGAAGCCATACAAAATAGCAGAACAGGAATTATGAAATTGATAAGTGCAAGCCACCTGCAGGAGCCCATAACTAAGAGCGTCCATATCTCCTATACAGGCGTCACAGCGTTTTAACAAGTTGGGCTATGTTTAGATTATTTTTCCCGCCAATTGGTGGGTTGAACCGTGGCGGAACAAAAGATGCCTCATTAGCTACTTTTGTTATACCAAACAAACATGGCTGGTACGCTTTTGTGATTTTGTTCCCTTAGGAATAATTGCAACTCAACAATAGCGGAAAACCGTTCTAAAAATAACCTAACTTGTGAAAACGATGTGACATGGGCCTAGTATGGGGGATGGACGCTGTGACATAGGCCTAGTATGCGGTATGGGCTCCTACCACCTGTAACAAACATTAGGACTAGTCTAGAGAGGTGGCCATTAAATGTGTTATATACAAAGTAGGTCAGGAAAGGTTTACAAGATAAACCAGGAGTATGTTACAGAGGAGTGTTCCTCTTCCCACATTATATTGTCACAGACCTAGTATGGAAGATGGACGCTCCTGGTAATGGGCTCCTGATATAAATATGTAAGTAGAAAAAAAGACAAGTAACGAGACAAAAAGCTGACCTGATCGAGTCAGCCTGTTTACAGGGAGGTTGACCCTAGTCAGTACGGCTATCTTCATTGTATTGTAATCTCTCGAGACTGTTTTCCATATCGAGAGCAATGCTGCGGCCCTAGGATCAACCTCCCTACATGTACACAGGTCCAAAATTCAGGGACCGCGGAGAGGGAGGGGCTAGGGGGCCTTAGCCCCCTCCCCCACAGTCAGCATATGACCGGATTAAGCTATATTTAGAAAAGATCTCAGGGGAGTTCATATGCCTACACTTTGGGAATCCAATCAAACCATAGTCAGGACAATGCAGCGTTAGTAAAATCACCTCAAAGAACAATAGATATCATTCTTAATCTCGGCAATATATTTATTACACTGAGCAAGCATATGCACGTTCGCAGCAGAGTCAGAAGGCAGTTACCCGGGAAACATGTTAAAAAATAGCTCAAACCGGTCATACGCTGACTCACGCGGGTATAGTATATATGGACGCTCCTGGTAATGGGCTCCTGTGTACATCCAGTTCAAAAACATGGGTGATTGTAGTTGGTACCATGAATTAATAACTTACATCATGCTTGGCAGCGTGTATTTCCAGATGTATTTCCAGCCACATTTCAGAGCTAAATTTCACATTTTCTCGGGAGCATCCACTCGAATCCCCTTAGAAAACCCGTGCTTACGCGCTTTGATCAATAATTAATTCCCCACTTCCCCCCACCCCCTCCCCCCCCTCCCCAACTCAAAACCATGCTCCGTGGGCTCTGAAGTCTTGTTAATTAAGTGCATTTTCTTTAACAGATGATTCAATGTTTAGTTGAGAGCGCACATTATTTAAGACAATTGCACAATCTCTGCTTCCATACGCTCGTAAAACGTAAAGCCCAATCTGTCTGCCGAACTGCCGCGCCATGACGTCACATTGTTCATCTCGCATACATTCGTCACCTCGTTGTAGTTGATTGACAGGCAGGCAGGGTGCAGCTCGCAATACCAAGCACACATAGTCACGTGACTCACTGCAGTCTCTGTGTCAATCACGTGAGTGGGTTTCATGGGCAGGTGACCTTTAGGGGTTTGGTAAATGAAGCTGTTCTTCGGCAGTTTAAGGCTTATTCCTGGATACTCGCACAAGAAAAGTACACATTAGATAAGATAAGGGCCTGCGAACAGGCTGAACTCTGGTGTTATCGTAATTTCTTTTAAAAAGCAAATCGAAAATTGTCCTACGAAGGAGTCATAAAATTTCAAATATGAAAATATTTCATATTCAGTTCAATGAAAATGTTTCGTCCAGTAGGCGGAAGAATTTCGCTGAAGAAATGCAAGAGCTCACTAAAATTGCCCAAAACACTGATACATAATTTCCCCCAAAAAACAATGTATTTTTTAAATTATGAATAATTACCTAGTGTGAATAGTCCAATTCATAGTTCTCGAACCGCCATTTTGAAAGGTAACCAAGCCTCTAGTGATATCGAGGCTCGAGTTGAGACAACTTAGAGGCTTGTAAATATCTAGTTAAATCTATCCATATTCATAGAAAGAGGGTTACTTTGTATCAGTGCAGGGTCAACTCCATCCTCCATGGCTTGTATCTAGTTAGCATGATAATCAAAATATATCCATGTGTATCAGTGCAGGGTCAACTCCATCCTCCATCGCTTGTATCTAGTTAGCATGCATGATATTTAAAATATATCCATATTCATAGAAAGAGGGTTTGTATCAGTGCAGGGTCAACTCCATCCTCCATCGCTTGTATCTAGTTAGCATGATAATCACAATCTATCATATTCATAGGAAGAGGGTTTGTATCAGTGCAGGGTGAACTCCATCCTCCATGGCTTGTATCTAGTTAGCATGATAATCAAAATCTATCCATATTCATACAAAGAGGGTTTGTATCAGTGCAGGGTCAACTCCATCCTTCATGGCTTGTATCTAGTTAGCACGATAATCAAAATCTATCCATATTCATAAAAAGAGGGTTTGTATCAGTGCAGGGTCAACTCCATCCTCCATGCGAGGCTCAGGCTTGGTTACCATTGTCAGATTCATATCCTCAGACAAAAACATTGCATTTAATGAGGAATTCAGTTTTTTTTAACATTGATGATGCACGACGGGTATTTTTGGAAAATGTTCCGGTCATGCAACAAATGCAGTCAGTAAATGGCTTCCGGTAAAATTATATATAATTTAGTCAAAACAACGTGAATAATCCCTATTAATTGGTTGTCTCAAAATAAAAATTAGCATATATTAGCCAGCACTGCTAGGTTGCTCGAAAAAACCTTTGCTTGTTCTTTTAGAGTGATTTTCGCACTTAACTTTCCCCTCTTTCAGTGCTATTCTTCCAACATTAGTTTCAATGATATTTAACCGAGATTCTTTACCGCTTTCTTGCTTTAATCTTAGGAATGTTTTGCTAACCACAACCTATCAGCCAGAATTACTACAATTTTGGAATATATTCATAATTTTTTTGTCAACAACATTTTCTCTACAAGAATAGGAAGATTAAGTTAAAAGGTAAATAGAGTACCGATGTTTAACGCCCCGTGCACTCCCACATGGACAGCTACTATTGACGTCTACTATATGCAATAAATAGTAAGGTAAAGATGAAGTTAAAAGGCAAATAGAGTATCGGATGCGCTTGCGAGTTCCGAATAATAATAATAATAAATAATACACAGAGCCGAATTTAAAGTGCTTTAATTGAAAGGTTTTGAGTACTTTTGCGAAGAAATTGTTGGTTTACAAAGAATACTCTATATTCTACGCTTGTTTGAAATGGTGAAAAATTGACCTTTCCTGACACATGACCGCGTTAGAAAAAGCCTGGGTCGATTACAGGGCACTCCCGGTCCGAGTAAGTATAGAACAGCTAACGTGAAACAAAGAGCATCATTATATGTCTTGGTAATTTTGGAAACTATAATTGACCAGTTTGTGACCATAACTTCCAATACAGGCTCCAAAACTGTAGACAGGATTTGTGCTCGGTCTGTTCCGCAAACTATGGATCCACGTTTTTTTTTTCTCCTTTTCGCCATTGTCACGTTAACAAGTATTCAGAACAATCCGCGCCATGAATCATGGGATCGGATAGAGGGTCTTTAAAATTTGATGTTTTGGTTGAGAAAAGTAGGCGCTTTTAAGTATCTTTTCGTACTGGCTGCATAAATCCCTCTCAAAGGGGTGGTGCCACATGGTCTAGTCGGTAGGACCTGATTATTTTCATATTTGAGAAAAATAATATGTCGACTTTGTAATTTAAAAGGCGCCTTGAAGTAGACTGCTAGCAAGTCTCTTCTACTGCGCATTTGTATTAGAATGGCTAAACATGGTTCCAAATGGCTAACGATGGCTAGACATGGTACACGTAGTTGGCTGGGTCTGGTCTGTAAGTAGAGACTTCTGTACTTACAGACCCAGCGAACTATGTGAACCATGTCTAGCCATCGTTAGCCATCTGGCACCATGTTTAGCCATTCTAATAAAATCGGAATAGAAGGGACGTGCTGGAAGTCTACCTTAAAAGCGACTATCCACTGCTGCTCACCGGTTCTATAAATGGAGTTGGCGATGATGTTGCTGCAGTATTCTTGTTTAGGACCTGTACACATCGGGCTGCAGTCGCTTGGCTTCGCCGCCTTGCCGTATGATCCATAACTCACACCACAAGTGCAACGGCGGTTATTATGTACAGCGGCATACGGATATCCCTCCGATGCGCACGCAGCGCTGCATGTAGATGGTGATGTCACTGTCCCGTTGAGTTCTGATTGGTAGCCCCACAGATCACGTGGCGTACTTTCGTTATAACAACCCAGGTAGCTCTCTCGTCGTGGAACTATTCATAATGAAACACGTTAGCTATATCAGTGACATTAAAACAACTCATGAATAATTCATGAAGCAAAAACAAAGGAAATCACCTAGCTAGCGAGAAGCGATCTTTAAATGTGATAAAGATTTCATCTTAATTTACATAAACTTTAACTTGGATTTTCTCCGCCGAAACAGGTCGTATCGCCAAAATAACTGAATTACATGACTCTATACGTCTAGACGTTTTTTTAAGCCGTTTAAATAACTCGCAGCATGCAGTGTTTTATCAGATCTAAAACCCTCGGGCTGCGCCCTCGTGTTTTAAATCTGATAAAACACTGCTGCGAGTTTATTAAACATACTCTTTTTGTTTCACCATTGGTTCTGGTTTTGCTCTCTGTTTGTGTTGTGGATGTTGAGGTGGCGGTGAAATGTGCCGGTAGTGCCCTCTCAAATGTTCTAGTGGACAGATCTAGATGTCCCCGATCGAGTTAATTGAAAACCAGTTGCTAGGCTACTAGGATTGAATGTCCTAATTATATACACATCACAAGATATTAGGTTTTGCTGTATTTGATATGCTGGAGGTGCGTAGATGCCCTTCTACTCATTTTCTTCAGTTCTCTTACCTACTCGGGCTATTCTATTCCTGTAGCCTCCCCCGCAAGTAAACGAATGATCGGCAGCGCACTTCGTTGTACATCCCGTATTCTTTCCATATCGGCCGTACTGATTTGAGCAGAAACACTCATGTTCAACTTGCAGCCCGAGAAAATGATAACCGTTAGCCAGACACAGAGCGGAACACAAGGACTGTGTCACGAGGTATTTGTTTGAGAAGTAATACCCGGCCATGTCTCTGGTGCTTTGGTCGACGTAGCATCCTACTTCAAGGGATTTAGGACCTGAGGATGAGACAAAAAGGCACCTTAGTAAAAGAGGGAAAAACCAAAACCACGAAGGAGTTATACATTCAGTTGAGCAACGAACTAAGGGTGTGAGTTTATGGACATATTCCGGGGATTCACCGAGTATTCACCTAGTATTCACAGAGTATATTCCTGGTATTCCGAAAAAGGAATACACCAATCGGAAACCAATGTTGTTCCATTAACAAGCACAAAAATAATTCCCCAAGGGCGTACTAAAACTAGCGACTACTTTCTAAAATCTGCATGAGGTCGAGGTATTCTGATTTCGAAATAGATGGATTAAGTCTCCCAAAACACGCCGTACCGCCTACCTCTTATTAAAGGAGCGCTAGGGCCGTACCATAAGGTATGAACCGAGTTTCTCCCTGCTTTACGATCGAAGCGCGAAGCGCGCGGGTCAATAAAGGAGGAAAAACGAAGTTCCATCGCTAAAAATTACGGACCGAGCACATGTGTTTAATAAGATATCTATTACAGGACTGGAAAGTATACAATACCGGTTTTGCTTTGATTTTGCGGTCGGTGCGGAAAGTTATGGACCTCAGATTGACCAATCATAGCTCAGGAAGTTACCTAGCCATATAATAATAACAAATACAATAACTGTTGAGAAAGAAAATTATAGTTTAAAAGTTTAAATTTGATATCGACTTCTAAAAGTAGTCATTTCGTCTTCTCTTGGTAAAGGTATATCAACCTTATCCAGTAACGTCGGTAACCCACGACAGTCTTTTTCAAATAACTATAATCAAACTCGAGACCGAAGTAAGGATGTTTGAATCACCGAGAATATAAATAAAGCTGAGCACACATTAGTCTACAGGCGTGCCACACACGTGGATACACGTGCTACACACGTGCCTACCTGTCTTAAACACCGAGTTCCTGTTGTTTGTTCCACAGTGCACCGATCCACCGGAGCACACAGCGTTGCACTCTTTGATATTGTCCGCCTTACCATACTGTCCCACGCTATTCCCACATAGACAACGGCGGTAATTCTGTACAGCGGCGTACACAAAGTCTTTCGATGCGCACGCAGTGATACAGGTAGCAAAGGCGTCGACGTTGCCACTCAATGTCACGTGAGAATCTCCGAATTCTGATTGGCTGCTGTCTTTATAGCAACCGACGTAGTTCTCTATCATAGGAACTATGGAGATTAAAAAGAGATGGAATGCTTCCATAGTGATTCACATTTTTTGTCACTTAGCTATAAAATAATTAATAGATAAATGATCGATGTGGTTATCGAACATAGTTCGATGTTAGTGAGGTAGCGTTAGTTAATTCAGCGAGGTGGTTAATTGTTAAATGTTCCACTCGCTCGAGTCGACGTGACCTCATAGCCAGCGAGGAGCGCAGTTTTGTAATACAAACTCACTGGATATGAGCTATCGAAAAAACATAAAAATTTAGTTTGTGGCCCTGAATGCCTGATTACGAGAAACCTACATTTCCGGCGGGAAAACAATTGCAGCCCGTTTGCGCGAGTGATCACGTGGGACTCGTGTAAGAAATCTGCGAAATTGAGCTGTCAGTCAGATGAAGCAAACTTCAAACCTGCAGTTCATATTGCGGGTATTCCGGGGGAAAACACGATGTTGTTGATATTAGCAAGCACAATAATATATTAATTCCCAAAGGACATACGTATTAAAGTAGTGACTACTTTGTGTATTTCAGAGGACGGATATCTGCGAAGTATTCTGATTCGGAATAATCCGGCGGAATAAATCTCCGAAAATCGCGCCGTAAGTTGCAAAAGAACATAAATGTTTAGACAGTGCAAATCCTCGCCTGAATGTTGGAGAAAAGTACGTGGATTGCTTGATTTTATGATTCGTCTTTGTAGATCGGCGGCTTTTATGAACGACATCAGATATTCTCCCTGGAATGAGCTCTTATATAGGAACTACACTTTTCTGGATCAAATATATTTGATATGGAAATGGCCGAATTCATATGTCTTGAGATTTTTAAGACAGATTCAATCCGAGTTTTCCATAAATAACAGACCATACCTTTGCTGAAGCTAATGCTGTCATGTGAAAGACGAGCTACTAAGGAGTCAGATATTCCTTATTTGGAAAACAGGACAGATTTTTCCTCTGTGTAGAATGCCGTAAATAAATCGAACGATTTATATTTGAAATGAAAAGGGTGATGTGCGTCCATTCTCCTAATAATCACTCTGAAAAAACAACACTTCCATAGATGAGTAATGTACTTATAGCTTGTTATATTTGTGTGAAGTTTTTGAGCCAGCATGGAAAACAAATGCATCACAGTAATCAGGTAAGATATTTCGCTCGCTTTCACTTTTAAACTTTAGTTATCTGTGCCACCTCAAGAACGAATGAATACACAACGTAGACCGGGTATGTACTCATGGCGCCTTTGAGTTTGAAACATAGCTCGATATATAGCTCATATCAGGAGCCAAAATATATTAGGACTGGGTTGTTTTCTTACTTTTGTGATCAACTAAAATCACTTAATTTGTTTTGACGTTAAGCGAGTATTTAACTAAGTGTCATTACAGTACTGCTGTTTACCGGTTCTATAGATGTTGTTTCGACTACCTCCTCCGCATCGCTTGATCTCACTATCACCGGTGCACGACATGGCGCACTGGCTTGGTGTCGAGGCTCCATGACGACCGTACGTGTTACCACAAAAGCACTGACTACTGTATTGGACTCCGGCGAACTTGTAGCCTCGACTTAGACACAACTCCATACAAAATGATGGGGTATTTTTTGACTGGCCCTTATGGGTGTCGGGAAGGTCACGTGAGGATATGACGTCAACATAGCAGCCGAGGGCCAATAGGAGGGTCTTGTCTGTAAAGATGGAATTGTTGATTATATTTAAACAACGTATTCTCATCACAAAGTATTTTTCAGAGAGACCCTGTCAATTAAATTAACTTGTTAAAATGCAATGTAAAGTGGAATGGAATTGTTAATGAGTTTATTACTGTTTTCGTTGAAGTTTGAAATGGCGTTCGGAAAATTGCATGTACCGTCAATCAAACGTGAAGTCTAGTCTGTCCAGTCTAAAAAAAAGCTTTCAGTCACCGCCTGGACTTAATTAAATTTTGATTGACTGTCGGATAAATGCAATTTTCCACACGCGAGGTAAAATTTCCATCACAGGATCTTTTTTCAGATAGGCCCTGTATATGTCAAGTAAATTAACTATAGTTAAAATGGAATAAGTAAATATAAACAAGAGACTGTACCAGCATTTACTCGGGCCATATGGAATTTCAACAAGGATTTTTTTTTTGCAGGTTTGATTAATAAAGTATTTTACACTTGCAATTGTTTTAGCCTTTGGGAGAATAATAAATTATTTTGCATTCTTTTTACAAGAGTTACATATATAAATTCTTTTTAAGAAGAATTATGATTCTGTCTCCAGAGAAGCCATGTAATAAAAATATTATATTAGTTATGTAAAAATAATCCTATTTTAGAATGCCTGGGATGATAACTGCCATGGAAAACAGAAAGCAAATTGCAGCCATGTTTATAACAGTAGCTACATATGTTTGAGACAATATACATGTAGCAGCACAAGACCAGTGATAATATAGTGGACACGAATGGTTAATTCTGTCCTGCTGAGACTTACAACTCTTTATCAAACAAGTTTGATTTCACATGGTTTCGCATGGGAAGAATAGGTGAATCCTTGCTGACGTCATTGTTTACATTTTTGCCTCATTAGCATAAAATAATATTCAAGCTACAAACAAACAGAGTACATCAGTTGAAAGATAATTTTAAACTTAGTAATCACCAAAAATGTCAGATTGATATGTTAAATATTTACGGAGAAATTGACTTTTCAAAACTGTAAAATGGGCTGGGGGGCAAAAGTTGCTGACAGCCATACATTCTTTGTAAATGTTGCTATTTTTAAATACTTGTTCCTCAAAATAAATTTGATTATGATTGTGATTATCAAGTGAGTCAATCTCTTTCGATTTATTGGCTCTGTTTGTTTGTATGTACGTTGCTTGAAGTTTGATGTATGCTTATAAGGAAAACACGTAAACGAGGATTCGCCTATACAAGAGGCCAAGTAAAACCTCACATGCAATGTTCCTTTGAACTTCCTCCCAGTGATTTAGCATTCAGTTTTGCACTGTATCAGTAGCTTTGCATATTTACTGACAGCTACTACACCAGGAGTCAACCCCCAGGTACCCTGGGGATTTGCACAAATACCCAATCAAGCTCGTTGTATCAAATCCCCTGGTATGGGACACAGCAATTAGTAAAAATTCATAAAAGGTTCCTGATCTATAAACCAAAGTGAGCTTTTCCCCCTCACCGATGGGCAACAAACAATTACTTCTGACAGGTTCCCATGGATCCACCCCTGGGGGAAGCTGCATGCTAATACATGCATTATTTACCCATCCATTTACTACAACAACAACAACAAAAGAATTTAAGGCAGCAGTCTGCTGCCTTAAATATTAATATATAAAATGTACATAGTGGCAACAAAGGAACTAGTACTACTACTACTAACAGAGGAGAATGTCAATGTATTTAGCATCATGGTATTGCTAATTGGGGACAAACTCATATACGACTATATCCACCACACTTGATGGTGGTCACTACCAGAGATTTGGTTGCATTCTCAGTGTTGGCCTACAATTTAACATTCTGATCCAAGAAGACTTGAAGGTGTAACCATTTGCAGATGTCAGAGCAAAGGCAGTACCAGTTCTCTCACTTATTTGAAGGTCCCACCGGGATTTGAACCCACTACCTCCTGCACAACAGACTAACACTTAACCACTGAGCTTACTGGAATGCAGTTTAAACAAACTGGAGGCTACCGTCTTTCTGTTATAGGCCCAAACTTAGTTCAGATAAAATGAATCCAATTGTAATGAAATTGTAAATACATATAGATGATGTAACTTTGAAATTTAGAATAAATTATTAGTTCTCAAATAAATTATAGACTGCATGAGTCCATTTCAGAAATAAACATGCGATTTCCACTCGGTTTTTGGATTATTGGAGTCATCTGTCTTCACACCAAATAATTAATTGCAGTTGTAGATCTTCCCGCTTGTTTAGAAGTATTACTGGATCCGTATTCCTATTTTACCGAAAGAACTGAGAAATTGGGCCAATTTCTGGAGCCCATTTTCTAGTCTCTTAGAAGCCATTTAAACTTTAAGAGGAAATATTAAGTATCAACACTGCAACCTGGTATTAAACATTTGTGTTTACTTACCAAGTATGTCAGATACATAAATTTGTACGCGGACGCAATCTCATTCTCAGACTCCTTTCGTATATAAAAACGTGAGAATTTTCCATGCAAACAGCCCGTAAAACTGCTGTCGGCCCTAGAAAAAATTGAACATCTTGGTATTTCAGTCGAAGAAGCCTTTGGTTTCAGCAAATATGGCCCAAAAACTAGGTGATTTGCCATAACAAGGCATAAGTCCTTTGTAGCCGCCATCTTGGATTTTTCAGAGATAAAACTTGTCCCGCGTGTTTATCCCGTGGGGAATCGATTCTGATTGGTTGACGGCGCGAAAGGTCGACACAGAAAATAATAAAAATAATAATAACAAGAGGCCCTGAGTGGCCTTAACTCGGGACACCTAGGAATAGGTGAATGCATGTAGTTCATGAAGTTCTAGCATATTTTTGTGTCATACATGTGCTAGGGAAGCTGGATAATAAACGTCAGCTTGCCTGTTTGTTGCCCTATTTCAGACCATGGGATAGTTCTCCAGAAGATTTAGTGCTTTGTTTTCCAATTATAGAAATTGGTACATTTCCTCCTGGGATACAGAAAAATAAAAAAACATTACTCAAAGGAAACGTCAGGTGGTCTGAAATGGTACATCAAACTGGCAAGCTGACTAGGTCTATTGATTCACTATTCATGCTCATGATCATTTATATATAATGATATCGCCTTTTGTAGGAATGCAATTACGTGGTTGTACTAGATGGCAAACACATCTTAATTAATATATTTAAAGGCACTTGTACGAGATTGGTAGTATTTTTAGCAAAACCTGTTTGTAAATGCTATTTTCCACCTCCAATCGATTGTTGATAGCTTTGTAACAGGGCATTTTTAAAGATAGCTTGCCATCCAGCATCCATGGCAACGTCTTTCCCATGGCCGGAGGTCACAAGCTCAATTCATTTGTTCACAAAGTATTATACCAGCACATGACTGTTTCCTGCAAGTTCTCCAAGTAATTATAATAAATCAACTTCACATAACACTCTCTCTGAACTTAACTTGCTCAAAAATATTACAAATATTGATTGAGTTTTTGTTTGTATTCTTGAAAACAATTCTTTTTAGCAGGGTTTACCAACCCATACTTTTCAACAGTCTTAGAAATCAATGCTTTTCAGTAGGATTAATGGACTGATAACATTATTTCTAACTTCACTGTCCAAGCACAGGTGCTATTATATTGTAACTTTTCCTTTAGCTAATAATAGCTATATCCGTATCCCTTGTGAATATTTGGGGATGTGTCATTCTAAATGTGAAATAAAGTCATCTATCTAGATCTGCATGCAGTTCTATTTTCGAGTAGAGTGGTGACTTTTCAAATATTAGGGCTATAGTGTTCATTTTCTGCATCTTGCAGGAGGCTGAAATTTATATAACGAAACGTAATTTCCACTCGTTTTCTTTTCGATCACTGGGGTCGGCTTTCCCGAGTTCTCACTACATGTATGTCATGAAATGACCGAGTGAAAATACCGACGCTAGCCATGGCCTACAACAACAGAAATCGGGCTATGTACTGCTATATTTGATGCCATTACTCTTAACAGAAACGAATATTACACAAGAAGATGCTACCGAGAGGAGGTACTGAGCTGGCTTCAGATCAAAGGACTGATGAGGGATCGTGTCAAGTTTACAACACCATTTGACGATGGAGTCGTAACTATATAAGCTTAGATTGTAAACATGATCCGAACTGAGAAATTGGGCCATTTACTATATATTTTAAGCCATTACTTTTAAAAGGCACGAATAAATACGGCACTACTACAAGATGGTAATAAAAGTTTATAGCATTTGTTTACTTAAATATGTCGTTTATTACTGGTCCAGGTGCGTTCAGGAGCGCCAGTTATCCTGTCGTAAAATGTGCGAAATTTCCCTCGAAAGTCCGTAAACTTTTGTCAGCCCTAGAAAAACTCAACATCTTAGCATTTCAGTCGAAGAAACATTTGGTTTTAGCAAAATAACGGCTACAAATGGTCCAAACCACTTTCGTCTTTACTCGCATTCAAACTCTTCGTATTTGCGAAGTCTATCAGTGTCCAGTCCCCCACTCCACAAAGTTTGCCCTGTTCACATGCACAGTGCTTTCTGATTGGTTGACGGCGAAATATCTCGACACAAAAAATAAAAATAAATAAATAAATAAAAAAGACTTGCGATTTCTGACTCGAGCCGGTCAAAGGCCTGGCCCGAGTAATAAACACTTGCGAAACTTGACTCGGGCCCCGAGTAATAAAAGTTAAATACAATACTAGTTTTTAGGTACAAGACTATGAAGTGCCACCTCACTGGTTAGCTCAGTTGGAAGAGCACGGTCTAGAGTGCGGGAGGTCGGGGGTTCGAATCCGGCCGCGTCCTTGGGCAGGGACGTATAATCCGTTGGCCTTGTCTCCTTCCTCTTCTAATCTATACGAGGGGGACGTGAAAGAACCTGTTGTGTTATTTCGAGAAAGAGTAGGGGATTGTCTGCCGATACAACAGCTTGGTATTCTGAGGTACTAACAATCACTCATGATTGTAAACTGCACGGCAGCACATTGCACCACAATAGCAGTCTGTATCACAAAATACAACCTTGTGAAGCGCATTTGAATATATTCATATAGATTTGCGCTATATGAATGAATACCTTTACCTTTTAAGTATCTCATGGTTATAAAGTATCATCAGACTATATTATGAAAAGATCACCCTTTGTTCTCGCCTCAGTTTTCGCCTCAGTCCCCACTCGGAGAATATCCTCCAAGATTCGCGAGGCAACAGGGGGATTGGACGCTGCAGATGGGAGGTAGTACCTACATTACTAAAACTGGTATGATAAACGTGGGTAGTCAGTAGCAGCTGACGTTTTGAGCGCCAGCCCTCCAGCCTACAACACCAACCAGTTGGCGTAGGGAGGGATCGGAGCGATGGGGTCAGTTGTCCTCCCCCCCTCTGGCCAGTCCCAGAAGAGAGATTAACAAAAGTCATAAATGAAAATGTTCCAGAATTCATCATTTTGCCCCCCCCCCCCTCCCCCAATTTTCAGGACCTCCCTACGATCCTGTCACTAACCCTGAACTCCTAACTTTACCCTAACTATTTGGAAAAGAAGTTCCCAGGTAAGCCATGAGTTCTCACTGGCCTAGCTAGGATTCACAGGTATTTCTCGGTTCTTCTAGACGGTGTGATCTAGGGTTTACCTGATGAAGTGGCCTCGTACTAGCAGCTTGTAGAGAGTTTATTAGGAAAACATATTAAGCTGTCAACCAAAGCGCATAAGAACCCCCTATAGATCACATACAAAACCCATTGTAGGCCCCTGGCGACAAACCATGAAAGAGAGGTCGATCGGTGTACCTATTTTAACTTCGCCAAAATTTGAAATATTGCAGCAAAATTACATAAGTTTCCCCAACCATTTGTTTAAAAAACAATTTCTGTTACCTATCTTATAAATTGAATTCCTGTTGGACACACCACAGTGCATAGATCGATCGCTGCACACTTTGTTACACTCGCTGTTTTTCGTAGCTTTGCCATGAATCCCGAAACTGTCACCGCACATGCACAATTGGAGAGTTTGTACAGCGGCATACTTGTATCCTTTTGATGCGCCACGCATCCATACACACCGCTGACACTCCAGTTGTGCCGTCCAGGAGGGTTGAGTAACCTGTTAGGTCACGTGGATTTCCATCTTTGAAGCAACCAATGTGATTTGAAATCTTTGAATCTGAAATTGAAATGCTGTTTAATGTGTTTATCCGTGTAAAGTTAGTTCTTTCGCTGTCCTGTATATAGTTACTTTCCTACACAAAACCCAATGCCTGAACATCTCATTATCTGGCTTCTCCAACTCCTCACACCTTCTACCAAGACTGAATTGTTTTGTTAGTTTGATTTGTAGCTGTACTTCGTGAATACGTGAGTTTACGAGACTCGGTTAAAATTCTCAAGGCATCACCAAAGAAAATGTTCTCACATCAAGAAAAAAGATAAACTGTGACATTAGAACTTGGGTGCAGCGCTCCAAGTAATAATTAATTATTAAAGGACAGGAGTATATTACAGAAGAGTGTCCAATTCGTCTTTCCACATTATATTGTCACACAACACTTAGACGGTAGAGTTATTTTTAGCACAGAGTTTCCGCGAGAAGAAACAAAGGCCCTCACTACTTTTAACACGGTTCAAACTGCTAAAAAATAGTAAAGCGCAAGAGAACAAAAGACAACGTAATCGCATACCAGAACTTCGCGGCTATAAATAATATACTCCTGTTAAGGATTATCGTTTTACTAATTATTACTTATTTATTATTTATGTAAGAAGTAATTCCTAAGTGGATATCCTACCGACACGGTACACAGAGTTTATCCAGCCTGCACCACACTTTAGACTGGAGGACCCTGCGCACGAGTAACTGCACCGACTCTCGGTCAGTTGACTATATCTGCCGTAAGTGTTACCACAGAAACACTGACTTGAGCTTTGAAGACCAGCGTAAAAATACCCTCGAGACAGACACCTGAAGAAAAGGAATTTGAATCCTTAGGCATGTATAGGCAGTTAAAAAACTCTCATTAGTAATGGCGATTCCAGCCGTACTAACTGGACCGGAGAAAAAAAAACAAAGGCGTCCTAGAACTGAACAGTCTACGATTCGACCCAGAATTCGTCGATACACTGATTAGTCCCCTGGCTAGGGAGATCCGCAACGGGTTCCGGTATTCGACATAAAATAACATTGGCGTTACTATTTTCGGGCATCGCACACTTTCGCCGATTTCTTAATAAGCAACAAATTGTATCGTTACTTTAAGGATCGGTATTTTCTGGCTAAAAATGTCACTGTCACCGATACCTCGGTTGACTGTCGGTAAACCATCGTTAGAATATCGGTGATCAATCGGCCGACCAGTCGATGAATCGTCAACCATATCGGCCCGACAAACAGAATAGTCAAGTGTCGGACGAGTAGCATCAACTTTCGGCCAACCTTCGACCGCCTAACGGCCGCCAGTTGGCCCGTCGACCCTCGACCCCACATTTCGGTTGAGTGTTGGCCGAGATGTCGGCCAGAGCGTCGACCGATACGTCGACCGACATTGCGTACAGTACACATGATCCGAAAGCTCGAAGATATTATTCAATTTATCGCTTCTTCTTCTTCCTTCTTCCTGAATATGAGCACTTCCTCTCTTTGAGGCTTATATGCCGTGCTTGTTGCACAATTATGCAGAGTGGTGGTTGTCACTACCTCCGCAGGTTAGGCTGTTCCGCTGCCTTATGGTCCGAGGTAGAAAACTTTGTTGGAGGAAAGTTCTGTTCTATGATGGCAAGAGGTAGGAGATGCATGTCTATAGTAACCCTGGTGCATATTCTACTTTTTCTGATGCATATTTTATCTAGCGAGAGATTTACGGGTTTGCACGTACTACACAAGACAAGAGTTACAGGTTAAGCATACTTATCAATGCAGTTAGTCGGTTTGTTGTCTGAAAAATCGACCCAAACTCAAATTAAGATCACGTGTCGGGTTATCCTGATAACATCCCAGATATAGGGTTGGTAGTTGACCTTGAACAGAGAAAGATAGATAGTTAGTTGCTGCGGACCAGCATTGAATGTTTTTTTATAAGACATGCAAACCTTCCTTAATTAGTGTTCCTAGTTTTACATTTCAACGGACGCTACGTATACTGATGACGTCATACTCGCATTTTCGAAATCGCTGATTGGCTTATAGGTTTGACATTTTTTAGATGCATTAATGTATGGCGTAATGAAAAAATGTAGTGTCCGTGCAGTCTCCCCCACCCCCCCCCCCCCCCCCCCCTTCACAAAGAAACCACTGTCTGAAGGCCCTACTGCTTTTGCAATAACTAGTAGTCCTTTCATTAATCCATGGTACATGGTTTAGCTGTTCCTTCAACTAAACGTACTGAAGACGTATGGTGATCGTGCGGGTACGTTCTCAGCAGTGTAGATGTTTTTAAAACGAGACTTAAGACTTATCTTTTTAAAAGGGCGTTTTAATAATCGCACTTTCGTAACAAAGATATATAATGAGTACGATAGTGTTATAATTGTAAAGCTCCTATGAACTTAAAGGATTAGGCGCTATATAAATGTTATTGGTTTATTGATCGATAGTTCAATCTCATGGAAATATCATATTTCCTATATCTGCTCACGGATCTCAAGAAATATTGGTAACATCTCCAAACTCAGACATTACAGACATTACTTATCTATACAGCAACTGAAGCAGATATATTACACTTTAATATATTCTTACATTTCATATTCAATATTAGGATGAAGGCAGTGCATGTCAAACGCATGTACAAAAAATACAAGTGAAACAAAATCACGTTTTAAGATTAGAGCAGTTTTCAGTCGAGTGTATAGTGAAACCAAACGCGAATTACCCACAGCCAGCCAATCATAGCAACGAATAATCACAAGTAACTCATAAATGGCTTCCCTGTGAGCCAATGACAAAATTAATTTGGTTTTGCTTTTATTTTGGAATCTGATTGGTTGGTTTACTTTCTCAGCCAATAGGAGAGCTTAGTAAACGCAAAAACCAAAACACTTCCAACACTCAATTGAAATTCCCTCTAATATTCTTTGCCATTACGCACGGAAATACACAGAAAGTGCTCTGCCCCTGCTTAACCTCTTAGATCTTCTAACTGTGAATAATGTATACCGTCTCCATGCCCTAACATTCGCTCATCGCGCGCTGGTAAAACAAACAGCTACCAAAGGTATTTGGTACTTTCTTCCAACTCGCCAGTAATGTACATAATTATAATACAAGATACGCCTCTAACCACGCATCAGAACAAATAGAGCTCTGCAGATTATTTCCTCCCAAGTAACTGATCTTTGGCAAAAACTCCCAAACGAATATAAAGAACTCAGTACATTATCCTTTAAAAAAAAGCTTAAACCTTATCAGTATACTTGTTGGCGGAACAACATTAATCCAACTACCCCCAATATGGTCAACAAATTAACTAGCACCTGTACTTGTAGTGCAAATAAGTATTAATTCAGTCTTGCTTTAATTGTAACTAGAATATCGATTTAATTTCATTTGGCTAGAGGCAGGCTCGATAACCTAACGGTTTACCTAGCCTCTAAACTTCAATCAACTTTTTCCCGAACTTAAAATATTTAACTAACCTAGTCAAGTAACCTTGTCCTATTGTATTCTTAGTATTATAGAGTGAATAAAAGTATTGTATTGTTATTGTTGTTGTCGTTGTTGTTGTTATTATTGTTGTTGTTGTTGTTATTATTGTTGTTGTTGTTGTTATTGTCACAGAAAAAGATGGCGGCTTGGATTTTTAACCACAATTCTTTGCGCGCGAAAAAACCTTGAATCCATTCAAATCGCGGTAGATAGCCGAATTGAGATATCACCAAACAAACGAGTAAAATTGTATTATCACATTATTTGTTGTTATGTTAGGCTTGCAAGGAATTGTGGTCAAATGTCAGCCGCCATATATTCCGTGTCGTGTATTAATGTCTTTAGTGATGAGAAATGCGGGGCAAACTACACAAAAACACTCACGTGATCCTTGAACGAGGAAAACCGCCCAGCAGAGCTGTTGAAATAGAATTGAATATTCTCAGATGTATGTTGAGGGTCTCCCAGGGGTTTCGGGGAAGTAAGTAAGTAGGTAAGTAATCTTTATTTATACACGGTACGCTCATCAGGGTTTTGTAAAAAGTTTACAATATAAAATTACATTTAAAATTAGCTCAAATAAAAACCTGCTTTCCATGAGTGCCGTGTGCTAATTTAAAATTAAGTTAAGCTAAGATAAGAAAAGAAACTGCTGCAGCCAGAGCGAAATCTACTTAGAGTTCTGGCTTGCCGCAACAAGGGAACATGCCAAAAAATCCGTTGGGAACAGGGAACAAACTAAAAATATAGCGGGGAACAAGGGAACATGAATAGAGCTTTTAGGGAACAAGGGAACAATTTCCATTTTTCTAATGAAAAAATTGACTGTTTCCCTGGAAATAGATCGGGGCCTTCGAAAAAGATTAAGATTGATTTTGAACCTAAAGCAGAACTTGAAAGTCAAGAAAAGGAAATATATCTTGGAATGGAGGAGTGCGATGCCTGCAGAGTCAGAGACCGAATACGTAAATTGTACTACGGGATGCGACTTGTCTCAAACCAAGGAACTCAAACAGTGTACTTGAAGTACGTGCTTTCGGCCAAGTTCAGACGATGGTTTTACGCAACGAAGTAGTAATGAAAAAATGGCTCTAAAGGGACTATCGCTAATCTTTCATATAAAAACATAACCAAAGAATCGACATATCATGACATATATGAAGCACTTTGTGGTGCTCACAACTCAAAAGTTCGAGGCATTGTACTCTTTTCTCGATAGTGTTTGTCCACTTAAGGACATAGTTTACTGGAATACTAAAGGATTCACAGGGTCGTGCAAAGGAAATTCTGGCCTAAATTCAAAGATTTCTGACAGAGAAAAGCTCTTTATTTGTCTTTTGAGATCGAGGAGGACTTACGACACCGGAAATAACGATCGAGGAAACCTTGGTAAGAAAGATCTTTACCACTTTCACTGATCCAGCTAATCTACAGCAAATGGGGCTATAGGAACATCCCTGTTGTTTTGAAATTGTCCACATTTGCCTGCTTCATTATTCTCCCTGCATGATAACTTTTGAAGCAAACCACTTTCCTTCGTCGATACTAACGTCGAGCGTGTGGTGATTTCCCGAGCTTATGCAATCTGTAACGCGCTTGATAAGTTCGCAACGTTTGCCGTTTTGTTTTAGTCCTCTGCATTTAAGCCACCGTTTAAGCCGTTCCACAGTATAATTACTGGGATCTTGTTCGAAGAAGAAGAACACAATCGCTTTCCGTAAGAATTGTAGAAAGCCGAGCTGAAGTACTAGTAAACGAAGCCATCTTTAGTGTGATTGTATAGAGAAATGATACGCACGTGTGCATTGTATGTCTGAGTCTCATGGGGGATCCAAACATCGTGACGTCAACTGTGCGGAACGCTATTACCATTGTTAAATCCAAGATGGCCGTCCAACAACAACAATGGAAAACCGGGATATCCATCCCAGAGTGCACTGCGACGGCGGGGTTGCGATATAGTCTATTTCCAGTGGATAACATAAGCTAGTTTGGTTAATACATATCCACTGGATAAGGGATTTATCCGCTGGATAAAGCAGTATCCATGCACCCTTTGAACAACCGGGTCCTGTTCCTCACAAGGAACGCTCAAGGAGGCTCTTACATAGGCGCTCTTTAAGAGCTCATCCTTGTGAAGCGGTCCTTCTTAAAACCACTTTGGTGAGAAAGCTATTCCTGGCCATAAATATTATTATTATTAAGCGGCAACTGTCAATCAATGATAAATCTGACTTGTTGTCTACGTTAACATAAGGCAGCTAACTGAAGCTATCGTAAAAGATTGACAACAATCATTCTAGCTTCTTGTATAATGTAGTAAAACTATAATGCAGAAAGAATTAACAAGTTAAAGACAGTAATTCTTTAGAGAAAATCAGTTTCCCCATCAGCAGTGAAGAATAAAGCATAGAATATCAAAGTGCTAGCGTAGTAAAAACGCCGAATCTTCATAACAATACCCTTAGTTAACACAACAGCATTCTTTAGGACTGAATCATGATCTTTCCACACTTTTACCACCTGCGCGAGTAACTATAGCGATACTTTGTTTTGATAAACATTACAATTGTTATGCTACTGTTGTGCCAACAACCATGATTTCAGTTGTGTCAGGAGCCAATGGATCTCTGGTTGGCACATTAATAACAATGTATGACGTAGCAGTAAGTACCCGGGGGGGGGGGGGGGGGGGGGGGGTACTCCTGTTTGTGACGTATTATGTATGTGCCGCCCGGGTGGGTCAGGGTTTTGACCTGATTTGGGCAGATGAGTATAATTTGGGTGCAGTCAGGGTCGGGGTTCAGTATTTTTTAGTCAGTTCGGGTTCAGTTTTTTTAGCTACTATGTCAAAAAAAGACATTCTGTTGCCGCATTTTGATCGCCTGCCCACATGCAAGCACTGAGGTTTCCATACATCGTGATGCCGCTAATTCGTACTTCAGTACTTATCTATGTACTTCATGATCATCTGCTGATTTGTTTACCCAATGCCACGTCCCGACTTGAAATGTTCCGTATTTTGCATGCAACCAATCGTAGTTTGAAAACAATTTAAAGAAGAGGCAATCAGGGTTTTCCCCCCATAAGGGGGCAATCAGGGTTTTGGAGCTCGGATTGGGTGAAACAAGGTCAGGGTTCGAGCCTCTTGGCCTCACATACATACCCATTTTTCATGTAAGTACCCCCCTCTCCCCCCCCCCCCCCCCCCCCCGGACCTTTGCAGCATAAGCACTAACTTATTTCGGCCGAAGCCGTCACCAAAGAAATCCGCCGGGTGAGTAGGATTTTCTAGTTCTAACCCATTGTAATTCGCATACAAGAAAGCTAAAATCCGTAACGCCATGCTGAGGAGAACAACGAAACAGAGGCCTAAACAGTAGTCATGCATGGCTGCTAATTATGCATGCTTCTTTTTATTACTTTTTTGAGAGATAGCAGGGTTAAATGGCTCAAATGGCCTCGACTTGGCATTTGTTTGGCTCCTGCGGCTTTCCTTCCAGCCGATATTCATTGTTTATCAGTTACAATGTTTCATATCTCAGCCGCATCCAAGTTGTTTCTCAGATGCCAACTTTCGTCTACCGTTTCTAGAAATGTTCTGACTACTAGTACTGAGGTACAACTGACGCAATTAATGTTTTGCTCACACAAATAAACACATTAATGACGTCTTTGTTTTGGACATCCTTGACGCTAGTATCACACAGCGATCTTTACGGTTGAAAACAACTCTATATAGAAAATAAAATGATGTTGTTCTTGAACCGTTTTAGTAGCATTTTTGTTAAGATATGTTTTAATTAAAACTCTGCTAACATCCGGTGCAATCACACCCTCTTGCTGTTAGATAAATTATGCACTGAAACCGGTCAACAACCGGTCATAATTCATAATTACCCAACACTGAGTTCGCCCTTGGGAATATTATTTAATAGCGATTCTGTTAAATTCACTGAAAATAACCAAGAAACAGAGAATGGCTGTCACTAAACTAGAACCAGCTCTAATTTTGATGTGAATAGACAAGACAAGCACGTCTATGGGAATGCCATATTGGTCGATAGAAACGACTCCGAATTCAAGCTTTTAACATCTTTCCAGTCAGAATTATTTACACCTGGCTTCCTTATAATACGAGGAAAAGGAACTTTGGAGTGGAGTGCGCAGCCGCTAAAGTCTTTGGTACTGACAACATATTCTTTTTTTTAAATAAGTCAATTAGTCAGTAATATGTGTTCACTAGAAATACTTTAGGGTTAAAACATTGAAGACATTCGATATTTAATTGGAAGTAGTGGACACATTTTTTTCTGAATTTGTTAGGGTGCTACCCCCCGCCCCCAACTCATTTGAATGAGAAATGGAAACGTCTACAGATGGATACGTTAGCCAAATGCACTAAACTGAACACCTGGATGTTCAAAGGGTGGATAACGCTATCCATCGGATAAATCCCTATCCAGTGGATAAAATAAGCTAGTTAGGTTAAGTAAAACACTTTATCCGGTTGATAGCGTTTTATACAACAACTCAGGCTCAGTTTCTCGTTACCTGATTGACTGATTGTTATTGGAAATAAAAGGACATACCGCGGACTGCGTCATCGCTCGCGCCACCGATTGCGTGTAGCGCGCTAAAATCACTTTCCCTAGCTGCGTAGCAATCGTTTCAGTGTTTTTTTTTCCGGAAGATCGAAAAAAAAAACCGCGGCGATTCCCTTTTTCGTTTCGCCCCATTCTCACGCGGTTTTTTTCGATCTTCCGAAAAAAAACACCGACTGCTACGCCGGCTAACAATTTTCCTCGTTTTCAAGGCCCTTCCGCTTGACTATTTTTCGTTTGTTTTTGTAAAAAACAAATTCACGATACTTTACCGTTGTATGTCCTCTTATTTATCACGTGTTTCGTCATCTCGTGATTAAAATTTGTTGTGGATACACTCGGCTAGTGCCTCGTGGAATACACAATAATGTCGACCATGCGATGACGCCACACGTGGTAAATAAGAGGACATACAACGTTACTGACTATCGTAAATTTGTTAAATCCACCCTTTGACCCATCACGTTGTCAGTGTCTCTCAGTGACAGATCACAATTTGGTGAACTCTGGTTATTTGGACAAAATATTTGCCATCAGCCGCGAGGCAAAGTTAAACTACCACCTCCATTTCCTGATTTTTCGACTGAAATTTGGGCATTCCCAGACCGAAATAAATTGCGATCATCACGGTATGCTGAACGGATATAATCTAAGGTGCATGTGATTATGGCCCGCCATTCGTAAAAAAAATACGATGTTCTTTTCGTTTCGAAGGTCGTTTCCGAATGGTTTTGAACAAGTTCGAAATGGTTTCGAAAACTTTCGGAATGGTTTCGAAAACTGTCCGAATGGTTTCGAAAAATGTCGGAATGGTTTTGAAAACCTTCGAAATGGTTTCGACAATCTCGTACCCAGACCCTATTATATTTATTTCTAACTGCGCATGCCATTCTCAACCCCAGACCTCTTGTTGTTGTTTTTTCGTCTTAAAGTTTGTAACAACCCAAACAAACGCATTTTCCGGACATCAGGTTTGGAAATATCATTTGCCGTTCGTCGTTTGACAACTTTTAGTTCCAATAGGTGCCTGTTTGTCGAGGGGTCAAACTGTGTTCAAGCAGATACTCAACAATGTGAACAAGAAAACTATAATGAACTCCATAACATTTGTAACTACCAATGTTAGAGGATTCATTCCGTAGCAAGATCCGGGTGTTAATTTATGCGTTGTGGGCGACGGAGAGTATTTGTTATGGCTAGTTAGCGGATAACACAACTTCTCCAGGTGATATTTTACAGTAAAAATAATTAGGTCTATAAATTATTCATAATCCCTCGCTTTCGGGTGGCGTGCAGTGTTTCTAATTTTAAGCTTGCATTTGGCTTGACTTGGTCAACATGTTTAGCGTAAACAATATTTATTCACTCTCTCAATGTGTTTTTTTTCTGTCAGTGAGCACTTTCGTAAAGCAGGTTTTTCTCGGATGAAACCATTATTAAAATTATTTAGCGACGTAAGTTTTGCTTTTGCTGGGAAAATTGTTCAAAAATACAGTAATTCGCCTTAGATACGTCTGCCCCAAGCTTGCCAGTCAGATAATACTACACTTAGAACTGAACATGAATTGATTAATGCTATCAGAAGCCCACTTGAAACTTATTCTTGCATTAAAAACTTCAGTTGAGTTGAAATACCATGAAAGCATTCGATTCAATAAGGGACGAAGCTAAACTTTATGAAGGTGTACGCACAGAGGACAAACTTGTAGAGCCCAAGAAGCCTGCAGACGTGGCTGGGGGGCAAAGTGTAATAAAATAGTCAAGCTTAAGTGTATGCACATATGCGTAGGTGCATGTATTGACGCAACGCCCAGACTGTGAATATCTATCCTGTCATGTTTTTCAACCTCTTTAGAATTCAGTGGGAACAGAATAGCATAGATGATTGAATGGCATCGATGACTAATCCGTGATTAACGGCACTCCGAATTGTAGGCACGAGTGCCCAACGTTATCGGCACGGCACCCCTAATTGTTGTCGTGTAAATGGCATGTTCTAGGTACGCGTGCCCGATAATCTAGCGTTATGAGACCCTGTGAAAAGGCAGTCTCGGCCCACCTGTTTGGAGAGCTGTGCCGCCCAAGTTCGGAGTGCTGGACCCAAAATGCGTGTTGTGTAAATCGGGCTTTAAGAACTGAAAGAAAAGTGTTATAACCATACGCCATTTTCCATCGTTAACATTCCGTTCTAACTACCCGTAACTAGTACGTACTTAGGGTTAAATTCTGTTTGACAAACGGCTTATTATACGTACTTAAGCCTACACTCTGCCTTTATACCAGAGCCTAAATATATGATGTCTTACACTATTTACAATCTGAACCTTCTAATCTAATCTAAGTTTCCAATTGAATTAAACAACTTTAACCTAATAATGAACATATATTTTAGTGTACAGACCTGCGTTAGTGATGCCAATAAACCATACTTTAGACGTTTGAAATTCCTCGAGTTTGCCATTGGATTTATGGAATCTTTCCGCGAAATGTGTTCAACATTTTCAATTCCCTTTGAAGTCCCACCGAGTATTGTGTTCTTGAGAGAATTATTAATTAATGAACTGTCGTTATGCGCGGCTCCCATGCAGCATTGACCACAGGCAGCCCAAGCTCAAGTTACGAAAATATAAGGGTTTGTATGGGAGCATAGCGAGCTCAAGTTACGACTTACGAGGCAGTCAAGTTAGAGGCAGTCCCCAATAACTTGTAAAATTAAGTGTCGCTTCGGGTGCTCGGAAAATATTCTAAGTCGCAAATTATTCATAGTTAACAAAAGGAGTTTTATGGCGCAGTCTGTAATGTTCTAGCCCCCATCCCCTCCCCCTCCATTTGTCATTCAATGATCTCAGGTCTGAATCACGCTCGGCCAATATGGCGGCCGCTTCGATGATCCGTTTGCGCGAAAAAAAACACCATCTACCGCCTGAAAGCAGGCTAGTAAGGTTCTTACACCAAGATAACCCCCAACTTTAGTAGTTATCTTTTTAATGGTTTCTTGGATTTCCCATTGCCGTTTACGCTCTCGTGAATTCTAGGCCGAAAGCTGTCTTTACGCAGAAATTCCAAAATGATTGGTAAAACTGTGCCGGTCAGTTCGAAAATCGTGTAATCACCCTTAGGTATCCAGCCGAGTGCTTCATCTTCCCGATGTTTTGTTTTAGTGTCTATCCTCTACCTTCGGCTTCACTTTCCCTGCTTTCCCGCCTAACTGCCCCACAAGCCGCGGATTCCTTTCTGGCATACCGTGCATGAGGACAACCAGCGATATTCCAGTACTTTCCCGGATCCTTTTCGAATTCCTCACAGTCACCACTGTCCACAGATACATTTTCACGAATCTTCCACTTCTTTAAATCCAACAATTATAGTTTCATTAAGGGTATCATGAAAAACCCTCCAAACTGAAGATTTCGTTTTTCGTTAGAATATATATAAAGGGAAGGGTTACATTTGTTCTTCTTTTTTTTCTTTATCTATTTTATAACATTACAATTTTACAGTAATAGCGAATAAATGACAAAGAAAAACAATACAAATGAACACAAAACAAACGTCTAAAAGCTGTTCTATAATATTTTGCAAGCATGCAGTTAGAATGAAGTGGTTAGTTGCATATAAATCTCTGCATTCAGTTTTATAGCCGTAAAGAATGACTTTGCCTTCGAGGTTGATTGTGATATTGGTTTTTGTTTCCCACCAGCTGATAATTAGCATCAAAAAGGTTTTTACCATATTGCATAAAGAAAACATATGTTCATTCCTATACTACGCAACACGCCCAACGCGTACAAAATCATAATAACACTACAACTAGTGGAGTGTGACAGTGCCGGATGCCTGGTGGACAGCAGCAAACGGTTTCTTTAATAAACTACGGTATTACAAATCATTACAGTACTAATATTACAAAATCATAATATTTAACAGGACATGATTTAACAGGACATGAAGGAATAGAGAAAACATTCCATAACCACACATCATCCTAAACGGATGGTTGCACAATCAAATGACGTAATCACATGATAATAAATAGCTTTTCACATGCTTAAATCAAATAATAATACCGAAAAATCGATATCTAAAGAAAATAATGTACGTTGCCCGGTACGAAAAACCATCGTAAAAAACCACGTCTTGCTACGTGGAAAAACTTCTGGAAACGTACTCCTCGACCGAATGCAATCGTACAAGGAGTCCGAGGGCTAAAGCCAAAATGGTTATATCTTGATGAATGATAATTTAAAACATTAAAACTAAAGTTTGGCTGACTTGTGGCTGTCCAGCAAGCGAGAGAAAGAATTCTAAAGTGATTGGTCTTTATATACCTCAAATATGAATATTAAACATAATTATGTACAAGAAAAGAACTAATGAACTATCACTTAAGTGATAAACAAATAGCTACGTGCCGTAATGAAGACGCTTTCCAACTCACTTTGTTACGTTGGAAAGCCTCTATTCATTCCTATACTACGCAACACGCCCAACGCGTACAAAATCATAATAACACTACAACTAGTGGAGTGTGACAGTGCCGGATGCCTGGTGGACAGCAGCAAACGGCAAACGAGAAAACTACAAAGACGAGAACCGAAACGGAAGCAAGCATAGAAAGAGACAAGTAAATAAATAATCGAAAGATCTAGATACCATTAGCTTATCATCTTGTAATCTAATGGCAACAGCATAACATGTTTTAACTGGCTTCCCGTCTCTGGAAAAGGATTGGAAACCGCATGAAGTTGGAATACACCACCAGAAGTACTGAAATAATACTGAAGTAATACAGAGCATAAAAGGAATACTGACCGCTTAGAGCAAAAATAATCATGTGCTCAGGTAAATATGAGCCACATGCTTCCTAACGATTTGAATTCATTACCATCTTATGAGGGATACAAACGAAACAAGATGAGAAAATAGACATGCAACTTTATGGCTCGTCAACACCATACACGGTACAAGGCTTCCTTAACTAGGCACGTACAGGTGACTTGCAATGAAGCTTCAAAAAGACAAAATTAATCTCTAAAATACGAGAAGACAACAGCAATGAACATGGGTAAAACAATTAGAACTTCGCGATCCATTCTCTTTTCCCCAATGAATCCATGCATTCTTGTATTCCTACAATCGTGAACGATGCCTTGAAACACATCTGATAAGGAGGAAGTGAACTGCTAGCCTCAGCGTTTGAGGAGACGAACGATGCCTTGAAACACATCTGATAAGGAGGAAGTGATCTGCTAGCATCGGCATTTGAGGAGATGTTCAACCTGTCATGCTCGGCTCAAGACTTCGACCTGTGGGAAGACCGTTGACAACAAAACAAAAAGAGTAACATGAGTAAAACATGCATCATACCGCTATCTTACACGTGTGCAGTTCCCTCTTCAATAATTTTTACACTAAATTTAGGACATGCAGAAAACACTGACTTTTAGTTTCTACTCGATAAACAGAGCACGATCGACAACAAAGGGTACAGGTATTCCTAATTAAATACGTATATCAATACTTCTTTGCAGAATCAGAAAATACTGATCCACTTGTTTGATAAAAATGTGGTGAAATTCGACCTTAAATGCGATCGATATAGTAATACATCCCTTATCTAAGGTCTGGGAAATCTGTTTAAAACAGATCAATTATATTTCAGAATCTTAAATAACATTCTAATATATGGTATACCTAAGAGCATACCCAATCATTCGCCCGCTAAGAGGCTCACAGTTAAACTTTTATCATCACACTTCCAGCCCAATTGTTACAAATCACTCCAACATTTGTGTTGAAAAAACAACAGATTCAAGATCGGAATAGTTAACCGTGGCAAATAAGAATTGAATGTCAGTACATCATGTCTATATCAAAACGGACTAAGACTGACTGAAAATCATTTTGAACAGCTTAGAGTTAACAACCCATTATTGATATCTATATCCAACAAATGAAATCTGGTCTCGAGGAATCCAACGAGTCTGAAAACAAAAGGTTAATAAAATAAATCATGAAAACGACAATAGGACTATAATACATGAATGACGTAAATTAACAAGTCCAACTCTCAACAGTAATCTCTCTACACTAACATCTTCATTTCATATACAGTACAGAATTTTGCGATCAACAAAATAAATGCACCATAACCTGTAAAACTTGCATCACAGATCAAAGCTGCTATACAAGACAAAACTGTCAATATGAAATTAAAATCCTTAAAAATGTATTCATTTAATACACCATCAAACGCTTTCATTATATACATATTTCAATACTCTTTTGCAAAATCAGAAAATACTGATCCATTATTTGTCTGATAAATAATCTGGTCCAATTGGACCTAATGCAATCCATGCAGTAATGCCAAAAAGACAACGGCACTGAAATCGTGCTACACTATATCACATCCCTTACTCTAAGGTCAGGGAAATCTGCTTCAAACAGATCAATTTCACAATCTTAAACAACGTACAAACATGGTATACTTAATAATACCAAATCATTCGCCCGTCTAAGAGGCTCACAATAATACTAATAACAACAACTGCTATGTTTAGACAGGGTGCACATATCTTCGAGGAGTTTACAATGGAGTCCTGCGTAACAAAACTAATAAAGTAAAATAATGCTTCGATAGGATAGTTACAACTAATTAAACTTTTATCATTACACTTCCAGCCCGATTTTAAATCAGACTTTACAAACGAATTTCAGCAAGCAGACTTAGCTATATATATATATATATATGTAAAGACAAATTTTACAAGCAAAATTACAATCATCCGTAACGTACATAATACCGCGGAAATGCAAAGATCTACAATTAGTAATAATAAAGTCTGAACGATATATTTAAACACGATATATTAATATATCGCAATATATCCCAGAAAATCCTTGATTTTTTGAGACACAGACACTTTCAACGATTTGGATTAATACCCGAGCAATGGTACGTGATAATAAATTTCAACTAATCCAAATTACTAGTTAGAGAAAAACAATCCTTCTCTTAGCATTTCGTTAAAGAATCGATAAAGTAGCCAAAATGAACCGCTTCATATACTTGAACTTGAATGACATAATACGGGATAACTGAATGACTAAGAGTAGTAATAATTTACGGCCTTCTGTCAGCTACAAAAAACATATTACAAAGAGTTAGCTGAAAATTCACTCTAAATCTGTTACGTAATAATTCATGAATTGCATTCCCAGTGAAATCTGGATGAATCAATAACACCTAATTACTGCATTGTAGTTAAAAAATAACTGAATAAGAGCGAGCTCTATACTTAGGCTATATAAAAGCAACTGATATCCGCAAACCTCAAACTATCAATGTTTATAACTACAGAAAGAAACCCTTCACATTAAACACTTATAGATCATTAACTCTCAGCAACTTCGCCTATAGTTTACAGAAAACAGCAGGCAATAATTCAAAATCAATGTCACCTAAACAAAAATTCAGTGAAGAATCTTAAAAATAATGAAAGTCTGATCGTATAACAACTGAACTCATTAAGCTAAAGGTTTCTCTTGGTATAACAATCTGTGGCGTTTGTATAGGGACTCACGACCCTTTGGTGTTGAGATGTTCGATCTGCACGTGCACGTGTGACTGGGCGGCTGACCATGGCCGGCAAGGATCCCGAGATAACAGTTCCTCCAAAAATATCCGGTTCTCCCGCGGAGGAGACGAGAATTCATAGGAGAAAAAATAGACAAAGAAAAATCTTGTCAGAAGGCTTGTAAAACACATAAGGAGCACTAAATGTTATGTACTACGTTGTAGGACTGAATTTTGAAATTCTCAAACTTTTTGTACTGCCTCGTTGACTCAAATCTTTTACGACTATGCAACAGTACGAATACATACCTTCACGTAGAGTTTCAAAGGTATACTCTAATTTACCTCTTAACAGAATAGAGTACGCCACCTTCCAAGGAGACTTGAAAGAATCTTTAGCTCAAACTCAGTGCTCTTCCGTTGTGTTTCAACGCTGAAGGTTCTTGGATAATAGTTCCTCCAAAATTGTCCGATTTTCCCGCGGTGGAGACGAGAATTCATAGGAGAAAAAATAGACAGAAGAATCATTAATGTCACAAATGCCTTGTAAATCAGAAAACAAGCCCTAACAAATTAAGTCTACTGCATCGTTGACTCAAACATTTCGTGAATATACGACGTGTTCAAAAACATTACGAATATATACGTACCTTCGCGTAGAGTTCCATACGTATCTTCCACTATAAAATCTCCGTCAGAACGTTTGGCTGACTTGTGGCTGTCCAGCAAGCGAGAGAAAGAATTCTAAAGTGATTGGTCTTTATATACCTCAAATATGAATATTAAACATAATTATGTACAAGAAAAGAACTAATGAACTATCACTTAAGTGATAAACAAATAGCTACGTGCCGTAATGAAGACGCTTTCCAACTCACTTTGTTACGTTGGAAAGCCTCTATTCCAAAGTTTGATTGCAAGTACCACAGAAATGACAAATCGGGCTTTCTACAACTCTCATTTGGCAAAGTTTTTCATTTGTTGGTATGATGTTGTGTATTATTTTGAACTGAAAACATCTCAACTTCGTTTCCTTGGTGATTCGTAACGCCAGAGTGTAAACATTGCTTGGAACTTTTAGCCCTAATTCTATAAGTTTGAGCTCAAGTTTGGGTACTTGGATTATCTTTGATGAGAGCGCGAGTCGTGCATTCTTTGCAGTTACATTTTTGTTGTTTATATTGAATTGTTTTAGATTGATTCCATGCGTTCTACAGTCATGCATCATCTATTGTTTTTAGCATTTGTTTCCACTCTGCAGGGTGGTATGGCAAGGCTTGATAATTTAAGAAATTGATCTGCACATTGAATTTTAGTTTAAATTGGTCGAAGGTTAATTTGGAAGTTATTTCCTTCTAAGAGATCACCGATTGTTGTAATTTTGCTTTTGTGCCAGGATTTATAGTATACTGCCTTTCCATATATAATATTTCTTTTTCTACTTCACTGCCAGTGATAGGGTATTTAACTGTCAATTCTTGCCAGGCATTTAGAACATCGCTGTAGAACTCAGGAAAGTCATTAAATTCTAATAAACTAGTGTCGTAATTACATTCGAAAATGAAGTTTCCTCCGTACTTTTGAAGATAGAGGTGTAATTAAGAGAGAAGTCCAAGATAAGTTTTCCGATTCACATATCCTTTTGACCCATGCACATTTTACGGATTTTTCGAGAACAACGAAGGAGATCATACCAAGACCACCTTTCTCAATTGGTGCGGCTAAAAGAGTGTTCCTATTTATTTTGTCGGGTTTGAAGTTCCACACAAATCGAAACATGAGTTGGTCGACACGTTTTGTAAAGCCTTTAAAGAAGGGTTACATATTTTCTTGTAACTTCAAGCGAGGGACCATGGAAATGTTTAGTAAAGAGGAGGGGTGGGTCACCGAAAATATTAAGATATTTTGTACAACTCCCTGATAAAAACGTACCTTCCGTAAGTTCAATTCCCTAACATTGAATGAAATTCGGAAACCATGCATATAATATACGTATGCAGTTCGCTATGTTGTTGACTTGGGAGTTATAACAAAACACTGTCAACCTCGAAAAACAGTGAATTTGTTTACCCGAGACACTCATGGGGTTTCATAACGCGGCATCCATGTTGAGTCCCAGGAGAATAAAAAGCTTTGTTTTCGCCAGGTAAACTCGTTCTGAAACTGGACTGCGTGAGACTAAAGGACAAAACCTATCGTTTCTAACCAATATGACCGCCGCGTGATAAACTGAACCCCTGATGTTCCCCTCGACAATTCTGGAACTCCCTACATGATAACATAAGGTCTGCAGCTAATGTAAATATATTTAGACGTACGATTTGTTAATGCACTTTTAATAATATAAACATTGTACTTTCTGTAACAATCATCTATAATCGTAATTTCACTAGCGATTGGAACATCTGCCGTTAAAGCAGCAGTAGATATTGTTAGTCTTGTTTCACTTCTACTGTGATGTTTCTCGGAGAAACTAGCATAGTTCTGCTACTCTGGAACGGAGTTGAAATAAATTGACAATCATGATGATGATAGTACTGCAGGTATGTATACTAACATGGCGATTATTTGGTATTTTCTTGACGCGGAAGAGAACCGATGGGCATCATAAAGATTCGCATTTTCAGCAGGAAGATTTCGGCCAGTCATTCAGATGTCTTGGACCAGATATTGAAAAAGTCAGAGTACACACAAAACTTTCAAACCCTTGTTTTTAGGTCAAATGTGAAAATCATCAAAGCGAGAACATAATATTTTCCTGTAACATTTATACTGACATATTGAGTTGTAGAAGTTTCCATTCCTTCGCTTTAATTGAAACTCATTACCAACATAGCTCATGGAACGGCTAAACTATAACCGCAGTAGTTTTTAAAATCTATATTATATTCTCGTTTTTACGTACTTATTTTATTTTATTTTCCTTATGTACGGGTATAGCAAATTGCATAAGGGAAGTTCACTCCTGTTTCCGGCTTTCCCTCAGTTTTCTTGTTTTCTTTCCTACTTGTAAAAGCTGTGAAGTTAGTTAAAGTTTAAAAGAAACAAGGGGTCGACATTAAGAAGCACTTCTATCTATAAAAAAATATCATGATATATCTTGAAAGTGAACATTACTGTAAGCCATTTTGCAGTACACATTGAACTTTAGAATTATTAACTTCTAGCGCCTGCACTGCACGTTTATGTTTCGACACTCACTACTAGAATTTCCGAATATGAAGGAGACGAGGAGCCGGGTGGCGCAGTGGTTTAGCGCCTTGCCTTTCATCTCTATATATATGGTGCCTCAGTCGATGCCTGATCGGGGCGCCATATGTGAGTTTAGTTTCTTGTTATCGCCCCTTTTCCAAGTTCTCGGCTTTTCCTCCCTCCACAAAAACCAACACGCTAAATAGTAAATTCCATTTCTAAAAAAAACGGATCCTGACTTAGATCAGCCCCTATGGTTGTTTCAGGACCTATGAAAAATCAGAGAGCTTTGTTTCTGGACGGGAAGAAGGAATCTTTGATTTTACTTGCGGTGCATGCTATTCTATTGCGGATAAAAAGCTTAACGTCGTGTGGCAAATGTTGTCGCTCTAGGAACGCCATTTCTTTTTATCTTCCGCCAGTATTTTACTAACTTGAGTTCATAGCATTTCGAGAATGTGCTAGGGGAAAATGCCACCCAAAAATGGCAAAACCTGCTACAACTAATTGCACAGAATGTTTGAAATGCAGGAAGAGTCTAGTATACTAGATGAAAAACGAGTTCAAGCGAAATGAAATGAATCTCGAGGGTCGCAGGGGGAGCAAAATAATGAATTCTGGGACATTTTCATTGATGACTTCTGTCAACCACTCTTCTGGAACTGGGCACAGGGGGAGGGGAACTGTTCATGCAGCTGACCATTGGTATAACACTGCTGAAAATGATTTGCAATTTAAATATTCGGGTTTCTAACACGGAGAAAGAACCTGTTAATTAACAGTAGGCTAAAGTCGTTTAGTAACGTTGGGAACTTCAAAGCACAGTCATGGAACTTAAGCAGGATAGATTCTAAATAGTGTGAGCTCTGTAGGAGAGTAGGCTTTGGTACTAAATAAGTTTGTCAGACATAATTAAATATTAAATACGTCGGCTATGACACTTTTCTTGGAGCAATCGCAGGATTCCTTTGTTCTGCGTATAAGTTTACGCTTCGATTCACCGGCACCGAACAAAAGAATCCTGCGATCGATGCAATCATATGGAAACCAGGCTTTAGACTAGCTACGCTTATACTACGCATTGTCACGCTTTAATACTCGATATATGTGGAACTCTGTCGGTTACAGAGGTTCAATACTATGGAACACAATAATATCTAAGGACATACCTATACTGTATATTTTTCATGTAATAATGTAAAGTAGTTTTTAGTACTTTAGTGCTGCTAGCTTTAATATTTATCGTGTTTAAATAAACTGAGGCTATCTATCTATCTATTCTACTAGAGGAACTGTTAGTATCCGGATTCATGTTGTTCAACATTCTACAAGCATTAATTATTCATGAGGGAAACCACCAATCCCAGGGCTGGATTTGTACCACGTCTGCCGTACTTTGAAACCCCCGTAGAATACTTCATGTCAGTACTACTTCAAAGTCCAAGTACTTTGACATTTCAAAGTACTAGGAACTGGGGAACTAACGTGTCGACAGTATAGAGAAGTGAGGTGACATCGAAAGAAAAAATATGCCTCCAACGGGATTTGAACAAACTCTTCTATTAAAACCATAGATTTCTAGCTCACTCCCTAAACAACTACACTACTGAATCGTTCACTGTTCTCTCGTGAACTGGTTCTCTGGCACCAGCAACGAGATTGCCTGCTAGCAGATCGATCTATTTCTTTCTGTCTGCAAGTAAAAATAAAACCGAGGAGAGAATTAAAACCTCTCGCTTTCATAATTATTAGTATTCTCTGTTTATATAGTATTGATGGCAAGGCTCTGAAGCGACGGGTGAGCGGTAAATATTATAGTCAACAAAATATGAGGGTCTAGATGGGGGGTCTGCATAACAGTAAACATTTAAATTTTAGGGCATTTCATAGCTAACATTTAAATTTTATGCCATTTCACAGCTAACAGTTAAAATTTCGCCCTAACAGTAAAAAATATTTATACCCTTAAAAATGTCAAGATAATGGCAGAATTTATTAAAAACAAGCACGTGTCATGCACGATAGACACGATAGATCCCATCTATCACGTGATTCCGACTCTTGTTCACGCCGGGAACGAATTACCGTAAAAACAGCGGGGTAACGTGTAACAGAAAACGTAAAAGTAACGCCATTTCCTTACTTCTACTCTAAATTTGACGAAATGTTGGCAGGTTGGTAACAAAGTCAAACTTCATTCTTGGGGACATTTGTTTCTGTATTGTGACGTTGTTGTTACGTCATAAGGAATGCCTCTTTTTTGGTGAAAATACCTTTAAAATACGTTTCAAACATATATGAAATACTATTCATTTGGCAAAAAAAATAACTTTCTACGATAAATATACCGTATTTCCTCGATTAAGCGCCCTGGGCGCTTATTTCAAATTTTGTTGCCAAGGGGGGCGCTTAATGGCTCACGGAAACTGGAAATTGGTCTTGTCATCCCCGGCTGTTTCACAGCATTTACCCAAAGCGTTGAAATGGGAAGAAGGCTGAAGAACGAGCTGCTTCGGGTACAAGAGCTATGCAAGCACATGGACTTAATAATCACGGACTGTGAGTTGGAAAAAAAGAAACTAATTTCCCTAATCAGCCAAACATAACTTTAATACGGTACTACATATAGGAACATGCCGTAACTTTGTAATAAAACGCAGTGTGTAATTAAACTTCCTATAGCACATGATTTTCGAAGCTGGAGTAGATCCAGATCCCTTAAAAGCGGTAGAAGCCGGATATTAAGAATTTCCCAATTCCTTCATCGACGACAGATGTTCGAGTATTTCTTGGAAAGGGATAATACTATACCGCCGCCGGTTCGTGAATAAGTTTTCTGAGTCGTGATTCAGTCTTAATAGACTAGAATACAGTCGATAGTTATGTTTAAAAGACAGTTGAAGACTTATTTATTTCGTTTAGCTAATGAGGTCTAGTTTATATATGATGTACAATATATAAGGAAACATATATTTTTAAATATCTATCTTTTTTAAATTGTAAATATATCGCAACTAGGATACTGTTTATACCTTCGATATGTATTATTGTATTATCTTATATTTGCCTCTTTAAATGTTTAACATTGTAGTTTTTGTGAAGCGCTTTGAACAATTAGTGGAGTTAGCGCTATAAAAATAAATTATTATTATTATTATTATTATACTCTTGTGTTAACTAAGCTATTAAAGGGGCTGTGTCACGGTAATAGACCATATGATCGCGTTCCGGGCCGGAAACAGTAATTTTCACCGATTTTGATATGAACTAACGAACCTCTTGGCCATGTGGGATGCTTAAAATCAAAGCAAATATGCAAAAATGACTAACAAACAGTGTATATAAACAGTCTCCAGGGAAAATATTGAAAATCCTTTCAATCAAGCATGATGGAGGGAAGTTTAACTGTTTGTATCCAATTAACAGCCACCAACCAAGCGATTACTCGATACATGCGCAGTACCATGACATAGCCACTTCAATATAAGGGTGTTGGTTATGAAGAGTAATTTTTATTCAGTGCTTTACTCTTTACTGCAAATGGGAGAAACCTGAGTTTCACGAAGTAATTACTATCCTCAAAATATTCTTAAGTTTTACGACATTATACAAGAAGCTCCATCATGGTTACTTTTAATTGAGTCAATGTTTTACAATAGCTTTATTAGCTGCCTTATGTATACGTTTAAAAAGTCAGATTTATCCTTTGATTCACAGTTAGCCGTCTTCGAGAGCGCCAATGTAAGAGCCTCCTCAGGTGTTCCTTGTGAGGGCTTTAGGTGTTTAACACCACTTTTGTTATAGTACATCAGTTCTATTAATTTGTGCAACAACCCGGCCATATACATTGTCCAAACATCAGTTCTATTAAATTGTGCAACAACCCGGCCAGATACATTGTCGAAAATAGCGTCCTCCGCTAGGATGCCCTCTGGCCATTTTTACCATCTCTGGTGACGGGCTTCCTGTAATGAAAGAGATGAAGGGTCTGTTTTGGGAACCGTGCGAATGAGGCCAAGTCCAATTACATACATCTTATAACATTCAATTCTGTTTCAACAGGTCTACTGGGCGGTTTTCCTTGTTGAAGGATCACGTGAGTAATTTTGTTTATTTTGTCCGCATTTCTCTCATTCAGTAAAGAACGGTGATTCATGAAAGGGACTAGTTATTATAGTTGCAGATACTGTAGGTACTTCAAATCGATGACATGATTTCATCCTTCTACCATCACATTATACGCCTCAGACGACTATTCTCAGTTTTTTTTGGGAAGGGCATTCATAGAAGCCATATATAGTAGTCCCTATCACAAAAATCACTGCATCACAGTCATAGCATAGCAGTCCGTATCAGCAAAATATCCTTGTGAAGTGCATCTGAATATATTCATATAGAATTTGCGCTATATAAATAAATACCTTTAGAAACCAGAATTGTAAGCTTATTGAACAACTAGATGTCATTTTGCCTTATCTCTATTTCCCGCCGCCGGGGTGATACACAGATGACGTCAAAAAGTGAAGAGAACAAAGAAGTACGCCACGATACGCAGTCGAGTACCGTGACTGTTGTTCTCGTCACGTGGTGACGTCATCTGTGCATCATTCTATTAACATGGTAAATTGGACCAATGATAAAAAAATATTTTATACAATTTAAGTAGCAAGAAAGTGAAGGATACAAGACGATTTTGTCCAAACCGTGAGGCAACTGTGTATCTCTACTCCACTATGGCTACCGACCAATCACTGCGCGCGCTTTGCACTGTTTATCGATTTTTTTTTTATGAGAGGAAGTCAGGAACACGCAGATCACGACAAGAGTCTAGTTTAAAGGGGCTCTGTCAAGGATACTGAAGTCATGCTACAATCACCAACTGCACATGTAAACAAACGTGATCGGCTAAGTTCAGATCAGTTCCCGCGGTTCATTTTTACGATCCATGGTTTAATTTACAGAACTTAACATGAATTATGGAACTCTCCTCAATTTCTGATGAAGAATCCGATCAGCAGTCAACAGCTTTTGAAGTGGTAGGATTTCGGACTTCTGTTGTAAGGAAATCAAACTTTAAATTTGACGTTAAATGCGTTCTAATTTTCATGCAAATTTTTGACCACTTTTGACTTTCTTACACTACCAACATAAGACTGTGATTCAGCAGCATCACTTTCAGAGTCATGCTACATGTCATGCTACAATCACCAACTGCACATGTAAACAAACGTGATCGGCTAAGTTCAGATCAGTTCCCGCGGTTCATTTTTACGATCCATGGTTTAATTTACAGAACTTAACATGAATTATGGAACTCTCCTCAATTTCTGATGAAGAATCCGATCAGCAGTCAACAGCTTTTGAAGTGGTAGGATTTCGGACTTCTGTTGTAAGGAAATCAAACTTTAAATTTGACGTTAAATGCGTTCTAATTTTCATGCAAATTTTTGACCACTTTTGACTTTCTTACACTACCAACATAAGACTGTGATTCAGCAGCATCACTTTCAGAGTCGGTATAGTCGGGTTTCGCAACAATAACGCTATCATCAAGGACATAATGCAGCGATACGCCAGTGATATCGACTTCCGATTCTCTCCCGTTTCCAGACGACGAAGGAGACACAAGTGTAGCAGTTTTCTTGATCGGAGTAGAAGCTGCCAGTAGAGCTGCAAGAAAATCAAAACTTACATAAAATTGAAAAGAATGGCACAGCAAGATCCCACTTGATTTTCACGCCAGAACAAAAATGCCTTACGTCGATGACAAACGGGATACAAGTGATCGATTACCAATGTCTCCCCTCGCTAACACTAACAGTACAAAGGTCAAAGCATATATAGTGGCGACTTGTGGCTTACCATTCACAGCAGGGCGATATCTTTTTCCTTTTCCCTTGCTACCAATGTCATCTCGAACTCTCATCTTGTTAGCATGGGCATACGAACTATGAAGACCAAGTAGAAATACATAAACTCAGATTTGGGATCTCAGATTTGTAGTACAAGTGCTACGATCGATCACTTTCGCTTCATCTCGAGGGAAAGTAGATACGCGGCGAAGCTGGAGTCACTCGCAAACGTCCCAGAAGCTTTAACAGACCTCCATGTTTCAAATACTGGCTTGCGGAGATAAATACTGGGATGTTCAAGACGCCAAATCTTTCTGTTCTCGTACCGATTGACCTTTGTAAAGACATGGGATTAAGGTCTCCGTGGATCACCAAAATTCGAAGTAACGGAGGGGCTTTATTTCAAGATTACAGACTCTAGTGGCGCTGGTAATCTATAACTATAAAAGAGAACCTGCATGTCACATAGGAAAACCAGCTACTCAACAACCTATATCAAGTTGTTATTCGTACTTCAGTTATCCCTGGCCTGTAGCCTGTAACGCGTTCCAGTTCATACAATACCAGTGTCTCCTAGCGTCTCCTCGGCTATGATAGCTAGAGTGATAGCTAAATAGTTCTGATAAATTAGGGCTGAAAACGAATAACAAAGGAACCGGCAGAGCGTTTAACGCTCGCGTCTCTCACGCTCTCTCTGTTGTCAAGGAATGTTAGAATGGCTTGCCCTCCACACAGGCGTTGCTATGGGAAAATCGTCACGTGATCAATTGATGCAAAGGCTTATTACTCGGGCTGCCTGTGGCAGCACCGAGTCTTAAAATGCAAGTCGTTATTTTTTATTTTATTTTTTATTTCATGTCAGACGGCTTCTGCGCATGCGTTAAAGGTCAAATTCAAACCAATCAGAACGCACTGTGCTGGTCACGTAACACTCGCCAGGTTAATTTATTTACATAATTTAATACAGTAAATCAAAATGGTGGATCCGCGAGCAAATCTCTCTCAAATTTGGAGTCCCATCTCTCAAATGTAAGCAGTTTAATGTTTTATTTAACTTCACTCGTGCGAAAGCCTTCCAACAGGCTCAGGATATTGCAACTGGCGCTCTTGTCGGAGCCGAAGGACCGCGTTTTTTACCCAGATGGCCTGTGATTTTATATAGATGTACGACACGACGCCGGACCTGAAGGACTCAAAGATCCACACATATCGAATTGGAATTTAGCGTTTTCCTTTCTGCTGAAACCAAGGCTTCTTCGATAGAAAGGGCAATATGTTGTGTTTTTCTAGGAGGACAAAATATTTCTCGTTTAAGCTTCTCTTTCGCCACGGCTTTGTTATTGGAATCTCTGTGGATTGGTATACTCAAATATACTGCACAATACCATACAACTGAATAAGAAGTCTTTAACAAAGCCGAACTCAAACTCAAGAGCAAAGCTGAGAGTGAAAGTGAAACTGAACAGTGTCTTGTCAGGTCATGAATTAAGGTACGGTGAGGTTGAAATCATTGCGTGTTTATATAGATATGCATTTCTTTGTCGATTTGTTGACCTCGTGGCGCTGATAGATTTTGCCATCGGACGGTATTCTTGTTTGAGGTACATTTCGTAGGTTTTATGCCTCTCGGTCATAATACATACCAGCTCAAACACCGTGATCTGTAGGCCACCATGCACTAAAATAATTTTGAGCGTGTTTTTGGCTGTCAGAAATACCCCGGAGAACAGAATAATTTATGATGAGCGAAGCAATATCAACTTAAACAAGAATCCTCTCACGGCCGAGGTTTTGGTTCGAGAAATTAAAGGCTTCCAACAGTTCCCTTTATAGTTCTGTAATATAATGAACAGATCAGTTTTGGGAATGAGGGTATATAACCAACAGGCATTTCAGTTAATAAATACCTGATATGGACGCGAGCTGCGATAAAGAGCCGCAGGGTAGAATGAACAGTAGAGAAATATATCATTTGATAGCTCCATCATAGGTGGACAGGAATACGACTTATAATATGGGACAAATATAAACATATATTTGAGACACTCATGTAAGCGTGCGGAACATGAATAAGTAGAGGTCAACTTCTTTAATTTGCATACACGAGAAATATATATACTAGGGGAGCAGAGAATGCATGTCACCGCGCTACCGGCCACTCCTAAAGACAGCTAAATTCAGCTAATAATTCTTCCCTTCGGTTATTACTAAAAGGATCTCAAATGAAAGTGTATTTCATCTTCAATCTCATGTGGCCCGAGTGAAAGCCCAGATGGGCTCTTGTTTTGTAATTAAAATTCCAATGTTGTACCGTTGTTATCAGGCGGTGTCGGACACGATTCACGTGACTCAAGTTGACCAATCAGAGTGCTTCTAAAGTTTTGAAGCGTTTTCTGTTCCTTGAGTTCAGAGAGGACGTTGTATGTGCTTTCTTTTGTACCGATAGGAATATTCTGAAAATATTATTCATATCCTTACTGAAACTGCATGACAAGGAAAACATGTAATCAATGCTTGGATGACGCTTCAAGAGCAGATAAGACATTTTAAGTACCTAAATATGTATCTAATCACGCCTTCGTCCGTTTATACCGTTCGTGTTGTGTATGCGTTGAATCGAGTGCTCTTCAAAAAGTATATTTATAACTACGTTCATGCAGAGATGAGAGTCAAGAGTGCTCAACGAGAATTATTTTAGAAATGTATATTTATTGTTCCAAACGAATTATTGGCATTCCCCAAGTTATTTGTAGTTAATAATTAACTACCGTGGGAAAAAAATATCCGTTCCCCAGAGTGAGCCAGCTGTATATTATACAATGCAGTTACCAGCAAGGATACGCTGTAGTTAGCTTTTTTTCCCAGCCAGATTCCCCCCCCCCCTCCTTTTTACTTTTGCCAGCCAGGATCATTTTTTTTTTTATGCCAGCCAGGATATTTTCGCGTAACTGTTTATTTGCCATCCAAGCGAAATAATCCGTTATTACTTTTCCTGACAAAAAACTACAATGACAGGTTTAGTTTTGTTAACGTTTTTATTTATATTAATCATTTATCAATTAATTGATTATTACGATCAATACATGTTGATATGCACATATAATATAATATAACAATAATAATGTTACTACCACTGGCTAGATTATTAGGCACAGTCGCCTGTTACTGTGAATGAGAAATAAAGTCAACTGAATAGACTTTATTTCTGAAAGAGAACAATAAATCATAATCATAATAAAAAAAACGTGACTCACCTGTAAAAGTTCAGATGAACTTTAGTTTCCAAGCATTGTGCTATTTATTATCAATGCATTTGAAAAACCGATCGCAGCATTTGTTACCAACATGAAAACATAGGTAGACAATAATAATGCCAAAAATAATGCGATGTAGAAAACTTAAAAAAATGGACTGATTGTGTGTCGGCACAAAGTACAAGCTTGCAAAGTGCGGTTCTTGTTTTCCTGTTGCATCCCATATGTTAATCAGAAACACGATAAGGACCCAACTCAATCCGAAAACGACGTGCCTTTTCAGTCTAAAGCTGTTAAAGTGACCATAATTTCGATCGCTGTATTATCGACAAAACTTTTTTACTCAACGCAGCGAGTTCATTTTAACACTTAAATGGAAGAAAAATCTTCAAGGAAAACGAATTCAATGGTTTCGTTGTTGCGGATTTCGATTAGATTAGTCTGGCTAAATAAAAACAATTCGCCATGGTTATTGAGACAGAAGCAAATATACAAACAATAGAAACCTGATTTCCTGTTTTGTGTGAGTCACTGACCGAAATACAGCAGCACAGGAAGAAAAGTTATATATGGCACAAATTACAAATCATTGCTGATCAGACTTACTCCAGTTAGTTGGTCACAAGTATAGTACTCGGTGAACAGAGCTAGAGTACCAGCATGAAAAAACAAGCATATTAAAGACAATAATAATGCCAACAATAACGCGATGCAGAAAACTTAAAAAAGGACTAATCGAGAGTCACTAACTACAAGATTGTAAAGTGCGGTTGTGGTTTCCTGTTGCATACTTCGGATCCCACATGTCAATCAGAAACACGAAAAGGACCCAGGTTAATTTCAAACTGATTTTAACTAGACATATTTCGATCGCTGCATTTATCGACAGAAAATCTTCTACTCAACGCAGCGAGTTCATTTTAACGCTTAACTGGAAGCAAAATGTTCAACGAAAACGAATTCAATGGTTTCGTTGTTGCGCAGTTCGATTAGAATTAGTCTGGCTAAAAACCAATCCGACATGTTCATTGAGACAGAAGCAAATATACAAGCAAATATAGAAGCGAAATATCATGTTTAGTGTAATATTTGTGAGTTACTGGCAAACGTGGAAATTATGAAATTATAAGTGAAAATATTGAAAACAGTATATCTTCTTTTTTCTTTCTATGAGGCCATCCCTATTTTTTCTCCGTTTCTCATCGTCCGACCGACCCATTTTTGTGGCTTTTTGTAAAAATAAAAAATAAATTGGGGGGAGGGGTGGGGGTGAAGAAACCCTAGAGCAGCTCCAGAAAGCTCATGCTCGAGGGTAGGTTACACAATAGTTTCGGCGGTGTATTTGTAATTCCATGTTTGTAGCGTATACGAACGACGACATCGATGGTTTCGTCGTCCATGTTGGTTTGTAACCTCGCCTGTGCAACCGCGCCTTATTAGTTCCAGTCTGTCCGCGTATTTTTTATTGTTAATTTTTTTTCTCACCCTACCGACCGACCCAATTTTCGAAAACCCCACCGATGAGAAACGGGAAAAAAATAGGGATTGCCTGAGCAGAGGAAGGAAAGTGATCTGGCGCATTTACAAATCTTTGCTGATCAGACTTTAATACTCCAGTTAGTTGGCCACAAGTATAGTACTCGGTGAATAGAGCTAGAGTATGTAATTCCCGCCACTTTTAATAATGTTTCAAAATTTGTCACCAATATGGAAACACAGGTAGACAACAATAATGCCAAAAATAATGCGATGAAGAAAACTTAAAAAAGGGACTGATTGTGTGTCGGCACAAAGTACAAGCTTGGAAAGTGCGGTTCTTGTTTTCCTGTTGCATACCTCGGATCCCATATGTTAATCAGAAACACGATGCGTTTCTGTTTTTTTGTTTTTAATACGTCAATCAATGTACTGCAATCTTCTAGCAAGTCGGAATTCGGCTGAACCGTTTACATCCGGGTTAGAAATACGAGAAAATGAACTGACAACAGATAATAACGTAGAATGACTTTTACTACCCGCAGAAATCTCATTCGAAAACAAATTTGAATGAATTCTGCACGTATGAGAAATTCGAATGTTAGTATTTATGTGCCTCGCAGGCTATCTGAAATAATAATTTGAAATCCTAAGACAAAATAAGAGAACAATTTGGGTTATTTCCGCCGGTTTGCTGGCAAACGAACCCATCCAGCACTTCTCTAAGAATTTCACAAACCCTTCAAGAGAAAATTTCGAAACTGAACTGAGCGCGTGAATTTTATCCCGTTTTTGATTGATTTGTTTAACACGTTAGATTAGAATTACGAATACAAAAAAATGCAATAAAATGATATCTACCTAACTGACCTGAATAAAGTATCTACAGGGCGAATTCAGAAAGTTTAAATGAGCTTACGAAGCTGTCGTACATAGGCAATGATTGGTGTAAATGTAGGCTATAGATCATAGTAAAAAGGAGTTCTTACCAATTCCAAGGACTTTATATGCCAGTGTATGCAGCTTCCGATTGAATCCGCAGCCACGCGGCACCCCAGAAAGGCCGCGCCGGACCCTATCAAAACAAGGCCGATACAGTTGAATATCAATTTTGTAGTTTGTTCTAAAAGATCTCAAGTCAAATTGACAGTAAAACATTGTGGAAAGCCAACTTACCGATAAATATTCCAATACAGTAAAGTTCTTGTACGCAGTAATAGATGATAGAAGTTGTTCAGATTGTTCAGATACCCTAGCAAGCTATAGATCCACTGTCAGTGCAGCCAGTATCGAATGTAATAAGATCGCATACATATGCTATTAAAACTGATCTAGTTTTACACTGGAAACTGACAGGAGAACGAAAGACCAACATAATTACTCGGGCTGCCTGTGGCAGCGCCGAGTCTTAAAATGCAAGCGGTTATTATTTTTATTATTTTTATTTCATGTCAGACGGCTTCTGCGCATGCGTTAAAGGTCAAATTCGAACCAATCAGATTGCACTGTGCTGGTCACGCAAACAAAGGTTAGATTTCCTCAGGCGCGCTCAGATAAGAAAACTAGGCGAGACAAGGAGATATCAATTGCAAATAGTCATTGTCAGAAATCTATTCCATCGTGGGCAATTATGCAATACAACCTAAATTTGGGTCAGGTCCATGTTTTACGACAGAATAACCAGAGTCTTTCTACTGGATTTGGAGAGCTCGAGACATTATACAAGTCTGCTAATATGGGGAAAACTGAAACAAAAAATGAACTTTGACGGCAGAAACCCTCATATTTGAGCCAAGCGGAATATTTACATGATCCGCTAAGATTTTTACAAATCTAATTAGTCAAATTATCTCATGTGGCCCGAGTGAAAGGCCAGATGGGCTCTTTTCTACTTTCAACACACAGTCGCTAAACTGTACGAAATCTCCAAGAATAAATCCCTAATGTCCAAACTAACGGGAAAAACTGAAAGAGGAAATCCTTGTGAGAAATCGACGTACATATGAAGCTATATAAGTTATCATCGACTATATGGGAGTCAAACATCGAGCTGCTATGAAACCGCTTGTGACAGTTTGTTTACGCACTTTCATGACAAACGAACGTTTCTACTTTCGACACAACGGTCGCTAAACTGTACGAAATCTCCAAGGATATATCCCTAATGTCCAAACTAAAGGGAAAAACTGAAAGAGGAAATCATTGTGACCAATCGACATAAATATGAAGCTCCAGAAGTAATTATTGAATACATGAGAACCCATAGAGAAAACCGATAATAATGAACACGGTATTAGTTTCACCGACATTTGTGGCGTAACTGAACTCGCACTACAGCATAGCTTGAAATACTGTACGAAAACTCCCGTTTAAAAATTTCCTGATGCCGAAAGGACCGTAGCATTTAAACAAGATATCCTTCTGACCAATCGACATACATATTAAGCTGTGAAAGTATGTTTCCATTCCATAACAGCCGATAGTGCAAACTAGTAAACTGCCACTAGTAAATTGACCTTGCGTACTTCCGCGATTACTGAACTTTCTAGCGTCAAATGCATGTGTTACGTTTCCAAACTTTAGGACAAGAAATCTTCCATAGAATGTTCTATTTTTTTTACAGCTGAGAACTGTATTATTAAACATAAGAAATAAAACAATGGTGCCATTTGAAGAATTATATCATGTCAAAAGTGCAAACGAAGAAATATATATCTACGGACGCGAGCAGCTCGATCGTTTCACTTTGGTCAAACTCGGACTGTTTACGACTGGAACCTGCAGTTTTATCGGACCTGCAGACTAAATTGTAAACGTGTGGCCGTGTTCAGGCTAGTAAATCTAGCTAGCTAACCACAGGAGGTAGCGAGCTTCTTTAGTCTGAACAGTTTTTCTGCTCTGGTGATTAGCTAGCTAGTGGTCGGTGGAATACTTTGAAGTTCCAAGCTACCTTGCGAGGTAGCTTGAATAGAATCTAGCGCGCTAAAAGCCCATCGATGACAGATTTTAGTTATTTTAAGGTTTTGAAATGTACACAAATGTCAAGTCAGTGTTATCATCCGATCTAGCCGACTTCTAGCTCTCGCTACGACCACGTTCACTACTCGCTCCAAGGTAATTTCTCTTACCATGACAACTACCGGGTGTATTGTACGTCAATTGAGCCATCATGGATAACGAGGATCGCCAAACACCAGTCAGTAGCAGTTTTTCGCACAGTTTTAATATTTTGGTTGAAATTTCAATTGAGCACTTTGGCGGTCAATTATTTGCGATTACGAAACACTTGCGCCAAGGGCAGTCATAGACCAAATTTCTATGTCTGAATGGGGGGGTCTACATGTCAGTTGTCAGTTAAAATTTTGGCCATTTGTCAGTTGTCAGTTAGCCCTAGTTAATCATTACTAGAGAAAATTTACAATGTTTGACCCACAAAAACCAAATTTGTCAGTTGTCAGTTATTTTTCGGTTGTCAGTTGTCAGTAAAAAAATCGTCATTTGTCAGTTGTCAGTTATTTTTAAGGCTGTTTGTCAGTAGTCCGTTAACCCCATTCATGCCCTCTTAAGAGATAGAAACAAACCAGAAGAGGGAAAAACAAAAAGTAAAACCTACTAAGTTACTAGGTCTGAACAGTACTAATTTATTAACTAGCTGCGAGTTGCTGACAGATATCTCAAGACTCTAGCTAGCTGCACGATAGTAGTCTGAACATACATACACACATGAATAAGTAGTGTTTTCAATAAAAGATCAACTACTTTAATTTACATACGAGAAAACAAAAATATTAAATTACATACATGTATATATATACTAGGGGAGCAGACAATGAAAGTCACCGCGCTACCGGCCACTCCTAAAGACTGCTAATAATTCTTCCCTTTGGTTATTACTAAGAGGATTTCAAATGAAAGTGTATTTCATCTTCAATCTCATGTGGCCCGAGTGAAAGCCCAGATGGGCTCTTGTTACCAATGTAATCCATTGTTTTCTAATAAATAATCAATTATTAACAACGATACGTCATTTCGTTGTCAAAGCCGCTGAAATCCGGCCAGCAAGGGTTATTTTAATTCCCAGAGTACGTTGCGAAGCGGTGCAGCAGCAGCCAGCCACAAAACAAGTAATCTATGTTTTTCCCAGCCACGATAACTGTCGGAATTCTGAAATCGCAGCAAGTCAAGCTTTTACATGTTTTTACAGCAAGGGTTTCCTCTAATAATTAGAATCCCAGCCAGCACAATTTAGTCTACGGAACGGATATTTTGAGGATCGGTTCCATTGAGCACTCCTGAGAGTCCACTGTTATATTTACACGGGGGCCCCTTAGTCAGTTTTAACGGAGAAATTGACCTTGAAGTTGATGTAGATCTGACTGTGTACTGTATGTTGCCCAGTATCCGGCCAGTTCAGATTATAACCGCCGTATCTTTGCTTTCGTGGTTGGAAAAAATGTGAACTTTCTTCCAGAGGCAGCCATTTATATACCAACAGAATAAAAAAGGTTTGACTGCTTTACCTTAAACATCCTGAAAAATATTGCCATTTTTGCAAACTCCTGAGGTTCACAGTATCCTGTCAGCTGTGTATCTGTGTATTTTAGCAACTGCCGATCTCAACCAAATCTCCTTCCAAGCTCTGTCAATTCACCGTAAAAAGCCCCAAATCCCTCTAAAACAGACCATGAAATAATCAAGGTCCAAACACAATGATTCTGGTAAATTTATTGCAGTTTATTCTGAGAAACCTCCAGTTACAAAAATCATGCACAGCTTGTAAAGGGACATCGCTGCTGCCTGTAAGTGTAAATAGACTTATGCCGGAATGTTTTCAAATTTCAAAACTATGCTTAAAAGTTTAATTTTCTTACAAAGTATGCCCTTCAAAACAGTCTTGTGGCCTTTGACAAGGACAACACCAAATAAACCACTACACACTGACTCACAAGCTTCGTCTTTACCGCAAATACCTTGTCAGTCAAGAAAATGTAAGACATGTCATAATAGACATAAACCATGCGTGTTTGCTGGTTTTCGCAGGCCGTCGAATACTAATATTATCGCTCAACATAACTAAAGAGAAAAAATTCGAAAAGCTGGCTTAAACTCAGGGAAAGAAAGAAAAAAAAATATTACTGATGTGAATCGAGCAATATCCCTGGTCGACTCAGACAGTATTTTTTTCCGAAAAGAGAAGAGCTACTTCAGATATTACGCCGCGAAGATAAGGAAGAACGGACCATAAAAGTTGAAAGTTAGAGATGCTCACGTACGCTTCGGCGACCGTGTTGAACTGAGGCTATTCAGTACACTCAAGCATATTAAGGACTGACTCGCCTGTTAATTTGACGTATTTTTATTTAAAGGGAGGCTTCCATCCAATCTTTGTGAAACTCGGTAGGCTGATTTTTACCGGTATTTGTAACAATATGAACTACTTGTATCTTTCAAAGTGGTGTCACGTGACTTGAAAACGACCGTTAACGGTTGAAACCTTGGGACAAAAACGGGGTACGTAAAGTGAACTTAAATGAATCTTTTTTCTTCATTCTTCTATGACTCATAATAAGGGCTTGAACGATGCGCCTTTTAATCATGTCCAGATCGTAACAGAAGTAATTGATTAAAGGAAACAGGTCACGTGACATAGTAAAAAGTAAAATATCTTATAATATAAGCGACCGATACCACCTTAAAAGGCGCAAATGCAATGCAATTGTCATTTTAAGCAATGTGATAGCAAAACAAAGCAAAATTTTCCTGTGTAAACTTCCCCCATTTCAAAGAACTCGTTTTATGACGTCACCAACTGGGGAATGTCACGTGACACTAAATGAGACTTCCATCTGATTGAGAAAGTCAAATATTAGGTATTTTCATATTTTGGACAACTTACAAATAAATATATCGACAGAGAATTGAATATCTTTCAAATCTCTGCTGGGGGTCTGTTAAGGACGAAAATAGCATTTTCTACCATCGTGCTTTGCGATGTCGTGTCCAACACCGCCTGCGTTGTTATACGGTGATTCTGTGAAGATTGCTGGATGCCTGTTCCATAGCAACTAACTGACTATCTTTCTCTGTTCAAGGTCAACTACCAACCCTATATCTGGGATGTTATCGGGATAAACCGACACGTGACTTTAGTTTGAGAGTCGGTGCATTTTCAGACAACAAACCGACTAACTGCATTGATAAGTATGCTTAAACTCTAACTCTAACTTGTCTTGTGTAGTACGTGCAAACCCGTGATATCTCTCGCTAGATAATATATAGATAATTCGGGCTTTCTTTGCTCATTTTCTGACAAACTCGTAGACTGTCCAGTTCCAGGACGCTCATGTGTTTTTTCTCCGGATTGATTACGCTTCGTCACCTAGTACTGCTGGCATCGCTGAGAATTTCGTAGGCCTGCAGATCAAATAATTTAAATTTCTTTCTCTTCAGGTGTCTCACTCGAGGATATTTTTACGCTGCCCTTCAAAATTCAAGTGAGTGCTTCTGTGGTAACACTTACGGCAGATATGGCCAACAGACCGAGAGTCAGTGCAGTTCCTCGTGCGCAGGGTCCTCCAGTCTAAAGTGTGGTGCAGTCTGGATAAACTCCGTGTACCGTGTCGGTAAGATATCCACTTAGGAATTACTTTTTACATAAATAATAAATAAGTGATAAGTAATAATCATTAATAAGATAATATGATAATCCTTAATTATTACTTGGGTCGCGGCACCAGAGTTCTAAACTAGGCTCAAAGTGTCACAGTCTGTCTTTTTTCTTTTAGAAACATCACACGTTGAAATTATAGAGCAGGTTTCAATTGACTGTAGTAAAACCAAAACAAAGCAATTACAACGAACCAATCACGAACTAAAGTGAATACCGATTGGTTTCACTGCCATGAGAAAGCAACCAATCAGGAGGGAAAGTAAACGCAATCGTGGATTGATTGCGTGACGGACAAAAACCAAAACCACGATTGGTTTTACTCTGGCACCGAAAACTTTCGACACTCAATTGAAACCCGCTCTAGCAAATCGCGCAATCTTTGTATCGCACTACTGGAAACCATGCACCAGTTGAACAGCGAGACATGATTTTTTCATGTGGTATATAGTTTCCAAGCGTTCCAACGCATGCACAAGCCTTCCAGTCAACATTCTCCATTTCAGAATTAATCAAAATGAGGAACGACCAAATTCTTCCTGGTAATTCTTGTCTTGCGAGTGAGAAAATCTTCGCTGGCTGTATATTATTCCCGCCCCCCTCCCCCCAAAAAGGAGAACATACTATTGGCTTTAATTTATTTTGGTCAAAAACAAATTATCGTAGCCAGGTTGTTTATGTGGCAAAGTTTCCTTTGGTGATTATTCCTAAAATGATTCAACAGTTTTCGTTTACATATTCATCGGCTACAGCTCAAACTAACAAAACAATTAAGTGTTGGTAGAAAATGTGAGGATTCGGAGAAGCCAGACAATGAGACGTTCAGGCATTGGGTTTTGTGTAGGATACTAGAGAAAAGTTTAAGCAGAATAGTACACTTAATTCAGTATATAGTTAACAATTATTCACCGAAGTGGAGGTGAATACTGGTGGAAATTTACCGAGCCGCTTCGGCGCAGTGCCGCTGTATGAAATCATATTCACTGTTTGAGTAGCCAATTTGAGCGCGCGAAAAGTGATATTCACTGGTGTGGTATATACTAATAACTTTTAGTATAAACCAACTAGTGGACTATTACAAATCCTCTATTCTGATTGGCTACCCTACTATAGGTCTATTTATGATAGCCCATGGTAGAGAAAAACCGCTCGCATTTTCACGAAATAATTCAAATGTTTTCAACTTCAATTTGTTTCTTTCTATGATTTTCTACTGTCCGACTAATTAGTTTATACTAAAACAATTAGACCTCTCCCCCTCATGGGCTACGAGTCAATAGCCCATTCGGCTGCGCCTCATGGGCTATTGACTCGTAGCCCATTCGGGCTGCGGGTCTAATTGTTAAATGTACAGGACAGTAAAAGAGCTAACCAGCTTTAAACTGATAAACACCTCAATACGACTGAATGGGCTTTTATCGCACGGCGCCGCCATGTTGAGTCCCAGGAGAATAAAAACCTTTGTTTTCGTCCAGTAAACTCGTTCTGAAACCAACCAGTGCGAGGCTACCGGGGCTAAAACTATTGTTTTATCCAAGATGGCCGAACTGCGATAACAGCCCATTAAACACCGTTTCAATTCCAGATCCAAAGATTTCAGATCACATTGGTTGCTTCAAAGATGGCAATCCACGTGACCTAACAGGTTACTCAACCCCCCTGGACGGTACACCTGGAGCGTCAGCGGTGTGTGTGGTTGCGTGCGCATCAAAAGGATACAAGTATGCCGCTGTACAAAATCTCCGACTGTGCATGTGCGGTGACAGTTTCGGGATTCATGGAAAAGCTACAAAAAACAGCGAGTGTAACAAAGTGTGCAGCGATGGATCTGTGCACTGTGGTGTGTCCAACAGGAATTCAATTTATAAGATAGGTAACATAAATTTATTTTAAACAAATGGTTGGGGAAACTTATGTAATTTTGTCGAAGATTAAAACAGCTAGACCGATCGAACGTTCTTTCATGATTTGTCACCAAGGAACTAGGCCTGCACTGGATTTGCACGTGGTCTATAGGGAGTTCATACCGGCTTTGATAAACGACTAATTAACAAAAGAATTGAAAATTATAACTTTCTGTTCTTTTCATTCAGACTCGACGTTAATTGGATACTCACTATAAGTAATCAATTATTTGACCAAATTTTGTAATGTAATTGTTTTCTAGACAGGAACTATGAGCAAAAATATACTACCCTAGTCTTCTCGTATTGGGCACTTATAATTCAGAACCAATTGAAGGTCAGAGGGGGTGGTTCAAAGTTAAAGTTAATTGAAAAGATTTGTATTAAGCACAACATATGCATCTTCAAGTTGCTGAGACTTCATTTTTGGGAGACATGTTGCTAATGCATCCAATCATGTGATCTGCCACACCCTTTTCTTGTCCATAATTGGGATATTGCTTTCCAACCATAGATAACCTGTAAAAGATTCTCCTGTCCAAAATATAAGGTCATTTCACATGCAATTGACATTATTCAACTACAATGGATGTTAACATCCTGCAAGATAAGTTTGAGTGCAAACAGAAGAGGTCACATGACATGGGTAGGGTGGTGTTTAACCCTTTCACTCCCGGACGTGTTTGGGCTCAATGGGTGAAATGCAGAGTGCTAACTCAACCCTCCCCCCTCAGTTCCAGTTTGGCTAGCTCGAGCTAGTTAAATACTGCTGACTTTTTAAACTAAGGGCTCAAACTTTCTCAATGATGCCATTCGGCAGAATTCTAGGGACTCGGCGGCGGTGAGTATGGTTTCTTCTGTAGGTTTTCCAATGAAATGTGCTCTAATTTTGGACAAATAAGCCACTGTAAGAGAGCTAGAGGACATCATTAAGTCTGATGACGGCTTAAAAGTACTTGGTTTGCTTTTAGTAGGCCTTGTGAGGGGTTTCACAGGATTTTTCTGTTGTGTTTCTGCTTTGAGACACATGAAATAATTCTTCACTGAAATCCTTGAAATCCTGCAGTTGGTTGTCTTTTACCCCTGCTCAACATATTAGGATGTGTTTTTGTCACTTTAAAGCAACGGCTTGAGTCCAAATCACCGCTCTTGGTTGTAGGGGTAAAAGACTTATAAAAAAAACCTACAGGAGTCCCAGAGGGGGGTCCCCTTGTGAATTGTTTTGTTGAATAACCAGCATGCAATTGGAGGTGGGAGCAGGAAAACATGGTGGAGAGAAGTGCAGCATTAAGAATAGCACGCTTCACAGTCGCAATGTGTGTTTTGTGCAAACAAACCTAGTGGGTCGAAAGATTAAAGAAGGTACTGTAACGACTGAGTGCTGATTTTGTGTTTTCTTTTGATTTCAAGGGCGAATGGAAAGGATTTTGGAGGCCGATTTTCAGCTCCTCAAAATTGGTGAAAATCGGAGAAACGAAAAACGATCTCCAAAACAAATGAGTTTTTCTCCAAAGTGTGAGAGTCAAGCGATCCCAGTTATAGCTGTGGCTTTGAAGTCATTCATCCCTTGAAATAATATCGCAACATCGTATTTCCAGCATGTCTAGGTTTGATGCAATAATTTTTTCCAGGTACATGCTTCATATTGGCCGGTTACGGCCGGTTCAGAAGCGAAAGGGTTAAAGCGTCTAACTCACAAATAAACATTGGTGTTTTGTTTGAACAAAGTGTTTCCATGGATCAACACGTAATTGCTGTCTGTAAAGTTGCTTTTTATCACATTAGAAATATTGCAGGCATTAGGAAATTTCTTTCTTTTGAAACCACCAAAATTCTGATTCATGCTTTTGTGACTTCTAAATTCTCTATTATATGGTCTTCCCCCTAAGTATCTTATTCAGAAAACTCTGTATGTACAAAATTCTGCAGCTCGTCTTGTTACTTGTTCATGTAAATATGATCATATTACACCTATTTTTAAGGATCTACATTGGCTACCCGTTGAACAAATAATTCATTTTAAATACTTTTGCTGACTGTTAAAGCTACTAATAAGATTGCTCCATTATACTTTACCGAACTGTTAGAACCGTGCGTACCTACTTGCTCGGCGTACCTCGTCTAAATCTGAAATCGTATAGACTTAGGGCATTTTCAGTTTCTGCCCCTATGTTATGGAACTCTCTGCACTAGATATCAGGAACACCTAGTCTATAAGTTCTTTTAAAAGTAGAGTAAAAACATTTATTTTTAATCAGGCATTTTTATTGTAATTATTACATGGGACTTTGTGGACTGTACACTTTTTAGCTTTTTAACTTAGTGATCATTTTATAGTAAATTTTAATTATTTGTTCTTCAGTTTCGGTTTATGTACATAATAATACACCATTACTGAGTGATTACTTATTAATAATATACATGAAAAAAATTGTCAGGAAGTGACGTTGGCGAGTCATGTGACAAAGTAATTTATTCAGTCAACAATCCACACTTTCAAATTCATTCAAATTGTTCGAGTGTTCTCAGAAGTCGAACGGAAATGTTTCATTGCTTTCCAAAGAAATTTGCATCGTATTTCCTTTTTTCGGCACTATGTTTCCTTTTTTCTACACTGTGCTTCCTTGAAATTGCATTGGCCCTCAACCAATCAGAATTGAGATTTGTTTTCATGTATATCATTAGCCGACTAATAACGTAACCTCCATTTATTTTTATTTTTTTAAATTTTACTCACTTATTCCGTTTTAACTAGTTAATTTACTTGACAGGGCCTCTCTGCAAAACACTTTGTGACGAGAACAAGTTGTTTAAAATCCTCAACAATTCTATTCCAACCTTAATTACAGACAAGACCCTCCTATTGGCCCTCGGCTGCTATGGTGACGTCACATCCTCACGTGACCTTCCCAACAGGCATACGGGCCAGTCAATAAATACCCCATCATTTTGTATTGAGTTGTGTCTAAGTCGAGGCTACAAGTTCGCTGGAGTCCAATACGGGGTTGAGTGCCATTGTGGTAACACGTACGGTCGTCATGGAGCCTCGACACCAAGCCAGTGCGCCATGTCGTGCGCCGGTGATAGTGAGATCAAGCGATGCGGAGGAGGAAATCGAAACAACATCTATAGAACTGGTAAACAGGAGTACTGTAATAACACTTAGCAGGAGCCCGTTACCAGGAGCGTCCATCTTCTATACTAGGTCTGTGAGTCAGCGTATGACCGGATTGAGCTATATTTAGAACATATCTCACGGGAGTTCACGTGCCCACACTTTGGGAATCCAATCAAACCTCAGTACAATGGTCTACAATGCAGCGTTAGTAAAATCACCTCAAAGAACAATAGATCATTCTTAATCTGGATAATTACGGCAATCATATGCACGATCGCAGCAGAGTCAGAAGGCAGTTACTCGGGAAACATGTTCTAAAAATAGCTCAAACCGGTCATACGCTGACTCACGGGTATAGTATATATGGACGCTCCTGGTAATGGGTTCCTGCACTTAGTTAAATGCTCGCTTAACCTCATAACCAAATTAAGTGAATTTATTTGCCAAAAGAAAGCAAACAACCCAGTCCCAATATATTTTATTATACACCCACCCACTGGATATGAGCTAGATATCGAGCTTTCTGATTGGCTCCCATTATTAGTATAATTATCCACTCAAATACTACTAGTAGAGAATGTTTGGCCAAGACAAATATGGTTCCCTACTACTAGTAAATGTATGTATACCTGTCAAATATTTTCTCTCGCGCGTGATTGGTGGAATGAGTCACGTGACCCGATATTTTCTCTCCGGCAGATGACGAATATTGGCAGGAGCCCATTACCAGGAGCGTCCATCTTCCCCACTGTGTCTGTACCCCAGCACAGAGATAGATGAGGCTATTTTTAGAATTGCGTTTCGCGCGAAATAAACAAAGGCCATGTTGTCTTAGCCAATCAGATAGCTAACGTCACTTCTCATTATTATTCATTATCATTCTTCTCACCTTCAACGTGGGAATTCGAATTGCTGGTTTTCACTCAATCCCCAGAGATTCAAACGACAAAGGGCATGGCGGCCATGTTGGTGCCCCAACAAAAGATGCTAACGAGGAATCTATTGTTTAAGGGCACCAACATGGCGGCTAGACGGCAAGTGAAAACCAGCAATTCTAAAAATAGCCTCATCTACTCCTGTGCTGGGGACCCAACCCATAACAGAGGAACGCTCCTGGTAATGGGCTCCTGATATTGGCGAATACAGTAAGCGTATAAGCACGCGTCAAAGAAATTATTTGAAGGACGATAGCAACAATAACCTATTTGTGATGTCGAAATATGCCCTGAAGCTCGCAGTTTCCATCGCGCTTCGCTCTCGAGAACTGTTCTATTCCTGGAACAGGTAATACCGCCGACGAAATATCAGAGCATATTTTGACGCCACATGCAAATAGGTTATTGTTTTTATATACTACTAGTAGAGAAAGTTTGACCAAGACAAATATGGTTAAACGATTAAGCGTATCAAACATTGAAGATTTACTCTAGAAAACGATATCCCATCAACCAAGTGTAGTAGATCAGTTGTTAAAAACAATAAATACGAACGGTTAATCGTTCATAAATGCCCGTCCAATTAAAGTGCCTATGAACCTTATTCAGTTTCTATTTTAGATATCAATTCTACATCAAGTGAATAGTAGAATGGTACAGTATATCTTGCTTTGAATGCTGTGCTGCTGAGTTAAGGAGATTTTAATATCCAAAATGCTAATTACGTGACGTCAGGGGAGGGATCAATTATTATACCAAATTATTTGTTACAATTAAACATTTTTTTTCAAATTATCAGTGTTATACCCATGGTTGAAATAAAATGATTTAGAAATTTGTTTTCCTATATCAGTACAAACGCCCATTCACAACCACTATGAAGTGATTGCAGATGTACCTCTCCATGACGTCATGTAATTAGCATTTTGGATATTAAAACCTCGGCACAGCATTCAAAGCAAAATATATTTTACCATTCTACTATTCACTTGATTTAGAATTGATATCTAAGATAAAAATATATTGTTCATAGGCACTTTAATGCTCGGAAACGCCAGTTACAGAATTCGCTTTGTTTATCAAAACCCGAAAGCAAGCCATCTTAAAATGTAATTATTTTTGTCCATTGTCATATTTGTTTGAACATTTTGAGCCAGCAGCGCGCTAAGTGCATTACTCTGGAAAATGGCACAACTGAGCTCAATTGATGTCTTAGAATTTTTTCTATTCCGCTTGGCAAAACGACAGCTCGTACAGTCAATCCGTGCTGCCTTAGACTGATTGTTCACCAAACCACAAAGGGTTTCAACATTGTTTCAACAACAACCGACTACTCCTTTGCTCAGTGAAGCGAATACTGTCCTGCTGGGCCAGGTTGTTCGAAGCCAGGTTAACTAACTTTATCCCCAGGATAGCGCTAAATATGTAATTCTAATATGTACAATTTACCCTCGGGTTACCCTCGGGTTACCCTCGGGTTACCCTCTGGTTAGCGATTTAACTCCGGTGTAGCGTTTACCGAGTGGCTTTGAACAACCGGGTCCAGGATCATAGAATGAATAGGAATCAAACAATGCCACAATTATCTAAAAAACTTACCACAGAATACAGGAAATTACATTTTAGTGAAACCAAAAATAACAAAATAACAAAATGTCAAAAAATACCCCCATGTTGCCGTCCTCATCAGAGGCAAGTGCCTTGGGATGGGATCCCAGCCCCCCGTCCCCCTCCCCCTTGACAAAATCCTGCCAACGCCCTGTCCTGGATGAATTTGTGATAGAGCTGTGAAGGAGTCAGGGAGAATATCTGTTGTTGTGTACAAAAGCCGCCAATCTCCAAAGACAAATCACGGAAACAAGCAATCCACGAAATTTTCTCCACCGTACCGTTTTTGTGCTTGCTAATTATAATGTTAACAACATATAGTTTTTGATGTATTGCTCTTTCGGAATACTACGACGGGTACTAAAAAACGCGCCCTGAGTGAAACTTTTTTCAAATGCAGTTATGCATATTTTCTCACCTGACCAGTTCCACATGATCACTTAGATCGTTAGAAATGAATTTGCGCTAAGCCAATCAGAGGACCAGGGTCAAATTCTGACTCGGAAACAATACGAATAAAAAACTTGTTGTTGTTGTTGTGTTTTTGCAGACAACGGTTGAAATGTAGGCGACTGAGTGCATTTTCACGTGCAGTTATAATTATTGTATTTCCTAATTAAGGCTATTGTTTTATTACGTCTTCCTAGTGTCGTTCTCAACTGAGTTTTTGAGTGCCCTCAAAAAAGTAAGCGTGCCAAATTGTGTTGCTTAAATGGAAAACTAGCGGCCAGCGGACCCAAATTTAGGAGTACCGGACCCAAAATGCTATCTATTAACTATTTTATAGCTAAGTGAGGAATAAATGTGAATTCATTATGGAAACATTCCATCTCTTTTTATTCTCCATAGTTCCTATGATAGAAAACTATGTCGGTTGCTATAAAGACAGCAGCCAATCAGAATTCGAAGATTCTCACGTGACATTGAATGGCAACGTCGATGCCTTCGCTACCTGTATCACTGCGTGCGCATCGAAAGACTTTGTGTACGCCGCTGTACAGAATTACCGCCGTTGTCTATGTGGGAATAGCGTGGGTCGGTATGGTAAGGCGGACAATATCAAGGAGTGCAACGCTGTGTGCTCCGGTGGATCGGTGCACTGTGGAACGAACAACAGGAACTCGGTGTTTAAGACAGGTAGGCACGTGTGTAGCACGTGTGTGGCACGTGTAGACTAATGTGTGCTCAACTTTTAATATACCCTCGAGGTCATTAAAACATCCCGTCTTCGGTGTCGAGTTTGATTATTAGTTACTGTCGTGGATTGCCGAAGGTTAATTACTTTTCTAAATCTAAATAAATGTACTGCCATATATAGCTTAAAGCTAATCCCGGCAGGAGGCTGGTACAGCGGTCTGTTCTAAAAACTACTAAATTAATTCACTAAGTTAATTGTCAAGTGACAGAAAATTAAATTAGAAATAAATAATCAAATATAACAAATAATAAAGTTAGGTAACTCAGAGGGAGGCACGAGCTTGGGCTTGGCATAGTGGTGGCAGTTACGGCAGCAACGGGGAGAGAGTTCCAGAGCGGTATAGTGCGGACGTAGAACGAATGTCTAAATGCATTTACAGATGACTGTAGATGGCGAAAGTTCTTAGAATTACAAGATCTGGTTCTAGGATCTGATATCACCATCTCGGGAGGGAATTTAATTTTACTGTTCCTTTTAATGATACATTAATGTTAATGTAATTTTACTGTTCCTACCCAAGAAAATACGAAATGACTACTTTTAGCAGGCGATAACTTTTCTTTCTCGACAACTATTGTACTTTTAGCTTTTTATTATTACATGGCTACAGGAGCCCATTGTAGGCTCCTGGTTGCTAGGCAACTTTCTGAGCTATGATTGGTCAATTTGCGGTCCATAACTTCCTGCACGGGTCGCACAATCAAACCAAAGCGCTCGTTTAATAAGAAGTATGACTTGGTTCGCGTTTTTTTTTGTGGGGACCTGTTCCGGCGATTTCGCTATTTAAGATACTAATACCTCGAAATCCTACAGATATTCATCCTTTGAAATGTAGCTTTTAATAATACGTCCTTAGGGAATTATTTGGTGTGCTTTTTGTATTTCTTTTCGGTGTGGTTCTGGTTTTCCCTCTTGCTTTTATTCCAAAAATGAACTCTTAGTTCGTACTGCATGCGTGTATAACTCCGGTGTGGTGCTGCTTTCTCTCGTTTACTAAGGTGCCTCTTTGTCTCACACTCAGGTCCTAAATCCCTTGAAGTAGGATGCTACGTCGACCAAAGCACCAAAGACATGTCCGGATATTACTTTTCGAACAAATACCTCGTGACAGAGTCCTTGTGTTCCGCTCTGTGTTTGGCTAACAGTTATAATTTTCTCGGGCTGCAAGTTGAACATACGTGTTTCTGCTCAAATCAGTACGGCCGATATGGAAATAACACGGGATGTACAATGAAGTGTGCTGCCGATCATTCGTTTACTTGTGGGGGAGCCTTAAGGAATAGGATAGCCCGAGTAGGTAAGAAGAACGGAAGAGTATGATTAGATGAGCGTGTATACGTATGACTATCTATACGCACCTCCAACATATCAAATCAGCAAAACCTAACATGCTGTGATGTGTATTATCAGGTCATGTTTTATTCAAACCCGGAAGCCGAAAAATGAAATGACAGTCAGACTACTTTTGTTTAAACAATTTGTTTTCACTTACACCACACTTCAACTGTTCTTTCACCATTGGTCCTTATTTTGCTACAAAAATACAGTCTCTGTTTCCGTTTTGGGTGCTGGCATGGCGATGTAATGTTTAGTGCCCTCTCAAACGGTTCTGATGGTCAGATTTATGTCTAGGTCCCACACATTGACGCCCCCAAGGCAATAGCCCACTTTCACGCACAAAGCGTTCAATATGAGGCTCCAGAGCAAATTACATCGACTATATTCTAGATATTTGTCTCCAAGCCTCATATTGAAACCTTTGTGCATGACACGGCGGGTGAAGCATTATATTGAAAGCCGGTTGCTAGCAGTTTAAAACAAATTAATGTCCATTAAAACTGAAAACGGAAGGAATGAAATAGTTTTTTTTACGTATTTACTGCGTGATTCACGATAGTAGGACTAGTTATCATCACGTTATTGTCACACTAGAGCGTGACAGGAACTTGATTGTTACAGATAGCTAACGTGTTTCATTGTGAATAGTTCCACGACGAGAGAGCTACCTGGGATGTTATAACGAAAGCACGCCACGTGATCTGTGGGGCTACCAATCAGAACTCAACGGGACAGTGACGTCACCATCTACGTGCATCGCTACATGCGCATCGGAGGGATATCCGTATGCCGCTGTACATAATAACCGCCGTTGCACTTGTGGTGTGAGTTATGGATCATACGGCAAGGCGGCGAAGCCAAGTGACTGCAACCCGATGTGTACAGGTCCTAAACAAGAATACTGCAGCAACATCATCGCCAACTCTATTTATAGAACCGGTGAGCAGCTGTGGATAAAAAATATGAACAATTAAGTCCTAGTCTAGAACCTGTAACCCCCCTTAGTGATTTTTAGTAAAATGTTAAAACAATATATGACAGATATATGCAGGCAGCACCAAAATATTCATAGAAGCGCGTACTACTCTTCAACGAAATATCGAAGTTTAAAGACACTGAGTCCAATTCCATGATTCATGGCGAGGAATGTTTTAAATACTTGTTAACATGACAATGGGAGATGGAGACGGATCCGCAGACGAAGCAAAACTGACTACAACTTTGTAGTATGTACTGGAAACTATGGACCGAAAGTTTGTCAATGATGGCTCCCAAAATTACCTAGCCATATAATGATGTTTCTTGCTTCACTTTAGCTGTTCTCTAATTCATTTCTATCTAATGTTTTTTTGTTATGTGTGTATCCAGGGATAAGCCTTAAACTGCCGAAGAACAGCTTCATTTACGCAACCCCTAAAGGTCACCTGCCCATGAAACCCACTCACGTGATTGACAAAGAGACTGCAGTAAGTCACGTGACTATGTGTGCTTGGTATTGCGAGCTGCATCCTGCCTGCCTGTCAATCAACTACAACGGGATAACGAAGGTATGCGAGATGAACAATGTGACGTCATGGCGCGGGAGTTCGGCAGACAGACCGGGCTTTACGTTTTTCGAGCGTATGGAAGCAGAGATTGTGCAGTTGTTTTAAAGTGCAACTAACCCCTTTTGCAATTTTTATACATATGAATCTTTGAAAGGTTTTGAGTACTTCTGCGAAGAAATGTTTGGCTTACAGAGAATACTCTATGTTCCATACGTCATCCAATAGAGGTAATCGGCTAACGCTGTTGCCACCCAATTCAGATCATGTGATGTAAACAGATGCTACTCTGGGGAATTATTCCTTTTTCATTCTAATCATAATGCAGTCATGCCTATCTGAATAAAATTAATTTTCAAAGAATCAATTCTCCAGAGTAATGTGTGTTTACATCACATGATCTAAATTGGGTGACAACAGAGATAGCCGATTACCTCTATTCATTCCACTTTGCAATAATTTGAATAAATATTTAGCATTTTGTCTAAAATAACTGTTTTCTTTACTAACAACTCACAGACTGTGTATATTCTCTCTATATATCAATATTGTTGTGATAGAAAGGCGCCATGGAGAATAATGCATTATGAGGTGACGTAAGATCAAGAATCGACTCAGGCTTTTTCTTACGTCGTCATGGGTCAGGAAAGGTCAAATTTTCACGCCGGCTCTCCTGTAATTTTTTTCGGTCGTTTCTTTAGCTCTCTTTCTTACCCTCCTTTCCCCTCTCCCTCCCTTCATATTTGTCCTCGCCCCATTTTGACCGCGTGCCACAGGTGACCCAATCCGAAAAGAAACGACCGAAAAAAATTACAGGAGAGCCGGCAAGCAGGCTACCATTTCAAACAAGCCTAGAACATAGAGTATTCTCTGTAAGCCAAAACATTTCTTCGCAGAAGTACTCAAAACCTTTCAAAGATTCATATGTATAAAAATTGCAAAAGGGGTTCGGTGCACTTAGTGAAGTGTTCGCTGTCGATTGAGGTGTTTCGATCGAAACTCCGACGCCACTTTGCGAATTTAAACAAAATTAATGTCATAACTTTTAAGAATTTTGCCAGATTTTTCTCAAATTTTCTCAAACAGTACACAATTTATTGATTGTCCATCCCGCACCAGGATATTTATTTCCGGTTAGAAGAACTGACTTCCGTTACTAAGAAGCATTGTAATTTTGATTGACAAGTTACGTGCGTTGCTAAGAGGTAGGAGATAACTCGTGTCTGGCCGGATCGAGCGAGTGTAGCTATAGGACATCAGAGTTGTAAAAGTCCACTAGTTGTGCTGACTTTAGAGGCTTTTCGCGAGTGTTGAGTTATAAATAAAGGGAACCAGCTTCCAAGAGCGTTTTTACCGTCGCCCCACGACATATAACTGATAACATTTGTCAAAATCTTGACCTAACCTAGCCTGAATTTCAGCCGTCTCAGGCTAGACCTAACCATACAGGCTAATGACGTAATTGTGACGTAATTCAACATAACTTTTTTGATCTTTTGAGCTATTACTCGAAATCTAGTGGAACGATTTTTCTCAATAACTGGATACTATTCAAACTTATAACACACGTGTACAGTGCAAATATTATCAAAATCCCTTCGGCGGAGTTGGCGACAAATGTGTGCTTTGTTTACAATTATTGGTGGTTGCAACCCAATCCCCAGAGATTCAAATAACAAAGACGTGGCCGCCATGTTGGATGAACTAACAAGAGAAGCTAACGAGGAATCTTTTGTTATTGTCATCCAACATGGCGGCCATGACGTCACATGCAACCCAGCAATAGAGCGGCCACGGCTAACGGATTAGGCACGTGCATTCAAAGGTCGACAAATTATACTACAAACTTTATTCATCTTTCCTTAAAAAGGCTTTTCAAAGACACAAAACAAATACAATACAACTACAGTGTACATGATAATTTGAATTATATCTATTAATTTAACCTATTTTTATCATAATGACCAGGAGGTACAATGTACAACCAGGTTCTGTAACAATCTGCACACATTTTTACAGAAATTACTTATCCCTTGTACCCCCTGGTCATTATCATAATTTGTCGACTTTTAAATGCACGTGCCTATTCCGTTAGTCAGCCGTGGCCGTTCTAGATGTAAACAAAGCACTTATATATCCAAAACCTCGGCTCTGATATTCTCCTCTTTGAAAAATCACATCTCCAATTGTATATATTTTTCAGCGATAGGATCTGGTGTGTTATTCTTATGAAATATTGAATTTAATGCTCAAAAACTCTTAAAAGATTCTCTGGAGCGTTTTTTTTGGAAAACCTGAAATTTGTAGATTTTGAGGTGTTTTTTGCTGCTTGTACTAGCAAGCCCGGGCTAGCAAGTTTGTTTGGGTCAAGGTTTAGGAAGCTTTGGGAAATACTTTTAATAAGTTTGCATTCCAATCACTTCTATTGACAGAATGCTACGGTCCTTTCAACTTTCACAATGTTAGTAAGGTTAGAAATTCATAACCCAAATTTTCCAATAGATTTTGATAAAATGTCCACTGTATACGTGTGTTATAACCTTGAACAGTTGTTTGAGGAAAATCGTTCGACTAGATTTCGAGTAATGGCTCAAAAGGTCAAAAAGATGGTGTTGACTTATATTACATTTACATAATTAGTATGTGTGATCAGGCCAAGATTTTGACATTATCAGTTGTATCAATAAATTGTGTACTGTTTGTGAAAATTTGAGCAGAATCAGGCAAACATCGTAAAGTTATGACATTTTGTTTAAATTCTCAAAGTGGCTTCTGAGTTAAAGGAGTACCGTTTGAGAGTTTGGCGATTTGAAGTTGAGTCAGTAATCCGAAAAGGCCTGTATGCAAGAGAAGCGATATCCGAGCAAATTCGCCAGTCTTTGTATGGCGAGGCCAAAACAATATTTTTCGGAGTATATAAGCCCTGAGACAACATGCCAAAATATCCTCCATCAGTTTTACAGCGGGGACGAGTTACTATCCGATGTCTATAAAATCAAACGAGGGGAGAATGAAGAGTTCTCGCGCGGCCGTCGCGTCAACTCTCGATCGCGTGCGTATGACCAAGCTCCGTGGCAGCGAACTATTACCAGACAAAGACACGGCAGAGACACAACAGCGGATGTTATTTTGGGAGGGGATAAAGAGTTCATTAAAGACAAAGACCCGTCACTGTAAAGACAATTGCGAAACCTCGGAACTCATCATGATCACAGCGGCACGTTGTGGCGAAACGGGGGTAAAAGTGTTCCATGCACCTCCCTCCCTCCCTCCCCCCTCCTTCTCAAGCGTGTCGTGTTATTAAAGCAGGTAAGGACTCGAGCAGCCCAATAGTCAACTATTGATTTAGAACCACAAGATACAAAGCCCACTCGGATGGCCGATCGGAGTGTGCACCGCCATACGTGGTCAGAGAGGTACGGCAAGCATTTGAAGAGCAACTGGAGAATCCCGACCCAGCCAAGAAGTAGGGAAGAGAAACCAGCGAGGTGGTTACCAGTATATTGACCGACCGGAAACAGAGTGACGTACCACTTTGCTTTCGGAGTGGCCAAGCCGCGTTGGGATTAGGAATTACCCCAAACCGGTCGGGGAAACGAACGAAGGCCGTTGTCGAGAGGCAATCATAGGTTTTGAACACCCCCGCGCTCGCCCATTAGCCAATCCAGCTGCCTCATTACTTAAGGAACTGATTGGCGAATTAGCCGTTTATTTTGTTAATAGCCATGGCTGCCTAGCGCTTCTGGGTACAATTATAGCTGATTCATTTCAGCAACATAGTGCTTTTAGCCTTGATGACAAGCCCCTAAATGAAGAGCAGAAAAAGAAGACGGAGATAGTCCATGAGCCGAGGCACTTTTTAGTACCACTCGAGGGGGCAAATGCTATCATACATTTTCTGAAAGCCATTAACCTGCAGATCAAGAAAATATATGATAGCCCTGTCATATTTGTAGCTTAAGGGTGTCACGTGACCTTAAAGTCGAACTTTATGCATAATGAGCTGATATATACAATGTACCATGAACTCTTTATTTATTCATATCTCTTTTGTCTTTTAATGTAATGATGTTGTTATAGTTACAAACAGTTGGTTTCTCAATAGGCTTTATTGCATGTATAAAATCCTATTAATATTCCTCATTGGGGTCACGTGACAATAACGTCATTTTCAAAAAGAGCTGAACATTTAAGGTAAAGAAGAAATAAAGTGTTATAAATAACCAATAAATACAAATTTCCAATTGTAAACAGTAAAGCTACATTAAACTAAGTATTATAACTAAACCTGGCCAGTTTTTTTCTATAAATTTGTTATATTATCGCGAATTTACAATATTTATGTAAACCGGAAGTAGTTTTGGGTACCCTGTGGTAAAACAGAAAAATACGGATATTTCGGAGTTTTTCATCTTTCGAAACAAATTCCTTAAATTTAAGATATGTTACATTGGTTTCCATATTATGACAGTCTTTATATAAGAGCCATCGAAATGGCAAGTTATGTTTTATTTTTTCTGCAGAGCGTCAGTGACCATCTCGTGGCCAATCTCGTGCAGTATATTTGTATTGTGATGTTAAAAGAGTGCCAAATATCTTATAATTGTTTTAACAAAAAAAGGTTTATATGAAGCGGTTTTGTTTATAGTTATACAAATGATTGATTCAGAACATTTCTATGATAAACTTACAGGTCTTCTATGTCTGTTTATTACGGTAATTTTACAGAGAAGTCAGTGTGTTATGAATGTTGTAATTCTTATTATTTCGGTATTTGATAGGCAACATTTGTGTAATATAGTCCAGTTTTGTTTATAGTTAATACAAATTATTGATTTAGGCAGGAGCCTATTACCAGGAGCGTCCATATATACTATACCCGTGAGTCAGCGTATGACCGGTTTGAGCTATTTTTAGAACATGTTTCCCGGGTAACTGCCTTCTGACTCTGCTGCGATCGTGCATATGCTTGCCGTAGTTATCGAGATTAAGAATGATCTATTGTTCTTTGAGGGTGATTTTACTAACGCTGCATTGTCCTGACTATGGTTTGATTGGATTCCTAAAGTGTGGGCACGTGAACTCCCGTGAGATCTGTTCTAAATATAGCTCAATCCGGTCATACGCTGACTCACAGACCTAGTATGGGAGATGGACGCTCCTGGTAATGGGCTCCTGATTTAGGACATTACTATGACAAACTTGATGGTCTTTTAAGTCTGTTTTTTTCGAAATGAACCTGAAAAAAATGTGTAATCAGAATAGGTCTCTTGATTTCATAGAAGCGAAAACAAGCTAGGGAGGGAGGAGGTGCACAATATTATTACAAAGCGCTTCCGAACAGATACACGGCAGAATGCATAATACATTGCACAAATGACCTTGACAGTCAGAGCTTGTCTACATTAAAATACATTGAATCATGGCGAACATTGGTGAAGGCAGCACAAATTAGAGATCATAAACCGCTTCTTGACATCGCAGCTGCTACAGGTGAATCCGAAATCCCAAGAATTGAATATCATCGTAAGTGTCGCAGTATTTTTACCATGAAAACGTCCTGAGATTGAGACAAGCACTTCATGGCCCCCAAAGCCATCAGAGCTGCAAGAAAGTGCTGTCGATATCCCCGATTGTCTAAGAATGTTCTTTTTTAATACGTACACTCCCTGACTGGTAACCTAGACATGCAGCAAGACGCATCTTCTAGGGTTAAACGTCTCATCAATTCCTTTGGCCAAGACTGTGTGTATGGGGTAAGCTGTAGGAAGCAGAAACCCCCAAAGCACATCTTACTGCCTTATGCAATTAAGTCTCTAACCAACAAAGTAGAGCTGATACAAATTATAAATCGCTGCGGCCATGGGCTTTCTTACTCGCAGATCGAAGAATTGACACAGCCTTGTACTTACACAAGATGGCTAGATCATCAGATGGGAGTGTTCCACTTCCAGAACATATCCAGCCATTTGTCCGCACAACAGTGGCTTGTGATAATATCGACAGGTTAGAGGAGACGCTTTCCGGTACACAAGGTAAACGGAATTGCTGTACAGGCAAAAGTGTTTAGTCCACAACTCCCACCCGATCCTGTTGTCGTGAAAGAAAGAAAAAGAAGTGTAGAGCTGCCTCCGTCATTGCTCCCAGTATATAATGCTGGTGCCCGTGTTGGACCTCCTGCGCGAAAATATGTAGAGGTAACATCTGAAGAGGTATTACAAAAAGCTTGGAAGAAGAATCTGCTGTGGGTGTTTACCCGTCTACATGAAGCCGAAAATCAGAGGGTTAGCGGCTGGACAGGGTTTAATATTTCCAGTCGTGATGATGTAACTGTGTCCCAAGATAACGTGGGATACCTTCCTTCGATTGATGCACTAGCAACTAATCTATCAACTATTTATGAGGTACTGCTGCAGTCGGTCAAGATAAAAGATGCATTAGCTCTAAAATGTATCCTTGTTTTTGACCAGGCACTTCATGCAAAAGCTGCAGAAGTCATCTGGAAGAGAAGTGATCAGTTTCGGGACATTGTTCCTAGGATGGGTGTGTTCCATACAATATGCACATTGCTCTCCATTATTGGAAAGCGCTTCCAAGATGCTGGATTTAGAGACCTTTGTATAGAATCTGGAGTAATTGCTGAAGGTTTCCGGAGTCCTAGACGGCCATCTGTCCGATTTCATAAGCTGATGTACGAAGTACTTCTCCACCTTTGTTTGGAAAGGCTTCCAATCGTGGTTGCAAGTTTGCCATGGAGACAAGATACAACTGGTAGAAGATGTGGTTAACGATTTGGAGGGCCTTCGCAACAGCGTTTGTAAGAAGGAATTGGAAGAAGTGTTGGAGGGCCCTTCATTTTATGCTCTATAGAGCTATTTGACGTCTACCTAGATTACCTTCGTTGTGAGAATGGGAACCTTTCAGCCTTCTGGATGTCGTACCGTCGACATGGAGGGCTTCTGAGAGGTTCCAGAGCGGGAGATTGGAATTTACATTTGTCATGTATCAGAGCAATGATACCCTGGTGCTTTGCATATGATAATCTGAATTACGCAAGATACTTGTCAGCCTACATCGAGGAGATGTCGTACCTCGACCAAGAACATCCTGATGTTTATGAGTATGTTATGTCTGGAGTTTTCCGGTTGCCATTGGTGCATAAAACGCATTCGGAAGAAATCCAGTTGATCAGGCATGTGAAGAAACTGTCAATAAAGACACTCAAAGACCAGGAGGGACAAAGGGATTCAGTTTGAAGCCGGGAGCAGTCAGCAGATACTACATGGTTGCTGAGTACAGGAGCATATTTCTTAGACAACTCATGAGAGACATGTTGGATTTGAAGTCCCACTTTAGCCATGCAGATCTACAACGTACGAGAATACGTAGCTAAGGATGAAGCAGATGTGAAGTCACTGTTGGAAATGTTGGAGAGTAATTGGATCGACCCATTTTGGAGTGAACAACAAGACCTTGTGTTTCTCTCCACAGGGAAGGTCGTTGAGGCAGATTTGCTTCATGCCAGAGATACCGGAGAACGAGCCTACAGAGAATTTAGCGACCAGAGACTTGAAAGCTGTCCACCCGAACATAACTTCCACGATAAGATGACAAAATAGAAGTTAAAAACGTTCAGCTAGCTTGACAAGAAGATGTAAGTTCGCAAAGAAAGTGGTAAAGACATCATCTTGAAAGCAGATCGCATCTTATTTGGGCAAATGATCGTGATAGCTGAGAGCAGAAGCCTCAAGATGAGGGATGTTTTAGCCCATCCTCTTGGACCACTGCCATGGTCACTGGCAACGTCAGACGGTTCGTTAAGAAAAACTATCAAGGCTGCACTCGCTAAAGAACTCCAGAAGAATGTTCCTCCAGCTGAAAGAATCCCTGGACCATGTGCATGCATCATCGATGGTATGAGTGTTGTTCAAAGCCTCACAAGACATTTTCAGAAGTTGAAGATGATCTTCTCTGCATGGTCCTTCATGAATGTCCCGACAGTGAGCGGATTGATATCGTCTTTGATGTTTACAGGCTGGATTCCATAAGGCAAAACAGAACGACTGTTTCTGGGACGTAATTCAGAAATATTACTTCTGGACACAAAGTACAGCAGTGGAGAAAGTTCATAGCCGATCCAAGCAACAGAGTGGAAGCAAGACAAATACAGAGCAAAGCTACAAGGAAAAGTCTTGTTTGTCATTGTGAGGAAGATTGTTCGGTAAGATAACCACAGACAAGGTAGAGAAAGCAGACGACCTGAAGTCGACACTGGAGGAAGCAGACACACGTCGCTTCTATTCCATGCAGATCACGCTGCTACAACAGGTTACAAGTCAATCGTCATTGCATCAGAGGATACAGATGTCTTTGTACTTTGCCTTGCCTTCAACAGCACTATCCCTTGTTCTATGTGTCAGAAATGCGGTACACAAACACGAACAAGGTACGTCGACATCGAAAAGGTTGCACAGGCACCTGGGGAGTCATTTTGCAAATCTCTCCCAGGTTTGCATGCTTTCACTGTTTGTGATACCGTTAGCGCTTGTCCCGGACGTGGTAAAGTTGGTACAATTAAGAATCTCGAGTGCAACCAGTCATCACAAGAAATAATACAGCAGCTAGGAGTGCAATCAGAACTCTCTGAGGAGCTTTTCTGTCATTTACACAAATTTACCTGTCTGATGTACAGTTCCAACCCTGGCACTGAGGATGTCAACGAGCTGAGGTACAGGCTGTTTTGTGCCAGGAAAGGTGACCTTGACTCGAATCAACTTCCTACTTGTGCTGACTGTCTGCATAAGCACTGTCAACGCGCCAACTACCAGGCAAGAATATGACGACAAAGTCTTGTCGGATGCCCTGACGTTCCATCACCGGTTGGATCAGGCTGGTGTCGGATGGTGCTGATGATGCCAAGGTCTTGCACTAGACTGGATGGTTGTTGACCCAGCTCCAAAAGCTGTATTGCAGCTATTGTCCTGCAGATGTGTGCGCTCATGCAAGCTGCCTGGTTGTTCGTGTCTAATGAATGGACTGAAGTGCAATGACATGTGCAAACTTAAGGATTGTCAGAACTGCTCAAACGACGACAGTGATAATCTGAAAGTCATAGATGACGATTATGAAGATAAGGAGTGATTTCACAATATAATGTTACATATCATAATTGATATACATGTATTTCCCAGTAGGTTTCTAGCTACTCGTGTATGAGGTCTAGTGTTACCTACTGTCGATAGGCAGAGAGCAGATATAATAATGCCAACCTTTGGTATAGCATCGATATAACGTTCGATATAGCACCCAAAAGAAATAAATTGACTCCTGAATTAACTTAATGAATGGCTCTTAAAGAAATACAACGACTGCAATAGCATTGACACTGTTGTTGCATGTCTTACATTGAAGAAATTTGCTTGGAAAGATGAAAAACTCTGAAATATCCAAATTTTCTGATTTACCACAGGGTACCCAAAACTACTTCCGGTTTACAAAAATATCGTAACATTCGTGATAATATAACAAATTCAAAGAAAAAACAGGTCAAGTTTTGTTATAAGACTTAGTTTAATGTAGCTTTCCTGTTTACAATTGGAATTTTGTATTTATTGGTTAATTATAATATTTTATTTCCGCTTTATCTTTAATTTGTACCTCTTTTTGAAAATGACGTCATTGTCACCTGACCCCAATGAAGAATATTAATACAATTTTATACATGCAATAAAGCCTATTGAGAAACCAACTGTTTGCAACTATAACAACATCATTACATTAAAATTTAAAAGAGATATGAATAAATAAAGAGTTCATGGTGTATATCAGCTCATTATGCATAGTTTTGACTTTAAGGTCACGTGACACCCTTAAGCTACAAATATGACAGGGCTATCATATATTTTCTTGATCTTCAGGTCAATAGCTTTCAGAAAATGTATGATAGCATTTGCCCCCTCGAGTGGTACTAATTTGCCATTTTTGGGCACTCGGCTCATGGACTAGATCCTTTTGTCTCTTTGCAAAGGATAAGAAAGATATTGGCCCGACGGACATTGTACGATACGAGATCCACCGAACAGAAGGATGAGCCAACATGAGAGCAATAGAGGAGTTCCGAACGGCCCTTGTTGGGCTTCTCGAGACTAGAGTCCTCAGAGAAACCAGGAGCCCTTGTGCATCACCTGTAGTCCTCCTCAGGAAGAAAAATGGAAGTTTGAGGATCTGCTACGTACCTAGCCTGCGTACAGCATCCCCTACTTGAGGGAGAACGGCGATTTCATCGTTTCCGTTTCACCCCAGTCTGCGACTCGGCAGCCCAAAACCGTGTCCGTGACGTCACTTCCAAATTTTTGGTAATTTGCTATTTATGAATTATGCATAACGAAGTCAAAACAAGATGGCGATTGAAATGAGATTTCGAAGTGTTAAGTCCGTCGCAGAGAAAATTTCCCTCAAATTTGGAATCCCATCTCTCAAATGTATTCGCGCTCTGATATTCAAATACGACAACATTGATTGAGACGTATAGTGTATATATACCGCCTCCGGGTTAGCTAAGTGGTTAAGCCGGTCTGTCGTGCGGGAGGTCGCGGGTTCAAACCCCGGCCGGACCAACACTCGGGGTCTTAAAATAACTGAGTAGAAGGTGCTGCCTTTGTGATCGAACTACAAATGGTTAGACCTTCGCGTCTTCTCGGATAAGGACGATAAATCGTAGGCCCTCGGAGACCTCCATAGAGGGGCTTTAAGCCTGTTGAGGTTCTCCGTCCACCTTCGAGTGGTAAAACAGAATAAATAAATCATCTGATAACGGTGCATTCTTTAGTTGCAAAGAAACAATTAGTTATATTTACACTTGATTCCAATATAAAATACTTAAATTAGCGTCACTTGGAAATGTAAGCAGTCGATATTGGCCGTTGTCGGACGTTTACGTTCAGTAAAGAACGTGAACTTAAGAAAAGTAACCCAATAGTTTGTCAAGGTTCCTACCAAGAGGGAGTATACAATAGTCCAATTCGTAGTTCTTGAAAGCCTTAGCCTCGCATGGAGGATGGAGTTGACCATGCACTGATACAAACCCTCTATGAATATGGATAGATTTTGATCATGCATGCTAACGTAAAGGCCCACAATCACCCTAGACGCATTGCGGCCGTTTGTTTTGTTTTGAAAATTGCGCTATTGTTTGATATATGTTCTGATTGGTTGGTTATCAATTAAATCTTGCTCCACGTGTACCAATTTTCGACTGCAGCAAAATGGCGACTCAACGGGTGTGCGCCCGCAAAGCGTCTAGGGTGACTATGGGGCTTTAAGATACAAGCCTCTGACTAACTGCTGTCTCAACTGCAGCCTCGATGTCACCAAAGGCTTGGTTACCTTTAAAAATGGTAGTCAAGTACTTTGAATTGAACTATTGTGAAGCATTTACAACATAGCGTAACTATCCGCTGATAATTGGTCGCGGAAATTTGATGTTCTTAAAACAAATATAATATAAGCCCGAGAATATAAATTTCCAAGAGAAACTATATCAGCCGATAGTTCCGAGACAGAAACACTCTATTTGTCGTTATTGTTCAGCACAAAATTGTCTTCCACTCTCAGCGGGCACTCTTATACAAATAGACTGTGTCCGTCGAGGAACTATCAGCTGATAGTTGCCCGCGGAAATGTGATGTTCTTAAAACAAATATAAGCCCGAGAATGAAGTTCGAGGGCTTATATGCTAGTTTTAAGAACATCAAATTTCCAAGGGAAACTATCAGCCGATAGGTCCGAGACAGACAGTCTATTTGCGCTATTGTTCGACACAAAATTATCTTTCGTGCTCAGCGGGCACTTTCGCCCGATGTTTGCCTCCGCGGACGACAACTATCATGTCACGTGATCGCTTTTAGCCAATGAGCGCGAGCCAAAATTTTGTGGTTAACTATAACGCCTGGTAGTTTTCCTTCGCGGACGAGAACTATCACGTCCCGCGATCACTTTTGGCCAATAAGCGCGCGCAAAATATTTGCGGTGAACTACTGATTTATTTATTTAACTTCGCCTGAAGAAAAAATACATATCGGGAATGATACAATGCACGAACGATAGTTTTAACAAATTACAATGATGTAGAAACAAAATTATAAATTAAAGGCTGCGGGCCCACTAAATCAAACTAATTATAGTCAAAGAAAGAACTAATGATAAGGATTTCACAACCACAAGGTGACTAAAAACAACAAGTTAAACTGGGACTGAGTAGGCTACGGACAGAGTTCCATTTTACACAAACTGACTTCCATGTGCGCGGATCGATTGTCTGGGTTATAAGATGTTTTCAGGGCTGACGTATAATATTGTAAAAGGTGAGACTTGTAGGAGGACAGTGAAAGTGCTGGTTGTCGGGTTTCCTTAGGTAACATTCAACGGCTGATAGTTGATGAGGGGCGCAGCCCAGAGTCAACAACAATGTCGATAGAACCCAAGAGCGAACCAGTCCAATTGTTTTAGCATAACCAAGCCACCCTTTTATCAACTTAGTGATCGAGAAAATTGAGAAAAACTAGCAAAAAAGGCAGTTTTCTAAGTGAGTTTTGTCTGCAGCGCGCGCATGTCAGACTATCGATCATTGCAATCGACATATTTCGACGCCACAAATAGGTTATTGTTAATATAGACCGTGCCTGGCTAGCCAATCAGATGGCGAGTTTCCCCAATAGACGGTGACTGGGTTATGCTAAAACTGTATATTATTGTTCACTTATGTCAAGAGAGAATAAATCCACCATACATGGATCTGGTCCAATGATAATTATTTCAAATCTATTTTTAGAGTAACAGGACACAACCTGGTATTTGAAGAAAGACATGCACCTGATTGGCGTAAAGTGGTGCTCTTGTGCTAAGGAATGGTTTATAACTATGCTATGAGAACCCAGGGGATATAAACAATGGGTAACAAACAAGCCAGGGTAGCCTACCAGAATGACATAAAAATAACTTGACATCACGCGTTGTGAAACTAAAAATAGATTTCAAATTATTATGATGGAGCGTAGGGATTCGTTCTCTTACCTCATCCTCTATTGCCTATGCATGTATAATACATTTTTCTTGTAATTCACACCACTTTACTGCAAATAAAAGTCGAGCTTGTTTACGACACATAAAGACCATGTTGGATTAGTTTTATGGAGTGTCACTTGCATCTCCTAACCCCATTTTAATTTTAAGTCTAGATAAAATTAAGGACGAAAGACAAATATAAATCGGTATAATTTCTGATTTTGAAATCGTGATCAAAGTCCCACGCATTTTGCTTCACGACCGCGCAGTTTTGAGGTACGAGGTCTTGGTCGTTTATGGAACGAAGGAAAACTCAGCAGTAAACCTGAAATATATAGCTTTTCAGTCGAATTATCCGTTGAGGCAGCTTACTTAGTACTAGTCTCCCTCGCAGCCGTTCTTAGTTAAAAACGTCTCCGCAATCAGAAGGAGACAGCGAGCAGCCCACACGTCAGCAGAAAAATACAAGAAATGTCCATGATTATGACTGGAAAGATTTCGTGAAGTCAGGCGGTATTCAAAACTGACCTTCTCGTGAGAGAACTCCTCGGTTAGCTCACTGGTTAAGCTCCGGTTTGTTGTGCGGGATGTCGCGGGTTCAAACCCCGGCCGGACCAACACACAGGGTCTTAAAATAACTGAGTGTAAAGTGTTGCCTTTGTGAAACAATCTTGCTCACGAACTGCAAAAGGTTAGACCTTCACGTCTTCTTGGATAAGGACGCGTTAAATCGTAGGTCTCCCGTCGGACTCAAGTTTATCAGTATTTCAAGACTGTTACGAGTTACCGATGTTAAATAAGGTCGCTTTACCTTTACCTTTACTAGATAATTACTTCAAATATCACAACTTGTCAACAAGTGGGGAAAAAGCTTGAAAGTGTCTAGAATCGTTGCGCGTGTTCTGAAACAGGACATGGCTGAAAATGAACGTGACAGCGACTCTGCCGAATCGAGTGAAGAGGAACTGAGTGAAGAGGAACCGATGAAGAGGAATCGATCGAGTGAAGTGCAATTGAGTGAAGTGGACAGTGATCCTGAGGCTGATGAAAGTAGCGATGATACGATGTTGTTATTGCATCGGCGTTCGACTATGAAAAAGACAGTTCGGATGAAGAGAGTCCGAATGAAATAAAAAGTGTTATTAGGAATATTCAAATTGCCGCTTAAAATGTCTTTAGATTTTTATACGGGGGTATGAAATTTAGGCTAGAAGTCATACGGGAGAGGGGGGATAATGTTTTTACGGATTTATCGTACGGGGTTTGAAGAAAAATTAGGACTAAAAGTTGTGGTTGTCCATCCGGGTACTCCCTGTAAATAATGACCGGTCCCTAAACATGCGAATTTTGCATTATTTATTACGTGAAGCCAAATGTATCTAAGCCAATGATTGTACATGGTTTGCACTTGGATATGCAGTACCAACCCAGCTAGTATCTGACGGTGAACTGAGTAGTATACTCGTTTAGTCGGCATAATTATGTTTGAGCATCGTATCGAATAAAAGTAGACGAACACGAAATTAAAAGGGCTTTAGATAGGAAGACTGCTTCTTCGCTTTAAGAGGTAATAACGAACTTTCCATTGTTTTATTTCAAGATCTAGAGTAAATGACAGTCTCTGACTTTTCTGGACTTTCTATCCCAAAATTTATTTATTTGCGGAAAGGCCGAAGTTAGAGTTAGGCTAGAAAAAAAAGGCATTAATTTTCGGCTATTTCTACTCAAAATAAGTAGCCCTTATCTATGCTCATATAAATTTAAATGAAGAGAACGTTGTTTTGCTGTGTGGCGCATTGAAATCCATTAAAACGGCGAGAAATTCCGCCACTTTGAGGCACGTTAACACGAAAAGCGCTTTAGATAGGAAGACCCCTTTCGTTTTAAGGTAATGCTCGCGTAAGAACTACCCCAACAACAATAGACCCGGCGCAAGCAGCATATGGATCCGCCGCATATACGATTTTGCTAGAGTGTGCCTTATAATTAAGTGCTGTCTAGATCTGAGATGTTCACAGTCAGAGTTACAAGCTAAATTAATTGTAGGAAACTGTATGCTGTTGACCATTTTTATCGTGAAAACGTAAAGAAAACGCCATCTAGCCAACGGGAAAGGGTCTTTGAATCACAACTTTGATAACATTCCCCATACGAAAATTTCCAAAAATCAAACCATAGTTGGTCTGATCAAAAATAAATTGAAACTTCAAGAATTATCTAATGAAAGTGCATTACTTGGATGGTCTTCTGTTGAAGTTATGAATATCAACCAATGAAATTACGAGAAAGAAGAACAGAAAATTAACACCTGTTTATATTCCTTGCCGTTCAGCCGTTCCATTCTTTTCAAAGCGCACCGATAATAATAAAAAGTCATAATTAAGCTGATGTGACAAACCTTATAAAACATTATACCTTAGGTATCTAGGAAAAGGTTAACCCTACCTACATGCCTGCTCTAAGGGAGCCGGATTCAAACTCCCTCCGGCCCTGGAGGTGACACTCGACACCTTATCAGCCATAGCTTCTCTGGGCAGTTCTGTGCGAGTTCTACACGAGTTCTACACAGTGAACAAGGCTGATACAAGTAAAGGCTTTATATGGCGTTTTAGCGCATTCATATGCGTCGCGCATTCACAATCAGCTCCCCAGAGTGTCAAATAACGGTATGTTTTCGCATAGCTTCCAGTGGGAATAATGTACCAGTTTAGTGTCTGGTATCATAAAGTCCAAGTCTGTTTTGTAGGTTAATGGTATTCCATTGACAACGTGTGGACTGATTGTTTTTAATATAGCAATCACACAATCCGTGTGTATTTGAAGGTTTTATATATCGTCACCCCTCTTTGGTGATGTGTTCGACTATTTTGTTAACCATCAAAATAAACACGCCTCCAGTCATTACATCCAGCGGATGTTATGGAAGTCCCAGTCCATCCTGGTAAGTCGGCGTGGACCTGGGAACCAGTATTTTATAAGACATTCAACATGGTCTCGAGGCCAAATTTATTATTGTCATAAATGTTATTTAATTCGCATCAAATTTACTATTATCATAAATGCCATATGCTAGACTGGACTAAACACGTGTCGATATGCTGCCTGTGCCTCATGGATAGTTGACTCGTAGCCCATGAGGGTGAGAGGTCTAATTGTTAAATAGAATATGGAGAACCAACCTTCGATGTGTTTTTAAACAATCAATACCGATCTTCGCGGAAAGAACTGATCGAGCGTGAATTATAAGAAAATCAAGAATGCTGAGCAGCCAATGAAATCGCGCGTTCTTTGCATAGAACGGGATAGGGGAAGTCAGTGATCAGGCGGGTCGTGAGACCTCCTAATGTTCAGTAGCATGTTGGTTTCCTGCATCATTCCGATTCTAGTTGGCTTATAGTTGGTACTCTGTATCATTTGATGCAGAATACTAATAGGCTTATTAGTATTCTGTATCATTTGATACAGAACACTAATAGGCTAACTAGAACTTTGCATGGGGTTTAGAGTGTATCCACGTGACCCGAATGCTGGGTCTGGATTGGCTAGTACCTTTATGAATTATTAATGATATTATAAATTATTATGCAGAACTGAACTGGAAAACATGCACCCGCGACCAAATTTAAAGATGAGAAAACTGCATGGTTAGCATGTCGGATTGTGTGCTTACTGTGAGTGAGGAGTGGTACGTAAATCGGTGTGAAAACCGTTCGGTTAACATACATATTTTTTTGCAATTTTTGAAAGCTTACCATAATTCCGTTTCTATTTATCATATCGGGTATTCTTACAAATTCTCGCCCTCAGTCCTTTTGTCTCAATTTGGAGGTGGCCAATTGGCTATCCCAGCAGGAGCAATTTGATTTCAAGGTAATAATTAAGTTGAAATGATGTGATTAAAAAAAATAGTAATCACATTTACTCTACCAACTAATACAAATCTAAGAAATATTTCAAAAAGACAGTGTTCCTGTCCCCGCAACATTTTTTTCGTCCCCCTCCCTGTTAGAAAAAAAAACTAATCTGTTTTTTACCGCTGAATTTTCTGCGCCTGCGATTCGGCGGGTAAACTGAAAATGTTGAGAAGGAAAACGCGAACTGCTGAGAATTTCTTTCTTTTTAGCTGCCGTAGTGGGATTAAATAGACTGAAATGTGGATGAAAGTTGTATTAGAGATTTAAGGGTCGAGTTTATCGTCATGCCGTCTGCAAAGAAGGAAAAAGAAAGCGAGACTTCACGTTCCAGCGTTGTCATGTTGGACATGTCAGGTACAGTAAAAATGTCAATACATCACATCATATCCTCAAATGGCCTCCTAAATCTTGTTCTTTATTTTACTTTAAACGATTCTCCATGGTTTATTTATTGTTTAGTAGAGATACTGGTTCCCTTCTTTATCTGTGGTGAGTTTTCTATCAACTGTTTTTCATTAATATGACAGCCAGCTTGATATTGTTTCACGTAAAATCACGACAACTGACTGATCCCCGACCCGAGACAACAAGACAAATTACTACACTGTCGATTCCTAATTCTTCTTTTGTTGGTAAAGTTTGTAAAATAATGAACTCTGCAGTATTAAATTGTTTACGATGGCGAGCTTTATTTTTGCCTGAAAAGTCAGTGTCTTTAGTTTACAGAAAGCAATACACAGTATTGTATGTTCCCTTTGTTTTATACTGTGTAGGTAGAGGACTCAGGAGGATTGAACCATTACCAGAGGGTCTGTCTCCACAAACACTGCTATTCAATAACAATGACATCTCCAGAGTGGAAAATCTGCAGTACTTTGCACATTTACAACAGGTATTTAGCAGGTACATGTACAGTATTAAACTGTATAATAAAATGATGACATTAAATTTTATAAATGTACAGTACATGTATATAACTGTACACTTGTACACGTATGTATGCAACTACATTGTACATTTTATTTAATGGGCAATTCCATGTGAGACATGGTGAAAATGAAAATTTTCAAATCTATTATTTTTTAGCAAACTTTATTTTAGTTAAGAGCAGATATCTTGGTCTATCAGATACAAGTGAGATATTATGAATGTTGGCCACACCCGCTGTGTGGGATGGTCGTAAAACATGGACGGGGATGCGGGGACGGGGACGTGGGGACGTGACCTTAGAAACACAGTATTTTTGACTGCTAAAATAAAAAGTGAGTAATTATGTGTGTATTTAATGCATTGTTTTATCACTAGCTGGTCATTTAGGTTAGAATTAAAGCACGTAATCAAAATTGTTTTCCCTCACGAACCGACGCCATCTTGGAAAAGCCTCGTTTCCACGTTTCCTTAGTGAGATTATGGAGCCTGGGAAGGACCGGAACGCCATAGAGCTTCATCAAGCGACATAATATGCGGCATACTCCGCCCTAGATATGAAGAAAATTACAAGATTTTTCAAACTGTAAACAGTCATTTTATGAAAATCTGATAGCCCAGTTTAAAGGGAGTCACGAAGTGAGCGCAAAGAAGTCGGCGGTTTTCGGAGGCTAATGGGTGTTAGCATTTATCTATTGTTCAGTAAGTTCCCGCCATTTTAGGTCACGCCATCATTCTCGCTCGCTGATTGGCTATCATTATCCAGGTAGTCTAGACATGTCGTGTTTGTAGATTTCCTTTTGAGATTTTTAGCGTGTGTACTCTATTTTACCAAGCATTATATATACTAATAAACGGCTTTAGTCTATTAACAATATTTCGGTTATACTGCTGGAGAAGGCCCTCAAGACGAGGACTGAAGGATCAGAACAGTTACCCACTAATTGCTAGACAACTCCAGCAACTTGCAATGTAAAATTTGACTCTAGAATAGAGTTGTTCCAGGTAGGCGAGTTGTCTCTATAGCGAACTCTAGATCTTTACATGAAGTAACGCGTGCAAAGGTTGAACTAGTGCTAGGATGATCCCCGAGACAAAACTGACCCTTTACATGTAAACAGAATGCAGAATACAATGGCGGTATAATTATTCTACTATTAGGATGACCCTAGTACAAGGGTTACCCTCTTATCATGTAAACAACCCCTATTAGTTTTAGTGAGTATCTTTTTTTCCACCCGGGTTGCTTCACATGCTCATTTACCTCACTCAGGGTGCATGGAAACGAGGCTTTTCCAAGATGGCGTCGGTTTGAGAGGTCAAACAGCTTTTGATTACGTTTTTTTCTAACCTAAATGACGAGTTAGTGATAATTAAAACAATGCATTGAATACACACATACATTGTAATTACTCGCTATTTATTTTAGCGGTCAAAAATACTGTGTTTCTAAGGTCACGTCCCCCCGTCCCCACGTCCCCGTCCCCGCGTCCCCGTCCATATTTTACAACCATCCCGCTGTGTGCGGGGCCTTGTTTTCTGAAGGCATTGAAAGTAAAAAATGAGGGAACTTCAGACAATATCATTCAAATGTATATATGGCACAAAGACTAAAAGGATATCAATATATCCATTCTGGGTTGTTACAATTTAAAAAGTTGACTCAAACATGTTTTTTTTTTCTGTAATGACATTTCTAAGATATTAATTAGAAAAGAGTAATGAGAGGAAATTATATATTACCCAGGTTTTTTTTGCTCAAATTTTTTTACGACTCCTATTGCTGCAATAATTTTTTTTTCTGCCATCGGACCTAATGCGCAATATAAAAAAAAAACGGCATTCAATATTTTATTGGTTTTACATGTACATCAAGAACATTTTACACAATTTTAATGTTTCTAGATTTATGGTATTTTCCATGATGCATTACTTTTGTTTAAATAGTAGAAAACATATAATTTTATATAGTTTACATGTACAATGTATTCTTCTGGAAATCTCTATGTCACACTACTTCCCAGGCAGATGGATACTTGAAATTGTACTGTTAATTCAGGCATCACATTGCATTGTTCCGTAGTGTCAAATAAAAGAAATAAAAAATGAAAAAGTGCTCAGCATTGGCATATATATAAAAAAAAAATACATGTATATATATATACATATATTATAAAAAATATTATATATATATATTATAAACTAATCTCATGGACACAAATGTACATTATATTATCTGTCCTATTGGGATGTGCTTCGATAATACCGCCCTTCATTTACAGGGAAAAAAACAGACTGTCTTAAAATTTTGCTAGGGCGGAAGGCGGAGCCGAAATATTTGAGATTTTATTGCTCTCTAAAACACTGGTTTCCTGTGTTCTGGAGACTAAACATTGGCTGAACCTGTTTCAGCTAATGAACAAAGTTTCACCCTTGCTCAATTTTCGGGGCGATTTTGGCTCCCTCAATCGTTTTTTCTGTGCAAATTTGGCTTGTTCTATATTTTGGGGGGATTTGCGGTATCCCCCCAATCAATTTTCAAATGGTCCATCCCTTAAAGTGCAACTAACCCCTTTTGCGATTTTTATACATATGAATCTTTGAAAGGTTTTGAGTACTTCTGCGAAGAAATTTTTGGCTTCCAGATAATACTCTATGTTCTAGGCTTGTTTGAAATGGTGAAAATTTGACCTTTCCTGACCCATGACCGCGCAAGAAAAAGCCTGGGTCGATTCTTGATCTTACGTCACCTCATTAATGCATTATTCTCCATGGCGCCTTTCCATCACAACAACATCGATATATAGAGAATATACACAGTCTGTGAGTTGTTAGTAAAGAAAACAGTTATTTTAAACAAAATGCTAAATATTTATTCAAATTATTGCAAAGTCGAATGAGTTGGATGACGTAAGATCAAGAATCGACCCAGGCTTTTTCTTACGCGGTCATGGGTCAGGAAAGGTCAAATTGTCACCATTTCAAACAAGCCTAGAACATAGATTATTCTCTGTATAAAGCCAAAAATTTCTTCGCAGAAGTACTCAAAACCTTTCAAAGTTTCATATATATATAAATTGCAAAAGGGGTTAGTTGCACTTTAAGCAGCACAGCTATTTTAAATTAAGTTTGGGAAGCATTTGTAATCTGATTTTTTGTCTCTGAATGTAATGTCCACAATGTGGAATTTTCCTAATAAAATTAGTTTAAAACTTACTAAATTGTACATTATTTATATATTATATCTTTTTAATATTTTAACCCAATGGATATTAGATTAGATTTATTAAAATAAATAAGTTAATTTACCATTTATTATTATTTGTAAATAGTGTCCCCAATTAGTTTGGCATTTGTCAGCTAGATTTTAATTGACACTTAAATAAAGTTCAGCCACTGGCAGCAAAACATTTTTCTTGTTTCCCACTTGTTAATGCTCACCCACGAAACATCAACAACAATGTATCCTCGTTTGCACAGGCCTTTAAATTAATATTAAAAACTAGTCTATTATTATTAAAATAGAATAAATTTATTTAAAACTCCTTTTAAAAGTGTCTGGTTGCTACTGTAGGCCAGAATAATTTGTTTCTTAAATTCTCAACAACTCGAACCATTCTGATTTTGCGCCTTACTCGTTTTTAGCTGTCCTTGGCTAACAATCGTCTTGTTGAGATGAGAGGCATATCACAGGCACAAGGGCTGAGGGTACTGGATTTGAGCAGCAATAGCATCATGACCATTGAAGGTAACAGTAATGTATTATTTTCAATTGATATAACTATAAACTATGCAATACAATACTCAAAATGAAACAAAAGTTCTGGTAGCATTTTGCGACTAGTTACGAAAATTTGGTCACAAGTTCACAATTTTTAGTCGCAAAAAAACAGAATCCAGCAGAGCTGTGCCTGTGACATATTTTGAAAAGAGACAGTGCTTTAAGGTTACTGGATACCTTCAAAAGTGATTTCCGCAAAAATGCGTTTACGCGGGCGCCGGCGAACAAAATATGGGAACCTATATATCAATGGAAAGGTTGATAACTGAAGAATACCAGTAAAAAGTTATTTTATACGGAATTACTCTAGATTTAAAACTACAGTCACTTTAACACGATGTCGAAGACGTTTATAAACGCGAATTACCAGCGCCGGGTTTTTATACTTACGAAGTACATGTAATTACACTTGTGTCAGGTTAAGCGGTCATTGATCTCCAAAAGCGTGTGTGCGATTTTTGATATCTATTTTCTATGCAAAATTATTGCAGTTTAAAGTCGAGTCATCAATTATTTTTGCCAAGCCATCACGCTTGGACCGATATTTTTAAAACTAAAAACAAATCGGAAAAAAGCACACACGCTTTTGGAGATTAGTTATCGTAGAATCACTGGACGAAATTTAAAAAAATTCCCTTAAATTCTTATATGCAATCAATTCACTTGAAGACTGCAGAAACGTTGAAAATTGTAGCCGAGAAATCGGCATTAGAAGTTCAGCAACTGATTCACACCTACTTAGAGCGGCTTTCCGGACTCGACACCCATTCTCCAATCAGAAGCGACCTCCTGGAGTCTCCCAAAATTCCGCGGGAATAACTAAAGGTAGAGTTTCAATATGTAAATATAATTACAAGCCATAGTTCTCCTTGTACTCCCTTGTTTTAATATGTGGGTTCCAGAGGATATTGTAATCTAGGAATTAGAGAAATATATATATTTGCCGAAATGAATATTGTATGTTGATTTCCGATCAAAGGTACGCGCCGTATCTACAGCCGGCTTGTTTGACTTGAAAAAAAAAAAAAAAAAAAGGTGAACCGTCAGACTTTACGTTTCCATCTTAGCTTTCTTGGAAACCAATATTCTCTCGGCTGGCTCCTATCAATTTTTCTTTATGTTCAGATGTGGATCACTCGGCACGCAAATGAAAATACGAACCCTTGTCGGGTTTTGCGAGAACTTCTATTTGGCTCGAAGTCGCATGCGTTGTTTGGCCTTGTTTTGCTTTTCGTTTTTCTTTGTTTTCCAAGCTCCTGCTTGCTTTTTGGAAGACATAAGGCCAACAACCGATGGAATTACGGAATCGTGTGTGGAAAAAAGTTTCTCAATAAACGTAAACATTGGTACATGTATATGAAGCTAGCTTTCCTCACACTTTCGATACGGGCGAGTGAGCACTTGTCATGTGTTAATTGATCTGCTGTCAATCAAACAGAACATTTTACTTCCGGTTGAAAACTTCCTTTTGGTATTTCTCCGTCAATATATATTTTTTTTGAACGGAGTTTTTAGTAATAGTCTACTAGCCACCCCTGTGTGTTCTTTATTGAACCTAGAAATGTCGAGTACTATAAGGTTTTGTGTTGGAAATGCAATATACAGATCATAAGGACTCAGAAACTGCCGGATGCTAATTTGCATATGTGTAGCATTTTGCATAATTGACCTAATTAGCATATTAATTAGGACAAACGCTAAATCAAGAATATTTTCCTTAGTAATCCACATAGAGACTTCATTTGTGTGTCTAGACCCATGTTTTCGACTCTAAGCAATTGATCTGACATGGTTTCAAATAATCCGCCTTTTTCTGGCCGGAAAGAGACTGGATACTTCCCATGATACTTTGCAGTCATACTAATTCAAGATGGCGGTGCAAGAATGCAAGATTCGAGTACTGGTTTAGAGGTATTTATTTCGACTAAAATACACTTCATTTGCTTTATTGTTGATTGTTTTCGAAAACAAGAGGGCACTGGAGACTTTTCTCTATATTATTACGTCCTCAGCTGTAAAACTAAGATAAGAAGCCTCAAGGGGAATACAATTCTATTTTTAACTTTTTGCACTTGTTCGCATCCCAGCTGGACCAACACTCGGGTTCTCGCTGCCTTTGCTCTAATATCTGCAAATGGTTAGACCTTCACGTCTTCTCGGATAAGGACGTAAAATTGTAGGACTCCCGTTGGCCTCAAGTTAATCAGTCTATTAGACTGTTTCGAGTCCGGGGGGACACCCATATGAATTTGACAGGGGTGCTCAGCCGTGACCCTGAAAATGACCCCTAAAAGGGCTGCATAAATTAACATAATGAAAAAATCATCAATCGAGCAGCATATTAATCCGAGGTCACTGAAATTATAATAAAATTATAAGGCGGAGATATATTGTGTTGTCTTCCATGTGTTTCTTGTTTTGTTTTTCGGCCATTTTAACATGGCGTGACACGTTACGACGTCACGCACGGGTAGTCTTTATGTCCGATATTTATGCTGACAGTCTTTTTTTCCAGATTGTGCATAATGGCGAAGCACTGCTTATTTGAGCCCTGTTTTGGAAAAAGAAAACAATGGAAAACATGTGGGATTGCAGGAATAAGGACGCTCATCCAAAGGAGTAAAGAGCGCGATAGTGATGCTATCCATGTACAACTTGAGGCTATACTTGCATCAGAGGGTGATAATGCCTCAGTGTCATGTCACAAGTCGTGTTATAGCTCGTATACATCTGTGTCGAGGAATACACCAAACAGTAAGAAGAGAAAAGCTTGTGATTTGCGACCTGGTGATGAGCCTCCTCAAAGAATTAGTCGTTCTCAAGTGTCTGCCTTTGTATTCAATAGAGACTGTTTGTTTTGTGGCGATCTGTGTGCCAAAAGATCTAAAAAATCCCCCAAAATGGGTACCTGTAAATCAGTGTCAGACCGAAAAAAGACCTGGTCAACGTACTTTCAAGAACGTGATACTTGACATCTGTGATGAACGCCGAGATGATTGGTCCAGAATGGTCGAGGTTAGAGTCAACGGAGCTCAAATCGATCTACCAGCAGCAGATGCTCAATATCACTCTCATTGTTATAATAAATTCAGAAAGGTACCCATTGACTCGACCAATTCTGAATCTTGTAAACCATGTGTTGATGAATCATTGAAGTCTGTGATCGATCATATGCAAACTAACATGTGTGTTACGTGGACAGTAGCTGAACTGCATGTCATCTACACTCAGAATGCTGGTCATCTAACGAGAAAGCAGATGCTTGTACACTTGACTGAGTATTTTGGTGAGGAGATTGTCCTTTTGTATTTAGAAGGCTGTTCTTCTATTGTTGGCTTTCGAAAGTTTGTTAGCAAGTCTCTGAAACTAGTCAAACAGTCCCTTGTTTCTGATGATGATGATGTTGACCGCTTGGTCAGAAGAGTCAAGGCTGAAGTCAGAACCATTCCGTTGCCTCGGGATTATGATTTGAACATGTTTCGGTATGAAGAAATGGTTAAAGACACAAGTGCAACTCTCCTAACATTTATCTCTAGTCTCGTGTCTAATGGCGAGACTTCCAAAGCGTCACTCACTCTATCTCAATGTATCCAGCAACATGTGAGTAAAAGTACCAATCAAACCAGTTTGGGACTTGCAGTGAAACTGCACCATAAGTTCGGAAGCTCAGATCTTGTCAATACCTTGAATGAACATGGTATCGTTTCATCATATGATGAGGTTTTGCGCTTCCTGAAGTCAGCTGCCAAGTATGTATGCGAAAATAGTGAAGTGTACCACAGAGTTTTAGGTCTTGAACGCAGAATTGGCCCGATATTCAGTTGGTGTGACAACTATGACTTAGTAGTCTTTACTCCGAATGGACGTCGTGCCACTCATGCTATGGCAATAGAGTTCACGCAGCATCCGTCTGACATCATAAACCCTGGAAGTGCTATACCTGGTGTGATGTCGCTGAAGATCCCTCGTCTGAAAAAGGCAGAGGCAGCCAAACTCCGCCTCACTGATAGATCACTCCAGGTCGAGCATTACACAGGACCAAAGAAGATGAATCCACCAGCTTTACCAGAGGCTCTTCCGTCTCAGACTGACAGCCAACTACTGTCAGTCAGCTTGGCCAAGGCCCAGAGCAAGGATGCGACATATTTCTCCCAGCTTCACTCTGAGAAACCAGTCGAATGGTCTGGATTGAATGCTCTCAATGATCGGGCTCAGGTTGACATGCACAAGCCCAAGACACTTTGCATATTTGGTCCACTTATTGACTCTCCACCATCTCATCCTGACACTGTGCTGACTACCATGGCCTACATCGATCGTTCGCTCAAGAGCCTTGGCATGCTCCATGTCCACCTAACGTTGGATATGCAGCTGTACATCATCTCCTGTCTCATCAAGTGGAGTGATCCTGTACGCTGGAACAGTGTGGTTTTGAGACCAGGAATGATGCATACCTTGATGTCTTTCATTGGTACCATTGGATACAACATGAAAGGTGCCGGTGTCGAGGAGCTCGTCAGTGCTGCGTATAGTGGCCTGGCCAACATCTTCAATGGAAAGGCATGGCCGAAGGCAATGCGTGCCTTTCGTATGGTCGTCGCTGCACTGCTTTATGATTTTTTGGAGGGGGGAGATAAAAGTCATAACGATATTGTTGCATACCTCGAGAAGGCAAGAGAGCATCTCACAGGCAAATTGTGGGTTGACTGCTTCATCACACCGACCATGCTTGCACACCAATTCCTGAGGGCCGAGCGTGAGGGTGACTGGCTACTACAGCAGCACTGCTTGGAGATGATGCTGCCATATTTCTTTGAGGCTGGGCATCACAATTATGCACGGTACATCAGCTGGCACCTGCAGGACATGCAACACCTGTCACAGGATGCCAAGAAGGATCTCCTCGATGGAGCACATGTTTGTCGCCACTCTGAAGGAGCTGCTGCTGTGTCTGGTGACCAGTTCGGGGAGCAGACGTACATCAAACAAGGCAAACAAGCTGGGGGAATGAAAGGTATCTCTACCAACCCTAATCAAGTCGCTGTCTGGATTGAGTCACTTGGTGTCTGCTCTCACCTTTCCATGGCCATGGATAGCATGTACAGCCCTGATGAAGAAACTGCTTCTGCATCTGCAAACACAAAGAAGAAGGGGAAAAGAGACGGGAGTTGGACAAACAGGACCGGCAGAGGATCCTGGATGAACTCCACAAGTATTCTCATCCACTAACTAACCAATCAGCATACATGTACAACATCGTCAATGGACGAGTGGCATCTGCAAACGATGTCAATGTACACGATGCAGTCAAGATTGGACAGGAGATGAAAAATTATTTCGTTGCATCCCTCCCTCGTGGCTTCCACAACCCGATCAAGAAGAAGGTGAAGACTATGCAGGTACTGAAGCGTGGAGTGAAGGTGAAAAACAAAACTGTCTATGACCTGGAAACCGTATTCACCCGTCTCCTGATCGTTGGACAGAAGAGAAACCTTGAGTTGTCTGCTGTCTTCCATCATGAGCTGTGCCCTGTTCCTCCATCACTTATCGACGAGTATAGCTTCCTCCGAAAGGGAAACAAGTCAGTGCTGGTTAAACATCTCGGCGTCACCATAAGGAACCATTCTCCCCCTGACACTGTGCTGGTGGATGCCTCTCAGCTACTTTACCATATTGTCTGGCCATCCTCGGGTACAGTGGGTGATCTAGCTGAAGGAATGAAATATCGCCTCGTCAACTACAGAGGAGCAGAGACCTATGTCATCTTCGATCGGCATGAAGGTATCAGTGCAAAGGATCATGAGAGGCAGAGGAGAGCCGGGGAGGGATCCACTGCATATCAACTGACTCTGAACTAACCTCTAGCTGGTCGTGATGCCATCTTGAAAAACAAGAACAACAACAGGCAGCTCTCACAACTACTCTGTACACATGATATTGGTAGCAACATTGAACTTGTGAGCCGAGCCAACAGTATTGTGCATCATGATGAAGCCGACATATCTCTCATCAGCTATATGCTTCGTGCTGCATCGGCGGGAGCTCGGACTGTGCGCATCCTTAGTGACGACACAGATGTATTCGTGCTGCTCGTGTACTGGTGCTGGAAGGATAGCATATCATGCCATGTTCAGATGGAGAAGTGGGATGGGTCCGTGCTTGACATCAATGCCACTGTCACCAAGCTCGGGGAGAAATGCAAGGGAATATTGGGAATGCACGCACTCTCAGGCTGTGACACTGTGTCCTATCCTAATGGGAAAGGGAAGGTGTCCGCCCTGAAAGTGCTCAACCAGACCGATATTGCTGGACTAGACTCGGTTCTTGGAGAGGACGATGCCACTTACAGTGACCTGATGGCAACTGGAAAAACCTTCTTCCTATATTTATATGGCCAGAAGAAAAGCACGTCAATGAATGCTGCAAGGTACGAGATTTATCGCAAGCGAAAGAATCCTCCATCAGTAAAGTCCCTTCCACCAACAGACACCAACCTGGCCCTCCATATCCAGAGAGCACATCTCCAAATGATGCTATGGAAGGCTGCGGACAAGACTGACGCTCCTGCTGTCCAAATCACTGACTATGGATGGGAAGTTACCATAAATGATGAAGTGATGCCAGTGCTGTCAAAAGAACCTACCGCACCAGAAAACCTCATGGACGTCATTAGCTGCAGCTGCCGAGCAGAAGGGAATGCATGGAGCAGGAAGTGTGGTTGCGCAGCAAATGGATTGTCATGTACCAGCTATTGTGTATGTGAAGGAGGGGATGAGTGTTGTAACTCACTGACACAACGAGATGATGATGAAGAAGGATATGGAGAGCAGGAGGAAGGAGAAGAGGATCTGCAGACTGGAGAGAGTGATCACAACCATGAAGACGAATAGTAGTAATTTGATGGTGTTCATCTATAAATGTAATGGTTATAGTTCACTTCGAGTTGGATAGGGCATTTATCGCGCGAGGTCAACGGACTTATCTCCGAGGCGTAGCTGAGGTGATAAAACGTTGGGCCGAGCGCGATAAATGCCCAGTCCAACGTGACAAGTGGACTATAACTCATTTATTATTTTTGTCGTTTGCACCTCAGATGAAGCTCAATGTGTACTAGCAGATACTTGGGTATTAATTTAATTAATTTATGCGTGTCCACGTACATGTAACGGACTGAAAAGGTGCATCAGTCAGACAGCGTATATAAATGGGTGCTTTTAGATCCGTCAAGACGTGTTCTCGCTGCTTCTGTTTTTATTGATATGCTCACCAGCTACGTTTGTCTCTAGCTTTGCAACTTTTGGATATAATCACCTTTCAAATACGTTCTTTCCAATGAACTAATCAGTTTGGCTCACGGACATCACATTGGTGAGTTATTTTTCAAGTAAATAGTGGACAACATCTCAGTAACGTTAAAGAACCATGTACAGTTGAACGTTGTTTATGCTCTACCAACGTTCGTGCGGTGTGATATTGCATAAACCTATAATTCACCGAATGTAACGTGACCGTTTTTGGACACTTGCATACTTGTTGAGTTATGGTGATTTTACTATTTTACCTTATTATGAATGGTGGCATTATGGCGATTTTACTGTTCACCTCATTATGCATGACAGCCATATTGGATTTCCGGTGGTCGGAAGGATAGTAGGGGTTTGAAACCATGTCAGATCAATTGCTTAGAGTCGAAAACATGGGTCTAGACACACGAATGAAGTCTCCATGTGGATTACTAAGGAAGATATTCCTGATTTAGCGTTTGTCCTAATTAATATGCTAATTAGGTCAATTATGCAAAATGCTACACATATGCAAATTAGCATCCGGCAGTTTCCGAGTCCTTATGACCTATATATTGCATTTCCAACACAAAACTTTATAGTACTCGACATTTCTAGGTTCACTAGGTTGGCTAGTAGACTATAATATCAAACACTGCTACTAAAACTACATTTCTCTGCGAAAAAAAATTTCACCCTATTTTTCGTTTTGAAGGTATCCAGTAACCTTAAAATGGCGTCTTGTCACTTGATTAAAGGGAAATAAAAATGGGAAAATGAAGGTACAAATGTAAATGGTGCATGATTTCGCTGAAAAGTTATAAAATATCAATGAAACATAACACACAAGACTGTTGGATATTTTATTAATTTATTTCAAAGGCGAAAACTAGTACCAAAATTTGCGACTGCTGGAAAAGTTTTTGTCGCAAATGATAGTAAGTTGGTCACATTTGTGACCGTATTGGTTGCAATTTCGAGCCCTGCAATATTTGTACAACTGGTGTGCTGTGCCCTAAGGGACCATTCATTATTTATGCCTGGGGGGGGGGGGGGGGGGGGGGCTGGCAAGATTCGTTCTAAACAACAACAAAATGTCTTGACCCCCCTCCAAACAAAACAAAAATTTCATAACCCCCCCGCACACAATTCTGAAAAATATAGAGCCCCCCCCCCCTCCCTCCCTCACACTGGTCACAGTTTTACATTTACAGAGGACTAAACACGGACTGAACATTATGTGGATCGGCTGTACTAAGGGGGGCCGGGAATTTTTTTTGGAAATTAAGGTTTCTGAGATCGCTGGAAATGCACCCAAACCTACCTTTAATTAATTTCAGATGGATCTAGATGATATTTTTTTACTAATGGAGTTTCAAAATTAAGATGAGGCAAACAAAATATTAGGCAAGACAATTGAATGGTGGTTGCATTAGGTGCTCTGTATGTTTCTCATTGGATTGGCTGATTACTATTTAATAAAGCAAGGTATTTCTCTGGGGGGGTCCGGGGATGCTCCCATGGGGGAAAATTTTGAAAATTGCGGCCCCTTAGATGCCTGGAAATGCACCCAAAAATATAGACAGCCCCCCCCCCTTCTATGCTTATTTTTTTCTGTGACCCCCCCTCTCATGCTCTTGAATTTTTGATGACCCCCCCCCCCCTCATTCTTGCCAGCCCCCCCCCCCCCAGGCATAAATAATGAATGGTCCCTAATATGCATGAGCACAAATTACATGTACATGTACTGGTAGTTTTATTAATGATGAAGAAGTCTCAGATACACTAAGGAAACTGAAATCAAGTAATGTACATGTATTTACAACATTTGATTGATGTCTACCAAAACACGACTTCTTTGTTGAGACATTAAACTTATTTGAAAAGGGCATGTGTGAATGAAGAATCACTATAACCTAAGATGGTTGTCCTACACTGTACATGTGTCCCATATAAAAATATTGAAAATATAGTGATGTATGCCAGATACACTCGTTGCATTCATGCAAGCCATTCGCTCACAGCTTTTCAAGACTTGGCTTGTGAATTTCTGTATGTACATGTACTCTTGTTTGATGTTAACTACATGTACATGACGTACAGCTCTGCACAGTCGTGTTTTGTCCATTCCAAGTACAGCTAGAGCACATCAAACCCTGTTCAATTTGTTAAGTACACAATGTAGGTCATTCAGTATTATCATGACAGTCAACTCCAGAACTCAATCATCACTGAGATTGTTATTTAGTGTAGACTTTAATAATAATTATTACAGTCAGTGTAGTCTACAACAAAATTCTGTAGTTGATGTGAAGTTTTCTTCAATTAATTATCTGGACACTCAGATAACTTTTGCTGGCCATGTCGAAGCACCTGAGTGTCTATATTACATGTAAATAGCTACATGTACTGAAGGTGTCCATTATATATTAAACTGGGTGTTCATAATGTGAGAGCTACGACTACATTGGGCCGCACACTTTTGCTGGCCATGTCGAAGCACCTGAGTGTCTGTATTACATGTAAATAGCAACTGAAGGTGTCCATTATATATTAAACTGGGTGTCCATAATGTGAGAGCTATATTGGGCCACACACTGATCAATGTAAACTTATACAGTCTGTTGTTTGAAATCCAGGGTTAAGTCACCTGAGAAGTCTTGAGTGGCTGAATCTCTCTGGGAACAGTATCAAGGTAACTTTACACACGTAGAATTATGTTACTTTAATAATTTATAGTGAAAGTGAGTGAAATTTAAGATGCCAACTTACAGTCTTTCTAGTACTGTATTAAACACTAGTAATTTTGTTAATTTTCAGAAAATTGAGAACTTGAACAAGAACATTCACTTACATCACTTGGATCTGTCAGATAACAGGTATTAAAGTATATGTTAAGTAAGAACTTTTTAGCTCAGAGCCAATTGAGTAAAGGAGGATCTGAATGGGGTTAACTGACTACTGACAAACGGCCATAAAAATAACTGACAAATGACAAATTTCGATTTTTACTGACAACCAAAAAATAACTGACAACTGACAAATTTGGTTTTTGTGGGTCAAACAATGTAAATTTTCTCGAGTAATGCTTCACTAGGGCTAACTGACAAATGGCCAAAATTTTAACTGACAACTGACACGTAGACCCCCCCCCCCCCCCCCCCCCCCCATTCAGACCTTCGTAAAGGCCTGCATGATTAGAGCACCATGGATACAGGATGAGAGCAAAAAGTACAAATGTAGCTGCCCTGACTTCCGGTTTCTTTTGTGCCCGAACCCCGATGCGCTGCCTGAAAAAGTGCTGAACCTGTGCATGCATTGTTGAAACCAGGCTGTAAATTTAATCTTACTTACCTTGTAAATGTTTCTGGACGAACAGTACAGACAGGAAAACCATTATTTTGATGTTTGTGACTTGACGTTACAGTCCTGATGACGTCAAAATGTGCCAAAAAGGGGGAAAATATACATGAATATCTACACTGTACTTAGTTTCTCATTTTCTCTGCAGCATTGTCTCACTTGCTGATCTCAGCATGCTTGTCAAGTTGAAGGTAAATATCACTTGATATACATGTACATTGGCTTTTAAATGTATACAGTCAAGTACACTAAAGTATAAAACATGGACATGAGACCATCTGCCAGTGCATGCCAGAATTAATGTATTTTTTCGCTGTCATTGTACTTGTATTTTATGTTTTACTGGGTTTGACTGTCATAAATTTTCTGCAGTTTTAATGAAATTCCAATCTAAATATTATAAGATTTTACTGCACATACATATCATGTATATATTCATATTTGGACTAGATTGTATTGTAGGGGAAGTGTTAAAGGAGAACTGAAGCCTAAAATCAACTTTAGCTCAATCAGTAGATCTAAACATGAAAAGATTCGTACCAAAATTTATTTTACCGTGTTTTGCGTCAAAGGAAAGAAAATCTGCAAATCTTCCTCCCAACCACCGCTTAGTACAGACGGCTCAATTCCTGTAATCTGTGACGTACAATACAGGGAATAAATTAGTTGTGTTATGTTGTTCTCGGCTTTGAATAGATGGACTAACGACTCATAATTACGCACTATTGTGCTTTCTTTGTGCTGAAGGTGTGGTAGTTTTTGCTTGGTATGCATGACGTACTATACGGGGGAAAAGCACTGAATTGAGCCGCCACACAAACTAGCTTTATCAGTGGAGAATCGGCTATTTTTCGACATTCAATACGTATTTCCTCTTTTTAGACGTGCACCACAAAGAAATAAAATAGCAGAACTTATTTCTCTTGAATATAAGTTTGTATAGTAGTCGGATTGATTTAGGGTACAGTTCTCCTTTAAAGTGGGGTGGTAGGAAAACAGAGGGGGAGGGGGAGGGGGAGGGGGGTTTATTTTCAGTACACAAAAATTCCCTAGATAAAAAAAACATTTGGACTGTTCTCTGCCAAAAGTAACACAATGTGAAAACTTCAAATTTTACGTTCAAAAGAGAATGCAAACGTAAGAAAGCAAAACACACTGTTTTCTGTTTGGTCTGAATCGAACTGCAACATGATATTTTTCACCTGTGATATACGTGAATCCAAAAGACTTAGAGTACCACCACCCTGAATGTACATACATGTACATGTACTATCATTTCCAGACTATCACAGACATATAGAAGCACATTTTTGTGGCAATGCCTGTATTGTAAAATCCTGACCAAGTAACAGCCAATGAGAACACTAGATTTGACCTTGCAATTAACTTGCTTAGTAAAACTATACACGTAATATGATTCCCATATTTAGTACCAAATCTGGATTCACCTTTCACTGTGTAGACTCTTCTGCTGCATGGTAATCTACTCCCTTCTTTGAGACACTCTAACGACTTCCTTCCTAATAGTGTGGTCACTATTTCTCTGGCAGAAAATGAGATATCAGATCTTGCTGAGGTAAGTGATAAGTAATGTTTCGCGTAAGAACTATAGGAAAAGACAATAGACTGCGGCAATGAGTATGTCCTCGCACGATTTTGCAAAAGAATGTGTCTTAAGTGCTGTCTGAGATATCCTCAGTCAAAGCTACAAGCACAAAATAAAGGAAAATGTGCTGTTGGTCATTTTTACTGTGAAAACTTAAAGAAAACACCATCCACCCAACAGGAAAGGAGGAAGACAATACATATTTGAACCACAAATGTGAGAACTTTCCTCACGGTTGATTTTCATTGAAATCAAACCATAGTTAGATTGATCAAAACTAAATTAAAACTTCAAAAGTTATCTAATGAAAGTGCATTACTAATCGATGGTCTTCTATTGAATTTATGACTATCAACCAATGAATTTACGAGAACGAAGAATAGAAAATTAACACTATTTTACATTCCTTGCCATTCAGTGCAATCGTTCGTAGCCGGAGCATTTACTTAAACAACAGCAACAAGTTGTTTATTTGTACTGAGTTTATGGTGAGGAGAAAAGAAGAATCTAACATGTGAAAAATACCAAAATAAAGTATGTCTTCTGGATATAAACAAAGTGTACATGTAGATGAGATGTGTATTCCAGAGCTTATAGCTCTGTATGGCATTCTCACTACTGTATATTTCTGGTTCATTTTCTTCTAGATATCGTTCCTGTCATACCTACCAGCATTGGAACAGCTGTCCATCAGTAGTAACCCCTGTGTGATGACCCTGCCCAACATGGCGTATCTTTGCAATCCACCACTCATGTAGCACATACTTTCGATAATTATTGAGACCTTTACTGTGCGCCTAATGTATAAACCGGTGCCACTTAGACAATGAGAACCAATCACTTTGCAGAATGATAACAAAGCATTCCAACTTACGATTACTTGAGCCTTTGATCCGGTAAATAGCAATTTTGATGGACTACATTATTTTGTAGTTTTGAAGTCGAAGTCTTTCGAATGAAGAAAATCGCGTGGATGTGCTAGGATTTGTACTTTGGAATGCTTTATTTTCGTTTTGCAATGTGATTGGTTCTCGTTGTCTAAGTCTGCAATGTGATTGGTTCTCGTTGTCTAACTCTGCAATGTGATTGGTTCTCGTTGTCTAACTCTGCAATGTGATTGGTTCTCGTTGTCTAACTCTGCAATGTGATTGGTTCTCGTTGTCTAACTCTGCAATGTGATTGGTTCTCGTTGTCTAACTCTGTAATGTGTTTGGTTCTCGTTGTCTAACTCTGCAATGTGTTTGGTTCTCGTTGTCTAACTCTGCAATGTGTTTAGTTCTTGTTGTCTGAGTGGCCCTGGTTTCAGTAGTCGCATTGTAAAGAAAACTCCAGGCAGCTTCTCATAACTGAACTTTAAACTCCCCTATTCATGAAACTTAATTTATAGCAGAGCACCATACATACATGTAGATACATATATACATGTATGTGTAGGAAGACAGGAAACATGTGATGATTCATGTGCGGTGTGTAACACCTGCCGTGGGCTGTCCAGCATGCCTGAAAAGTGCTGCAACATTCGCAACATATAGCGTATTTATAAATCACCTTGCTAATAAAAGTACTCAGCTTTATGGCCACGCGGTATGAACAGTTTTCCCATTTCGAAAGTTTTTTAAGCTGCCTTTTGCACTAATTTCCTGGGGGAGGGGAGGACCGGGGAGAATAGGACTCCCTATATGGGAGTAGAAATTGCTGCCTTTGTGAAATAATTTTGTTCACGAGCTGCAAATGGTTAGACCTTGACGTATTCTCGGATAAGGACGTTAAAACGTAGGCCCATCAGTGGATATGCCACTGATTAATCCATTATTATATTATTATATGGTACTGACGGGGATGCTTGTCGTACGTAGGGGTTAAAGTGCGAAGTTTGGTCGGTTATCGTGGTAAATGTACCTTATTAATACTTGTCAGAAAAAAAAATTGTTTAATGATCTCTAGGCCTGGCTTTGCAGCTTGATATTTTCACAGTCAATTTCACCTGGATCAGATGTCAGTTAATTTTGTGTTTTGAGATTGGTACCTCTTAGGGGTAAAAACAAATTTGAAACACGCCCACAGAACGAGATTATGTTACCTTTGAGGGGTTTCTTTTAACCCCCCTCTCCCCCTCGGAGACTAATTTTCCTTAAGTCGGGAATCTTCTTGGTTTTCCTACTCTTCTTTTTGCAAAATTGCGATTCTACCATGCAGTTATCCTAGTAGGTTATAAATATATGTTACTAACCAGGGTTTTCAAAATGTCTTTGAGTTGGAGGTCAACATAGAAAAGTAGGCGTGTGTAGAAAAGGCTATATGTCAAGCAAAAGTTTCTGAATTTCTAACGAGACCTGAAACATCCATAGGGGCTGATCAAAATCAGGACCCGGCTAATCCACAGATCGAATTGGAATTTAGCACGTTGGTTTTTGTGGAGGGAGGATCCGGAGGATCGGAGGTTCCGGAGAAAACCCCTCGGTGCCAAAAAGACTGAGGTTTTCTGTAGAAGAAATTAGAAGTCGTGCAAGTTCGCATTTGATTAAGACGGTGTATTTCTCTGTGATTCTCACGTACATGTATGTATAGATGACATGTCAACGTCCAATTGTTTGAGAGTCCTTGACCCTCATTGATGATAATCAGTGAATTTGACTACAGACCATACATCTTCTGCTGGTGTCCAAGGCTACGCAATCTTGACGGCAGTCTGGTATCTACTGAAGACAGGTATAGATCAAATACAGGGTTCACACAGTCATGGAAAGTCATGGAATTTCAAAAATAATTTTCCAGGTCTGGAAAAGTCGTGGAAATTTGCAAAAATGTCAAAATTCATGGAATTTCATTGTAACTTGAAATAAGAACAGATAATTATGTTCTTGAACGCCTTCCTGTTAGCTCAGTGGTTAAGCTCCGGTCTGTTGAGCAGGAGGTCGCGGGTTCAAACCCCAGCCGGACCAACACTCAGGGTCTTAAAATAACCGAGTAGAAGTGGCTGCCTTTACATACAGTAAACGGTTAGACCTTCACGTCTTCTCGGATAAGGACGTAAACTCGTAGGACTCAGTAATGTCCCCAATTAGCTGCAAAGATAAATACATTGACACTTAAATGAAGTCACTTACTTACTTTATTAGATAAGGCGACAGCGCTATCAAAATTAAGCTTGTGCGCTTCAGTGTTCCTTACTTTTTTTTCTTCAAAGTTCTCTGGTACCACAATAAGGTTTTTTTGCCACTACTTCCTTTCTACTCTCATCTCGTTGCTGCTATACTGTTATACTGTTTTGCCGTAAACTACATTTCTAGGTATGCGAGTTGTGCTTTCTCGATGAGAACCTACAAAATGTACTCATCTATTCTCTCTCCAACTTTCAGGGAGACAAAATTACTTACAAATGCAAGAGTTCTTGTAGTCAGAAACGTATTAAAGGGGACGAATGCAAGCAGGAATGAACAACCGAAGCGTAATTTCACTGGCCGCCGCGAAACCCAGGCACTGTAAACACGAAACTCGCATCTCAAAAGCGGTGTTTGAAATCGTTTCAGGCTTCGTAAATGTTCCAGACAAGGACTATACTCTTGTGGACTTTCCTGACACGTTCTCCAGTGTTCTTTCAGGCTCTTCAAAATCTTTCTACGGCCAGATTTGTTTTCTTCGTCCATCACGGGCAGTTGGCAGTTGAGTTGCCATTGAAGCTCGAAGTTCTTGTCGATGCCATCCCAAAAACATTTCTGCTAAATACAAAACTTGAACAACTAAATATGAAAGATAAACTACTATATACTAAAATGAGAGATGGCTGCGATGTAGACGGATTGAATCAATGCTGTGAGCTCCTCGGGATATATTTGCTTTTCAAACTTGAAAACGTTGGCGAACAATTTCAAGTTTTGGGTGGCTTAGTAACCAGGCCTGTTATTCATGACAGAGTCCCTTTAAGAACCAAGGCTGAAGTACGTATTCAAGACTAAAGTAAAATACATTTTGTATTAACTCGTTACGCTAAAAAGCGGGTAGCGTCAGCAGAGTCACACACTGAGTTTTATCAGTTAATAGTTTATCAGTATTTCTGGTCACGGAGAACACAAAGAAGGCAGAAGTTTAACAAGCAAAACTGTAAAAATATGTATCTAAAACATCAAAACAACCTTTGATTTGACATATTTAAAGCATACAAATACATGTAGAATACTAGTACATGTATGTTTATGCTAAAACAATTAGACTAATCCCTGCGGTCAGTTTCTATACTGGCTTATCGGAGCTATACGCTCCTCGTCAACTATCAATCGACAGTTAATTAGAAGCTCATGTTAAAAGGACTAGCATATACTACTTACGTTACCTTTCCATCGAATCTTTTTATTTTTTCTAACTACATGTACAATGGTGTACAAGAAAAAACAAACCACAAGTTTGCCCTAATAGAGCGGATTTCAATTGAGTGTCGGAAGTGTTTTGGTTTTGCGTTTACTAAGCTCTCCAATTGGCTGAGAAAGTAAACCAACCAATCAGAATCCAAAGTAAAACCAAACGCAAATTGGTTTTGGTTTTGCTTTGGTTTGTCGTTGGCTCACAAGGAAGCCATTTATGAGTTACTTGTGATTACTCGCTCCTATGATTGGCTGGCCGTGGGTAGTTTGCGTTTGGTTTTACTACACTCAATTGAAAACCGCTCTATACCAGTATGATGTAATGACAACACTTGCCACTCTACTGGTGAAAACACACAGGGAATCTAACATCATGCCTTACTGACTATCCTCTCCTACTGGAGAGCTTCATAAAAATACCTGTCAGCTCGTTGTCTTTAATTTCTAATATAGGTTAGGGACAGAAAAAATAAGGAGGGAAGGTCAATTGAGGACGTTCACCCCAGGAAGACACCCACAACTGGTTATGTACCTTAGTGAGGTCACACCATTACGAGCAGATGAATCAGCACAGGTAAAAATAAAACCCACAACTGGTGATGTACCTTAGTGAGGTCACACCATTACGAGCAGTATCAGCACAGGTAAAAAAGACACATACAGCTGGTTAATATGTACCTTAGTGAGGTCACACCATTACGAGCAGCGTCAGCACTAGCCTGATTTTCAGACGGTCGAGGTCGTCCGCTCACTTCCTCCCACCTCCCCGTCTGATGGACTTTGACAGAAACCGTGTTCTGGTCATTGTTTCATTTCGACCAATCAGAGCGAAGGTTTCATTTTTAGAGAACTGAGGTATTCATGGCATGTCAGGTCGAGAATCGAGATTCGTCAGAATCACGGCTCTTTCATGCACTGCAGAATATGTTCTACAGCTTCAAACTTATAGAAACAGAACGTGGAGAAACATATTGTCCTCAGACGTGTACCGGGAAAATCTGATAGGAAGCGCTATCAATATCGCGATGTTTATGAATCTACTAGCTACGGGCTTTGGAAAATCATTAATCTTCCTCGACCGCTTTGTATATGCCGTATTAAAATGTAATGTCTCCTAGAATGTTGGCATTTAGAAGACCAAATATTTCATGAAATGTAATGATTTTTTTACAGCAGTGAACACATACTGAGTATGTAATGGTAATAGTTTCACGACATTTGGACAATTATTTATGTTTGCACAATTTTTAACACACTTTATTTTGACAATTTTGCTGTCCTGAAAGCTGAAATATCTTAGCTTTTTCGCCTTAAGAAGACTAAATCTTTCATGGAATGGCATGAAATTTTTACAGGAGTGAACACATATAGTGAATATGTCATGGTAAAAGTTGGATTACATTTGCCTAAATATTTATGTTATCAGAATTTTGAACAGTCTTGATTTTGACAAATTGTAAAGTACAACAAATCCGGTAGTTAGATCAGTGTTGTGACAATGCGCTTGAAATACTGTACGAAAAATCCTATTTAAAAAGTTCCTGCTGCCCAAAAAACCATAGCTGCTCAAACAGGATATGGTTAGGGTTAGTTCTGAGAAATCGACATAAGTTTGAAGCTGTAAAACATAAGAATTCTGCAGTGCAGGAAACTGCGTGATTCTGTCGAGCTGTACTAGAAGGCTACATAATTTCTCCTCTCTCGATTCTCTACCTGGTCGTCGCCTATAGATGCAGCTGTGATGGCCAAGGTCCTTCCGGGAAACGAGGGGTAATATTGCCTTTCGCTGTTCGGGAAATAATTCAGAAATGCCGAAAGTTTCGCACGCTTTCTCCAAAGCCATATCAAGTCCGTTTGTATCGTCCGCCATTTGGTTTGTCCTTCATGCATGCTCCACTGGACATTCCACGCATACCTCAGTTCTCTAAAAATAAAACCTTCGCTCTGATTGGTCGAAATGAAATGACGTCAGGAACACGGTTTCTGCCAAAGTCCATCAGACGGGGAAGTGGGAGGAAGTGAGCGGACGACCTCGACCGTCTGAAAATCAGGCTACGTCAGCACACCATTACGAGCAGTATCAGCACAGGTAAAAAAGACACATACATCTGGTTAATATGTACCTTAGTGAGGTCACACCATTACGAGCAGCGTCAGCACAGGTAAAAAAGACACCTACAACTGGTGATGTACCTTAGTGAAGTTACACCATTACGAGCAGCATAGCACAGGTAAAAAAAGACACCTACAACTGGTGATGTACCTTAGTGAAGTTACACCATTACGAGTAGCATAGCACAGGTAAAAAATACACTTACATGTACAATTGGTGATGTACCTTAGTACCCATTACGAGCAGCATAGCACAGGTAAAAAAGACACCTACATGTACAATTGGTGATGTACCTTAGTACCCATTACGAGCAGCATAGCACAGGTAAAAAAGACACCTACATGTACAATTGGTGATGTACCTTAGTACCCATTACGAGCAGCATAGCACAGGTAAAAAAGACACCTACATGTACAATTGGTGATGTACCTTAGTACCCATTACGAGCAGCATAGCACAGGTAAAAAAGACACCTACATGTACAATTGGTGATGTACCTTAGTACCCATTACGAGCAGCATAGCACAGGTAAAAAAGACACCTACATGTACAATTGGTGATGTACCTTAGTACCCATTACGAGCAGCATAGCACAGGTAAAAAAGACACCTAGATGTACAATTGGTGATGTACCTTAGTACCCATTACGAGCAGCATAGCACAGGTAAAAAAGACACCTACATGTACAATTGGTGATGTACCTTAGTACCCATTACGAGTACTATCAGCACAGGTAAAAAAGGTCCCTCTAGTGGGTGGTCTATACTGTAACTTTTAATATTGCTGGGACATGAATTTCCTCCATGACTATTTTGTATAGGTAGTAGATCGGCAAGTGTCTTCCAGTGTAACCAGTGCACTGTGTATGGTTATGCGAGAAGTCCATGTTCTTGAAACGTTTATGGCTTTTCGTTAGGGTATTTTTCGTCATTTCCAATGGAACCTCACGTGTTAGTGGTGTCTTCTCCGTTTAAGACCTAACTAGTAAGAGCATTCAGTTTTTGCTCCACTTTATCAAACAGATATTAACACTAACGAACTTCATCCCCAGGTTGAAAAGACTGGAAGGAGTGAGCAATGTACTTCAGGTCTGTGTCATGAAAATGAAATCCAAGCTTCAACAGTTATTCCTGTTAGTAAGAGTGTGGTAATACGTTAAGTTACTCGTTTTGCGTTTTATTGCATCAGGTGTAAGACGAGCCATATCTGAAATTAGTCAGAGTAGCATATCAACCCCTGTGTCAGTATCGTACGAGGATGAGAAGTGGTCCAAGCCGGTATTAGAACATAACAAAAGGTCCTCTACAGCACACGATGTAGCTTTGGAAGATGTATCCGAATCTGGTGAGTTCGTGCTATTAAAATGTTAAACTCTGGTGAAACAGATGCAACATTCCATTGCAACATTTCATTCAACATTGTTGGTTCATGTTGCAACATATTGCGTGTGGAGGTGGTCAAACGAACACAACATGTTGCAACATGTTTGGTGTTTTTACACGGTTTGTCGACAAGGGCGATGCAACAAGAAGATGGCCAAACGATTGCAACATGATGCAACATCCCAGACAACAATAGAAATGTTGCATGGATGTTGCACTTTTTTCGATCGCTCGCTATGTGTATGGTGCTCCACTCAAGCGTGCCGAACAGGAGCTCTGCTATGAACTGACGAACCTCGCGCACATGTGGGATAGTTAATAACAACGCATGCAAGCATGCCAAAATGACTAAACAAACCTTCAAAGGACATCTTGTATATCATTTCAATAAAGCATCTTTTTTTTCTTTTTAGGTAACATGCTTACAGAACTTGGTAGTTTTTAATACAGACTATGAACTCACAGGTGACTGTGCAAACGACTTAAATAGCGCATGCGCGATTATCCCATGATGTATAATAGCCACAAACTACGACTATTATAATTCTTTCTGTTTCTTACATTGTTTCTCTGATTAGAAAAGGATAGTATCACCAAATATATGATATGAGATAGGGTAGCATTAACTGGGCTCTCTGTATCCATTGTAGAACTCGATGACCAGCTTGAATCAGAGACCCGTTATCTTCCCATTCTGTCATCCTCGCCATCACCACCGTCACCCAGGATGAAAAGAAGTAAGTCTAAATGTCTTTAATTAATACTGAACTTTATTATTCACCAAGGCAAATATACCAGGTTTTACGCATGACATAAAAGACAAAAAAAATTACACGTCTGTGATGTCATCAATTTTATGTTGCGCGTAAAACTCGTTAATTTTATATAGACAGGGTGGTGAGTAATAAACAGTGGTGAATTTGTCACAATACACTCATTCGCTGCGCTTACACATCGTATGCGATACACATCGTATGCGATACACATCGTATGCGATACACATCGTATGCGATACACATCGTATGCGATACACATCGTATGCGATACACATCGTATGCGATACACATCGTATGCGATACACATCGTATGCGATACACATCGTATGCGATACACATCGTATCTCTGCACGGCCATGTCAGGTCCCTTGTTTACCCATTCTTTAATATTCGATCATCTGAACATTTGAATTCTTTCCTAAGATGCATCGAGACCCCATACAGTTCCACTGCAACCTCAGATGTCTTCTATTGAAGCAGCAGGGCGACGTGCACTATCTGCTCCTGGCCACACAGATAAGCCGCCTTTCGTTAATGGTACAGCGTATGGAAATGATACTGATATTCAAGCCAGTATAGAAGACAGAGAGACTGCTAGGGCTAGTCAGTACTCGCCCAGTATAGAAGGTACAGTATTGGTTAGTTTCTGTATACTTTAACCTTGTTGGCAGTTTCGAATCTTTAAGTGCACGTGTCCCTTTAACTTTACTGTTCGGCGTACTTGAATATTAATTACAAGCATGTAGACATCTCACGACTCTTTGGTTAGTTGTGAAGTTATATACATTATTAGAGCGGTTTTCGATTGAGTGTTGAAAGTGATTGCTTTGGTTTTGCGTTTGCTTAGCTTTTCTATTGGCTGTGAGAAATGTTTTCCAGTTATCATCCAATGAAGTTCTAAACTAAAACCAAATGCAATCACGCAATTGCGCAATCAGGTTTTGTTTTAGCGACAGCATTGATGACTGTGTTTACTTTGCCTCGTTGATTGGTTCAAGTAAACCCAATCGTGAATTACTTCAGTTCGTGATTGGCTCATTGTGTTTTCACTTGCTCCTGTGATTGGCTATGTAATTACTTTGGTTTTGGTTTTTAACTACACTCAACTGAAAACCGCTCTATGTGAATGTGATCTCTGGTGCAGTTATCTAACCTTGACATCGTTCGCACAAGCCTTAAAAAGTCCTTGAAATACTGCCAGTTCCTTGAAAAGTCCTTGCGTTTGGGCAGATTAAGTTTTATCCTTGAAAAGTCCTTTAATATTTAACAAAACTTGGCTATGTAATTACTTTGGTTTTGGTTTTACTACACTCAACCAGGCATCCCAGACCTCCTATATTTCCTATATATCCTATAATTTGTATAGGATCCTATAAAGAGCCTATATTTCAAGAAATCCTCCTATATTTCCTATAAATAGGATGTATGCTGAGTGATACATTTATATTTTGCACTTTTTAGCATTTTTGTTGTGAATTAACAAAAGCAAAATTCTTTCCTATCAATAAAAAAAAACAGGTTTGATCAAACACATTAAAAGTTCACATGTTTTAAAAATTGTGTGTTTATTGTTTACTATTTATTGTTTGAAAGCTATTTTAGCTCCTATAAAGTGCCTATATTTTGGAAAAAAATCCTATATTTTCCTATATTTAGAACTTGCACAGCCTATATTTCCTATCAAATTTGTCCAAAAAGTGGCTAGGATGTATGCTCAACTGAAAACCGCTCAATGTGAATGTGGATATGTGATCTCTGGTGCAGTTATCTAACCTTGACATCGTTCACACAAGCCTTGAAAAGTCCTTGAAATACTGCCAGTTCCTTGCGTTTGGGAAGATTAATTTTTATCCTTGAAAAGTCCTTGAATATTTAACAAAACTCAAGGAAACCTCCTTGGATGTTTGTGAAGACAGTAGAACAGACTCATTTTTGCCTCCAAAGGACTGTTAGAGCGGCACTGAATGATTCGATGTGCAAACAGATCAGAAAAAGGGTCTTACATTGGATCTAAATTGTGTAGAATTTTGAGGTACAGTCAAGACGCAAACTTCTTCACGCTATTGCCCCGATATTGCTGAGCAGCAATTGCTGTTTTAAGAGCAATTGCTGCTCAGCAATATCGCCGTTATTGCTGTTTTCAAAAACGTTATTGCTGTTTTCTTTATGCTAAAAAACCTAAATTCCAATTCAGGCCTGGTTTATTCAATGGCCCTCATTCAGTCTTGGGAAGCTGCCCCATAACAGCTCTCTCTACGTCAACAAAAACAAACCATTTGACATACGATTATGGAAAACATCGATTTTGTACAAACTCGTCAGAATATCGGAGATATTGCTGTAAATCAGCAAATGCCGTTTTACTTACCAAAACGATATTGCGTTTTTCAAAAAACGATATTGCTGTTTGCCGGCAAAACGATATTGCTGATTGCTGTTTTCTAAAACAGCAATTGCTGTTAACGAACAGCAATTGCTGAGCCGGTTCAGCAATTGCCTTTCCGCGCGTGACAAAGTTTGCGTCTTGACTGTAATTATTGTGTGAACCTGTAGAAAACAAGTCCTTGAAAAGTGTGGATTGTCATTGACAAGTCCTTAAATATAGTTATGAATATTGTATGAACCATGCTTGAGGTACTTGCCCACATGTCTTGCCCACTCTTATTACATGTGTATGTTCACAGATCCTGATTACCAGGATGAACCCGACATGCCTATGATGACTGAGGAAGAGGCTATTCGCCTCATTAGTCTGGCTGCCACAATCATCCAGGCACACGTTAGGGGCTTCCTTGTCCGTCAAAAACTGCACTTCCGTGAATATCGGCAGAGGAATCAGGCTGCTACCTTGATTCAGTCCATGTGGTGAGCAGAGGTTTAGAGTAGATAACTATTCAACAAAATCAACCTTAAGTAGAGGTCTGCAGAGGTTTCATTTTAAAAGTACATGTAGATGTCAAAGTCATTTTAGAAAGTTGTTGTACATTGTACATATAAGAAGTATAGAGAAATGAAGTAGGTAACACATAGAAGAAGTATCTGGCAGTACAAGGTCGAGTAGCAGCTGGAGCTATGGCAGTAGCTGGCTTCTATTAAAACCCCTGGGTATGGCAACCATTTGTATTCATCAATTTGTCCATGATGTGTTCATCGGTTTGTTCATCGGTTTGTTCATGATGTGTTCATCGGTTTGTTCATGATGTGTTCATCGGTTTGTTCATGTGTTCATCGGTTTGTTCATGATGTGTTCATTGGTTTGTTCATGATGTGTTCTTCGGTTTGTTCATGATGTGTTCTTCGGTTTGTTCATGATGTGTTTATCGGTTTGTTCAATGATTTTAATCTATTTGTTCATGATGTGTCCATCAATTTATCCATGATGTATTCATGATCTGTCCATCGTGTGTCCATGATTTGTTCATCAGTGTTCCTCTATCCGTCCATGATGTGTTCATCATGTGTTCATCTATCTGCGAATGATGTGTTCATTGATCTGTTCATGAGTGTTTTTTTTCTATCTGTTCATGTGTTTATGATGTGTTCATCTATCTGTTCATGATGTGTTTATCGATATGTTCATGATGACATTGTGTTTATAATGTGTTCATCTATCTGTTCATGATATGTTCATCGATCTGTTCATGATGTGTTCATCAATCTGTTCATCTTGTGTTCAATTCATCGATCTGTCCATAATGTGTTTATTAACCTGTCCATAATGTGTTCATGATCTGTCCATCGTGTGTTCATGATGTTCATCCATCTGTTCTGTCCATGATGTCCATTTCATTATCTGTCCATCGTGTGTTCATGATGTGTTCATACATCTGTTCTGCCCATGATGTGTTCATGATGTGCTTATGATATGTTCATATGTTCATGATCCGTCTATGATGTGTTCATGATGTGTTCATTAATTTGTCCATGATGTGTTAATGATATGTTCATCTATCTGTTCATGATGTGTTTATCATGTGTTCATGATGTGTTTATGTGTTCATGATCTGTTCATCAATTTATCCATGATCTGTCCATGATGTGTTCATAATCTGTCCATTGTGTGTCCATAATCTGTTCGTCAGTGTTCATTTATCTGACCATGGTGTGTTCATCGATCTGTCCATGATGTATTTATGATGTGTTCTTGATGTTTTCATCATGTTTTCATCAACTTGTCCATGATGTGTTTATCGTGTGTTCATGATGTTTTCATCAATGTTTCCATGATGTGTTTATCATGTGTTCCTGAGTCCCTATCCAAACAATGTTAAGAACTACAGGAGAGAACTCGTATAGGCGTTCGTCATAGATGCCCTTTTGAAAATCTTAGGTTATACCACTTGCTGTCCATCTTCAAGTTTTTCGAGACTTTGTCAGACCTCAGTTTTAGCAAATAACACAATCGCACCAACCGAAGCCCAGTTATCTCAATTAACACTTCTCAAATTCATAAAGCATACCAATTCCTCCCACAATCATTTTTCTTCTCAAAGAAAATGCTTCTACTGAAAAAGAGCGATGTTTAACGTATTACATCTGGCTGGCCCACCCTAACCAATAGCACCATAACATTACCTCGTCCACTGTATACCTCCTCAGATAACAATATGCTTCCTGTTTAGGCGCGGCTACAAGTCGAGGACCTACAACCTCAAGGTAATCTCAGTGAGGAACGAGATCAGAACAAGAAGACTGATGACTCACATCAATTATCTAGCCAACTTACTGAAAAGGTACAGTTTGCAAAGTCGCATGTTGTAAGCCGTTGTAGTTTAGTATGATGAATATGTGTACAATGCAGCAGGATCATGGAAGTTTGAATCCCAACCGTGTTGTAAGGTCGTATGAACTGTTGCCTTGTCTGCTAATTTTTCTAAAGTTTTAAGCAGCTACGAATACCTAGAGGAATCGATCTTTACGATTTTTTATTGTAAAGGAAACCCCCGCTGTTGGGACAAATTACCGTTAAATTGTTGGCAATATGGTCTAAAGTGGAAAATTGTTGAAAAATCGGAAAACATATATATATATATTTAATTGTATACAAGTAAAAAGCCACTGTAGGCTTTGAATTTCATGGGCTCTGCCATCTTAGATCTAAGGACGTTTTTCGGCGGTCCCTATTGTCAGAAAACAAAGTTATTTTGTTGTGTAACAATAAGAACCGATCGAAACGTCATCAGACCAAGATGGCTTATACTTGTATCCATTTTATTTCAAAAACTGAACTATATTTTCCATTTTTTTCAACAAATTTTCAATTTAAACAATATTGCCAACAATGAACGGCAATTTGTTCCACCAACTGGGGTTTTCTTTAATTCACAGTACAGAGACATACATGTACATGTATGAACTCGACTCTGTTGTGGTCCAGTGACATCCCAATGTTTACCGTTTAGTTTCTTCCAATTACCAGAAATCTTCACTGCATCCAATAGAGTATTAGCTCGAAATACTTTTAATTTGGTGTTTTCACCAACCTGTTCATTTGGATTATTTTAGATTTGAAACTACTATGCGTGCTTAGACCTTACTGAATATATGTGAACAGAAATGATGAGGCAATTGCATAAAGTGAGCTATAAGAATAGGACTTTCCCAAGATATAGTTGACTGCACACTGAACCTGGCATGTACTTACAATATACCAAAGCCTCGGTTAGACTACATATTTTCAAGTCATTTACTTTCACTACACATAGGATTTATCTTATTGGACGATTAGAATAAAGTAATGTACGGTTGCTAATCAGTACACAATAGAGCATAGTAGGATTGCTAATTACACAATAGAGTCCATTTTCAGTACATGGAAATTTGTTTACACCTCCCTAGTCAAATCGAAGCTTTGGTAATTAAGTACAGGCCAGGTTCAGTGAGCAGTGAACTATATCTTGGGAAAGGCCTATTGCACCATTTAGTAGTTGATACACGTAAAATGATAATCCTCTATTTCAGATTTTATTGTGGGACTGTGTCATACTTCCTATTATTCATTTGTTTCTACCATTAAAGTATTCTCCAACTGATTAAGCTCCGCTGGTATACTTCCAACAACAGCAACAAAAAACTTTTATTATTAGCAAGGAAATAAGAATAAATACAAGCATTTAGAAAGATAGATTATTTATAAAACAGGCAGTCCCATGCTCCCATGAATCCGAAAATCCTTGTACAACTACATATAGCAACTATGAACTAAACATTTTTTAGATCTTAAAAGAGTTCATAGTCCAGTGTTCGTGATTGGCACCTGTTATGACTAAACTGGTTAACAGTGATTGGCCCAATTAAATTCTAACAGTAAGATATAGTCATTAATATTCGCCACACGGACACTCATTCGTTTTTACATCGACTACTAAAGTGGCGCAATTTTAGAGCTCATTTACCAATCGTCTAATTTCTGAGTATCCGGTAAGTATTGATAGCCTTTCTTTTTTCCTTTTTTAACTCTTTTTTTAATTCTTATATTTATTGGAAATGTCAATCATCTTCCTTTTAATTTCACTTTTTTTGACTTAAGAAAATAAGCTGTCTTCGACGCTACGGTATTAAGGTTACCGGATACCTTCAAAACGAAAAAGATGGGAAAATATTTTTTAGGCACAGAAATGTAGTTTTAGTAGTAGTGTCTCATATACCAAAAACTCCGTTCAAAAAAAATTAATATCGACGGAGAAATACCAAAAGGAAGTTTTTAACCGGAAGTGAAAGGTTCTTTTTTGATTGACAGCAGATCAATAAACACGACAAGTGCTCACTCGACCGTAAGGGGTGGACCATTAGAAATCCTGGGAGGGGGGGTGGGTAGTCCAAAAAAAAATTTCGTGCAAGGCTAAATGTCCCAAAAGAAAATTCCTGCAAAGCACTAAGGCACAAAAAAAAATTCGTGCAAAGGAACCGATGCATTGTTCAATTTTTGTTTTGAAAAAATACTAGCAATTCAGTTTTACCAATTCAAAATATAGTTCTAAAGATTACCCACACAGTCTGTGTAAGGCCAGATAAAAACAAATACTTGGTTAGCGTCCCCGCGGCCGGCCGGCCTGAGAAATATCCCCGATCTCTAATCTTTTTTAATTTTTAATTTTTCATAAAAAAACTTTAGAAAGTGTAAATGCGCCCGCGAACACCAATTCTTGTACCCAGACCCCTACATGTACCACTTAAAATATGCGCCGGCGCATTAAATATTTTAACATCGACGCCATTTTGTTTCTACAACACGAGGTGAGTGAATAATATCTAGTCAAGACAAAATAAACTTCACATAGAAAAAAAAAAACCTCACTTCCTACCTGGAAAAATTGAAATGGGTGGACGCTAAACAAGTATTTTTTTATCTGGCCTAACTGATTTTCAGGTATTTCCAGATGAAAACTGAACCTCCCCAACCTTCATAACAATAGTTTAGTCACTGTTGTCATGGAAATATCAACTGGCGTTAATTCCCCCGATACCGGTAGCAAACCACAAGAATAAACACGCTCAAATGTTTGGCCAAGAGAGAAGTTTATTTGCGGTCTAAAACACTAGACAAGCTAAAAACAGCTATATTATTGGTAAATAAACCTTCTCTGCAATTACTGAAGCCTCAAATTATTCTCTAATGCCAGAAGTTTTTGCAACCGAGTTTAACGTCAGGTTTCATTGAGTAAACTTCAATGTCCACATTTTCAAAGATTACAGAGTCTGTGCCAGCAATTTAGAGCACATAGAAATATTTTCATGTATTGTCTTGTGCAACTGAACATCATGGACAATGAAATATTGGGGTATGCATTTTTGATTTGGCCTGAATCGGAGCCAATTCAGCAATGAAAGACCGGGACTATATGCATTCTAAGGCGATCAAATTAAATTCCTCACATCACTGGGCTCGTTAAAAAAAACTGCGGCTCAAAGTAAATAAACAAGTCAAGAAATGTAAAGCAAATTACTATAAAGATCTGATTAGACAAAACAAAGAAATTCAGGTGCTCTATGGAAAACTATAAATGATTGACTTGCCGTAATAAGATCTAATGGCTCTCAGCCGACCTTTATCCAATCTGAATCCGTGATGGAGTACAGTTAACAGAGCCAGCGTCGATCGATCAGACCTTTGTTAGCAGCAAAGTTTCAATCTCTGGTCGGCGCCATTGACATCATTACTCCAGCTAGGACAAATAACAGTGAAATTGTCTTTCGCTTTTCGAACATTTCCGAGAGCTTTGTTTTTAAACAAACAAAGCTATTGGTTTAGACCGAATCAGCTCGAGGCTACTAAATGACTCGGCTGTGTGTATGACTCCTCAGGCCAGTTTTAACCAAACTGTTTAATCGTTCTCTGGACTCAAGTATTTTCCCAGCCATCTGGAAACAAGGAAAAGTTACCGCCCTGTTTAAATCCGGCGATCACTCTGATTTTAACAATTACAGGCCTATCACAATTATATTCTACCTGATATAAGTAAGATTCTTGAAAGGGCTGTACATCAACAACTCTCGGCTCTCGTAAGAGAACATCCTCACACCTAATCAGTTTGGTTTCCGCCCGAGGTTATCTACTGAAATTGGCTTAGCACACTTCACTGACAACATTCTACGACACATGGACAATGGCAAGGTGACTGGTGCAGTATTCTTAGACCTGTCCAAGGCTTTTGTGACTGTGTACCACAACCTTTTGCTGACAAAGCTCAAGGCCATTGGTGCTTGCAGTGAAGTTGTAAATTGGTTTACCTCCTACCTTGATAACCGACACCAGATAACTGCAATAGGCGACTCTCAGTCCTCTTCGTGCTCAGTGGGAGTTGGCGTGCCACAGGAGTGTTCTCGGTCCTCTCTTGTTCTTGGTTTACGTCAATGCCGATCTTCCTCTCAGTACTGTAGATCATTGCCAAGTGACCATGTACACTGATGACACCGTGATATACTGTAGCCGTCCTTCTATCAATGACATCGAACATTGCTTAAATCATGACTTGGCAAAATTGGCCTCTTGGTTTCGTATACATCGCCTGACTTTGAATACTTCTAAATCTAAGTTTATGTTAATAGGTAGTCCACATAAACTGAAATCTTGCTCTAGCATCGATGTCATTATAGACAACGTGCCCCTCGAACGCTCTGACAATATCAAGTACCTCGGTATTATAATTAATAAGCATATGACTTCGCATGACCTGGTAGAGGCCTCATCTATTAAAGTAAACCAAAGGATTGGTCTGGCCAAGCGTATCAGGCACTTATTGCCCCTCGAGACACGCCTTACTTTGTATAATAGTTTAGTATGTCCACTTTTTGACTACCGCTGATGCGGTGATGGGGTGACAAATACAACTCAACCCTCATAGACGATCTTCAGATTTTGTCTTTACCGTTTTTCTAGCCTGGGAAAGCAGCCGACTCTTCCGCAACCATTTTTGAAGTCACACAAAAAGGACAAACATTTCTCGATGCGGCGCGTAGCTTTGATCGGAAATCAACATTGGCGGGAAGTCTTGACAGATAGTTGAACTGTGATGAGAAATGATTGGCCAAGAGCTCGCTAATTGTTGGAGAGGCGAGGCTTCAGATTCACACACGACTAGGCTTTAACACATTATTCCGGAATAATTTTGGGAATTTTAGAGACCAAAAAGAATTTTAGAAAATCTCAGGAATTTAGAAGAAAATAAAAAAAATTGAGAATTTTAGAGGAATTTTGACTTTTCAGGCGTCACTTTTACATATAAATATCTAAATTTGGCCTCAAAACACAACAGCAGCCAGTACAATACAATAAATCTCCAATAAATCTGTTGTTTGCTACAACACGTGAGTCTACTGTACAACTAGTCAGCGGTTATTACTACAAAAAGATACTTTTGAAAATAAATAGTGTACTTGAAGTCTTGAAGTGTTTTATTAATAAACACTCTATTAAGAGTCTTGTTTCGTGTTAATTCGTATTCAGGGGCCTTTATTTACTATGCAATTTTTTGAGAATTTTTGGGAATTTTAGGGGAAAAGTCGAGAATTTTAGACTTTCTTGGAAGAATTTTAGAGCTTTTTTGGAGAAGTTCCGGAAAGAATTTTAGCCCATTTTTCGGGAATAATGTGTTAAAGCCTACACACGACAGACGGCTAGATTTTTTGAAGTGCAATTTTCTCGCTTTCGATTTTCAATCAAAATAGAGTTTTAAAAAAGCTCCCACTCAAGAGGAATTTATTCGATTTGTGCGAAATTTTCACAAAATGTTAATTGATATCTCAGCTGCAAAACCGTGTCGGGGAATTGGGAAATTATAAAAAGAGAGCTCTTGACGACGTTTCCCGCATATCTACTCGGATTATTTTTCGCCTTTTCACGGAAAGCATGATAACTTTTGAACTAAATCGAATTTTGAAATTCCCCGACACCGTTTTGTAATACGATTCCTCTGAAATGCGACAAAGCAAACAGATTTTTAAACTTTAAAATATTTTCGGAGTCGGAGCTTCTGAAAGCCATCTCACTAGATCGGAGAAACGGGATGGCGGAAAATTCGAGATTTTCAAAGAACTCAAAACTTTTTATGTATTCTTGTAGCCAATTTTATAAGCTTTAAAATGATACATGAATGATTTATCTACGATGTTTTCTCGAGGCGCTACATAATTTAGACTGGAAACGCACCCTGAAGGTATCCGGTAACCTTAATCGAACCAAACCCGCGTAGAAAAATAGAGATATTGTATTGCATTGCATTGCAGGTCTATGTTAACAAATACCTTGACTTGCATGCGCTGACTGTACAATAAACGAAAAATAATGAATAAACTGCACGAGGTCAAATGCCGAATGACGTCATTCGCACCATTGTTTCCAAATACGGTAATGTCACATGAATGACAAAAGCCAACTATACCTGGTGGGATTTTTTACCTATTTAAAAAATCGATTGATGTATCGTAGATATCGAGAGGAAGCTGAGAGCGACAGGCATAAAATGGTAGACGCCATTAGATGTGTATGGAACGAACTCGAGAGACAAAACGCGTTAAACAGGTCATGGCAGATACGAGAGCAGATCAGGGCTGCTATTAAGATCCAGCGACTGTGGAGGGGATATCGTGTGAGGAAGATATATCCTCGCTCCAAAACGGCCAGCTACTCGAACTACAAGTCACTGGTGGAGTTGTGCAAGCGGTTGCAAGAACAGGTAAATTTGACTCCTGCAGACAGAGAAATTAAATGAAAATAGAATTCTCAACAAATATTGACATAATATTATGCCTTTTGCTCGAGCTTTGAACCCTTAATATCAAATATACAGAGGATAATTATACATGGCCGTGCAGAGATACGTTTCTTTTATTTTTTCTATTGTGGCGAATGTCGTAATACACGAGCAGCGAACAAGTGTATTACCGGCGGGTTTTTACGCGTGACATGAACGTGTGACGTCAGAGACGTAATATTTTGTGGAAAAATAGAGGATATTGTAAGAATTCTTAAATTCTCAGTTCATGATTAAAAATAGGCAGGTTCTATTACGCTCTTTTTCTGCTGACTTATTGTTGTGCGCTTAATCCTAGGAAGGATAATTTGTAGAGGATGGTTACACGTATTCTTTACTTTCTTGAAAAGTCTTATATCATATTTATCTAACATACTACTATACTGATTGGTTCAGATAATAGTTTCTTTTATAACATCTGTCTATAAAGCATTGAAGAGTTGTTAATTCTGCCTGAGAAGCTCCATAAACTGTTATACCATACCATATCTTAAGCATTACAATAGATCTAAACAGATGGTCAAATTCTTTTTTATATCCGCTTATTATAAATAAGCACTTATTAGCGCTAGATAGCGTTTCCTTGACATGAGTATTAAACCTATTATCTGTCTGGAATGTTATTCCTAACAATCTAAGCTGACTACATTGCGGAATATTATAAATTATCCTATAAATATTATATTTCAGCCAGTCAGAGCTCAGCTTTACTATGAAATACAGGGCGGTATTTCATGTTTTTTCTATGAAATACAGAGCGTTATTTCATGGCTAGATCAAGGCCAATCAAAATGCAGGAAATTTCGCGCCCTTTCTCTATCAGCCAATAAGGATTCAACATTTTGAATACATAATTAGTCTGGAGACGCGCGCGGCCGCCACTCGAAATTTGTGTTTTCGGGCGAGAAAATTCGCAGTCTATCGTCCAGTAAGTTACTTTGTTTTCGTGATAAATCTTCTTGTAAATATGTTATTTATAGGATAATATGGTTATTTAAAGGCGAGTTGTTTACCAAAATAACATGAATTTCGAGTGAAATTTTCGCCGGTATTCCATAGAAAACCATGAAATAACCAGTAAGTATATCATAGCTATCATTGATGCCTTTCTTTCTAAATATTATTTCTTTGCATTTAGTTGGATTGCAGGACATACCATTTCTGTCAGTGGCGTACTTTTCATATCTTACACCAGCGAGTGATATATATTATATGAATGATTTAGTTCATGTCGCGTGTAAAACCCGCCCCTCCCTCCTCTCCCTACCTTTTATAAAGAAAAAACAACGAAGTTGCTATGATCGTACCCCTCTTTCGAACTCTCGCCATAAGAAAGAGCACCTCAGAGTTAGTAAGAGTACCAAGTTTGAGCATGATATGGTAAATAGACACTGAATAGCAAGCTTACAAAACACGCAAAAATAAGAGACGTCTGTATGGATTGGAAGGGCAAGCGTCCCTCCAATCCATATAAACGTCTCTTATTTTGCAATTTTTGAAAGCTCACCACATGGTAAATATCCAATGAAACGTCCCCAAATTTGGTACACTTAATTACTAATTATAATGTGCTCTTTCTTATGATTGAGTTCGTTTCTTAATTAGACTACAATTAGATTAACTTTACAAACTCGGCCCAGTCTTTTTTTTCAATTTGGTAGCGGCCAATTATTAGTCATAGAAACTAAGAGCGAGTAGTCCGAATTGTTTAGAAGAAACGAACTAGTTGTTCAATCTTAAACCGGAATACCCTTTTCTATCCTAACAGATGGATGACCTGAAGTCAGAAATAACAGAGCTTCGAGAAGGTATTGAATGTAATATTGTTATCGATATAGAGTTTACTTCGTTTTGGTAACTCGTTCTGTTGTGTGTTTCTAACCCATTCCTGTAATTTTTTGATTAACATGTTTATTACAATGTACTTTAACTGTACTAATTATGTTTAATACTGACCTCAAAATAAGTACCTACTGCTGCAATAAAGCATCCAAGACAACAACAGCGACAATAAAGCTTTATTGTCCTCTTTAATAGCTACAGTTCCGGGTCCGGTTGTTCAAGGGGTGGAGAACGCTATCCACTGGAAAAAATCCCTATCCAGTGGATAGTTTGGTATATATATGTACCAATCAAATTACAGAGATATGGTACAGCACGGTTACGGTAAGATTACGGACATGCCGTAGTTTGCCCCACTCATACGAAATCTGCTATAAGAGAGAAAAGCCGGAGGAAGGGATGCTGCGATGCTAGTAATTCCTATAACTGGGGTGATATGTTAAAATATAATATTGATGCCCAGTCCAGTAAATCAAGTGCAGTAGGTATTGAAACGTTGATTGTTTTTGTGTAGGTGAAACACACCACGAGCACAAATCAGACGTACATAAGTGGAGTATTCCCGAAATCCGTGTGACGAGACCCTCTGTCTGTATCATGCCAGAGGTTATGGTCTCCTGTCTGTCTGGTGAGAGCCAGGGCAGGTCTAGTCCAGTATTGGAGGACAGCGATACAGTAGTGGAGATCAAGCCGCTAGAAATAGGTCAGTATGGGAAGCATGACGTGGATCAGGACAACTATGATCGAAATGTTGATGTTGTACCCCAGGATCAGGATGCTGAGATGACTGGAGATGAGGGAATAAAAGATGAAGCTATGATCAAATGTGATCTGATCAAAGATGAGAGCTACGTCGTTCTGTCCGATGGAATCGAAGAGACCTATGATCTCACCGTTACAACTGATGGTCAGCATACCAAAGGAGCGTCCAGTGGGATAAGAAACCAGAACGACGAAGATGAAGACACCACAATAAAACCAGAAACCCAACGTATAGGCGATGTGGGTGAACCGCCAACTGAAAAAGAAGAAACATTAATGACTCAAGGTATTGATGTATCTGAAGGGAACAACGAGATGGGATGTTCGAATGAAGCCAGTAAGCATGACAAGATATATGTTGGCAAAAAGGAATATCTTGAAGAGGCTTTCCAGCCCATCCAAGAAGACTTAGCTCACCAAGTGTCGAGTCCTCTGGTCGAGTTGGTCGAGTTAACCAATAGTACTGAATATGATATCGACAGAGGTTCTACCCAGCCATTATACACAGACAATGCTAGCCAAGAGGACAAGGGGCCTGAGACCAGCAGCGATCTGAGACTCGACAGCTTAACGGACGTTAACCAGCACGAGATATTGAGTGCGAAGGAGTGTGAAGGAGACATTGCATCAAATGAAAGGCCAAAACCAATTGGAGCGGATAGGGAGAATGATGATCTCATACTTTCTCGAGGAAAAGTATCTGATAGCTTTCCCCTCCAAGCTGAGGCGGTAAAAAGGACTTCATTGAAACAAACACATTCTATTTCTGAAACAAATCATGATGTAAAAGGGAACTCTATTATAAAGTCCCAAAGCCATGTTGATGCAGCCCATTCTACATCGGGCCCTCGAAATGAAACAAGCAAGGATGCCAAATCTACTGTTGGCAAACCAACATCTGAGAAAACGAGTTACCAGTCCACGGAACCCAACTCCTCTATGGAGCTACCAAGCGATGTGACTACATCAACATCAAATTCTGAATCTCCGAAGTCCCCAACCAAAGTTGACGGTGTTCCACCTCGGACTAAGAAAAAGCTGCTGCTGAGGAGTACATCGGCAGATACTATGCCAAGGATCCTAAAATTGCAGTCGTCACTGTCAATGGATTCTCAGGAGCTCAGTTCTTCCCTTAACTTCTCCTCACGTTTGGGTCATAGGGCTGCTATAATGCTATCGGAGCTAAGGTCGGAGATTGCGAACTTAACAGCACGACAGCTACCTGATATAGATTTACTCGAGAACTCGTCCCGACGCGAGCCTGCAGGAGAAAGTGATGAGTCTACTGATGCCAACAGGGCTGGGGGTATGCGCGAGGAAAAGAGTGGTGTAGCTGACATACAGATCAGCTCGTTTAAAACCACCAATTCCAGTACCAATCCAACCCATGCGTCTACTTCAAATACAGCCACTGTTACTTCCACCGTCTCAGCCACTTACAACAACACCAGAAGTTCCAACAAAGTGGATGACTCTTCTAGTGGGAGGGGAACGGATTCTTGTGATAGTAGTAGTTCTTGTGAAGTTTATTTTGGAGAAGGGGCATCTCACGAAGACGTGCGATCTATCGTACCTCCAAGGTCATTTCCAATGAGTATGGCGACTGCAAAGGATAAAACAGGTCAAACAGGTAGCGAGTGTTTCCCTGACACTAAACAAGGAGTCTGTAAAAGTACTGGTGAGACATCACAGGAAAATAATCGTGATGAAAATGAAAGTGTCTCTGAGACATCCAACAGAAATGAGAAAAGAGACACGAGTTCGGGAAATTCTGCATCTAATGATTCTGGTAAAATGGAGGCAGCCCAAGAAAGGAGTTCATCACGGAACGATCCTTCTGGTTCAGCGCATGATGGAAGTAATACTCCAAGACAGTCTTATTTCTCTATGCCGGTTTTCGAGGACATTGAAAGGACATCATTTTCGTTGGAAGATTTCATGGCAGACAGCTTGGAAGAACATCCTCTTGAAGAACATGAACAGTACGACGATTCGCTCACATGACATATACAGATACAGCGCTATATTTCAGGCGGCCAGATTGGTGTCAGAAGTATGACCGTTTAATCGCAACGCGTGCACTTCGTGATAATTACACTTTAAAGTGCCACTACGATCAAATTTTGAGATAGCAATATTTTAGCGTATTTGTAAAGAAAAGTTGCTATACTTTTTGTCTACCCACACCGTTTTTTTATATGACGATGGGAAGTCTTATTTTTTTGGGTCCGAATCTTGAGTTTTTATGTCCGCCATTACTCTAACCCGTTCCGTGACAGAGCCATGACAGAGCCAATTTCCAGCGAACGTGACGTCATCTTCTCAACACAACAACATGCGGGGCTACGTTTCACACGAACTTTCGCACGAAATTATAAGTAAAGTACTTGTTTATACTATTTTTTCCAAAAAGGAAAGGAAAGAACGAAGTTTTGAATGGAAATACGCATTTACAAGAGCAACTCGTTGAGAAGATGACGTCACGACAGCAAACCGCTGGTCGAAAATCTCGAAGTATTTGGAACACACTTCAGTAATGGCGGCCGTGATTTCAACGGTAAACTCTCTGCAAAATTCATACGTTAATTTGGTCCTTTGTTAATATTTTTCACTGATTTGGATATTTTCGACACTATGTGTCGTTTTGGAAGACAAAAAGGTAGAAAAGAAAATGGTCGAATTTCGTCGTAGTGGCACTTTAAAATGTTACAGCAGAGTTTGTGTGGTGTTAAAGAATGCCAATCAGGATTAATGCTTTGCGAGCTTGAACAATAGAAAACCGTTACAGTCGCCTTTTCGTACAGCGATTGTAACGGTTTTCTATTGTTTAAATGTAAACACGGGCTCGCAAAGCATTCATCCTGATTGGCATTCTTTAAATCACATAACGGTCTGGTTGGTAATAGGCCTTTTGCAGGAAACAGTCACGTGCTGATATTAATATCACTTCGTTAACCAATCAATTGCGCTCGTGATCCCACGGGAAAGGCTTTACTGGACGGCAAACAAACACGCTGTTTTAGAAATATTGACATTTAAGGACGGTGCCTACTATTGTCAGCGCGCACGCCGTTCTGCGCATCTTGCGTTCCGCGGGTCATCCCGCGAGACAGGCCATTTGCAAAATTATTTTGAAAAAGCTTTGTTAATTGTTTAATTTTACAGACAGAAAGATGAAGGATTATAAAATACGGTCAAAAAATATGCTTGAGAAATGAACGATTTGGGAAATATTTAAATTCCACTACACGGCCACGAAAGACAATTTTCAGCTTAAATGGTATTAAAACAGCCGTCTATTTCAATGATTTATCGTGGGGAGATGGTCGAAGAATCGTAGATTTAGGAGATTTACCCGACCAATTGAATGAAGGTTGTTTGGACTGCCATGAATCACTGCTGTCTTTTCGCCCAGCGCCTTGTGCTTTACGGGCCTGTCGATGCTTTCGAGTTTCGTCAGTTTTGTGAATACGGTCAAATAAGCTTTGTGAAAACGGGTAAAGCTCTTGGAAATCCAAAGAAGAATGAAGAAGGAAGGACTGTATGGAGTTTGAGCATAAAGGAAGCAGCAACAGGTTTGATTTCAATGAAGAAAGTCGAAAGATGGGACTGACTTTTTTCCCCACCGCCATCTTGGAAATCTCCCAGAATGCAATAAAAGAAACCAATTTTCAGACTTACTAGGGAGGCCTTGGTAAAAAATGTCAATTTTTGAAAATAAAATTTGCGATAAAGAGGCCTACCGTCCACATAACTTTTTAAAACGCGTGGATAAACCCATTTTTTCTTTTTGTAATCTATAATATAGAAGCTAAACAACGTTTACATATATTTTTTGTCTTTATAAAATTGAAACTTGATGTCCATTTCGGCAAAAAATATGTGTCTGTTCATGGTCACTAATGAAGCTTACAAAGCCAAATTTGTACAAAAAATGATAGTTATTGTAAGATAAATGGTTTGATTGGCATCCTTTGTGAAGAACGCTATGTCTAACGTTTTTTGTCCTAATATTTTGCCAGATAACCCAAAATATTAATCGAATTAAAAAATAGTTTCTCGGACAAAGAAAATTGCTGAGTCAGCACTTTTTTCGATTTTCATCCTTAATTATCTCTCTTAAACGTATGGGTACCCCATAAAAAAAATTCTGATTTCAAAAGCTCCTTAGGGGGTTCAAACAATCCATATAGATTTTTAGAAAACAAATTGGTTTGCAATTAGTATGCACCGTCCTTAGGGGAGCCGGGGTGGCTCTAACCTCTGAGGCCCAGGTCCCCCGGACGCGGCGCCGTATGTGAGTTGAGTTTGTTGGTATCTCGCCCTTGCTCCGAAGGTTTTTCTCCGGGTTCTCCGGTTTTCCTCCCTCCTCAAAAACCAACACGCTACATTCTAATTCGATTTGTGGTTTAGCCGGGTCCTTGCTTTGATCATCCCCTACGATCAGGACCCGTTAGAAATTCAGAGATATCATATAAGTGCCTTTAAATAAATAAACTCAGATGTTTGCTGCGCCGTCTCTGTGATGTACTACGAAATTCAAACCTCGTGATAGAAGATGACAAAGCTCAAAGTGCATATCAGTCCCTAAATACAGGAACTGCTCAACAGATACCAAACTGCCCTTGACTGCTAGACGACTGGGCACTAAACAAGCACATTTCTAAACATTTGTCACACTTCGAAGGTGGATGTTGATTATCACGGTCGCTTTTAGGGTGAGCACTATATAACAACCACCGAGACCAGAAAGGGGGGTCATATGTTCCGTGACCGGTTAGGGTTTTTTAATTATCGGGTATGCTGTTGTATTCTGATATAAACTGGTCACTGAACAAGAGACCCCCCTTTCTGGTCACGGTGGTGGTTATATAGTGCTCACCACTTTTACCGCGTCACTGATTAGCTCAGTTGGCAATCTCGTACCCAGACCCCATTTGTTTCTTACTGCGCATGCTCGACGAAAAAATAGTGCTCTGGAATAATCCGATTCCGGAAGTCCGCGAATCACGGACTTCCGTTGAATCTGCGCATGCTTATCATTGCGTCACCCTCGATTCTCTCTCAGCGCCTCAGGCCTAGGTTTTGGTTCACCCGGTATCTTGATAGTGATCATTTGCTTGCTAGTATCAGGGCAAGCCTTAGGGAGGCTCTTTCATCTTCTGCCGTTTGTAGTTTGGATTTTAAGGCTTTATTTTCATGCATTAGGCTCGTGTTTCTTTATCGTGAAATGGATATCAGATTCCTGAGTACACAAGAGGATTCATGGGAATCAAAAACTCGCTGAAATCGCCTTACCTGAGCCAGATGACCACACAAACAGCAACTGAATACACCGTAGAAGCGAGGCAAGGCATTTTTACTTACGATTCTCTCGTATTTTCAGGTATTTTAGCTCCTTGAAAGCTGGAGTTCGTTACATTCCCATACAAACGCTTATATTTAAGCGATCAGCGCCTGTTCACAAGTTTACGAAATCGGAAAACGCCACTTCTGCCTATAGAGCACTTACGAACATTGTTGTTAATATGGGAATCAGTATAGTATTAACTATCTGTTACGGTAATCCAGTTGAGTTGGATTTTCGAATCAGTCTGAGAATTCATGCACTGTGTGCGATGTGTGTTGACGATGAAGTGATATGAACTCCCGAGTGGATACAAGCAAATATCTAAGAATCCCTAAAGATTTTTAGCGGCACCATTTAGGTAAAATCCAACGGTTTTAGCGTTTAGATAACCCGGCCCCATATTTCCGATGCCTTTGTCCAAATAAATCAACCCTCGAGAAATGCTGTATGTTTGACTTACGGTGAAATTGCATTGTTCAGAACAGCCAATCAGAATACACAAAAATCGGATTATTCCAGAGCCCCATTTTTTCGTCGAGCATGCGCAGTAAGAAACAAATGGGGTCTGGGTACGAGATTGCTCAGTTGGTAGAGTGCGGGAGGTCAGGGGTTCGAATCCCAGCCGCGTCCTTGGGCAGGGACGTATAAGACGTTGGCCTTGTCTACTTCCTCTTCTAATCTATGCGAGGGGGACTTGAAAGAACCTGTTGTGTTATTTTGAGACTGAAGAGTAGGGGATTGCCTCCCGACACAACAGCCTGTTATTCTAAGGTACTAATACTCGGGTTATATTCGATAAGACGTGAAGGTCTAACCATTTGCAGGTCGTGAACGAAATTGTTTACTTGTAAGCTTGAGCACCTTCTACTAAGTTATTTTAAGGCCCTGAGTGTTGGTCCGGCCGGGGTTTGAACCCGCGACCTCCCGCACAACAGACCGGCGCTTAACCGCTGAGCTAACCGGGAGGCGGCCATCAGATGAAAATAATGAATGAGCATTTATGTCTGTACACACGTATCACGGCTAAATCACCTACAAATGCTTCGGGGACACGAAATAATCACACCACACGAATAGCAGTTATTACGTGCAAACCATCTCTGGTTTTGCAAATTTCTATGTCGCGCATTGCCTACGATTAGCTAGGAATTTGTTTCGATGGGTTCTGTTTGGGGACGAAAATCAGCGCTCATACGACTCTTAAGCCGCAGTTCACAAGCGTCTCCAGTGGGCTGTTAAATTATCTCGTGTACCCTCTTGCACAGGCGACACGATAGCTGTAAAAAACGGGGGGAAATCGCAAGAACTTCAATAAGTTATAATTTTTGTGATTAAAAGTACGGACTTTTTTTCATGATCACGCCTTCCGCTTCTGCGACGCCACGATGTCGCGGCAATGGTCTTATCCAGGCCCCAAAGTTTGTTGCTCGTGTAATCGCCGCCGCGCGCTGGGGACGCGATAGTTTTTTGAAAAGTCGTTTCATCTGTGCAAGTAAAACATCGCTCGTGTCCGCGGCTTTAGCGACGATCTTTCTCTGAGAAGAAAGCAAAAACGAAATGGATAAAAGAGTTAAATAAAACATTTTACGTACCGGTTTATCGAATGAAATATCAGTGATGCTACCATGCTTTGAGTCGCATTTTCCAAAAGCCAAGGATTAAATATATATTAATCAAGTTCTCAAAACTTGGATCACTTGTATAAATTTTATACTTTCTCAATCGTATATTCAGTTAATTTTTCAGGTTTTCTCTTGATTGAGGTATGGTAGATTGTGAGTTGTTGGAACTAAGCAGATGGAGGAAGCCCATTGATTTTTGCGGAGATTGAAAACTTCAAAACCGAGTTAGAAACTTAACTCAAATCCTATACATTCTGGGCCCATCTCAGTTCATTGTATTACTCGAAATCATTAACCAAGGGTCACGTTTAAGGTAGCGACTTTCGAAAATTCTTATTAGTTTCAGCAGTAATAGGCACTTTGCAGGATATAATACTTCGTTGACGATTGAATTGAGCTCGTGATCCCCATGGGAAAGGCGTCGCCATGAACTTTATTATTTTTATTTTAGATATCGATTCTAAATCAAATGAATAGAATAGTAAAATATATGTTGCTTTGAATGCTGTGCCGCTGAGTTAAGGAGGTTTTGATACCCAAAATGCTAATTACATGACGTCAGGGAAGGTATTTGCAATCATTTCTTAGTGGTTGTGAATGGGCATTTCTGCTGATATAGGAAAATAAATTTCTAACGTTTTATTTCAACCATGGCTATAACACTGATAATTTGAAAAATGTGTTTAATTGTAACAACATTTTTTGTATAATAATTGATGCCTCCCTTGACGTCATGTAATTAGCATTTAGGAAATTAAAACCTCTACAAGTCATTGGCACAGCATTCAAACCAGTATATATTTTACCAATCTACTATTCACTTGATGTAGAATCGATATCTAAAATAAAAATATATCGTTCATAGGCACTTTAAAACGCTGTTTTAAACTGGATCGAGGATTGATTGGAGGTGTAAAATAGCATTTACAAACAGGTTTTGCTAATAACACTACCGATCTCGTACAAGTGCTCGTAAATATAGGAAGTAATATTCTTTTTGCCCTCCAGAACAACCACGTGACTGCATTCCTGCCAAAGGCCCATTGCAACTGTTAGCTAGGCTTTCTGATCGGGTATTCTTTTACGCGCACCATGTGGTTCAACTAATTGAATTCATCGGACTACTGTAACGTCTGGTTTTCATGTAGCCTAGCTTAAAAATTGCCTCTTCTTGATTTTCAGGTAGAATTGATCCTATCTCCACAACAAAAAAACGACTCGAGAGAAACAAGAAATAGAGAATAGTACATGGTGCGCGAAGATATATATGGAATTTATCTTCGAGTGTTCAACTCGATATCTCACGAGTGGGCGCAGCGATATATATTTATTTTATAAACAATACTTGGACCTGGGCCCGGTTGTTCGAAGCAAGGGCAAGCGCGTGACGTGTAAATCGCTGATTGGCTGAAAGATGATATCCAAACACGTAAAAATATCGTATTTTACGTGTGTTCAGATACGATATTTCTCAGTGCTGGAAACCTTGTCAAACGCTGTAATTTATAGAATAAAAGGCTATATGGAGCCTATGGAATTTGTTTTCATAATTTTATAAAAGTTTATTAACAATTATATTACTTTACAAATGTTTTGGAAAGAAAAATCAGTTTTTCTTGAACCGCTTCAACCAAATTTTCACAGAGAAAAGAATAAATTTAATTTAGCACGGGGCCTCGTATTGAAACCTTTGTGCGTGACAAATAAAGCATATCGCGGAAGTGGGCTATTTGAACCACATTCGTCTGGACTTTCCGGGCTACAAAGGGGACTGATAAAATAAGTCCCGACAAGGAGAAAACTAGTTTTTCATCTTGGTTGAAGGTAATTTGGTAAATCGGGGAAGAACTATTTCAAACACCGATTTGGAGTCTTTTATCAGGGGTTCCAAATATTGAGAAAACAAATGAAACCCCGAGATGCGTAGCCTCGAGGGTTTTATTGTTTTCGAAATATTTGGAATCCTCTGATAAAAGACGAACAATGAATGTTTGAAATGTCTTCTCGTGCGAATGCTAAACCGAAAATTTACATACTCTTCTTTTCAAACTTCATTAGCAATTATTGTTTACCGTTTGACTGTTGTATATAATTATTCAATAGATGGCTTAATATTCTTTTTTCATCTAGCATACTCAGTAGTGTAGTGGCCAGGAGTTAGTACAAGCAGTGGAGAAGGGTCGAGGTTTGAACTCCAGTGGAGGCACACTTTTTCTTTATATGTCGTTCTTACTTCTTCTTTGCTAAGATCGACTATTCGATCACAGGTTAGAAAGCTTTAGTAAAACTGGATCAGCACGTGACTAGGTTTAACCAACAAACCACCACATGCATGAAATTACTTCCTTGTTCCTCGACGACAGTAAAGGACTGAGCTCTTGCCTGTCATATCCTTGACAACAGGGTCTCAGAACCCCTATATTTTCGGCCACGCGTACACGGAACATTCCAAGAGCATACGCATGCGTATTAAAGATCTCATTTTGTCACCACCGCGAAATATGTCCAGAGTGACGCCGATCCGCGGAGGCGTTTAATACGCATGCGTATGTTCTTATGCTTATGTCGCTTCTGTCCTCGCTACCTTATGTTTGCTTATATCGTGGCTTCCTCACTAGGAAAAACAGCAGCATAAGAAGAACGGAACGTTTTGATTTTCTTGTGCTTCTGCTTATGTTGCGGCTGTCCCTAGAACATAAGACTCTTATATTACCAGCACAATCAATAATTAACAATTCGGTGCCTGACATTTTCATAAATTGTCCGATACTCGATTGCTGTGTTGCACGTGACGTCATCGCCGCCATGTTGGAGGACGTTTACAAAAGATTCCTCGTTAGCTTCTCCAACGTGGCCGCCAAGGCTTGGTCATTTGAATCTCTGGGGATTGATTGCAACCCAAGAATAGTTAGACTTTAGCCATAACTACTCTTACTATTATAAACTCCTACTAACAAGATACACTTGTATTCAATACGAGTCGAAGACGAGTTAAAGTGCCTATAAGCCCAATTTTTGTATCATTAATATTGTAAATAGTAAAATAGTTCTTGATTTGATTGTCGCGTCTATGAGTTAGAGATTTCTATTTCCAATGATGTGATGTCACATGAGGCCAACAAAATTAAGGTCATTTAATTTCTCTCTTGTGAATGAAACTGTTTCTGATTTATACAAAATATTTGTAAAATATAACATGGATGTGTAGAAAAAAATGATTATCTCTGCAAACACGTTTTTGTATAATAAATTAGGCCTCCTGTGACATCGCATAATTAGCATACTGGAAATATTAACATCTAACTCAATTCAAGAAATATTTTATTTTTCTTCTACTTACTTGATGTAGAATCGATTTTAATGTATAAATATAGGTATTTTAACCATGAGTATGATTTGGATTACTCGTGCCTTTACTTCTCTGTTCTACGATATAAACCACTGACTGGAACTCACTGCCAAATGCATTAAGGAAAAAAATAGTTATCGTTTAAAAGTAATATCAAGAAACTCGACCTATCTGGCCTATTTTAGTAGTTTCATTGGAGCGGTTTTTATGATGTAAAGATATTGGTGAGGTTTTAGTATACCTTGATATATTCTATGGTAATAGTTTTTTAGGATATTTTAAATTTTAATCTACATTTTAGAGTAATTTTAAATATTCGGATCTCGCGTTAATTTTATCGTTAAATTGTAAATATATAATACTTACTGTATACATATTTATTAGCTCTTTTTTTCTCTTATTTTCAATGTTATTTTGTGGCATACCTGAAAAGTAGATTCCGTCTTGGCTCCGTCTGCAGTGAAGCACTTTCTTCATAGCTAAGTGTTTTGACCTCGTTAAATAAAGTTATTATATTGTAAAATATTGTTTGCCTTTTTTGCCCGAATATGGAACTGAGAGTATATGCCGGTGGGGCCACCTCAAGCGACAGTTGTGAAGAGATGAACTATGTCTCTTTGACGGCCATTTAAAAAGAGAGCGATTAGCAAAAGGTAGTCAATATTATTACGCTCTCTGAGGTAAAATTAAGCACCGTGACAGTCAAATGAGCCTACATTGTCAGAGCTATATTATTAATGACGGAGCGCGTAATTAAAACTCAATCGACTTCGATGATCATGAAGCTCGAATTTTGCAAGCCTTCTATTAAAGGCTGTCTCACGAGGAACTAATTGTTCATGTTTAAGTCGGTGTCGACCGGCGTATTGTGGCGAATTTTATCGCAGTTATTGATCTGTAAGAATACATGAATTAGTAAAGTTACTCAGTAACTTGATAACTTCTATTTTTAGTAAATAAACTTATGAAATGAGCTACTTTGCGGTTCAATGGAACATGACGACTTCAGCTTTATTCAGATGACGCCGGAAAATACTCACTGTATTTTTACTATAAAATTACTGCACGTATGTGTTTAGTCTCCTGAGGTTCCCAGTCACAATCTTGATAACAACTTCCGCATTCTTCTGGCTGTACACCATGTTTGTGAACGATATAATTCTTGAGGGAAACTGGTGGATATCTGGGGCTAGCTGAGTCGTTCCTAAGATTTCAAAATATTTTTTTAAATAACCTAATTAGTATTAATGCTTGCGTGCCCAATACAATAAACCAATCCAACTAACCATCTTGTAGGGAGTGCAACCCCCTACAAGATGGTGAAAATTACCTTGGATTGTTCTATCAAAGGGGCTATGTCATGGTACTGCGCATGCTTCGAGTAATCGCTCGGTTGGTGGCTTTAATTGGATACAAACAGTTAAACGTCCCTCCTTCAATGCTTGATTGAAAGGATTTTCAATATTTTCCGAAGAGACTGTTTATATTCACTGTTTCTTGGTCATTTTTGCATATTTGTTTTGATTTTAAGCATCCCACATGGCCGAGAGGTTCGGTATTTCATATCAAACACGGTAGAAATAGCTGTTTCGATTCCGTTCCGGAATGCGAAGCCAATTACCGTGACACAGTCCTTTTAAAGTCCTATTCTCATACTGTACGAAAATGGCAGCTCTTAGGAATTATTATTTTATTGTTGAAACGTAAATATGGACGTGCAAAGCACTAATTAATACTGATTAGGATGGTTGCAGTAAATGTGTCAAGTTTTGAATTATAGTAATTAATCCATGTAAAGGAGTTGTTTAAAGACCATGAACTGGTCACTGAATAAAAACTGAATTGTGTCTTGGGGTATAGAATGATCAAATCCGAGACTCGCCGAGACGCCAAGACCCTTGTTTCAAAATCCGAGCCCGAGACTTATTCTCTAAGGGGTATAGAATGATCAAATCCGAGACTCGCCGAGACCCTTGTTTCAAAATCCGAGCCCGAGACTTACTTCTCTAAGGGGTATAGAATGGTCAAATCCGAGACTCACCGAGACCCTTGTTTCAAAATCCGAGACTTTTGAAACGCCGGACTCTCTTTTGAGGGACCGTTCTATACCCCTTGATCTGGTAGCAAAGTGATTTTGGGGTTATTAATAAGAATACTTTGTTAAGATATAGCCTGTTCGATCACAGGTTACGAAGCGTTGGTAAAACCTATGTATCAGCACGTGACTAGGTTTAACCAACAAACAACAATCATGAAATTACTTCATTGTTCCTTGACTACAGTAAAGGTATAACATGTAACTGAGCTGTCAACACGTTCATTTTTAAAACACGATTTTCAAAAGTTTGAAAATTGGCAAGGACATTGTCTTTACTGATATATTTTGCCGGTGATCAGGCAAAGAATACCTTAGTTATAGGGCATATTGCCATTCCATGAAAATTTTGGTCATAAACATTGGCGAATTGATAATTAATAAACACACACACCAAGACAGACTTTAGAATCAACTAGTACTTTATTGACTACATCATCGTGGAAGGTCAATATGTAATGGTTCACATAAAAGTCCTTACTGCACGTTTATTTTCCTAGTGAAACTTCACTCCAACGTTACACTGTTCTGCCAGAAATATGGAAGGCAGTTTTTAAAACACTGAGATCAACTGAAAAAGTACTCAGGAAATTCCGGAGTACTTTCTAGGCAAGATTTGTTTCCACGCTGAGATCAACTGAAAAAGTACTCAGGAAATTCCGGAGTACTTTCTAGGCAACATTTGTTACCACCCTGAGATCAACTGAAAAAGTACTCAGGAAATTCCGAAGTACTTTCTAGGCAAGATTTGTTACCGGTCTCAGATCAACTGAAAAAGTACTCAGGAAATTCCGGAGTACTTTCTAGGCAAGATTTGTTACCACCCTGAGATCAACTGAAAAAGTACTCCGGAAAATTTGCCCACACAATGCGGGCCATCACTGAAGTGTACCTCCAAAATACCAATTAGACTGGCTAAGAAATAAACTTATTATATTTTGCTCGTAATTACAAAACTCTCCATAATTGTTTTTGGAGCCACACAATACTGTACGACTAGATGTATAACCTCGATCATGTTAGCAGCAGCCAAGTTTTACTGATCTTAGCAAAGCAGAACGCCAGCAAACTATAAGTAATATTTTGGAAGTTTGGAAACAACCGATAATACATTGTAACGTATATGAGCATTCTTCTTAAACTAATGCTTGGCCGCCTTGTAAAGCAAGACCAACAGTCTATTATATTCAATAATTGTTGGTTAATCGACTCCTTAAAGGAAGCTGAACCCTAAAAGCAGAGATGTATTGTGCATCTATGAAGAGAAAATTAGTTTTCAAGTTCGATTGTCCGCAGAAATATATTTTATTTTCTTCTTAAATTAACTAATGTTATTCACTTTTTCAAAACCTAATGGAGGCTGCACTTTAGCATACCCGCCACTCCACGTTGTCATAGAATCACTGCCACCGCGGTCGTAGTCACGCTTGCAGTTATTTTCACGGGGTATTTTTCGTATTCATCGACTTCAGACCGATGACGACCACGGTGGCAGTTAATTTTAGGTAATATGTCTTCAAAAGTGGCCGGGTATTCTATTAAGTTGCTAAATCTATTCAATTTAGAAACTCGAGTACTTGAAAACGGAAAGGAAGGTTACTCGCCTCAAACATTTCAGCGGCGTGATCCCATAGCATTGTTGCTGCCGCCCGCCCGCCCGGCCTTAAATTTTGAAGTATAACATTTTCGAACTTGGTGATTATTATCTAACTAATTCACTGGCGTTTCGGGTGCCAAGTGAACCTAGACTTCACACATTCTTTGATTTGTAGACTGCTAGCGGCTTTTCCTGTGTTTACGTTTTTCCTGGCAGTGCAACCAAATGACTTCTGAGAAATTATCGATTTACAGAAGTGACCACGTGAAATCTGGCAGTCTGAGTACATGAGCGAGAAATGTATAACTCAAAGTGCAATTACTGGTATACTTTTCTACCTTTGGAAAGCTTGTCCTCTGCCTTGTTGGATGTACTTTTACACAGTCTTGTGATGCATCAAACAGTTATGAGACTGCTCTGATTGTTCGGCTCCACTCAGTCATTTTGAGTGGAATGTCAACCCATTAATGATCGACTCCTTCAATCTTCATGTGAAGTAGTGTCGTCTGTTACAGTACGTTTGGAATCTCCGATATAAACATCTGTGGTCCTATAATGTTATCGTTTTTCGTGTTGTTGGATCAATGATCAAAGGAAATTGTGTATTCTTGTTCTCTGCATATCCATGGTGTTTCTGGAGATCATAGGTAGCCAGCTAACTGTCCGTGGATAGAAATTGAATATCCCCACAACTTGACGTGTCAAGATAAGTGTCAACTTTAACCAATCGGATCACGGACTGATCTTATGATTCTGAAAATTACGTGCAGCTATTATAGTATGGTTCTGAAAATAGCAGTCAATCAAGGTTTATTGAACTGAAGAAATTTATTCAATTTAATCTCAGTGCCGAATATTTGCCTGCTAACCTCTTGTGTTTACCGACTTTGGCTAAACTACAACTTTAACGCTCAGGCTTCAAAGTAGTGCAGTGATGTGTTAAAGAAAGCTTTAGCATTTAATAATATATCGGCATATCATTCACCATGTAAGCGTAGGTTCCAAATTGCGTAAATCCGCCATTGACAAATCCAGGAACTGTCAACAAGCATGCCACAAAGAAATGTCATTCAAATTCGGACTTTTCTTTTTTTTGTTATTGAACAGCAGGCGAATAACATTTTTATGTTGTGCTGTTAGTTTCGAATGCAGACTCGCCCACAAACTTGCTCCATTTATTCCGATGTCTCGGGAAAGTTGCACTACCGGTGCAAATTTCCTAGACATTTTGCCTAGGAAATGTCACCCCCTTAGCAATAAAAATTGCACTCCCCGTGTCTTGCGTTTTCTTACTTTAAGGTGGTTTGAATTGAGCGCCGACGGTTTACGTATAAACATACTCACGGTTTCTTAGTCCCTTGATAATTTTTTTTAATTGTTTTCCTTTGTAAGCAGTTGACGCTCTAAACGCTAGAGCGTGAACAGCAGGCCACTGAATAGCCTGCCGAAAGACTGCCGCAAATTACCGACCCGATTAATTTGAAAGGCGGAAATCTTGAAAACAATGTTTATAATCTGTTTCAGATGACAAACTCATTAAATCAAAACTCTATTTTAAAATCGAATGTTGCGATACAAATCATTAGTTAAATCCAAACTCCGTACTACAATTTCGTAGTTAAGTTTCAAATATTACTACTTCCAGCTTTTTTTGCCACGCTATGATATATAACAAAAGTCGAACTCTAGATGCGGCGATATTTATCTTCCCCGCCAACGCCGATCAATACTAGTTATTTTTTTAAGAACTAAAGTTAGATTAATGTGTGTAAATTGATCGATGTGTACGATACTGGTATAAGATTCGGTGTCTGGCTAATGCCCATTCATGTTTCTTTTATAGCGGCATACTGATTCAACTCGAGAAAATTTATCTCGAGTTCTGTGAGTTGTCAATTGTCATGGCATTTTCTATTTAATCAAAACAGCATCTCATTTATGTTGCGATATTGGTATCAGTTTCGCTTGCCTCAAACAGCCGGATAATATTTTTAATGGTCGCACGAGCGCTTTTATTACATGTGTTGTTCTTTCATAAGTAACGAATTTTGACCTCTTATGAAATAGCCTTATAGCCTTACATTGCTTCAACACTAAACGAGAGCTCTGTCTCTTTTAATCTCATAATCCCACTCTATCACTATTGATGCCTCACATTAATGTACAAACGAATATTTTCTTTTCAGAGAATTGTTGCTGTGAGCAGAGATGAAAGAGAATAAAAACTAGATAGCTTATATCAGGAAGGCAGGAAGAAGAACATTTCAAATACCATTTGATAAAGCACGATAAATTTTGTACATATAGAGCAGCTTTGATAGCTGTTTTTATCGTAAAAGAGTCCAATTGTTGGAAATTAAAGCAGGATCTAGCTAATATGTTATGGGTATTTTTTTAGTTTTACCTCAGTCAGGTCGCTTGAAAAAGAATGTGTACAGTAATTTTAATTAGACACTTTAAAAGAGTACCTCAAATGATAAGTCAAAATGGTCCAGTTTACATGTTCCAAATATTTCGAAATAGGTATCCTGTATCACTTAAAAATTCGGAGACTGAAACTTTGAAGAAGCACTTGCAGCTTCTACTTAACAAGTAGATTAGGGTTTTCTTTGGTCTGTACTCTGATAAATATATACAGTGAAGCTGTAGAGCCCTGTAAAACCCTGTTCTACTTGCTAATACATGTAGATTGTTTCAAGGTGAAGCAACACAATGTCATAATTAGATACTTTTAGCATACATACATTTTTGATGAAGCTAAAGTTGATTTGGTTTTTCTTAGTCGTTTTTAAATGTATGAATGAAAACGAATAATGTTATCCATATTTATTAATAGCATGCATGCTTTAAAGTTCAGCTTTCTACACATGTTCAGATTTTAGCCTCTTGCTCTCCTGTTGTGCATAGTTGAGTACTGTCGTCAGGTAAAGACGTTTTGTTATTGCTGCGATTATTAATACAAGTCGGTAACAATTAATGATATGAGTTAGCATTTATATTGTGGTAATACATCTTGCCTAGAAAGTACTCCGGAATTTCCTGAGTACTTTTTCAGTTGATCTCAGAATGGTAGCAAATATTGCCTAGAAAGTACTCCGGAATTTCCTGAGTACGTTTTCAGTTGATCTCAGAGTGGTAACAAATCTTGCCTAGAAAGTACTCCGGAATTTCCTTAGTACTTTTATCAGTTGATCTCAGAATGGTATTAAATCTTGCCTAGAAAGTACTCCGGAATTTCCTGAGTACTTTTTCATTTGATCTCAGCGTGGAAACAAATCTTGCCTAGAAAGTACTCCGGAATTTCCTGAGTACTTTTTCAGTTGATCTCAGATTGGTAACAAATCTTGCCTGGAAAGTACTCCGGAATTTCCTGAGTACTTTTTTCATTTGATCTCAGCGTGGAAACAAATCTTGCCTAGAAAGTACTCCGGAATTTCCTGAGTACTTTTTCATTTGATCTCAGCGTGGAAACAAATCTTGCCTGGAAAGTACTCCGGAATTTCCTGAGTACTTTTTCAATTAATCTCAGAGTAGAAACAAAATCTTGCCTAGAAAGTACTCCGGAATTTCCTGAGTACGTTTTCAGTTGATCTGTGCGTCCTACAAATCTTGACTGCGATGTACAAAGAACGTTCTTAAGCACTATTTCAGAAAATGTATTTTGAAATTTCAGTATTGTTTTGTTATTATCTGGGTTTCTTTTACTTCCAAGGTCAAATTCATCTGAAACAACGATATTGTTTTGACTCGACCCAGAAAGTAAGGCAATTTTTTCTAGCAAACATGAATATTTTGACCTATTTTTCTAACTTTTGAAAATCGTGTTTTAAAAATGAACGTGTTCGTCGTATCCTTTACAGCTTTTCTAAGAAGTTCTGAATGGCTACGTTTCAACTGAACATCAAGACTACATCAAACTGACAAGAAGTTCAGATGTTTTTATTCATAAATTATAGAACGTTTGTAGACTAGAACCCAAAGCACAATTTTAATGCTTCTATCTGAGAACCGTGAGTGGCGCAGTTACTCATTTCACGGCATATTAAAAGTGCGGTCCCGAGTTCGACTCATGCCGCGCACCGGCGCATTCGTACAGACTGACTCTCTGATCCGAGTAGCTTGTATACCTTTGAATTCGCTTAACCGGGAGCTCTATCAGAGAAGAGGTAAAGTTGTGCACCTTCGGCCGCCTGGAACAGCAGTCGGTTAGACTGAGGGAGCTACTAACGTTAAACTATGATATAATTGTAGTCTCCGATGATACTGAACCTGACGGCGTCGTATTGAATGTGGTATAACTGTTTGTCGAACTTTTACCAAAGATGGCAAGATTACAAGAAGGAAGTAACTCATTCTAATAATTATAGCCATAAGTATTCATGAACTGAAGGAAGTCAACAGATTTTCCTAGTGTATTTTAAAACGGAGAAGCATGAACTAACTGTAGTACATAACGTTGTGTCATCAATCATCTCGAGTTGTGTCAGCAGTTATTTTACTGGAGCTGTCCTTGCCACAACACACGACATCAAACTGACTAGTGAAATCCAGTATTCCCGTTATTGGGGCACTCTGATTGAATTCATAGGAAAAAGGGTGAGCATTATGGATGGAATAATAAAGCAAAAAAAGAGATTAATACGCCGCACCAAATTTCTTGGAGACCACATTGGGTTGATAGCAGACAATAATTATTAACTTCAAAATCTAATATTATAAAAATAATTCCACATGCATCAAATCTTCATTTCCCCCTATTCGTTTTAAATTCACTATAATCCCCCTACCTTGCTTTCCAAAATATTCTGAGCACTTTATGGGAATTTCAACTACGATCCTACATGTATTAGGGTATGTTTGGATTCCATGAAACGTCGAAGAGATAAAGTGTGAAAACTGCTCAAAATGTGTAGAAATGATTCTTCTCATATTTGACACCGAGAACATAGTTACATCCAATGGAGTTAAATACACTGACATGTTTGAAACGTTATTACGACCGGCAGCAAAAAATATTTAACAGGCAGGTAATATTGCTACCCAGAATAACGATAAGGCGGGTAAGTAGTAAGCACAAGCAACATACGCACACGCAGTAATGTATTGATCATAATGATTAATTTCCAGTAGGCTTAATAAGGGAAACCTGTATATAGCGGTCACCCTGTACATAACGGTCAGTTGGCCATTTCCCGATGGTGACCGTTATATACAGGTTTGACTGTAATCTAGTGTTGTAATTGTATGAAGAGGAGACTGACAGATATATGCATCATCCTGCACTATATTATGATGAAGTAGAAGTTGTAAATCCACTTGGAAGCAAAACTTCAACACATAAAGTTGGTATGTCATATGTTTGTTCATTTGTTTTAAAGGTTTATCGACCACATACATTATTCAAAGCTTCTTATGGATTAGATACAGACTATAAGAATTAAAATGAACTGTAGTCAACAGTTGTTTTCCCAAAGCTTTCAGGGCCCTTGTGACTGTTGCACTTTTGTTATAGACTATTATCAATTTCAAGATAATTTTTATGGTTGTTGGTTTAAAAAGTAAATTTCTATTTTCAAAAGCAATGCATTATCTATAAATTGGAATGTTAATTTAACTGCAAAGCTATGGACTACTGTAACAGCCTCTTATATGGGTTGCCAAAATACGAGAAAGACAAACTACAACGAGTTCAAAATACTGCTGCACGTTTGATTACTGGAACAAAACGGTCTGAGCATATTGCACCTGCACTTATGGATCTTCATTGGTTACCAGTTGAAGCACGCATAGAGTTCAAGATTCTACTTTTAACATATAAAACACTACACGGTCTGTCTCCAAGTTATCTATCTACTCTGGTTGAAGAAAATCGTCCTTCCCGCTCTCTTCGTTCTTCAAGTCGTTCACTCCTTCGTCCTCCATTTCCACCTGTCAGAACTGTAACTTATGGCGAACGTGCCTTCTCCTACTCTGCACCGAAACTATGGAACTCACTACCAGATTACATTAAGTCCTCCACTACTATATGAGCCTTTAAATCTGCTCTGAAAACCTTTCTTTTCAAAAGAGTCTATATGACGCAGTGACAGTAGAGAAGTATTTATATTATGTTATATGTTTATATTTTCTGTTGTATATCAGTCTGTGTTTATGTATATATATTTTACATTACTTCTTATATTAATATATCTTTTTAATTTTTTACAACATAGGTATAGTTATTCTTTACTATAGTTAGTTATTTTTACTATTTTCTATTTTTTAATATAGTCTTCTCATACTCCATGTAAGCGCATTGAGATTTTTAAATGCGCCATAAAAACCTATAATTATTATTATTAATTAATTATTATTATTATGTTCTAGGTGAGAAACAATGTAGATTTGCAGTACACTGTTGCAGATCTGATTTAAATTTGTTTTTGATACTAACTTGTAGGTGTCTTTTACTATACCCTTGGAAACATACCTCCCATGCACCGTTCCCAGCTGAAAGCAATGCAGCTTCTAGCTATTGCTAAAAGAAGCGTGATCAAAGAGTATGGAACAAATGAAATTCTACGTGCATTCATGATAGAACTTGCTGAGCTAGAGCAGGTAATACATGTTGTACATTTACAGTTAATTTCACAAAACTTTGGTGAAGTTCGATCCAATTTTATAATTTAAGCAAAAATGTATCATCGTCTAATTTCCCATCCAGCCTTTTAGTTTGTCTGTCTCACTCAGTACTACAGTAGTGCTTGTGAGCCGGGTTACAAAGAATATTCCATAATAAAATGGGATCGAACTTCACCTCCAACTTCCCAACTTCGCGAGCAACTTTGTTGTGAAGTTCAGACCGAAGTTCCAAAGTTCAGTTGGAAGATCACAATTTGATTGACAGATACAAAAGTAATTTGCGTACTTTGGAACGTACTTCCCAAGTTCCAAACGAATAGTTCCTACTATTCATCTATAGCCGTTTACTTCAAATCTTATTGAAAGCACTGCAGTACCAGTAAATCATAAACACTAGAAAGTGTTATTTATTTCCTTCAGAACTATTGAAATCCACACAGTACTGTATCTCATCCATGTGAATTACAGCATGTCTTAGAACTGAGCAATAGGATGTTTAAAATAACTCTCATTTCAATCAGTTGATGTACATGTACATGTATTAATACTTTCTTTTGTTCTAGTTTAAACCTGATGATTTCCAGCTGCGTACCCGTGCCATGTATGACCGGAACTGTACAGCCATAGAAAATTCTGCAGTTGATGTATCTACACAATATGGGATAAACTTCAGGTCAATCCTAAATCGGTCGCGGTACTTCCATGTAATAGAGGGGCTTCCAGGCGATGCCATGCACGATGTTCTAGAAGGGCTGCTACAGTATGAGGTTAAAGAGGTCCTCAAGTATGCTATCAATGAGCAGAATTTCTTCAGGCTGGATGATCTAAATGATTGGATCATTGCCTTTGATTATGGTTATATGGACATCTCCAATAAACCATCCACAATATCAAATGCCACATTGCGTTCTTCCTCAAATACTATCAAACAAAGAGGTAAACACAATGTGATGCGTTCCCTATACTAAGTGACTAAAGACATAATTCTTAGTTTTATATTATGTCACTGGCAGCTATGTTGGAAGAACAGAAAAAAAATAGTTCTTTTTTTATTGCCGCTTTTTCCCATCATCCAACATGGCTGTCACACCATAGTATTATTATAGGAATGAATTCAGACAATGTACATGTATACAGCCACTGCAGAGAGCGGGTCTACAACAACCTTGAAATTGATTACCTCAGATTTAAATGATGCAATGCATAGCTTGGTATAAAATAATTATCAAACAGATGTATATATTTGTTTAATAAGCTTCACAGATGTGGTGCCTTGGCAGAGTTTTACCGTTGATGATCGGATCACACATCCCCCTTGATGATGAGAAGTGGCAACTCTACCTAACACTATTAGAAATAGTGGACATCATTTTTGCTGAAGTAACCACCAAAGACAAAGCAGCCTATTTATGTGCATTGATTCATGACCATCACAGCAGATTTGTGCAGTTATACCCTCAGTGCTCTGTTATTCCCAAGATGCACTACATTGTACACTATCCCAGGACAATTGCAAGGTGATTAAATATTATGACCCTATTAGATGCAGGGAAATCCATGCCAGCTAAATCATGGCTGTCACTTGAATACTATGTCTGTTATCCTATAAAAGTGGGTACTCATTATAATTTATTATCAGACTAGTCACCAACTTTATAACTGCTTTTTATTTGAGTCTCCCCGATTAGCGAAGCACATGTGCCAAGCTGTAAGATATTGAGACTATAATAAAGTTTATTATTATTATTCTAATTTTTTTAACCCAATTTTGTATGGCAGCCATCTCATAATTTAGCATTCCTTGAATTAACATGCCGTGCTTTTTAGGCTTGGCCCAATGGTGCGTTCTTGGACAATGCGCTTTGAGGCGAAACATGAAAGGCTCAAGCGACTGGCCTCCAGCCTGGGAAACTTCACCAACATTCCATGGACTCTTGGACACCGTCATCAACTAAGGCAGTGCTATGAATTATCTGGAAACATCCATGGACAACCATCTTTAGAGAAGCCCTTGGAAATTGGTCCAGGTAAATTTATATTTTTTGTAGATTGCATTTGAAGTCTAGATTAGTCAAATATTTAATATTTAACACTTATTCCTTTTCAATCGAGGTGAATAGTGGCAGAATATTTACTGAGCTGCTTCAGGGAAGTAAATATTCTGACACTATTCACCTCGATTGAAAAGGAATAAGTGTTTTAGTATATACCAGCGAGGCAACCTATCGTAGTTTGTTTATAAAAATAAAGACAAAATTAAAGTTTTACGACGTTTAGAAATTACATATATCGGCCATTTTCACACCGGGACGATATTTACTGTTTCGGAGGTAAATATCATCTGATATTTGGGATTTCTAAGCCAATCAAATTACTCGTTGTTAGGGGGTTGTCGAGCTGGTATATGCTAAAGACCCTATGGCCAGCGTGGATATCGCCGAAAGGAAAGTGAATAATGACGGTGTGTATGTTTAAGTTTTGTAACAGGTTTTGTTTTACACTGCCTTCTGTACGTAAAGTAAGGCTTAAGCTCGGGGGGGGGGGGGGGGGGGGGGTGGGGGGGGGGGGGGGGAACTCAACAAAGTTTTATACGGGGAGGCTCCGCCCCGAGGTCCAAACCCTTACCCTTTTATATACCATTTTTGACAGAAAAGGTAACCCTTTCATATAACTTTTACTAAACTTTTCACTTGAGTAACCCCTTAAAATACTTGGATGAATCAGCCGTTAGGTGCGACTGTTCGAGATATTTTGAAAGGCCATTTTAAATACCTAAATGACAGTTTTCCCTACCCTTTTCTATCGGGTTGTCTATAGCAATTAAATAATAGAACAGCAGGGCTACCTATAGTAATTAAATAATAAAAGGAAGGTTTTGCCTATAGTGTATAAAGAATAGAACGCAAGGCATGTCCTACAGTAGTTAAATAATAGAAGTTAAGAGGGTGGGCTAGTGAATCAAAAATAGAAGGGGAGGAGTGACCAATATAAATTAAATAATTGAAGTTAGAGGGTGGACTATATTGAATCAAAAATATAATGCGAGGGTAGACCATAGTAATTGAAAAATATATGGCCTATAGTGATTACATAATAGAACAGCAGGAGTACCCTATTGTAATTAAATAATAGAAGGGGTATACCACGGGAATTAAAAAATCAATGGGGTGTGACCTATAGTAATTATATAATAGACCAGCAGGGGTACCCTATAGTAACAAAATAAAAGAAGGGGAAGGGTAGACTATGGTGACTCAAAATTCGAACATGAGGGGTGGCCTATAGTAATTAAATACTTGAAGTTAGAGGGTGGGCTAGTGAATCAAAAATAGAAAGCTTAAGTGGCCAATAGAAATTAAATAATCGAAGTGGACAGGTAGGCTATATTGAATCAAAAATATAACGAGAGGGGTAGACCATAGTAATTCCAAACTCAATGGATTGTGGCCTATAATAATTAAATAATATAAAAGGAGGGGTACCCGATACTGATATAATTAAACAAGGGGAGGTTACCAAAATTTATATTCTTAAAAAAATATAATAATGGTCGCCGATGTTCGCATTGCGGAGCTATTTTTTTTATAGCCAGACGGTTTTAATTACTGGGTTGTTTTAAAGTGCCCCTATGATCAAATTTTGACATATCAATGTTTTCTCATTCATAAAGTAGAGTTGATATATTATAGTAACAACGTAGAAAGGCTGATTATACGGTAATGGGTATAATTATATATTTACTGGTTATTTAATGGTTTTCTATGGAATACGGGCGAATATTTCATGAGAAATTTGTATTATTTGGTATACAACGAGCCTTTGTATTCCATATAAAACCATGAAATAATCATATTATCCTATAAATAAATAAATTACGTAAAGATTTATCACGAAAACAAAGTAACTTACCGGAAGATAGACTGCGAATTTTCTCGCCAGGAAACACAAATTTCGAGTGGCGACCGCGCGCGCCTGCAAACTAATTATGTATTCAAAATGGTGAATTCTTATTGGCTGATAAAGAAAGGGCGCGAAATTTCCTGTATTTTGATTGGCCTTGATCTAGCCATGAAATACCGCTCTGTATTTCATAGAAAAACAATGAAATACCGCCCTATATTTCATAGTAAAGATGAGCTCTGATTGGCTGAAATAAAATATTTATAGGACAATAACCAATATTTCGGCTGGCACGGCCAACTTTCCTCAGGGTTTACGAGTGAGCACGCAAGAAACCGTTAAAAGGACAACAACAACAACTTTATTACCATACAAAATAAAATAAAGAGCACATTCGTGTAGAAATTGCCAGAAATGAGGTAATAGTTTCCCAGAATAACTATAATTGAGCTAATCTAGCTGGGTAACAAACTAGAGTAATTAATAATATAATTGGTCATAATATAATAATTTGAAAAAGAGAAAATAATAATTATAAGTCTAAGGATAAATCAGTAACTTAAGTCAACAGATATAAATATAAGCATAGCTAAAATCCTAAATTAATTAGTACACTCAAAAGGGTAAACTATGGTGGCGGTTGTACTAGCAGATAGTTAGGTAGCAAAAGACATTGAAATGACTAGTATGAGTTGATGAAGTTGTTTTGATTTTCTTTTTGAAGGCATTTATTTAAGCTTTTAGTATTTTCATCTATAGTATTCCAAATCTTAGCTCCAAAGAAACTTATATTAAATTTACCATAGTTTGTCCTTATCGAGGGGATAAAAAAAATAAAGATTTTGCAGACAATCTTGTATTGTAATGATGTTTGGAGGATATAGTCTGAAAAAAGGTATTGAAGTCTGGTGGAAGGAAATTATGGTAGAACTGATAGAGGAAAATTGAGTTTTGAAGATAGATTAAAATCAAGAAATTTGAGGATGCCTAGTTTCTTGAACAATGGGATAGAATGATCATCAAACTTAGAGAAGGTCATTATTCTTACAGCTTTTTTCTGCAAAGTAATTACAGGTTTTAGATTGCTTTCATATGTATTACCCCAAACTACTAGGCTATAAATCATATAAGGATAGACAACAGGATAATATAATTGAATTAAGATGTGCCTGGGTACATAATGCCTTATTTTAGAGAGAATTCTAATACCTCTCGAAACTCATTGATATAATATCTTTTCCAGTTTAAGGAAGAGTCCATTATCACCCCAAGATATTTTATATATTCTTTTTGGATAATTGATTTATTCATAACTTTGAGACTAATTTGATGACTGACTTTCTTTGAGGTGGGTGGAAGAGTACGAAATTGGATTTGTCAATATTCAGAGATAATTGATTTGCCGATAGCCATGCCGTACTTTTGTTAATTCCTTATTTAAATTGGTTTCTAATGTTTTAAAGTTCTTATCAGCGAGGAATAAGTTAGAATCATCTGCAAAAAGATGGAAGTCAAAAAGGCTTGAGCAGTTACTAAAATCGTTAATATAAAGAAGAAATAGGAGAGGACCTATGACCGGAAATGTGGAACACCACATGAAACTAGACACTGGTTATATTTTATGCTTCCAATAGAGACAAACTGACATCTGTTAGTTAAATATGAAGTGAACCAGTCTTTGGCATTTCCACGTATTCCATAGTGATCTAGTTTTCCAAGTAATATTTTATGATTGAACGTATCAAAGTCAAGAAAAATGCCACAAGAATACGTTCCCTCTTCAATTGCCCTTTGAATTTTATCAGTTATAAGAAGTAAGACATGAATTGTTGAATGGTTTGCCCTAAAACCAAATTGACGCTGATAAAAAATAGATAATTTGTTTAGGTAATTCAATAATCTCTTATACATTAATTTCTCTAGAATGCCATTAAAGATTGATAGGAGTGATATAGGTCGATAATTAGTTAGAAACATGTGTGGACCTTTTTAAAAAACTGGGATTACTCGAGCAACTTTAAAACTATCAGGAACAGAGCCAGTAATAAAAGAAAAATTATATAAAATTTCAAGAGGCTTGGAAATCAGGAATTTCAATAGCTTCAGTATGGCAGCAGGAATACTAAAAGGGCCATTTGCTTTACCAAGTTTGAGGTCAGAAATTATGTTTTCAATTTCAACAGTGGTAGTTGGATAAATAAATAAATCTGATGCTTGTGGAGAAGTTAAGTAATCTTTAAAATATTTGTTTACATGTGGAATCTTATGTGCCAAGTTATTACCAATATTAGCAAAAAAACTATTAAATTCATTAGCTATTTTCCTAAGATCTGTTATAATTACATCATCTTTTAAAATCTTGTTAGGAGTAGTAGAGTTCTTTGGTTTCAGTGTAACTAACGTTTTAATCCCCTTCCATGTTTTTAATATTAGAGATATTAGTAGAAAAGTACTTAGCATAATAAAGTTTCTTACTTATGTTAATTAAAAGGTTAAGTTTATTCCTATATATCTTATACTTTGTACAATGATAATTACTCCTTATAGTTATATATTTTTTGAATAGTTTATTCTTAATACGGATAGATTCTTTTAAGGCTGGGGTTAGCCAGGGCTTCGTCTTGAATTTGATTTCTTTTCTTGATATTTGTCTTAAAGGAATATGGCGGTCAATTATTTCTGAAGTAGTTGAGAAAAAAGTTTCAAACATTTGATTTACATCATTCTTGTTGTGAAATACTAAGTTCCAATCGAAATTTTCGAATTCTCTTAATAAGGCAGTTTGATTAAACTTGGAATAATCTCTTGTGAATGTTTTTTTCCTTTTTCGAGGACTATAAGCTTGGTCATAATAATAAAGTTTGGTAAATGATCAGATAAATCACACAGGATATTTCCACTTATTGTATGATTCTCAAGGGAATTTTAAAAATGTTGTCAATTAGGGTTGCAGAAAAATGAGTTATTCTAGTTGGTTTAAGTATGTGAGGCTGAAAGAAATAGGAAGCTAATGTATTAATGAAGTCCTCAGTTAAGTGATGAGAGTGAATATTTAGGAGATTAATGTTAAAGTCTCCCATGATAATGCAATGTTTAGATTCCTTATTTACCTTATCAATACCTGAGTAAAAGGATTTTAAAAATGACTCAAGATTAGAATTTGAATGTCTATAAATTACTGCACAAAGGGTGTTTTTGTTGTCAAAAGGAGTCGTACCTATATAAGGCTGTCTATTGTTAAAAAGTCGAGAAAAGAAAAGAATGTGACTTTTGAGTGCCAGACTAGTGCATTTCATCATTAAAACTCGAAATTCACTCAAATGATTTTTTCTAAGGACATGTATAAAAAGTATGACGTCATAATGACGTTGCCGAAAATATGACTTCAATTTTAAGCCGGTTATGGACAAAAAATCATAATTCTAAAAACATATGATTTAAGCCCCAACTGACGTGTTTTATGATTGGACAAAACGTAATGCAACAGTGTTTACAACTCTAAAAGGTGAATGAAGCGATATTTTCATAAACGCTTTTGTGTTGTTTATTTCCGCCAAATTTTGCGCGAAAATGGACAAAATTCAAACTTTCATAACTTTTGATTTCCTTAACCAATCGACATCGGGTTTTCGATTCCTTCATTCTCATCACGGGTAGATTTTAACAATATACGACATTTCGTTTTTAGAGATAATGAACAGTTGCAAGAAACGTATTACAAATGGATAAATGACGTCATTGTGACGTCACGATGGTAGTAACATAGCTTAAAAAAGCAGGTTATATTCCTTTTGCGATTCTACATCCTTCTACCAAAATTCAATCGTTTCCGTTGAAAACTTTTTAAAATATAGAACTCATGCCGTTTTTAAGATCGTTTGCGCCCACCGTGTCCTCTGTGTTATAAACAAGTAATCGCATGAATTCTCGTAAAATTAAGGACAAATTTCACGCGTATTTTCAAAGTTTGCAAAATCGCCATGCGCGACTCGGGCAATTTTGCAAACTTTGCATGAAAAACAAGCGTGAAATTTATCCTTCATTTTACCCGGTCCCACACGATTACCATACATATTCCAAAACAATATGAACTGTGAGTTAACGTTATTTGATAATTCGTTTGTTTGCTTTACAGATCCATGTCGTCATGGGTTCCAGTACATTGGAGAACGCTGTTATAAGTTACACTTAACCTCGAAGGTGACTTGGGGTCAGGCCAAAAACTCGTGCAGACAGAAACATGCGCAGCTTGCCGTAATAAGGTTGCAATCGCAGATCAACGCTCTCACACCATATCTCAGTGCTGCAAATGCCAAACTCGTGCATGTTGGCTTTCAGAAAGATACAGCAGGAGTCTGGCGATATATTGACAGCTGCCAGGTGAACAACGAGTTGTGGGGACGAAATGAGCCGAGTGGAGACGGATCTTGTGGAAACCTGCTGAATGCCCACGCATGGGATCAAAACTGGATCGGATGGCACTTGAACGATGAGCCATGTGGCACGAAGATCGGATTCATTTGCGAGAGTAAGTAAACTGGTATTTTACAACCTTGAATGTAAATCAACAAAACTAAAACCATATTATCCTATAAATAAGAAATGGATAATACATCGACAGGAAAACAATGATCAAGTGAAGGTGCTGTGTCCATGGTTTTGCACATATCTGCATGGAATCAATATTCGGTTGGTGGCTGTTGATAGGCCTTTTGCAGGAAACAGTCAAGTGCTGATATAATACTTCGTTAACGAATGAATTGAGCTCGTGATCCCCATGGGAAAGGCGTTGCCATGGATGCTGGACCCGTGGGAAACTATCTTTAAAAACGCTGTTTTAGAAAGATCGACTGGAGGTGGAATTGTGATTAACTGCCTATTTCTAAATAAATTAAACTGGGAGGTAACCTTATTTGAAAACTTATTTATATGCCTTATCAAACTCATTAATAATTCATAAAGGAAAACACAGGAATGAATGTGCGATAAGTGACCTCTAAATTTGATACAGATTTCGTCCTGATATACATAAACTTTTGCTTCGATTTTCTCAGCCGAAATAGGTCGTATCGCCAACATGACTCTACACACTTAGACGTTTGAGAAGTCATATACATAATTCGTGTCCGTGCTTTATCGGATTTAATTACAAACTCTCGCTTCCAGCTCGAGTTTGTAAATCCAATAAAGCACCGACGGCTACTCATTCTGTATCTATTGACTTACAGATCCATGTCCTTTCGGTTTTCAATACATTGGAAAAAGGTGTTTTAAGTTGAACCTTAACTCGCACTTTCGGGGAAACATGTCCGCCAGTTTTCCTTTCAAGAAACACTGGTTGCGTAGTTTTCCAAATATGGCAAAAAGCTACCATATATGGAATAGGTTTGTAATACCTACACGTAGGTATTACAAATTACCCTAAAATACCACTGCTCGCAACCAATCAAATGGCAGCAATTTCTTAGCTCGTATTATAACTTATAACATGGAGGGCAAAATTTATGTAATCTGATTGGCTAAAAATGCACTGATTAATCTATTTGTGGTGTCGAAAATGCCATGATATTTCGTCCACGGACATTATCTGATCCGAGAAGAGAACAGTTCCCGAGAGCGAAGCTCGAGGGGAACTGTGAGCTTCGAGGATCAGATAATGTCCAAGGACAAATATTAGGGCATATATTTCGACACCACAATGTTATCATCCTTCAAATGTTTTCTTTGACACGTGCTTATAGTTACGCTCACAGGGGTATATTCGCTGATATTTCCCGCTCGCGGAGAGAAAATATCGGGTCACGTGATGCATTCAAACAATCATGCGCGAGAGAAAATCTTTGATGGGTTATAATCAACTTGATTCTTAATTCGGGGCAAAATCTCGAATTCTACCTTTTGATTGCTCGATAAGTTGCCTAGCAACAGGATTCGCGCTGCAGTTAGTCAAAGTTTGTCGAGAATTCTCAGTCTGCCTTCAGCTCGTGTGTACTTATGCTCGAAAAAGCGAACAAATAAGGCTTTCTCGAGCATGTCATGCATGACAGCAACAAGTTTATAAGTGAGTCTACTAATCTGTAAAGTGTTCTCTTTTAAGTGAATACTGTAGTATCAGTTTTAATTAGCTTAATTGTCGTCTATTTTGTCACTGCAAAGTTAATTGATCTTTTGACAGTGGCTGAGTGAGTTTGAGTTTGTTCAGTTGCCTGACAAACTAAGTTCAGAAGTTCTTCGTTTCCGCTTTAAACCTTTTTGTAAGAGCAAATAGTATAGTAATCAAGTTCAAAGTCAATAAACCCTTTCAGCTTGCCTGTTTGTTGCTCCATTTCAGACCACGTGATAGCTCTCCAGAGGATTCAGTGTTTTGTTTTCTAGTTATTGTAATTGGTACATTTCCTCTTGGGATACAGAAAAACAAAAACGCATTACTCAAGGGAAAACATCACGTGGTCTGAAATGGGACAACAAACAGGCAAGCTGAAAGGGTCTATTTAAAACCTTTTCTGGGGTCGAGATTACGTGAATCGAATGTAACGATAAGGCATCAGTTTGACTATAGGTTTTTCATCGAGCACACTTAGTCGTAGATTTTGTTTCAATGTCTTTTCCTCTGTATTATAAACAAGTAATCGCATGAATTCTCGTAAAATTAAGGATAAATTTCACGCGTATTTTCAAAGTTTGCAAAATCGCCATGCGCGAGTTGGGCAATTTTGCAAACTTTACATGAAAAACAAGCGTGAAATTTATCCTTCATTTTACCCGGCCCCATAAGATTACCATACATATTCCAAAACAATATGAACTGTGAGTTAACGTTATTTGATAATTCGTTTGTTTGCTTTACAGATCCATGTCGTCATGGGTTCCAGTACATTGGAGAACGCTGTTATAAGTTACACTTAACCTCGAAGGTGACTTGGGGTCAGGCCAAAAACTCGTGCAGACAGGAACATGCGCAGCTTGCCGTAATAAGGTTGCAATCGCAGATCAACGCTCTCACACCATATCTCAGTGCTGCAAATGCCAAACTCGTGCATGTTGGCTTTAAGAAAGATACAGCAGGAGTCTGGCGATATGTTGACAGCCGCCCGGTGAACAACAAGTTGTGGGGACGAAATGAGCCGAGTGGAGACGGATCTTGTGGAAACCTGCTGAATGCCCACGCATGGGACCCAAACTGGATCGGATGGCACTTGAACGATGAGCCATGTGGCACGAAGATCGGATTCATTTGTGAGAGTAAGTAAACTGGTATTTTACAACCTTGAATGTAAAGCAGCAAAACTTTATTAAATAACCATATTATCCTATAAATAAGAAATGGATAATACATCGACAGGAAAACAATGATCAAGTGAAGGTGCTGTGTCCATGGTTTTGCACATATCTGCATGGAATCAATATTCGGTTGGTGGCTGTTGATAGGCCTTTTGCAGGAAACAGTCAAGTGCTGATATACTACTTCGTTAACGAATGAATTGAGCTCGTGATCCCCATGGGAAAGGCGTTGCCATGGATGCTGGACCCGTGGGAAGCTATCTTTAAAAACGCTGTTTTAGAAAGATCGACTGGAGATGGAAAATAGCATTTACACACAGGTTTTGCTAATAACACTACCGATCTCGTACAAGTGCCTTTAAATATATGAATGAAGATTACAACCACGTGATTGCATTCCTGCAAAAGGCCCATTAATTGGCTTCAAACAGGTTAAAGTGCCCTCCCTTAATGCTTGATTGCAAGGATATGTAATATTTTCCTTGCAGACGAGATCTACGCACAGTTTGGTAATCATTTTTGCACATTTACTTTGATTGCATCCATCGCACACGTGTGCTAGGATTATCACAAAACATTCTTCACAGTGAATCGGAGAAGCTACGGACGCGCAAAACCAAAGCAATCATCAAATTCGTTTCTCACCTCTAAAATGTGATTAACTGCCTATTTCTAAATAAATTAAACTGGTATAGGTAACCTTATTTGAAAACTTATTTATATGCCCTATCAAACTCATTAATAATTCATAAAGGAAAACACAGGAATGAATGTGCGATAAGTGACCTCTAAATTTGATACAGATTTCGTCCTGATTTACATAAACTTTTGCTTCGATTTTCTCAGCCGAAATAGGTCGTATCGCCAACATGACTCTACACACTTAGACGTTTGAGAAGCCATATACATAATTCGTGTCCGTGCTTTATCGGATTTAATTACAAACTCTCGCTTCCAGCTCGAGTTTGTAAATCCAATAAAGCACCGACGGCTACTCATTCTTTGGTTTACATGATTATTGCAGACTTTGTAAATCAACGTTTAGAATATACCTCGACACGGACAGAGAACATTTTAATTTTAACTTGGAATGCCCAAGGGCCTGTTTACAAGGAGATAGGGTTACCCTAGCACTGGGGTCAAAGATAGCCCGGGTTTTCAAAATGATTCAGGTAGGGCTACCCTTCTGCCCGGGTATCAGACAGACAGACATACTATTTTATTGGCACCTTTTAAAGTACAGCCTTACATCAGTGTTGTTCCAATAAGTGTTAAAATAAAAAGGTAATAAAACGTGTCTAATTAATAATTTCTATAATAGGTGTAGTTTCTAACGTTTTATCTGAAATGTTCATTTTTGTGGATCTTCGCTGAAAACAGTCGTACATGTATTTTGCAGCCATGGCCATCCGAGCTACCTTCACAGGAGGATTTATAACGAAATTAAAGATTTCGTTTTGAGACATATTGATAGGCTTTAATATATTTTGTGTATTAAGAGCTTGAACAAAAATATTTCTTATATCTTTGTATGTTTCACATGTAACAATAAAGTGAAATTCTTCCTCCACATCTTTTTTGCATGTTGGACAAATTCTCTTTTCTGCTTTTGTATAAGGCCTTGTATCAGGCCTTCCTTTTTCAATCTGCGAACTGTGATTACTAATTATTCTACTTAAGTCGTGTCATGGAAATTATGTGTTCTATGACTGTAAAGTCTTAATTTACAATTACTTAAGAATTTATTTAAGTCTATTGATTCATTTATTCATTTATAAATGTTATTTATATACAGTCTATAAATACGAGTTTGGGAAACGTAGTATTATCCTTTACGAGTAATCTTGTCCAGTATTTAATGCTTCTAAAAGTTGAGTCAAGTTTAACGGGATACCTTCCAAGTTCACCTCTGCACGCATTATTAACTGATGTTTTACTAGTACCGAGAACATTTTGCAAACTTTGAGATGCACACATTCTAAAGGGTCGTTATCGTTTGAGCTATATATTTTTGTTATCTGCACCCCAAAGTTCACTGCCATAAAGCAGTATGGGTTTAATAAGCGCGTCAAATAGTTTTAGGGAGAGATTAATATCTGATCTGAAGTGGGCACCGAGATCTCTTTTTAATTTGAATAACGCTTTCCGAACGCAGTTTTTTTCAATTCCGTGTTTCGCTATGGTAAAATTTACAAACGGACTAAATGTGAGCCCGAGATACTTGTACATTTTAGTGTTTTCTAACTGAATGCCATCGTCGTCTTACCGCTATTGTTAAATATCATCACCTTCGTTTTTTGAGACATTAACTGTTAACTTATTTTCGCTGGAATAATCCTCTAGCCTTTTAAAGTGTGTATCACCCTTTTGCAATTTTGATAGCTTATGAACCTCCGAAAAGTTTTGAGTACTTAATTCTGTGAAGAAAGTTTTGGTTTAAAGTGAATAATTTATGTTCTACGCTTGTTTGAAATCGTGTAAATGTGACCTTTCCTGACCCATGACCGCGTAAGTAAAAGCCTGGGTCGAAACCTGGGTAGACGTCATCTTCACGTCATATAATTAATTCAGCTTTGCAATCATTTGAAGAAATGCTTAACATGTTGACTAAAATGACTTTTTTCTTTACTAACAACTCAAAACTGTATATTTTCTATGCATCGATGTTGTTGTGATAAAAAGGCGCCATGGAGAATAATGCATTAATGAGATGACGTCTACCCAGCTTTTACTTACGCGGTCATGGGTCAGGAAAGGTCACATTTACACGATTTCAAACAAGCGTAGAACATAAAGTATTCACTTTAAACCAAAACTTTCTTCACAGAAGTACTCAAAACCTTTCGGAGGTTCATAAGCTATCAAAATTGCAAAAGGGTGATAGACACTTTAAGGAGATCCTGAAGACCACTACTAGTTTGAGAAAAAACACTAAATCATTCGCGTATAAAGGAAGTTGGTCTTAATGTTACCGTTTTTGTGCCCTGAAGCTGAATTCGCTAGAGTTTCGGGTAAATCACTTAGAAAAAGATTAAAGAGTGTTGGACAGCACATCTAATGCTCTCCGTGATTGTGCTGCCTATCTTAATTGTAGATCTGTTATTCGTGTACATAGAGTGAAGTACTTCATAGAAGCGACCAGTAATTCCGGCTTGCTGAATTTTTGTAAACAACTTATCCCTAGGTATACTGTCAAAGGCTTTTTGAAAGTCCTCAAAACAGGTGAAAACATGTTGTTACTTTTCTTGGGTTTGCTTTTAACTACCCTATCAATAGTAGATTTGAAGACAAATATACTGTCTATTGTTGAATGTTTTTTTACTAAAACCTCCTTGCTCCTTTTTAATATATCCGCGTTCTCAACTAAATAGTCGTATAATCTCGCATTAAGTATAGATGTAAATAGTTTACTTAAATATGACGAGAGAGTAATTCCTCTGTAGTTGTTGGCTTCTGTGCGTTCTCCTTTTTAACTCGTGGATGTGCGCAAGCACAGAACACGAGTTATTAGGGTTAGTGCTCCGAGCTAATTTATTCATCATTTTATGGTGTGTACTTCGTTTTTTCTGTGTACATCGGGACTCTCCGATGGCGTTTTGGTATACCCTTCATGGTAGTATTCCGTTCCACATATAGGCACCCTGCATAATCATTTCAGTATTATGCAGGGAGACTATATGGAATGGAACACTACAATGAAGTATATACCGGCATTTTGCTTAGCTCAGCTGGACAGAAAGGCGTGAGTGTAGATAGATGGCCAGTTTATAAGTAAAGTGTTTTAAAGTCAATCATGAGTACTCCTGAAATCGAAGTTCTGTATTCAGAATTCTCGAATGAGAAAATGAACTGAAATAACATAATATGTTCACAAAGGTTCCGTCCTAAAAAAATGTGTTTTCTTTGATCGATCTTCCAGCCAGTTGACCTCCAGGTCATGCACTGTTTATATTTGATAAAACGTTTGCAAGTTACATTTAGCTAGCGTTAGATTCCCAAAAACTCATATCTGCGCCAATCTGAACCGGATAAATTTATACTCGTTTTAACCTCTTCGATATGTGATTTCAAAGTTCAGCAGGGTATGTTGATTTAAAGATCAATTTGATTTAGCTACAACATTATGATCCATGGCTACACTAAATAATAACTTTGTCACACAATCCTTGTTCAGATTGGAAGTTTCCAGACCTACTTAGACTGCATGCGTCAACACAATTAGACATTATGAAGCGAAGGTTCTAGACGTAATCAAGCTATGAATAGGTCGTTTATTCCACACACAATAGTAATTTAACTCGTGGATGCACACATGTGCAGAACGAGTTATTGGGTTTAGGTGGAAACGAAATAATTTGTTCGTCGTTTTTTTCTGTGACTCGACGATTCGCCGTTGACTTTCCGAATGACCGTCCAAGGTTTCGAAAAGATTTGGTCATGATGGAGAAGATGTATTGACGGTGCCCATCTAATGCCAGACATTTCAAACCTGGACAGACATGGTAGTGGGTCCCGATCGATCACTTAAGTGGTGATGACGTAACGATGACGTCATCGGTCACGTGATTTTAAGTACATGCCCATATCTCCCTCATTTCTAATGCCAGACAGTTCAAACTTGGACAGCTATGGTATTATTTTCCAACGATTCACTTAGTGGTGATGACGTAACGATGACGTCATCGGTCAAGTGATTTTTAGTATTTTCCAAAATAGCGCACTAACCATCAACGAGTTGCCCTTAGGGACCCTATGTTTAGGGTTTGCGCTCCGAGCTAATTTATTCATCGTTTTATGGTGTGTACTTTGTTTTTTCTGTGTACATCGGGGACTCTCCGTTGGCTGTCCGAATAGTCTTCGATTTTCGGAAGATGTATTGACGGAGTTTATGGCATGAGTCCAGGTTTCGATTCATCGGAAAGACGCTTCGAAAGGATTTGGCCGTGTTGTTAATGGTAATTATTATTCTGAAATGCCTTATAATAGCCCACTTCCGCGATATACTTTATTCACGCACAAAGTTTTCAATACGAGGCTCCGTGCTAAATTAAATTTATTATTTTCTCTGTGAAAAGAATAAATTCAATTTAGCACGGGGCCTCGTATTGAAACCTTTGTGCGTGACAAGTAAAGCATATCGCGGAAGTGGGCTATTAATTTATCACTACAACTATATTGTTAAAAACAGACATTTGGCCGCGTGTCGTAATAATAAAATAATAATAAATTTAGTATTTATATTGCGCGTGTTCCATTGGCAGATGCTCACATGCACATTACAAATGCCTATAGGCTTACGTATATGCTAATCCTAACTAAGTAATATGTATAGTATATCTAAATCTATCATAATTGAATATATACAGTATATAAATATAGACGTGTTGTATAACAATGGTAATACGATACTATTGTTGAAATGCTTTGCCAAAAAGATAGGTTTTTAGCAACTTCTTAAAAGTCGTAACACTAGAAGCACTACGAATTTTAGCGGGCAGGACATTCCACAGTGTGGGTGCCGCTACCGCAAAAGAGCGGTCACCCAATGTGATCAATGTTCTCATTCTTGGTCGCTCTAGCAGAAGTTCTTTAGACGATCTAAAGTTATATCTTGAAGTAGTCTTACATTTGATAAGTTCAGTTATATATGCCGGAGCGAGTCCATTTATAGCTTTGTAGGTAATAAGTAAGATTTTAAAATCAATTCTATGTTTAACGGGTAACCAGTGTAGTTTATATAAAATGGGAGTAATGTGATCGAACCTACTGATATTACAAATGAGTCTAGCCGCAGCATTCTGCACACGCTGAAGTTTGTGCAGCTGATTGGCTGGCAGGCCATAGAGAAGGCTATTACAATAGTCTAGTCGACTAGTAACAAAGGCGTTAATTAAGATTCGCACAGTGTCAAAACTAAGAAATTTTCTAATTCTCCTAATGTTAAATAAGTGAAAGAAAGCTGATTTACAAGTCTTGTTAATGTGGGTGTCCATTTTCAGCTGCGCATCGAACCAGCAACCAAGGTTTTTTGCCTCACTAGAGGGTGCTGTGGTTACATCTCCGACGCGCAGTGAGTCAACGTTCACTTTTGCCAGCTGCTGTCTTGTCCCGATGATAACAAACTCTGTTTTGTCATCATTTAGTTTTAGCCTATCCGCTAGCATCCACTTCCTGATGTCTGCGATGCAGTTTTGCATGGCCTCAACAGCAGCAGATTGCTTGACACTTAAGTCCGGTTTAAATGAAATATACAGCTGTGTATCGTCAGCATATGCGTGGACGTCTGGTAGATGACGTTCCAGAATAGTAAACAGCTTGCTTGCGTAGATGACAAACAGGAGGGGGCCAAGGCAAGAACCTTGTGGAACACCGTACTTCATTTTAAACTTCCTGGATGTCCCCTCTTGTATAGTAGTATAGTCGGCGTCAGTTAAATACCACTTTTTCTTGTACAACAAAACTCAAAAGGTTGTGAATGTTATGGACGCCTTGTTTTCTTGCACAAGGGGCGTCATAAAGTGAATTCAGAAATCCACTTCATAACGCCCCTTGTGCAAGAAAAAAGGCGTCCATAACATTCACAACCTTTTGAGTTTTGTTGCACAAGAAAAAGTTGTATTTAACTGACGCCGACTATACTACTATGGGGTAACTAAGGGTCATTCAAAGTGTCACTAGATATTCTTGTACGTAAAATCCAACTTGATAATCCTATTAGAGATATGATTACATATAGTTATATCGATCTCTTCCACTATGGATTATATATCGTGCCTCCCTCTAGAAATTCTGACTAAGATCGTAGAGCATGCAGATCCTTGGTCATTCGCAAGCCTCTCAAGGACATCGAAAAGCCTACACGATGCTGCATCTCTTGCGCGCTACAAAAACGTAGACCAAAGGTTCCGTAAACTAGCACTATGCTTGGGTTTGAGGTCTACTCATAGTGACGACGATCGAGACGAATTGGCTCGAACTTTCGGTATTTCCGCAAGCTCCATCGACGATAGCTTTTCTCTTCTCTACGCCAGCGAATATGGTGATCTTAATGCTGTTAAGTGGCTCATCAAGCACTTACGTTTCGATAGGATGGATAAACACGCCAATCACGTTCTACGCGCTGCCCTTGAGCATGGTCATCTTGGTATCGCTAAGTGGCTCATTAAGCACTTCCAGTTCACCAAAGAGGATAAGGCCGTCAGTTTTGCTATATTAGGTGCCAGTAGGAATGGGCATCTTAATAACGTTAAGTGGCTCATGCGACGTTTTCAGATAACCCTAGAGTATGAATGCATTGATCTTGCTATAGAATACGCCTGTAACAATGGTCATCTTGATACCGCTAAATGGTTCGTTAAGTGGCAGTACTCCCAGCTCACAGAGGACGAAAGGGTTGTACTACGCAACTACATGGATGCTCATTCTGCCACGTAGGAAGCCAAAGTGTCACTAGACATTCGCGCACCTAAAAAATCCAAACTTGAAGTATATGTTAAAGGAATGATTACTATACTGTATATTGCCACCGAATGGTATTAGTATATATTCTTTATTCCACGATATTAGCATTCGTTGTTATCTTAGTACGCATTAACACCATACAGATCAAACATGTCGAAGAAGAACTCAAATGTAGACGCCGCAATAACTTGTGATTGGTTGATGAGAGGGAAGGACTCAAAATGTCCAAAGAAGATTTCGAAGACAACGAAGTTCTGTTCCCAGCATAACTACCAAATCTCAAAAGGCTGTGCCCCATACGTACCATGCTCGAAGTGCGGTAAAGGATGTCGTACTGATTACGAGCTTTGCTCAGGATGTGACCGTCTCACCATCAAGGTGAAGTCTTCCGGTGTCTATATAAGACGCGCTAAGAAGTCCAGCAAGAAGCTAGAGGATCCAAGAAAGGAGGAGCCAAACATGGTGGAACCGGAGGTAGCATTGCCCGCTGAATCAAGAGTGCTGGAACCAGTGGAAGGTCTTGGAGAGTCTCTCAACCATGCGCTCAACGAGGTGTTGGCTGCCTTGAGGAACGAGAAGGACGCTTAGGAATAGCCACGAAAAAAGAAAAAAGGAAGAATGAAGAAGGTCGTTGCGTGGCCCTCTTCATTCCTCTTCTTTTTTTTTTTCTATTGAACGTACGACATCTATAGTTGTATCATGGACGAGCTAGTCAGATTGTTTGGTCCTGGAATTTGTAGAAGCCTGAATATCAAACCACAAGTGGAACGTATTAACACCAGTGAAACATGTTCTGATTGTCTCTGTCCCTTGGAAGTACAAGGAACGGAATTCGTGTGTCCCACATGTGGTCTTGTTTCCGAGGTTGAACCATGTACAGAAACTAAGATCGACATTATTACTACTCGACTGCATATAGTAGGTCCGGACGGGTTTCAGTATCAAAGTGATCTAGACCGCGCAAAACCAAAGCAAAGCGATGATGACATAGAACTGAAACGACGAACGCTACTACAAGAACTACGAGCATACGACACTATTTACAAACAAAGTTATGATTTATCGTTCCCTATGAACGCGTTAGAAATCGTAGCCGACGCATTCACCCAAGTAATGAAAGTTTGTCTCAAGCGTAGTGATGCTAAGAAAAATATTTTAGCTGCTCTACTCTACCATGCATGCATACAATGTGGATTCGTCCGATCTAAAGGTGAGGTCGCTCGCTTCATGCAACTAAGAAACGAAGGCATCCATAATGGAGAGGTCTTCATACGTTCTCTGTGTGACGACGATAAGATTGATGTAGACTTGGATGCTGAGCGCATAGTTCCTCACATTGCGACGACTTTCCTACAACTAGATCTTGTAGGAGTACCTAGGGACGTTCAACAAATAGTCCACGAGGTCGTTACTAAGGCAATGGAAAACAATATAGGCCCCAAATCAATGCTTAAGACGAAAGTCGTTGGAGCAAGTTACGAGGTGCTACGTCGCTCCGGATCGTCTATGTCTTTTAAGGATGTCGTTAAGCGATGTGGCATATTTGGAAATGCGGTCAAGCGTTTTGTCAAGGAGTTGTCTTCTTACCATTCCCACTTCGAACCAATCTACACTAGACATAGGCTAACTAGCAGTAGGACTTGGCAAAGTGAAAGTGAGAACCATGTTCGTTCCTTTCATAGGAAACGTTGATTCTTACATTCCAAGTTTTTCTCGCATTTCCTTTTGCACTTCTTGCTTGAGTTCGGCTCGAATACTTTTTTCACCTATGGAAGCCTTGCGACGAATTTCAGATCTCATGATCTCATACTTATTCGCTTCGTTCAGGATGAGACTGTATTCGGAGTCGGATATGTTTTCATCACGTAGTGCCTTCGATACTAGATCGCGAATCGTATTGATTTTCGCCTTTGCCAACATAGTTGTCCTTTCATGCTTAGAAACCTTCATTCCTAACTTCTTAGCTCCAAGGGTCGTAGATGCTGAAATTAATCCACATAGTCCACCAATAACTCCAAGTGGTAGACCAATCACTATTCCAACCCCAGTCAACGCTGCGCCCAATCCAGATCCAGATAAGATCACAGATAGACCTCCAGTTACCACTGCGATGCCATGAACTATTCCTTGAGAACGTGCATATTTCTTGCGAACACCTTCGTAGTGCCTTTCTTGAACTTCTATGTCCGAAAGCGTGTCTCGGATCGTTTGCAGTCTAAAGTTCTTTCCAGCGTCGCTAGCGATCTGTGGATAGATACTCGGTGCTGAGGGAAACGGTTGAATCGAGTCGCCTTCCATTGTACGTTATACATATAGCTTACTCAAGCTTCAACACGTATCGTATAGGTCGACCACGGAAGTCTATCAGATTACCTTTCTCATCGAGAATTGTCAGACGAAGGCTGCTTTGTATCGTACCTAGAGCTTTGACATCTAGAGGTTGTAGTGAGGCATACGTCGTTTTCACGAATCTATCGCCTCGGACATTTATGCTAGCCAAGACTTTCGAGCGTTTTCCCTCTAGGAGTGAGAAGCTGGAATCCACTACGTCACAGTGGACATATACCGTATCGATCTCAAAGAGGATACTTATAGGGAAAGTGCCTACCGCTATAGTTAAAGTCGTGGTATTATTTGGGGAACTCCTACATGCTTCAATAAACAGTTCACAGATATTTGTGCTAAGAATGATCGGTTTCAGGACATCTAGGATCCAACTCCCCGTCAATAAGTCTTTCCCGAATTTTATGATACCAGCTTTGATTGCGGGTTTGAAGAGGGTCTGGAGGGTTGGTATATCGTAGTTCCCCACCTTAATTTCGTGTGGAAACATCACACCATTGACATTCCAATGAAAGCTCCCTGGCTCTTCTAGGTTCCACCAGCTATTCTCGAAAGTGACCTCGACTAGTGAAACGTTCTGTATAAGAATAGGGTCGTCGAAGTAGACAGTATGGTCAGCCGATGTTGTGGTGATATATAAGAGAACCATCTTATATGTTGAAGGTATAACTATATATACGTATAGCTTCAACATGAGGAGGTCCGGAGGTCTTTTCAGTTACCATTACGGAGGGAAAGACGAAGAGGAAGAGGTCCCAACACCGAATGCTAATGTACGGTCAAAGGCTGAGATTCAAGCTAGGAGAGAAGCTGAGGAAAACGATAAGGTCGCAACCTTGAATGCCAATCTGTTGGTGAAGTTCAAGAAAAGATATCCACATGCAGATCTTCACAAGTTCTATGCCTCTACGGAAGTGAACGGTCCAGGTAAATATTCGACGAGTATTTGGTTTCGAGATGGAGATTCTAGCTATGTCGTTTACGGCAATGACGTCTCGAAGTTACCTACTACGATTCAAAAGCGCATCGATAATGCGTTGTGGGATGTGCATAAAGGTTTCCCATCTACGTTGACCCTAGATAGGAGTGCGAAATATCCTATTACAGCAGTTCCTTCTACTGAACTGGCACAAGATATTGATCTCACTAATCTATGGATATATGCCACCTCAACGAAGAAGTTCAAAGCTGGCGTTCCAAATATATTCAAGGAGACCGTCGTAAAGCATATGACAGCAAATGAGTCCTACCATTGGTTACATGGTCCAGATTTCAAGTACTGGCCTCAACAATTGAATTTCGCAACGTGGTGTGCGACTTCTGGATGTGGAGTGTCATTGTTTGATCCTATTTTCAAAACGCATCCACCAGTCGTTCAGGGGTTCCTACGATTCCATGTTTATTTCACGATACGAAGAATTCTACGTGAACTTGGTGGTACTCATGGAGTTCCTTTACCTGGTAACTCTCATTTCAAGCAAATGGATAACCTCTATAACAAAGCAGCTCTTGAGAAATTGTGCATTGAATTTGGTATATCTCGAACACCAGATTTCCCACCAGACTTCCGATGGCACGGAGGTAGGAATAATGGATTAGGAGATGTATTCCTGTTATACCAGGGATCAACTGGCTACGTAAACGGATATGTAACTGCCCATGGTCGAAGTTACGACAAAGCAACCACATGGCCCGCGGACTCTACTTTATTTAAAGACCAAGGAGGTAAGGAGGACACTCTGATAGCTTTTATTAGGAACGATGAACATGAAGGAAAGCAATACAATTGGTTTACACCACCAATCGGAAAGGGTTTGACAGATGTTGGATTGGGTAGGTTGAATAGATCTGTCGAGGCTTTTGGACATTGCATACTTGGCGCTCAAGCCGACTTGAACGAATCCATCTTAGATAGCCATAACGTCAAAGAAAAGTTTAAGAGCTTAGTCGAAGACGCTATTCTCGAAAACGATTTAGTGGTGAGCTACAAAAACTATCTTACTGCTATAACGGCAACACATAAGAGGCTCGATCTAGCGATAGCTATAGGCGTACGATTATTGCCAAGCGATCTAGAGTACTCTCTTAGTGAGAAAGATGGTTATAGGAATCCAATCCCGAAAGCTACGAAAGATATGGTGCTAGGCACTAACGACATCAATGCAGAAGGCAAAGGACGCTCACCTCTTCCTATGGAAGGACCACCAGATAAGAAATTGGTGTCACCTCTCGAGACGCACAAGAAACAAGATCCTGTACTAAAGGCTGTCACGCACAAGAAACAAGATCCCGTACAAAAGGCTGCCCCACAACATGAGATTAATCTCGCAGTGACATCCATTGCCGCAGCTGGAATTGCATGGATGTTGTTTCGTTAACGTCGTTTGTATTGCTCTATCGTGATCACCACTATTGCTACGATGAATAACCAAACGTTCTGTGCTAGTACTCCCAGAGCTTTACCAGCCATAGTAAATATGAAACTCGCAATCGATCCAATCATTCCAGGTAGGATCTGTCCAAGTTTCTTTCCCATTTCTTTCAACAACCCCCCAGTCGTTTGCAATCCCTTCTTTACTGCATCTGCTGCTTTATCAATACCAGTCTTTATTGGTTTCGGTACGGATTTCGACAACAGGGAAACTATCGTACTAACGATAGCGCCAATAGAAGTTACCACTGCAAGAACGGTCATTCCATGCTTTCTGAAAATGTATTTGATCCTTTCACGTAGCGACATACGTTCTAGTATGGCTTCTTCTTGACGTTCGAGTAATTCTATTTCGTTATGGATGTGTACTTTCTCTTCCTTAGCCGCTTCCTTCTGATCCTCAGTTGACGTTGAGCTTAGAAGTATGCTATCTTCTACTTTGAGATGTTCGGCGACCTTTTCTTGACCTTGGATGACTTGTTCTTCTCTTTCTGCATCCGTAGGGCCTAGGGCAAATTTGAGATCCTTACCCATACTTTGGTATCTTTCACCCTTCACTGTGGTCAAAGGTATGGGCTTCTCTTTACTTCCAAGTACGTGAAGATAGATCCTACCTAGTTCCTTATTGGCATCCCATATTCCAGTTATCTCAAGGACTCCTCCACGAGTCCCTACATCCGCATAATGTTCCCATACAGTATCAAATAGCATTTGTTTCAGTTCATCCGATGTGCCTGCTTTGAAGACTACGCGGCGATCACTAAATTTCGGATGTTTGATTCTATCCTCATCCTCCGCAACGAGTTCGTCGAAGTAATCGTTATCTTCTTTAGAAAACGAGGTTTCCCGATTCTTTGGTCGAGCACCTTCCTTGGAGAAGTCGCGTCTAGTTTTCAGATTTAATGATTCACTCGGATCCACATTCGTAGAGTCTGACGCCAATTTCCGTGCTTCTTCATTGACAGTATCATCGTTGTCGTAGTCTCTTCCTCTTTCAGCTTCATCAGTTCTTTCATCATACCTACCCTCAGAGGCCATGTTAAACATATCTACATATATAGTTATATTCAACATGATCTCATCAAAGTTGGATCCCACACAAGTACGAAGAGAGCCTCATGCACTCAAGGCTCCACGAGACTTGTATAGGAAAACTTTCACTCGATCATCTGCCAATCCAGGTGAGACTCTATACGTAGAAGTTCCAAAGCTAGCAGAAGATGTAGTACTAGTACCTGGCAGCTTAGCGCTATTGGGCGACATCGTACTATCTGGTGGACATGCGAATAACAGAGTCGTTTCGAACGTTGGACGCTGCTTGGTCATGCGTAGAATCTGTAGGATGGGAGCTGAAACAGTAGAAGACCTTGTCAGGCCAGACCTCCTACAAACATACTCCGATATATACCTATCTACGCAGGAGAGAGAGTCTAGAATACAACAAGGCATTCAATCAGAGAACTTGAATAAGCTACGCTCGAAAGCTGGTGACGCAAGTACTTCATCTGCTGCAGACAACGCACTCCTAACTGCATGTGGTTCAAAGTATAGGATTCCATTAGATGTTGACATTCTGACACAACATGGAGTTCTATATCCACATGCCTTAGAAAGTACGATTACATTCGAGTTGACTCTAGCGTCTGCCAACGAGGTTGTAATTGGATCGGATACGACGAAGATAGGTACGTACCAACTTACCAACATCCAACTAGAATACGAAGCAATCAGGAACGAAACGCTGGCTAGTAATGCACTTCACAAATATGAAATAGGTGCTGCATTCCTATACAACTACGCTGTTCACTTCAAGACAGTAGATATCGCTAAAACGTCCGATACTTTGATATCTCAAAACGTTAATGTTCCACGACGATCCTTTGCTGGACTGCTTCTACTATTCATAGATCCACCTACCATTGGCACGCGAGATAGTGAAGCATTCTCGAATCCAGATATCTTGAAGGTAGAAGTAGATGTCAATGGGATTCCCAACAGACTCTTTCCAAGCGGCATGCTTCCCCTAGATTTCTGGGAGGCTGCAAGAAGCTGGTTTGGTACACCCAATACTTCTATGACTCCAAAGAAGTTCTTTGAAAATAGATTCTCTATTCTAATCGATTGTCGCACAGCAAAAGATTCCACCGTTCATGGTGATGGCTTGGCACAAACCGGCAGTGGAAAGGACATCGACATTCGCATACATAGAACTGCAAAGGGAAGTGGAAATGTGAAAATGCACATCTATGTCCTTGCGGATGCTCAGGTCACGATATTGAACAGATCTCTGCAAAGTATATTATACTGATGGATTCTCTCGTAGAGCACGTACCGTTCAACGCACTCATAGTCGGTCCAACGAATTGTGGGAAGACTGCGTTTCTCATAGAACAACTTCGTGGATCGTTTCGTGGTAAGTTCGATTACATAGTACTGATTTGTCCTACGTATGCCCACAACAAAACTTATCGTGGATTTGCAAATCGAGATCCTCGTTTCTTCGTCATATCACCACCGCAGGATGCCATCGATGCTACTTTGAGTATTTGCGCAACATTTTGGTCAGGTACCAATACTCTATTGATTCTCGACGATTGCGCCGCATCGAAGGACGTCAAGAAACGAACTGACAAGCTAGTGGACTTAGCCTTTTCTGCACGACATATAGGGATTTCCGTTTGGGTGCTGTCCCAACAACTAACGAGCATATGTAAGCCCTTCCGTGAGAACGTAGCTATCGTAGTAGCGTTCCATACAGCATCGGCCGTAGATGGCAAAAGGATATTTGAGGATTATGGAGGCTCGCAAGAATGCAAAGAGTTACGAACGATACTTGGATCCCATAAGTTTGCTCGCATGTGCTTCTGTCTCCGCCATCCTTTCGAGGTAGTGTTAGAGCTCCCAGCATCTATAACATATTATGACTGATAAGGAAATACTCGAGATATTCGGTGAGGACGTAACAGGTCCACCACCAACCGATCTAGACGTTACGTCAGACAATCGCGAATCACTTTCGATCTTAGCCGCAACAGGCGTAACAAAAGAATACTTAGGTAAGAATTTCTCCCTAGGAGACATCTCTAGACTTCCTGAGAAAGAAGTAGACAAGTTGCATAGGAGGTATCAGGCCGTTCTAGCTAAGCAAGTAACGAAAGGCTTAGTCGACGGTGTGACACGTCTAGCTACCCGCCTAGTTGCCTACCTAGTACCAATAGATTCTCAAGAAGCCCTGATCAAGGACCTACAAGAAGACCCTCTAGTCCGCAACGAAATCAGTGCTGCGACTGGTCTACTATCGCTCAAAGCAGGTCGCCTTGTAGCTCTAGCTAGCGTCCTATTCCACATATCCGGTCACGTAGTCATTCCTGGTACAACTGTTGAACCTTCACATATATCTACTATATCGAATCAAGATGGAAGGACAGACGGATCAGATAACTGCGAATCCTCCGACGACTGCACCAACTAAGATAAAAAACCCAAAGCGCGTCGCAGCTGGAAAAGCACTAGCGTTAAGCAACAAACTCGCTAAAGAAGCTCAAAAGAGAGAGTTGCTGCGCGAAAGCGAATCATGTAAAGAAGTCGACGTAGAGAAAGGTCGGTTCGAAAGCCTGACTATCCTCACAGTCATCGGTACTGGCGCCACATTGTTTGGCACGTACTTTGCGTACAAGAAGTATGTAGATGGCAATAAGCGAGCTGCCACCGTTAGCACGATACAACCTGCAGCTCCGGCAAAGCCAACGGCACTAGACATGGAGTAACACTTAAAGACTCGAGATCATAGTAGTATATATCTAGATGGAGAAAGAATTGACGAAGACGGCAACCGATGCAGTCAAAATCGTTGGACTCGCTGCTGGTATTGGGTGGATCGTAAAAAAGACTACCAAGGAATCTATGCTTAGCGATCCTTCTTCTTCCATAGTGAATTACGCAAAGTGGACTGCCGTGATAGTTGGTAGCTTATACGCAAAGGAATATCTTGAGAAACAACTTGAGAAAGAAAGAAAAGCCCAAACCTAAATCTTGAGAAACAAAAGATCATACCATAATGGCGACAGCAATTGGAATGGCCTTTCTCGGGGCTATATTGAATGCAACGGCATTTACTGGTGGTGGCATACTAGCTAGAATGCTTGGAAAGGCTGGTGATGTAGATGCAGAACGAGAGAGACATGATAGGGCCATCGAAAAACTAGACCGCGCAATGGCAGCGTATAGAATCAAACGTCAAAGCTTATATGACTATGCACAAGAGCAGGAAGGTCTTGAACGCAAAGCACACAACGATCAAAGAGATACCAACGAAGCCTTAGTGCGATCCGATAAGTTACGTAAGGAGCTAAAACGGCTCAAAGAGCTGAAAGAACCCCGCTTATCTGACTACTACAAACCCTCAAACAATCAGAAGACTGGCGAGTTGCTCTACGTTGGTGGTGGAATGCTAGGTGTTGGATACGCTATTAGTAAATGGATATAGATACAACTACTAGCTACTAGTAAGTTACCCTAAGCTACTACTAAGTTACCCTAAGCTACTAGTGAGCTGCCCTAAGTTACTAGTAAGCTACCCTAAGCTACTACTAAGTTACCCTAAGCTACTAGTGAGCTGCCCTAAGTTACTAGTAAGCTACCCTAAGCTACTACTAAGTTACCCTAAGCTACTAGTGAGCTGCCCTAAGTTACTAGTAAGCTACCCTAAGCTACTACTAAGTTACTGAAAAAAAAAAAAAAGGAAGAATGAAGAGGGTCACGCAACGACTTTCTTCATTCTTCCCTTTTTTTTTTTTTCATCTGTTGAAGGTTAGAATGTATAGATGTATGATGGATTCTAAACTTGCGAATATCTTCTATGGTCCTATGGGCTATTGGAAAGGTCACACTGCAATTGGCAAGCTATCGGTAGCAGCGAAAGCATCAGAAGATGTAGCTAGGAGTTGGTTGGAAAAGCAATCTATGTGGCAAATATATCTACCACCACCAAAACACATTCCACGACCACATTGGACTGTATCGAAACCAAATGAAGTCCACCAAGCTGATTTGATATTTCTACCACACGATCGTCCTGGACGTGGAAGGAAACTATATAAGTATGCATTAGTGGTAATCGATGTAGCTTCTCGATACAAAGAAGCCGAACCTTTGGCATCTAAAGATAGTGGTGAAGTTGCTGCGGCATTCGAACGAATCTATAAACGTAGTCCACTAGAATGGCCAAAGACTTTGCAAGTAGATCCTGGTAGAGAATTCATGGGACGTATGTCTGAAACGCTAGAACTACATGGTACGAAAGTTCAACGAGGTGAGGCTGGTAATCATAGAGCGCAAAGTTTTGTTGAAAGAGCAAATAGGACTCTAGCTGAGAGATTATTTGGGTATCAGTATGCACAAGAGATGGTGCTTACTTCGGAAGGATCAGATGAGCGTAGTAGAGAATGGGTAATTTGTTTACCAATGGTTATCAAAGCCATGAACAGTGAGGTGACTCGGTTGACTGGTAAAGAGCCTTCGAATTCTGTAGTGGCGCAACAAGTAGATCTGAAGACTCCTACATATTCGCGCACGGTTGGATTGAGAGAAGAGCGTCTACCATTCGACGTTCTAGTTCGATATCTTTATGCACCAGGAGAATTGGAAGGAGGTGAAAAACGTAGAGCTACTGATCCTGTGTGGAGTTTGCAAATATACACCATTTCACGAAGTGTAGTATCTTCGGGACAGCCTGTGCTGTACTACCTTGCGAAGGAGAAGGATGCACCCAAACGTGGATTCGTTCGTGAAGAGCTACAAGTCGTTCCTAGGGATACAGAACTACCACCAAAAGGAATTCTGTTTGTACCTAGACGCTAAACAGCGTACTCTATTGGCTCGGTGTGGATTCCATCGGGAAGAACGCGTCTTTTGTCGTAGTAAGCCGATAGCCCAAGCTTCCGTTGTTCGTAGGTTGCTATGCCTTCTGGCGATAGTCGGAAGCCTCGGTTTTCCGCCATGTCGATACTACCCTGGAGGGCTGCTTTGAATCGTTCCCACGAAATGTCGTTGTGCCGTCTAGACATACCTTTAGCGGAATACTTCTTGCTGCCACCTGTATCGACGTAGTAGGCTTTCGAGCATAGGGCAATGGCGCGCTGTCCTTCGAATTCGAGTTTGAAGAGTCCTGGTGTACGACTGCTCCATTCGTCCCAAGCTAGCCATTCATTCCTTTCGGCTTCGAAATCTTCTCGCAGTTCCGGTCTTACAACCTCATCGAGGCTATTTCCCGAGATGGCAATGTAGGCACTGTCTGTGTCCATCTGTATATATTCGAAATCATTGCGATCAATGTACTTGTCGATGAAGTCATAGTAGAACTCAAGCATACGCAGCTTTGCGAGCTGGTACACAGCGATACCTACTTGGAAAGGGCGTTTGATTTGGATCTGGTCCTTTCGGCTCTCGAGTTCATATGCATCACCAATCTCTTCCAGGTCTTCGAACCAAACACTTCGCAATGCTTTGTCCACAACCTTCTCATCTTTTGTATAGGTGACCTTTGTTTGGCGTCCCAAGTCTTCGAGCAACTTTCCATAGGCGCTGTTTCCTAGCAGCTTGAACACATCTGCCAGCAAAGCCTCACCTTTATCTTCATCTCCCATACGACGTGCCTCAGTGACTTGGTCCACGAACCATCCGAAGATTTCTTTGGGTTCGTAATCTATCGTGCGGTAGACAGCAGTGATCACTGCGCCGTGATCTACATACCAAAGTAGAAGAGGAGCATAGAGTAGCAACTTCTTTCCAGAGAGACTTCCAACTAACTTCTTTTCCTCGCTGAGCTTTCTACCTGTCTTTGTGAGGTAGGCCAACATTTCTGGAGGGATTGCTTCTTTGGGGATTTTCTTGTTGTAGAAGAAGGGTGGCATCTCCTCAAATTCCTTCCACAATTTCTTTGGTATCTCGATGTCTACTTCTGCATATCCAAACCACGTTCCACCAAGTAGACATTCAACGAATCCTTCGGTGGCTGGACCTGGATCGTCATAGTGCACAACCTTTTCTTTTCCACAAGGCATTTCGAATTCCATGGTAGAAAGATATAGGGCGTTGGCATCGTATCCAAGAATCTTACGACAAGTCTTAGTTCCTCCCTGATGACTACGAATCTTAGTCACTCCTGCTTCGTGGAGTCTGGTGAACACTATGCTTGGACCTCCCACGACAGCGTCTTTCAGCATGCGGTAGGCTTCCTTACTTGGAGCGTACATCTCAGCTCCCCTTTCTACACTACCTCGAAGTAGGAACTGTAGTGAGACTCCTGGAATGGACACTGCGTCTTTCAGCATGTCTACTCCTTTCTCGTGATAGAAATCTCGCATCTTTTCGAGTGCCTCTAGGAATGGAACTACATCTAGGTCGTTGTAGTATCGTAGCCAGTCTGCAAAGGTTTCCATTCCTTTGTCGAGAAAGGTGCACTCACAGTCTTCGAACTCTGACATAGATAGTAGATGTTCTCTTTTCAACTTCGAACCCCACTCTGGATAGTCTGGTAATCCAATGTGATCCAACTTGTCTGGAGAATCGAACCACTCATATGGGAAGAAACTCTTTTGCGATTCGCATCCATATGCCTTGATCCAACGTTCATAAGAAGTTCCAGGTCCAAGGTAGTTGATCACATCAAGGAAACGGAAATCTGGGGTCAATAGGAACATAGTGGAATTGGCTTTCTTTGCTACCAGGATCTTTGAACAGGTGTCGGCAATGATTCCTACGAAGTGCTCCCTGATCAGATTAAGATCGTACCTGCCAGAGTTGAATCCCACTACTGGAACTTGGCGGATCCATTCGTCGATCTTCGCTTGTTGTTTCTTTGGTAGGGTGTCAAAAGAGAATTCAGGTGTCTTGGGGCAGAACTGTTCTGCAATGACTTCTTGGATCGCTTTCGCTCTTCGCTGGAGTTCTTCGACGAAGGCTTCGATGAGTTCTTTTGGATTGCGTCGACAGATGTGGGTTGACTTTCGATTGTATGTGTCGGCAATTGATACTGATATTGGGACATGGACGTTTTCGATGGTCAGGTGGTCTGTTGGTTGTCTTCCTTTCGTTGTATCGAGATAGGCTTCGAAATCGTAAACTATGAAGTGTGGGTAGACAGTTTGTGTTGGTGTGGGGACCGGTTTGTTTTTCTTCTTTGTAGAGCAACCCCAAGCTTCCACTACTGTATAACCAGCTCCTTGTAGCTTTGCCGTTCTTTCACAGGTCTTGAGATAGAGCCTCCTTTCCCTAGGGAAGCATTTCGGGCAGCCATGGAAATAGCATCCATGAAATTGAAAGATGGTTTTCGAAATAGGTTCGTAGCCGTCGACCGGCGCTCCTTCGATCCAATGCTCTCCACCATGCCCACAAGCTGCATGATGAATGTGTTGTCCAATCCTTTTGGTTTCGCGTTCCAACCAGCATAAAGCGACTTTGCTGGCTGTGCTCTCTGGCCAGAAGGCTTTTTCGTATGCCGACTGGGGTACTGTGATTACTTTTCCGGGGCAAACGATCTTTGTTTCGCCACGCCTGCAACGATCTGCATGACGGTGAAGGTCTGAGGCTTTCGTGAACCGTTGCTTACAATCGTTACATACGTAGATGTGCCCTAGCTTGTTGATGTTCTTGATGTAGAAGGCATGTCCGTCGTATATCCCAATCGTCATCGTATGCTTGTAGTGAGCTGCATGTCGCGTCAGATGCCAAGCGCCGTCCTCCGTGGGTTCATACACCCGAATACCGATTCCAAAGTGTAACTCGACTTCCTCCAGCTGGTCTAAGGAAGTTCTGGGAACGTCTTGTGTGGGTGCTGTCAGGCGATAGAAGTTCTGGGCAAGTTTTCGAGCTTTGACGCAACACCTATCTACTCTTGCTCCTTCATGCATGGCAAGGCAGCGCCAAAGACATAGGTTGTCGCCATATCGATCAAGGGCAAGCATTCCTTTCTTAAGGCGAAGCCATTGGGGCAGTGGACCTGTTCCCAACAAAAGCTGACGATCGATCACGACTTTGACATCTACGTAGATCCAACGAACGAAGGCCCATTGGGTATTTGGTCGAGTGATGTTGTCGGGATTCAATCGAGCTGTCTCCTTGCTATTGATCCACTCTTCTGCATCTTCTAGGATGTTCACCCATGGAGAGCCTGGGACAGTCTTGGAGAATAGAATCACGCGTCCGTCATTGACATTGCGAATGCGATAGGTGTAGCTATAGCGTAGGTAGAAGCTGGTGGTTACCTTTGCAACTAACTTTTCCATGATCCTAGGAGTCAAGTCTCCTGCCACACCTTGGAAGAAGCGCCATCGGATAGTACGGCGACCTATCTCCATCCCCTCGAGCATTCCATCTCTCTCCTCTAGAATGGCACCTGCCTCTCGAGCTAGACTCCGTGGAAGTGGTTCACTACGTGGTCTCACCATTCTCCCTTCGATATAACTATGTGTTAGGATAGCTTTAACAGGTACTCGAATTTGGATTTTATGTGTAAGGACGTTGCAGCGATATAATTATATGTAATTATATCTCTAATAGGATTATCAAGTTGGATTTTATGTACAAGCAATCGATGTCGATATAACTATATGTAATTATATCTCTAATAGGATTATCAAGTTGGATTTTACGTACAAGAATGTCTAGTGACACTTTGAATGACCCTTAGTTACCCCATAGTAGTATAGTCGGCGTCAATTAAATACAACTTTTTCTTGTACAACAAAACTCAAAAGGTTGTGAATGTTATGGACGCCTTTTTTCTTGCACAAGGGGCGTTATGAAGTGGATTTCTGAATTCACTTTATGACGCCCCTTGTGCAAGAAAACAAGGCGTCCATAACATTCACAACCTTTTGAGTTTTGTTGTACAAGAAAAAGTGGTATTTAATTGACGCCGACTATACTACTTGTATAGATATGTATTGGTGTCTATTATGTAAATAAGACTTAAACCAGGAAAGTACTTGTCCTGAGATGCCAAAATCAGAATACAGACGGTCCAGTAATATGGGGTGATCGACAGTGTCGAAGGCGGCGCTTAGGTCAAGTAGTACTAGAAGAGTCACGTGTTGTTGATTCATGTTCATTAAGATATCGTTTTTTACACGAAGAAGTGCAGTTTCAGTGCTATGAAATTCGCGGTAAGCGGACTGAGCTTTGGGATAGAATTTATGCAAAGTCAGGTGATCATGAGTTTGACTGAAAACTGCTCGTTCAGTGAGCTTAGAAACAAACGAAAGGTTACTAATAGGACGGAGGTTATTAAAAATAACCTCTGCTCTAGGTTTCTTCAGTCTTGGGTGGACTTCAGCCTGTTTCCAGTTGTCAGGGAAGCATCCAGAGTGTAAAGATAAGTTTGTCATCCTAGTGAGTACTGGAAGAAGAACATCTAAGCACTCAACCACGAGAGGAGTGGGCATGGGATCTAAGGAGCAGGTCTTCTTGCTAGACTTAGAGATTAAGTGACGAACATCGTCTTCACTAAGTGTATTAAACAAATCAAAGCGAATAGAAGTCGCGGTATATTGATCGCTGATTGAGTCATCACCAGCGGCAGCATCAAGGTTGGCACGGATTCGTTCAACTTTCTGGACGAAGAAGTGACCTATGTCATTGGCGAGTACTGTACTGTCACAATAATCGTGAAAAGTTAGATCAGTTTCCCGATGAAAGAGGGTTTTTGCAGACCTAAACAGCTTACGATGATCATTGCTGTTCTCTTGTATAAAATTAGTGTAGTAGTTTCTGCGCGCGCACTTCATTACAAAAGTAGCTTGATTTTTTTTTACTTTGTAGATTAAAAAGTTACTATTTAATTTTGTCCGTCTCCATTTCCGTTCAGCTCTTCTACGTTCTCTCTTCGCAGCCTTGACCTCCTCATTAAACCAGGGAACAGTTGGTCTTTTTGTGACTGTTTTAATGATTAAAGGTGCATGTCGATCCAATGTCGACAATAGTGTGTCGTTGTAACAGTTAACAAGGTCATCAAGCTCAAATGAGAGCATGTTCTTACAGAGGTCTGAGTTCGATAGTTCATCTCGTAAAACGTCAATATTGACGGATTTTACTTTTCTGTAGGATATCTGAGATTTATTAAGGGAGGGCTTGTCAACTTGAAGTTTACAGTGGACAGGCATGTGATCTGAGAATAGATAGTCTGCCCACGGGGAGGAATTAATAATTTGTTCGGAATGTCTTGTTATTATGAGGTCTAGAGTGTGTCCACTGCTATGAGTTGGGACATTGACGTGTTGCTCTAAGCCAGAGCTGTCGAACAGCTCGCGTAGTCTAGTTGCATCAGCATCATCGACAATGTCCACATGGATATTGAAGTCCCCAGTAATCAAGAGCTGGTCAGTACAGAGGACTGCAGATTCCAGAAATTCCTCAAATTCACCAAAGAATACACTTGTAGTTACAGGATGGGCTTCTGAATACGGTGGTCTATAGATAATAATTAAATGAATACGTTGGGTTGAAGATTTAATGTTCCACTCAGAATATTCAAAGGATCGAAGTTCAGCAGCGGCGACTTTGATGGCGCTTAAGTTATTTCTGAACAGGACTCCAGTGCCACCACCCTGCCGGCCAGATCGTGGATGGTCGAGGAGGTCGTAGCCTGCAGGAGTGCAGAGAGTTCTGGCGGCAGACTCATTGTCTTTGAGCCATGTCTCTGTTAGGGCTACAACATCAGGTTTATAGTCGCAAATAAAGTCAATCAATTCAGCGGCTTTGTTGTTAAGAGACTGCGTATTCATGACACAAAGGCTTAGTTCTTTTGGGTCACTGTGTGATGACAAACTATTAACATAATTTATAGTTATTAAGTTCCCTGCGTCTCTTGAGTGACTTATATGTCTGTTAGCTCTTTGTCGTATAGGTCTATTAGGAGGGTGAGAAGATCGATCTGAGCTTGCAATAACAGGTATAGATGATGAAGGCTGCCGGGTGAGTTTGTCTTTGGGCGAGAATAGAATAATCAGATTTTCAATATTAACCCCTTGGGACGATGGGGTTAGGACAACATCGCGAGCAAGCGAAGGTTTCAGTACGGCGATAGGATTATTCTGCTGGAGATAAAAACATATACGGCCTGCTCGAACTCCACGGTTTCTTAGCAATCCAAGTTCCTTTAAAGTAATAGCAGTATCGGGCCCTATTTGAGTCGAAGACCTCTTTAAAGACAGCAACTCTGTTCTTGAATAATTTGGCTTGATGGCAGTGAACCGTAAGGAGTTCAATGATAAATTTCTAATTCTAGAAGAATTAGGGCGTTGAACAGGTCCAGGATTTCTTGAGACGTCCATATGTACAGTGAGGTCCATGATGAACAGTTTTGCGGGTAGAATCAGGCAAACGGAGCCGTGTTTTGTAGACTTGAATAAAGATTTTGTTGTACTATAATTAGATGCGAGTACGATTCGTTTGAAGTACACATGAAAGTCGATGTAATGTAGCTGATAACTCTTTGTAGGCCAAACATCGGCAGTTAATCGACTAATTGAAGTATGAACGGTTCCCTTAGAAGTATAATACTCCTGTCTGAGCTGAATATTTTTATAAAAACTGGCTACTATAATGTAAAATATATAGAGCCTCAAAACTGGTCCGGCGGCCATGTTGGCGCTCTAAACTTCAGTAGGAACGAGGTTGATCGCTCCCCACTCGCGAAAGAGACGTCTGGGAAGTGAGGCAGAAAATGCCATTTATCAAATATAAATGGCATATAGTGCACCATACACCATAGTGTATAAATGGCATATAGTAAATGGCATTTGGCTCCTAATGCTCGTATTTAGGAGAGAAGTCCAGAAATTTATAAGCGTGTTTGGCTTAGCTAAGCAGAATTTAATGTCTTGAATGTACTGTGTTGGCAGTTTTGGGAACGTTTTGAATGCAACAGAGATAGAGATGGTAATGTACAACTGTTTTTGCAACAAACCTCTCTGAGTCTCATGGCACGTTCATAATACATCCATAGGCTCAGAGATAGAACGTGCTGCACTCTACTCGTCAAGGTGAATATAAGCTTAAAGTTCAGTTGAACGACGAGGAGATGTTAACTAACATCGATATAGCCCCTGCTCATTGGGGAATGAAAGCCAATATTTTGGAAAGTGAGGAAAGCAAAGCTAAACAAAGCCATATAATAGCCAAACAAAAGCCAACGGAAAAGCTTAGTAATATACAGAATAACAATAATGTGATCAGTTCGACAAATGATACCGTAAATATCACTGAAATGTTAAATGGTTTGAATTTGACGATCGAACGCGAACAGCTGAGCACTGTATTGTTATCAAGTAAAGGCTTGAATACTGATCAATCTAGGAGTAGGAGGCACAAATCAAGATTGTCTGCAGTTAGAAATCGTGATAGAGAAACTTCAAGAATACCAGTGAAAAAAATATTAAGCCTGTTTAAAAAAAAACTGTGTTTTCTTTGATCTTCCAGCCAGTTGACCTCCAGGTCATGCACTGTTTATATTTGATAAAACGTTTGCAAGTTACATTTGGCTAGCGTTAGATTCCCAAAAACTCAATTCTGCGCCGATGTAGAACGGATACAAACTCGTTTTAACCTTTTCCATGTGATTTAAAAGTTCAGCGGGGCATTTTGATTTAAAGATCAATTTGATTTAGCAACACTAAACAATAACTTTGTCACACAATCCTTGTTGAGATTGGAAGTTCCAGAACTACTTAGACTGCATGCGTCAACACAATTAGCCATTATCAAGCGAAGATTCTAGACGTAATCAAGCTATGAATAGGTCGTTTATTCCACACACAATAGTAATTTACCTCGTGGATGCACGCATGTGCAGAACGAGTTATTGGGTTTAGGTGGATACGAGATAATTTATTCGTCGTTTTTTTCTGTGACTCGACGACTCGCCGTTGACTTTCCGAATGACCGTCCAAGATTTCGAAAAGATTTGGTCATGCTGGAGAAGATGTATTGACGGTGCCCATCTAATGCCAGACACTTCAGACCTGGACAGACATGGTAGTGGGTCCCTATCGATCACTTAGTGGTGATGACGTAACGATGACGTCATAAGTCACGTGATTTGAAGTACATGCCCATGTCTCCCTCATTTCTAATGCCAGCTGGCTCAAACCTGGCCAGACATGGTAGTGGCTTGCTATCAATAACTTAGTGGCGATGACGTAACGATGACGACATCGATTACGTGTTTTAAGTACATGCAAGAGACCATCACCTAAGAGAACCGATCCCCATACTAGCCTCTCTCCCCATGATAGTCTGCGCCGATTTATTTTTAGCTTCCATAAATCAGTTGGACTATTTTTACCACTCTATCCGATTGGTTGTGGGTGTCACGTGTCCGAATGGACCGGCGGGCGGCGAAAGCAGAAGAATGCATTCAGTGTTTTACTCAGTAACCGAAGCATTCACAATTTTCTACTTTCACGACAGTTACGCTACAGATTCATATTGATTACGGTGTTGCAAAAGCATGTCCGATTATTTACGATATTATAGGTTCTATTTCTAATTTCTCTAGCGAATTGCAAGCGTCTGTTTACGATAATTCCAAACTCAGTCAGTCAGTTTTTTTCAGATTAACTGGATTTATAATTTCGCAAACTTGTGATCAAAGGTCGATGCGTGCTTGCTTGCTATAAACTGGACGTTTCTAAAATTATTAGCATGAAATAGGGCAAATAATCCGGTCATTTCCCTAGGTATGTTACTAGCTATACATGAATATGAACTACAGGGAACGAGTATTTATAAGGTAAGCGAAGTTTTAATAACAACGAGATGGGATTGTTAATTTATTTCAATTTTTGGAAGACTTTCCATGCTCGCTCCGGCTACAAACTGAACGGAATACGGCTTCATTTCCTTTGATAGTTTCACGAAATTCAGGTCACTCCAGTTTCTTTTCACGGCTTCAGGTCACATCCGAATTTCTTACGGTATGGCTTAATACAGCCTACAGTTTCCCAGTCAAATCCAAACGGCAATATGTTTAACGTGTTTTCAAATTACACTCCCTAGCTTATATTAAATTCAAAGTTCATTTTCTCGAGTCTTCAAGTCAGATCAGGTCAGATCCGTCCCATACCCGTCCGGGTAGTAAGTTTAGGGAGCAACACCCAATTCGGAGCCAGTTTTGAAGCTTCGCATCCATCGCCCCTCTTTCTTTGTTGAAATCAAGGTTGAATTCATGAGATGGAGCGATGAAAATCCGTGAGAAAAGTTCAAAAAGTTCATTACGGGAAATTAAATTATTACAAGTTCGTAATATCCGAGCAAGTGGGGGTGTTGGAATACGTGCTCTGACGATACAACTTCCTATTACGAGATTACGCCCTAGATTAGTTACACCCACAATCATACTGTAATTTCCTGTGTAGAACTTGTTAATATACAAAGAATGTTACTGCATATAATCCTACGGAAATTCCATTGTAGATACGCCTAGAACTATGTGTATAAATATGATTGAGCCTATGAAATAAACTAGTTGTCGTTATTACTCCTGAAAGTGTTGTTTGTCATCTTGTGTAATTACTATGGCTGCAGCAATGAACCGAATCTTAAAATAGCATCGTGACGTCCACTGAGCCAAAAATAGATTGGCAACAGACTATCATAGGGTACGAGATCAGTTCTCTTAGGTGATGGTCTCTTGGTACGTGCCCATATCTCCTTCATTTCTAATGCCAGACAGTTCAAACAAGGACAGGCATCGTATTGGGTTCCAACGAATTACTTACTGGTGATGACGTATCGATGACGTCATCGGTCACATGATTTTAAGTACATGCCCATATCTCCCTCATTTCTAATGCCAGCTGGATCAAACATGGTAGTGGGTTGCTATCAATCAGTTAGTGGCGATGACGTAACGATGACGTCATCGATTACGTGATTTTAAGTACAGGCCAACATCTCCCTCATTTCTAATGCCAGACAGTTCAAACTTGGACAGGTATGGTATTATTTTCCCACGATTCACTTAGTGGTGATGACGTCATTGGTCACGTGATTTTTAGTATATACCAAAATAGCACACCGACCATCCACGAGTTGCCCTTAGGGGCCCTATGTTTTGAATATAGGTATTATAATACGTACTCTTGTGGAAAGACACCTGACATAAAAAATATATTAAACAGCCTAGTTATATAGGAAAGTAGACTGTCTTTGCCATACTTTAATGAAGTGTGTATGGAAATCATCTATCTCCACTTGCGACATTTTATGACGTACTTATAATCAATAAGAGTACACGGACAATGATGCTGGCGTGACATGTACCGTAAAGCACAGAAACAAATTTAAGTTAAATAATTCATATGATAGTGTTCGTAATAACGTTTGAAGACTGCAAGGCTGATCGGACGGCTGTACGATGTTATTTATTGTACCCTATATTTCGGTTCTGCAGAACGAACCTTATGAGCTAAGTAAGGAATACAAGTGGAAGTAGACATTATATACAGTAGAGATATACAACGCTGATTGGCTAAGCGAAATATGAAACGGAACCGTTTTTGGGTCTGATGTAATGAGATACAATATATGGTAATATCGTAAACAAAGGTAATGCGGCTTGTAACTATAGTGATTACAAGGAGAAAAATATGTATAAGTAAAGGGAGTATTATATTTCATCGCGTCTGTTCATGCCATGAGGTTCTAAAGTGTTAGCCTTACAGATAAGGTGTGCCGTTACCTAGCTATTACGGACCCCCCCGGGGGGGGGGGGACTCCCATATAAAAGGGGTAGGGATGGGATATACAAGGGGTAGGATAACTGAGAGGAACTCGGTACTAAAATGGGCGTGGCTCAAGCTTATTTTGACCCCTAAAAGATAATAAAAACGTAAATTGATAACAGCTTTTTTTGTTCAATTGACACCCGACCCCTAAAAGGTACCGCTTTACATAGAAATGTCTGTGTTTGATGGTGGATACCCTAAGTGGTACCAAACTCCTGATTTTGACCTGATTTTGACCCGGGAGTACCCCCCCCCCCCCCCCCCCCCTACCGGGTTACGGACACTGTATCTGCTGTTGTGAATAGTTTCTAACGGTATGATTTGTAAGTCATCAAGTGAGTGGTTGGTTGTGTGAGATTCCTTCCGTTGATAGAGTGTTCAACTGATCTGTGATGTTCTCCAAATCTGTCACTAAGATTGCGTTTAGTTTCTCCTATGTATTGGCAAGGTTTGTTTTCGTTCAAGCATTTTTTGCACTCGATCATTCGTAATAACAGATTAAAGGTTTCGTTTTATTCTTGACATGGAGCGCTACATTTCATTCCTAAAATCAAATGTCAGTTTCATGAAATTGTCAAGAAAAACCTGATGTGAAATTTACGTGATTTTGATGCGAATGCCCGAAACCACAAAAATTAAGAATCCTATCATTGGGGATTATTTTGATGTATGAAATTCATGTATACTTGCTGGCGCTAAAGAGTAATACATAAAATAAGATGAACAACATGACCACTTTTTCGTCCAAAATACCTTTTATGCAGTAATTCTGCCCCACGTAGCTCGAAATATGATTTTAGCAGCAGTACAAGCTATACCTTAAAAATAACCATCTCATGATAGCCAATCATGTGTATCTGCTACAATTGCTATCAACTGCCCGTGTGAATTTCGTCGGCAATTTCACTTGTCAATTTCATGAAATCAGCACTACATGACAGTAACAGATTGTGGAGCTCATGATACAGATTCTAATGGTACCACAGGTATCCAAAACATAGAACAACTACAAAAGATATTTCCATTTCATGTCGTCCAGGCCCTTTTTGCATGACGCGGCCCAAAAATGTTTAAATATTTAAAAAAAACTATTTTTAAAAAGAGACACGAAGTATTCCCTTAGGGGAACTAACAATCTCGTAATTCCTCATACAAAAACTGAAACAATGAGAAAATTCAGTCTCCTTCAGGGGGGCAAACTATGGAACTATCTTGATCACCCTACCCAGGACAGTCATTATTGATCTTTTAAAAAATCAAAAAACACCGAAACCGTATCCCACTCCAAACAAATTTTAATAATTTTAAACAATTTAGTATGAATTCACTATAAAAGGGGAACTGAACCCTAAAATCAACCCAACGACTATACAAAGATGTATTCGAAAGAAATAAGTTGATATTTTCTTTCTCTGTGTTGCGCGTCCACGAAGAGAAAATCTGAAAACCAACATTACAACTCCACTTTGATACAGACTGTAGAGACAGCTCAAGTCTTGTAATCAGTTGTGACGTCATAATCAGATATGGAAATAAATTTGTTTTGCTAGATGTCCCTGGCATTGAAAAGCTGGATTAAAGCCACTCCTAATTGCGGACCATTGTTTTCTTTATGCTGGAGGTGTGATTGTGTTCCCTTGGTATGTGTGACGTACGTTATGGGGAAATTTGCATTAAATTGAGCCGCCACACAAGCTAGATTTATCAGCGGACATTCGGTTATTTTTCGAACTTGAAAACGAATTTTATATTCAGACGCGCTAGACAGAGAAAGAAAATATTTCGAGTACATTTTGGTACAGTCGTTGGGTTGATTTGAGGGTTCAGTTACCCTTTAAGGCTTAGCCGGATAGATTTTAACTTGTTTTTTTACTTACATAGGCTTAGATATATTTTTTAACTAGTTCTTTATTACATAGCTTAGATTTATATTTTTAACTAGTTCTTTATTACATAGCTTAGATTTATATTTTTCAACTAGTTCGTTTTATTATATTTATAAGTACGACACAACCACATTAGCTTTTGCTGCAGTTTTAACGTCATCGTGTATTAATAAACCCTATTATTATTGTTTTGTTATTACTGCTATTGTTATTACTACTATTATTACTATTATTATTATTACTATTATTACTATTATTATTACAAGTGGATACCGCTAACGCTCTACTCTTCGCGGTAGATTTTTTAATGAGCAATTATCGTTTGAACATTTTTATCCATAAGTTGATTTATATAGTGTGATTTCATAGGTTTAGATATTATAGACTACTTACATTTGCAATTCAATATGTGTATATAGTTTTATCTTTTTATCTCTAGTATTATATGTAATTAGATTTTAGTGTATTTTTAGATAGAGGGCCACAAGTTCATTAGTGTTTGTACACTATTTAGTGCTACCCTCTTAAAATAAAAGTATTATTATATTATTATTATTATTATTATTATTATTATTATATTATTATAATCATACAATGGTTTCCACCCCCCCCCCCCCCCCCCGTTATTTCTGTAAACTTTGTAGATCTTACACAAATGTGGTATTAATCATGTTTAGTACCAAGACTATGATTTTGATGCTGCAACTTTATTCAATCCCTTTCTAATGGGGGAGGGTACTACTATTAATAGGAAATGCCGGTATGCTTTTTCACCCCTCCCTCCTTAGTTTTGCAAGGTTCGCAGATCTTACCCAAAATTCGAAAATATAGGTTGTATTCGTCGTGTTTAATACCAAAACTATGATTTTAAAGCTGCAACTTCATTCAAGGCATTTTCAATGGGGAGGGCGCCGTTATTGACAGGAAATGCAAATGATTGTCCACGCCTCCCCCCTCAGTTTTGATAGTTCGCAGATTTTACCCAAAATTTGCAAACAATATGTTGTGTTCGTCGTATTTAGTACCAAAACTAAGATTTTAAAGCTGCAACTTCATTCTAGCCACTTCTAATGGGGGAGGGTACCATTATTAACAGCAAAGGCATAGGATTTTCCACCCCTCCCCCCTCAGTTTTGCAAGGTTTGCATTTCTTACTCCACATTTGCAATCATTACGTGGTGTTCGTAGTGTTTACTACCAAAACTATGATTTTAACGCTGCAACTTTATTTAATCCAGTTCTGGACTGGGAAATAGCAAATGAAACTGTCCCAGCGTACTTTGCGGCCAAAACGGAAAGGGCGATGGATTTTTACGGGTAGAAAGCAACATCGTAGAGACATGGGGTTTTCACGAAAATGTTACCCATAGAAAAATGCAGGGGGTCTTCTTAATTTGGTTGACATCAATTTTCAGGGGGGGGGGATGACCAGCAAAACTAAATTTGAAAACGGCTTAACCCCCCCCCCCCCCCCTGAACTTCATTTGCGCGAGTAATACACCCATTTTTATTTCTAGTTGGGTGAAATTACATCGGATAGGCTTGATTTGGTTCCTTTACCTATTTGCTATATATTAATTTGAATTATTTAATTAATTAATTAATTAATTAATTAATGATTGTATTATTTCTATGATTATCGTTAGGAATTACTATTATTATTGTTATTATTATTACTTTATTTTTTATTATTATTACTGTGTGGCACAGACAGCGTAGAGTATATTACGAATACAACTTCTTATTTTCCATTTGGAAAATTACGAAAGTAGCCATTGAATTAAATGACACCTTTGTATTCGCTGGTTTCTCTATAAGGTCAAATATTTTTATGATTAATATCGATTCTACATCAAGTGAATAGTGGAATAGTAGAATATTTCTTGATTTGAGTGTTGCGTCTATGAATTATAGAGGTTTCTATTTCCACTATGCTAATGATGTGACGTAAATTTGACGTGAATTCGGGAATTTTAATACTTTCATTTCTTTTTCCTTGTGAATGAAACCGTTTACTGATTTAGATGTTTACAAAAGGTAATTTATCTCTACCAGTATGTTTTTGTATAATAAATAAGACCGAATTTATGTCACCGGCTTGAATATATTATAAATATAAACCCCTATAACTCATGGATGCAACACTCAAATCTACTATTCTACCATTCACTTGATGTACAATCGATATTAAAGGAGCAGTGTCACGATTACTATTCATGCCCAAAGTTTTGAAAATGTGTCAGGCGGACAAGAAATCAAAAGATGTGGCAGAAGTAGAAGTCCGTGAGTAACCGCTTGCATCGGCGTATTTTCACGATATCTCGAGCCGAAATTGCTTTAAAAATATACTTCAGTATAATATATGGTTAGGTTTGATGTTATATTTTTATAAAGCAGCATTTTATTTATTTCAATCGAAAGGAAAATTTGCAGCGGCGCGTGACATAGCGTGATTTTGCCATTGTCTATAACAACCAATCAGAATCGTGACACTGCTCCTTTAATGATAACAATATTTGACCTTATATACACTTTAAAGTATTACTTGGTTTGACTTGAGATAATTATTTTACACACACCAGGAGCCATTGCCAGGAGCGTACCTATGTGATGGGTAGCGCCCACAGCATAGGAGACGATGTGCATGTCATCAGTTATAGTCGCGAAGTTCTGGTATGCGATTACGTTGTCTTTTGTTCTCTTGCGCTTTGGTATTTTTAGCAGTTTGAACCGTGTTAATTACAATTTTTCAGTGCATCCTGATTGGTTAAAAGTAGCGGCCTTTGTTTCTTCTCGCGGGAAACACAAAGCTAAAAATAGCTACATCATCTGTTCTGCTGTTGGACAGACCTAATCTGGGAAATGCACGCTCCTGGTAATGGGCTCCTGTACAAACACAACAGGACTAAAGGCGCTGCACACGCTGCAATACCGGCAACAGAGAAGTAGCAACGTCTGTCCACCTCTGAAATTGTTGCGTGCAATGTTGCAGGAATAGCTGCAGCGTGTCTACCCTTTTGAAAACAACTGCCGGCAATGTAGGAGATAGATCATGCATACTGGTTGCTAAATGGTTATTATTAATAACCCAAATGTCTTTGCCAAATTCAGTGTATTTTATCCTTTTTCGACAAATTTTAATTATGCTCAGTATCTTTGATCTGTGACCCTTATGCTTTAGGTATATATTTATTGTTTTATCACTACAATCCATAAAATACAATAATAGGATTTCAGATAAGTAAGAAAAAAGTAAAAGAAAGAGCAAAGATTTTGGGATTGTAGGTAAAGTACAAGCAACATATGCAGACACAGTAATGCATTGTTCATTGCTAATAGCGGCGCTTGTCTTATATCACACCTGTGAGTAGAACAAGGACCGCTAATGATAAATACGGCACTGCGTTAGCACTGGTTATGCTTTTGTCGCTAGTGAAAATCATTACAAGCTTTACATTGCGTACTCTATTCTTATAATTCTTGTGTTTTCTTGATTTACATCTACAATTTTTTCTACATTTACATTAGGATGAAGTGCCAAGCTCGTTTTCATAAGTTGGAGCAGATTCTGCCAATCAGCACAGCTCACAAAAGCACCGTAAAAGTTAACAGTTAAAAGTTAATGTCTATCAGCATCACTAAACACAAACGGCTACGTTAAAGAACATTAATATAAATCCAGTACAGTTAACTTAAGATGTATTCAGTTGAAATATTCAAGATATAATTTTCCAGTTAGCGTGCTAGAAAAAAACCCGTACCAAATTGATGTATTTGTGAAAATCCACTGCTATGCATGAATGCTGTGTTATCAATATGTAAAGCAACAATAAACGAAAGTTAAAACAAGGGAACATTGAAATTGTCGTTTTTATAACTTGCCATACTTGTGACTTAGGGAACGTTCATTGTTTAATTATGGTTGGGGAAGAGGCGGTGGAAAGATAGGTGCCAATTTTTTTAAACTTTTCAAACTTTTCAAAGCCATGTATTCCGCAACCGGAGGAAAGGGGGGGGGGGGGTCAAACGTTTTTAACTGCATTTCTTGCATGGATAGTAGAGCGGTTGCTACATATCAAACAATTGTTGTCGTTCAGAGTAATATTTGGGCCTGACTAGATGTTAGTGAGGCATACACCTCATCCTTTTCAAATTTCGCTATCGATTTTTTTAATCGCACTTCCTGTAGCCTACGTTGTATCCGCCTCTCTTCTGCCGGCTCGCTACACTTCCTGAACGTGTTCTAATATTCGACGATCCGTCCTGCTTTCCAAATATGGAATATATTGACCATATATGGATATCACAGGGAGCTCTGAGGAACGACACTTTTCTCAATAAATTGTTTGATATGCTTCAAGTCAATATTAGAAACTTCTGCTTATTCTGACTACACTCCACCGAGACGTTCATATTGGATAGTTTGTTAAGGAGTGACAGGCAGTCAGATTTACGGAATATCACGCCAGAATTACAGTGCGACATACACGCCCTACTTACGTACATCATATACACTACGTGAAATGTGCCACGCCAGATACGAAAAACCACTTAAAAGACTATTTGTCCCGGGAGAAGGGTTGTTTGAATAGCGATTGTCCCGGGGTCGGGCTCTATTTGTCAAACCGCGAAGAGCCTGGTACCGTGTTTTTCCCGCACTGTGCATGTCACGTGATATTCTCTGCTCGGCGTTACGTTGTTCTCTCGCTTCAACCTGGGCGAGGAAGGTGAGCGCTTAAGTAATGGTCCAGATAAGAACTGTAGTGCTCCATGGCAAGGAATGTTAAAAGGTGTTAATTTTCTATTATTCTTTCTCGTAATTTCATTGGTTGATACTTATATATTCAATAGAAATCCATCGAAACAATGCATTATCATTCGATATGTTTTTGTGGTTTGAATTTATTTTTGATCAAACTAACTATGGTTGAATTTCGAAGAATATCGTGTGTGGGGAAAGTTCTCAAATTTGCGATTGAAAAATCTTTTGTTTTTCTATGATGTTGGCTTGTCTGAGTTTTCACGGAAAAAAGAGCCAATAGCTTGGACTGTATATAGACACCTAAAGCACTAAGGCATATTCAAGCAAAATCGTATGTGAGGGAGGCTCATTGCCGCAGAACAATGGATTCTACTACACGGTTCTTATCTGGACCATTACTTAATGTCAGGAGCTCATTACCAGGAGCGTCCATCTTCCCACTGTGTCTGTACCCCAGCACAGAGGTAGATGAGGCTATTTTTAGCATTGCGTTTCGCCCGAAAAAGAACAAAGGTAGGCTATTCTTAGCCAATCAGATAGCTAACGTTACTTCTCATTATCATTCTTCTCACTTTCAACGTGGGAATTCGAATTGCTGGTTTTCACTCAATCCCCAGAGATTCAAATGTTGGTGCCCCAACAAAAGAAGCTAACGAGGGATCTATTGTTTAAGGGCACCAACATGGCGGCGACCTCTTTTCACGGGAATTTCGAATCTAAAAATAGCCTCATCTACCTCTGTGCTGGGGATCCAACTGACCCATAACAGAGGAACGCTCCTGGTAATGGGCTCCTGTTAATGTTTAGTGGCCTCGAAAAGGTTAGTAAATTGACCTTGAGGTCTCTTTTTTTCTGGTACACTGTACATTGGCTATGTTTTTAAATTCATGTTGATGCTTTTTGGTGATTTAAATGTTTGAATTTTATAGGGTTTCATGTTATTAAAATTCCAACTATACAAATGTAGTCGCTTGCTACCTTGATGATTGCTGGGGGTTTTACTAGATGAAAGGCAGTAAAGCTGAAACGGCGAAATTAGCAAAGGAGCACCCAGTAATGCATGACAAATTCAAGTCAACATTCGACATACGAGATCGGCACTTGAACAAAGAACTTACCATTAAATATGCATTTGTGCTTTGTTGCTGTTATCAAGATGGATGCAGCCACCCAGTTTGTCAACAAGGTCAAACGAATGAGATAACGTGGTATCCAGGAGGTCCATCCATTGAGTTTTTTCCGTTCTCGGGGCACTACATACCCGGGGAGATTTTTAGGTAGGGGTGTGCGGCGTGACCCTATCCCAAAGGCGATTTTGCATAGGCTATCCCAGACCTAAGCTCGACAATCAGACCTAATTAAGACCTAAAGTTGGTGGAAGAATAAAATTAACGTTCCTGTTGACCTAGCAGTGATACTTGTTGCAACTAAAGCAAGGAAGCTGAGAAATGACATCAAACGCCTTGGTATTCAGTCGGTCAGATCCGTGTTCTGAATAAGACCGTTAGTATCGGAAGTAATATCAGCTATAGCCTTCCATTTCGCTTGCAAAGAGCGAACACAAGTTTATTCCAAAAGTTTTATTGCATTGTTACAGTTTAGTTTAGGTGTTTAGCAGTTCAGATTTGCTATTAAACTACAAGTATGCCTTTTAAAGATCCATACCCTATCCCAGACCAGAATAGGTACCCTATACCAGACCAAAGTTGATAATGGCCTATCCCAATCCAAAACGACAAATTAGATTCCATAGCCCAGACCGCGGAGCTCGAAAACTATACCCTATAGCGCTACACATACCGTATACCTTATATAGGGGAGTACCCCCGGGCCTACATGGAATTTAGTGAAGTAGTGAAAATTTTCAGTGAGAGAGGACAGTTGACGAAAATAATGTGCACAGCACTGGGATATCAGACACGACACATAAATAATAGGTGTATTTTTATTCCCACTTTTCGTTTAGTTCAAATGGATAAGACTCCATATATATTGTCGTGATACTTTCTCTCTGTGTTAATACAATTACACTGAATGAGTAAAAACTGCATCTGATGGCAGACAGATAACATTTCTTGAATGAGTGGATATTTGGCAGCTTTCTCAAGTTCAAAATTGATATGAGAGCCTACATCCAAGATGAATCGAATCGCATTAACGACAGTGATGCTGGAGGGATGTCTAACGACGAATAGTTGATTTATTTAGTAAACAGGGACGTTCTCGAAGCAAGTTGCTTTACCAAAATTAAGAACGCGCATGGCACGACCGGGCTGAAGTTAGCTATTTGGCTTTTAGAAGCTGCCAATTCGAAGTTTCAAACGCGGAAACTGGCTCTTCATATGCGACGGCATATGTATGCATCAACTAGCTCACTGCCAAAAGTGCGCACCTTTTCTTCAAAATAACACCGATTTAGGTCAACAAACACATAATCACATATCAGATGTTTCATGTCTTCACTAAACAACTCCTTCTAAACAAATACCCTGATCAAGATCTTTTGCAGGATGGCATCGCCAGAAATAATTGTCAGCGGCGTTACAAGTGGGTCGCCGCCTCTCACACAGTGGTCAAACGTCTGCGCGTGCGTATTACGGTCAGTCTGGTGGGCGGCCGCGCTAATTTTCCGCGCAAAATTTACCTTAAAACATATTACAGTGAACTTCTACCCCCAAAAGTTAAGAAAAATACGTGAAAGTTAAGCTTTATATTTGCACAGTCGACGGGAAATTGAACAAACTTCAAACTGTGAGTTTACCAATTTTTTTCGTAATTTACCAAAAACGTTCTCAAGGTTTGAAAACGGGTGTGTTAACAGTGACGGCCGCCGGCTCGCTTTGAATTTGTTTTGGAATATGTTGTTGTTGCAAGACTTTTGACGCATGCGCAGACGTTTGACCGCTGTGTGGTCGGCTCTACGGTCTAGTGGGTAGAGCGTGGACCATAAAATCCAGCGACCGGAGTTCGACTCCTACGGCAGACGCCATTTTTTTTACTTCTTTTACTCCTTTCTCAGTTTTATTTAAACTTTTCCCTTGTTTTTAAGCTACCAAGAGCCGCCTTCCATATTAAAACATTGTTGTTTACTGTCTCATCAAGCCCCATCACGGTCACGAATGGGAGATATCGCTGACCACAATTAGATATCGCAGACTCTTCTCTATAGGTCCGGCTAGGGCCTATTTTTAAAAAGGGACAATTCATTTGAATAACTGCTGGCCAGTTACAAATACACTGCAGTTTCATAAGGAGAGAACAAGTTGTTCATAGGTATGTTTTCGTGGTGTTTTAGACGCTCGTGGCCAGATGTATGATGGTCTCAAGACAGCCAAATATACAGGATTTAGCGTACAAAGATGGAGGTTTATACCGGTAATTATCCAAGATCGAGATATTCAACTGCACAAACGAAACCTCAAAGAATCCACAGCTGCTCTAATGGCGTTTAGTGGCGAAGATGAACCCTTTGTTCAGAGCTCGAGCGCCTGGCATAGACATTTTGCAAAATACAGTATATTCCACCTCAGAATCCAAGTTATAAACAGTAAGTAAGCTCTTTTCTCGCCAATTCTCACTCTAGCTCTGTAATAATTTGAGTCAAAAACACTCGTTTATGTTTGAGAAAACGAAACCTAAAATTCACGAGCTGATTGTACAAATGCAGGTAGAACTATTTATTACATATTGTAGATTTAGATCCTGGTTAGACATTTTTAAAATCGTATTCAGGAAAGTGAGAAATCGAGATTAAGCGTTTTCCCCCATACTTTTCTTGTAATTTATATGAACTGTGCTAGCTGACTTCTGAGCCGAAATTGATATTACACAATCGGCCGTGGCGTGTTTTTCTGGCGATGGAAGACCTTCGGCCATAGACCCCAGACCAGAGTAAATGAGAGTCACTCCTGTCGCCTCTTCTTATTTGAGGGGGGTAGGGTAAAAAAAACTAATTTGCGTTATCCTGGTCATATTTTGAATAACTCTTTCTAAACAAACACCCTGGTCAAGATATTTTCCAGATTGAATGCCCTCGGGCATAGACCCCAGACCAAAGCAAATTAGAGTCACTGCTGTCGCCTCTTCTTATTTGAGGGGGAGGGGGATAGGGTAAAAACCTAGTTTGCGTTATCCTGGTCATATTTACGTTTTCAAACTTGAATAATTCTTTCTAAACAAACACCCTGATCAAGATGTTTTGCACGTTGGAAGACCTAATCGGCCATAGACACTAGACCAGAGTAAATGAGACTCGCTCCTGTCGCTTCTTCTTATTTGAGGGGAGAAGGGTAAAACCTCCCCGAGGGTAAAACCCTAGTTTGCCTTATGCTAGTCATTATAGTCCTGTAAAAAAATGTTGTTAATTGGTTTGCGTTGGCGGGGAAGATAAACACTGGTATATAATACTTCATACTTTATTTATCTTTCCTTAAAAAGGCTTTTCAAAGACAAAATACAAATACAATACAACTACAGTGTACATGATAATTTGAATTACATCTATTAACTCTATTTTGAGTTTGATATAATTTGCTCTTCAGCTTTCGCTTGAAACTTAAAACGTCTTTACTTAATTTCAGTTCATTATCTAGTGAGTTCCATATTTTTACTGTTCTGTAATAAAAACTTCTCTGACCACTCACAGATTTGAATAAGGGGATTTGTAATAATTGCGAGTTTCGAGTTTCACGACCACTAATATTGAAGCGCTTCGTGAATTTAGATATTAAATAACCTGGTGCGGAATCAGTCATACATTTGAATGCCAGAGTGGCACTTCTAAAATACACTAGCTTATCTACTGGGAGCCAATTTAGCTCTTTTAGTATAGGTGTAATAATCAACTAAAGTCGATTGAGGTATACTAACCGCAGTGGAAAGCGAGTAGCAGCTGACGTTTCGAGCGCTTGCCCTTCGTCAGAGCAAAAGAGAGAATTGTGGGTGGGGAAACGGTTTATATAGTGTTGAGTACATGATTACCGCTGAGAAAACATGTACTCGGATCAATTGGGATCAAAGGAAATTGCGCCAATGCATGATTACCGCTGAGGAAACATGTGCTCGGATCAATTGGGATCAAAGAAAATTGCGCCAACAATAGAAATGCTAATAGTTGTAACAGGAAGTGTCGATGAGTAAAGTAAGGAAACATACTGATCTAAGTGTGAGTGAATACGTGAATTCTGAAATTAAATGAACGAAAAGCGTCATTAATACCGTGAGGTGCCAAAGTGCCTAATTTGAAAATAGAGTTCTGTTCTTTGCGTTTACGAGTGTCGGTAGTACCTTGATGCAGAGAAATGCCGCATACAGTGATGTGATTAATGCAATGACCAGGAAGGTCATAGTGACGAGCTACAGGTTTGGCGAGATCCTTGCTGTTAGTTCTAACATCTAGCAAGTGTTCGCGGAATCGATCTCCTAATCTTCTCCGATGTAGAGTTTGTTACAAAGTGTGCAGGTGATACAATAAATAACATTACTGGAAGTACAATCAAAACGATCAGCCGTGACTTTAAGAGAGCCTTTAGGTTCTGAAATAAATGTCGTGGGTTTAGTGTAAGCACAGGTATTGCATCGTGTCCTAGAACATTTAAAAGTGTATGCAAATAGGCAAGCTTTACCGATCAAATAAACAGATACAGAACTGAAGCAACGACCCGACACTAACGATAAATTATATAAAGAACACAAAATAAAAAAATAAAAAATAACTGGTATAATAAAAGAAAATCAGCGCAAAAGGTTCAGAAGATAAGAAAAGAGAAGAAAATGGAAAAATGAAAAAAAAAATTTGAGCGCGCGCGCTGCCGTTGTTCGAAATGACGTACTCAGATTTCGTCAGCAGCGCTCGCAGACTAAAATTGAAGCCTGTTAACTGTGCGCCACGAGATTTCACGAGTTTTGGCCAATCAGCGAGCTCCATAATAACAAAAGTATTGGTGTCGAGAACGCAACATTTTGTCAACTAAGTTTACTAAATTTCTCCATACTTAAGGTCTTCCTTTGCGTATTAATTTTTTTTTTCGAAAATTGAAAGGTGACCTGTATGCTGTGCCATGGCAAGAGAAACAATTTACTTTTGAGCTATTTACGTTGCCAAGGACATCTCAAAGTAAGGTCCCTGCCATGTTCTCATATGAAGCCGCCATGTTTTTTTCTGAAATTTCACACGAAATCAACTACTTCAAATTCGCTGTACTTATCGTTTTTGGTCATTCTGTATGGATGTGTAATTAATTTAACCCTTCTTCTTTTAAAATATGTGGGTCTACTCGGGTCTACCCCAAGTGGTTTTCATAGTAAAATCCGATGAAATGACCGTACTAGCTCAAGCTGTACCGCCTTTTTGTATATTCTGCCGGGTACTCGGACACTGGCGCGCGCTCTGTTCGAAAGTGGCGTGATAATTGCGTCTATAGCGCGCGCAAACGAAAATTGAAACTTTTACTAACTGTATCCATGCAGTTTCCCCCTTTCTCTGTTGCTTTCCTGATCAAATACTTGCAAGAAATCAGTACCGGGTATTAAATACATTTACGCCAAAATCTCGACAGAAACTTGGGTTTCGAGATACTTTATTTTGGCAGCTGACATGTTCACTCGATCGTGTCATGACAACAATGAGGTCTTCCACAAATTTACCCATGATGGGGCTGTGCCAGCACGTGATGCACACCGCCTGCTGTTAACTCAAGGCGGATTGGAAGGCCTTCCCATAATCCATTGCGTGGCAACTATATTATCAATTTCCACAGTCACGCAAGTAATTCATTCTGCGTTGAATTTCGTGGAACGCGGATCTCATGCAGCAGCACAAAGTTTCACAAAGCATTTTGACGTAAGTTTATGCTAGCTTTGACTTCCCTGTATTTCTGACAAAAAAAATATAATGAAAGCCTAAGAAAAATGGGAAAACAGGCAGACAGTTACCTGTGATTTGAGTGAAAAGTTTTCAGTTTTAGTTCGCGCGCGCTGCTGATCGACGCGCAATCTGATCACGTCATTTTCGAACAACAAGCGCGCGCTCAAAGCTGCATTTGTTCTAGTCTTCTTTGCATCCACTCTTAGTGTCGGTCCCTTCACTAAGAGCGGATGCAAAGGAGGCTACATTTGTTCGAGCGCGCGACTGAATAAACCATATTATTACCTATTTCTCCCTTTATTTAGTCAGGTAATCATAATTGTTTTTAAGTAAAATGATTAACAAAGAATCGTCTGGTTTTTTTTGGTATGGTAAACAATAAACACCGCTCGTACTGTTTCATTAAATGCTTCACGAAAGATCGGCATATGTATATCCAGTGACGCTCCATTTTGTGAACGGTATCGACATACAATAAACAATACGCATTTTCAACGGCTTTGTAACCCTCTTAAACCTAGAGCCCTTTGCATAAATTAGAAACTAAATCTATTTATGTCATTTCCAGGTAAGGTTAGTTGTCTAAAAGGTTTGTAGTTAATTTCTTTCAGGGTAAGATTTACGACTTGAGTTCGCGGGAAATTTCTCCCAAACAACCTCTCGAGAAAAGTGCCCGATAAATATGTTCAGATTGTATGGAAAGCACGGCAAAAATTGAAGATGTTTAGCGAGTAGTAAAGTTATAAAGTGTATTTCTGACCTTGTTGAATCCATCTCTAGTTTCTAGCCGTTAAAAAACGTTAAGGAGAAATTTAGTGGGAAATGACAAACTCGCGGGAAACGACTATTTAAGGTTGCATTTATAATAAAGATTTAAGTTACAAAACGTATATCCATTTATTAGTACGGAAGATATGTGAACATATTCGTGTTTGTAAAAGTAAGGTCACTATACATCGCCTAGATCAAGAAATACTTTGTCATCTATAATCACTTTTCTGTGAAATAAGTCCGACGTTGAATGGCCGTGTTAAAAATATGAATTTGATCCCTTCTGTCACTCTCTTATATTTTTTTTATTATGTTCCTTTCTCTTAATTCCTTCATGGCATAGACTTGACTTTTCAACCTGAGTGAGGTAACATTCCTCAAAGCTTTAATTGGTGGTTTTCATCGTCATGAGACGCGATCGCAAAATTGGTTTGCATTGATAAAATCAAATAAAACATTTTGGTCCTTGTAGAACTACCGAAAATACACTTATAAACCAAATTTAGGAACATTAGATTATTTCCTAACGGAGCTGTGGGCCAATGAATGTACGACAATTGTACAGTTCTTTGTATGCGGCCGCCATCTTGGTGTCCCTCTCTGGGGCACCGATAATAATAATAATTGATATTTAACCAGATTAGCCTTATCAGCAACAATTTGCTGGTATCAAAAAGGGCCCTGAAAAAAAAACTATCTATCTCTTTCCTAGGCTCCCTCGATCGATATCCTACGCGTCCGAAAATGGCGCCAAAAAGGGACGGCCACAGGTATCCCAACGAAGACAACGAATCATGCGAAAAGTTGCTTTCTGTCTAGCTTGGTCTTGGTTGCAGTTGAGGAAAGAATGTTAAAAAGAAATGAGTTTTCTCAAGTTGTACACTTAGTTGGGCGAGCAAGCCATCGAGCTTACGGGAATCTGTTTTAGGGAAAACCTGGGCGAGCAAGGCGAGCAAGCCATCGAGTTTACGGGAATGTTTTACTTAGAGTTTAGGGAAAACCTATCGCCAAGCTAAGCGGCCGAAGTCAAACGACCGAACGAGGTAAGACCAGGTATTCAAACACAGTTAGAAATGTTGTCCGTAGAAAAGGCTGTTAATTTTTTAATCTTACAACTGTATGATGTGTCTAATAGTAAGATATTTTGTCCATGTCTGTTCTCTGTAGTTTCCTGTGTTCTTAGATATAAAAACCAACTGTTTCCTCGCCCAACTATCGTAGGCTCTTCAGACCATAAATTCACTACAACCAGACAATAAAATAACTGGGCTTTTGATTATTGTTTTTATTGCGTTTTTCTGCTTCGATCCATGCTCTTTCGGCGACCATATTTGTTTTCGTCACACGAATCCATGACTCGAGCTGCCTGTGACTGTCAGTTTTGGCACTTTCTCGACAATAGGTCAGTATAATTGTGTTCATCGGTTTGAGAAATTAACTGAGATCCGTAAGATATTATTGCCTTTCTTATCAAAATATAACTTACGCTAAACACCTCCAGAACACACGCCATTGCATTGTGTCAGGAGTCGGTTAGCCGGTTAGACTATGCTACTATATCATATTTGTTGATTTCTTGTAAGGGATGGACCATTATATTTTGGGGGAGGGTTGGGCAATTATAACTGAATCGATTTTTAAAAATTTGTATGACTGAAAGTTCTGCACGAATTTTTTAGTCACCCCGTTTGCTTGCACGAATTTTTTTAAATGAAAGCCTTTACGCTATTTTGTTCCTTCAGTTTATTGTGCAGGAATGTTTTTTTCCTTTTCAAATCCTGTGTTCGATTTTTTTGGGGATACTTGCCCAACCCCCTCCCCCCCACCCCCCTCAAAAATATAATGGTCCAGCCCTAACTTCATATCGTATGCTGCGCCGTGCTGACATCAGTCCCAGTAAGGACGAAACAGCTGTCCATGGCTGAATTCTAGTCCTAGCGCTTTTCGTGTCAGGTCTTGCTAGCCGCACTGCCATTGCTAGAGTATTACACTGTATCAGCATTACACATTGCATATAGCGATACTTTGTGTTGATAAACATTACTTTTGTTATGCTAATGTCCAACCATGATTTCAAAAGGCCACTTTGTGTCAGGAACGGCAATGGATCTCTGGTTGGCACATTAATGACAATCGGCATGACGTGCAGTAAGTATCTCTATATAGTCTGCGGACTACTCATTGTTGTATTTCTCTTTTAGCTGGTTAGGTCCATACCTCGGATTCGGTCTTCCTTTTGCAGGATTTTCGTACACGGTATTTGCTGATTCAAGTTCCCGGAGGGGGGGGGGGGAATACTCCTATATATATATATGCCATATAGCCGATGTACCGCGGGATAGGGTATGGTTTTCGAGGTGCCGGACCCTTAAATAGTGTCTCTTAATATCCGATCCTTAAATATGGCACGGATTTTCCTTTCCCTCCTTAACTCTTTCGTGCATTTGCTGAACGCCCGCTAACCGTAACAACCTTCAATTAACGTAAATCATTGCATAGTAATTATTTAATCATTACTATACCAAAATATACCCTCTCTTGGTACTGAGTGATTTTTTTAAAGTTCTCAAATTGCACTTGCCTATTGAATTAATGAGATCGGTTGCTATGGCAACATAAGGCCTCGCAAACCAGACCAAATTTTATTTTAAAAACTATCAAAATCCATTTGGTGAAATTATTCTAAAAAGTTAAATACAATATATTTGAATCTGAGAAGAAATATAAAAATTATGTAAGACAGAACTTGTGCATTTTTTTAAACGTCCATAACATGTTCACACTTTATGGAGACGTATGGTTTGGTCTACCAAAAATGAAGAAAAGATAAGAAATTTCGCGCTACAAAATATTTTCGTTACCATTCCCGCACGGTCAGGAAAACTCTTTCGAGGCTCCTTTAAAGGCGCAGTGTCACGGTACTGCGCATGTCACAGTCTCCAGACATTGAATTGACAGCTGTATTGTGTAACATCCAATGAGAATCAATCAAAATAATTTGCAGGAAACGCCACACTGTTCGGGTGTTAGCCGTATTCACAGATTGTAGTTATGTACAGTATATGGCGAGATTTACAAGGATTTTATTCTTCCTACATCCAAGGTAAACAGCATTGAGTAAAGAATGGTGTCTATATTTCATTACTTGCTTGTATTTTTTGCTGTTTCCAGTCGTAAACAGTCCGAATTTGACCAAAGTGAAACAAGCTGCTCGCGTCCGTAGATATATATTTCTTCGTTGTGCACTTTTGACATGAAATAATTCTTCAAATGGCACCATTGTACATGTTTTATTTCTACACGACTAATAACACAGTTCTCTGCAGTAAAAAAATATAGAACATTCTATGGACGATTTCTTGTCTTAAAGTTTGGAAACGTAACACATACATTTGCGCTAAAAAGTTCAGTACTTTCGGAAGTACGAGTGGCTGTTTACTAGTTTGCACTATCGGCTGTTATGGACTGGAAACTTACTTTCACAGCTTAATATTTATGTCGATTGGTCAGAAGGTATCTTGTTTAAGATTCTATGGTTCTTTCGGCATCAGGAAATTTTTAAACGGGAGTTTTCGTACAGTATTTCAAGCTATGCTGTAGCGCGGTGAAACTAATAGCACGTTCGATCATTATTATCAGTTTGCTCTATGGGATCTCGGAATCCAGTCGATTCGCCCACGAGTCAACTCGCCCACGGTCAATTCGCCCACGTCTCGAGTCAAGTCGCCCACGTATTTAAGTCGTTTCGCCCACATGTTATATGAATGTATAATAATCGAAATAAAGTAAATTGAAACCATATTGACTATTGTGATCTACTTTACACTTATCTAACTTCAACTCGTAATGGTGTCCTTATGATGCCACGACTTTACAACTTATCTGACTTCCAAACTCAAAATACCCCGTAACTTATATCATTTGAAAGCTTTTGATCCACACTTTCACTTTTAAAACATTATAGCGATGCGTTTTCAAGAGAGTATCTAAAATCAGGGAAGAATCTACTAGAAGACGCCGAAGCTGATCTACATGATAAATTATTCACTTTACAACTGCGGCCCAGTTACTGAAGGCATGTGCCAGACTGAATGGTCCAGCTCGGATTGAGTGATAAATTTGTAAAGCAATTGATGACATAATCCCATATGCTTGTAAATATTTGCTTGATTTTGTAATAAATATAAAGATAAAATATATGAAGTGTGTCCTTGTCAGTGTACTCAAATCAAACTTAGAGCTAATATAACTAATATGTACGCTAATCGCTAATGCATGTGCACGTTAATCCGTTGCAGATCACCGTAAAACTGACAAAGGCTTCAACAATATTTTTGAATCCGAATCCTTGTTTCCATATTTTCAAATCAAATCTAGTGTGGGCTAAACCGCAAACGACTTTGTAGATCACAAAAAGTGACGAACACTTCAAAAATATTTTTTACATCAAATCTAGCGTGGGCGAAACGACTTAGTACGTGGGCGAAACGACTTAAATACGTGGGCGACTTGACTCGAGACGTGGGCGAATTGACCGTGGGCGAATTGACCGCAATTCGGGTTCTCATGTATTCAATAATCACTTCTGGAGCTTCATATGTATGTCTATTGCTCACAAGGATTTCCTCTTTCAGTTTTTCCCGTTAGTTTGGACATTAGGAATTTATTCTTGGAGATTTCGTCAGTTTAGCGACCGTGTGTCGAAAGTAGAAAAGTTCGCTTGTCACGAAAGTGCGAATACTGACAAGCGGTTTCATAGCAGATCGACGTTTGCAGACTCTCACGTAGTCGATCATAACTTCTATAGCTTCATATGTATGTCGATTCAAGGGCACCCAACGAAGTTTTCGGTTAAAAAGCTGTTCGGGAGAGTAAGTTAGCCTAAAACTTTCGGATTTCAAACAATTGTCCCTAGAAAAAAAAATTCTGAAATACTGGCTAGAAAATTTGTTTTCAATCCCTAGAACATTATAGAAGAAAAGGGAGACTAAAAGGTTTCCCCTAAAATATTCGTACGTCCCAATTCATCTGATCAATAGAGTCAGAACAACACATTTTCATTCCCTAAGAATTGCCTAAAGGAAAAAAGAGTCCCTAAAAAATTCGTACCTCCACAAATCTTTGCAACATGAAGTTACTTGGGTTAGAAAATTCTTGTTTCTGTTCTAGACTACTAACAAATTCGTAGGCCGGGAATATTTTGCCATAGTATTTTCGGTTGACGCGATTTCCACCTAGAAAATCCTAACAGCTAAAAGCTTTCTAGAATACGTCAAAACACATAGTAGGCGCCTTAAAATGGCTAGATAAGCTGCAGACAACTGGTTTCAAACGAATTTCAAAAAGTACTCGTCGGGTGCCCTTGTCGATTGCTCACAAGGCTATCGTGTTTGAGTTCATGAGGTTTTCAGTTTGCCAGCAAATAAAGGTTTTATCTAACTTTTCGTACAGTCTCTGCACTCCGGTCGGTTCATATAATTTCAGTCTCGTTTCTACGCCGTATATATATATATTTCTTCGTATCGCTGTTGAAAACTGCCATATCATTTATAATACGACTTGAAAAGTTGCCATGTGTTTCGTGAACTCTACTGGACATCCAAACCCTCTTCGCTTCTGGTTGGAATGCCAAAAAGTTTCCAATTTCTTGCGTTTTTCGGCTGGTGTTATTCAGAGTACTCAGTGGCCGTTTTCCCCGCTGCATGGTAAGCATCACTTATGCTTTTTTGTTTTAGTTGTGTTGCATTCTGCAACGACTAATTTTGAATAAACAAATAACTAAAACTTATTGAAGCACATCTTACATTTCCATAAATGACCAAAGGAGGCATGGATGAGCACAGGCAGCCCAATCTCATGATTTGTGTATTTATACGCTTGCAAATATCGCTTGAATAGTTCATATTATAAATCCTTCCAAAACATGTATGTTAGACAAATAAATACACGACTTCACCCTACAATATTTCAGTTGTGGTTCAGTTCATACCTCTGAGCTCTTCTAGGGTCGTTTCCGCTGTTTTTTTCGAACCTCTTTCCCTCACCTCCTAATAAAAGTGTTACGAGAGGATTACGACCCGGGATCTTCACTTCTGGCTTCTTTTTACTTTCTTCTTGCACATGACATTACACTACTACTACGGACTAACTACTGACTAACTACAGACTAACGATAGTAGTATGAGAGGGACCGAATTAGCCTCCTTTTTGCGGCGTTGTGTTAATTTTTGCGGCGTTATGTTAATTTTTGGTGAGCTCTCGTTAATTCAATGACGTCACGGTTCTATTGTCTTAGACTCATGAATAAAGTGCGGTGGTTTCTCATTATCTATTGTCTTGGACTCATGAATAAAGTGGTGAGCTCATGAATAAAGTGGTGAGCTCATGAATAAAGTGGTGCGCTCTCATGAATAAAGTGCGGCGCGCTCATGAATATCTATTGTTCCTTTGGATGAGGTCATCGATCTATTCGGGCATGTTTGGGCAAAGCCGATCGGCCCTGAATCCATTCGAAATTGAGCAACAACAAGATCGATCGACCCTGAAATCATTCGAAGTTGAATGAAAAAAGTAATAAATATCTCGCAACATCTAAACCCCTTTGTAGCGTAAATAGTAAGAACAAACTACTCGTGATAGGCTCTAAACTGTCTTTATTATTTTCCTTTACAGTTAATAACTCATAAGATAATTGTAAACAAAATCCACTGTGACTCATAAGACCAACTTTGCTATTGTTCTTAGGGATTAGCGATAACTGAAGAACCTATTGTTTTGAGGAAAACTCTTGTGATGCAAATTCTTCTCTAAAACTGAACTATAATTAGCATACGAATAAAAACAAACCACTAGATAAATTAAACGAAGTTTATTCAATCTCCAAAACACCAATTTACAGTTCGTTTTCCTTATAGTCGCGGAATTGATAACTTTCTTATTTCTCAGTTCTTGGGTTGATATAATGTACCTCTGTAACTCGGCTTCGTAAAATGTTCCTTCTAAAAGTTATCCATGATAGTCCTTTAAACGATAGACAGGTGGCTGTCTTGGTATTCTTTTAGATATGATAAATATCTCTTCGGTCTAGTTTGGAAAATAACCTAAAACAACGATAACGCGTGTTTTATTCTTTACGAATAGAGTGTAGCCTGGGAATGACAAACTATTTGTTTTCCCCTTCTAATTGTTAGCTTATCCAAGTTAAGCAGCATTTGTCAACAAGAAAATCAGTGTAATCTTGTAACACGGTACATTATATCAACCCAAGAACTGAGAAATAAGAAAGTTATCAACTCCGCGACTATAAGGAAAACGAACTGTAAATTGGTGTTTTGGATTTTGTATACAATTATCTTATGAGTTATTAACTGTAAAGGAAAATAATAAAGACAGTTTAGAGCCTATCACGAGTAGTTTGTTCTTACTATTTACGCTACAAAGGGGTTTATTTTTTTAATTTAATAATTTATATAGCGCTTAATTTATAAAAAGATATTCTAAAGCGCTTTACATGAACTATGATTATAATAAATATAAAAATGTTAAGCTTTATATAAAAAAGACATTCTTGAGTTAAAAGTATCTAACATAAAATATTTCAATGTTAATAACAGTGTATATATATGTAGACTAACATTTAAAAGCAATTCTGAAAAAATGAGTTTTGAGATTGGACTTAAAAGAGTCGACAGAACCACTCTCGCGGACAGTCAGCGGAAGAGCATTCCAGACCTTATGAGCAGAATAAACAAAGGCGCGATCACCAAAAGTATTGCACCTCGTCCGGGGGACCTCTAGGAGGAGCTGATCATCATAAGTGCGGATAGCGCCCCTGAGTCTTAACTCGCACCAGTTCAGTCAGATAAAGCGGAGCCATGCCTTTGAGAGCTTTGTAAACCAAGAGAGCGATCTTGAATTGGATTCGGAATTGCACTGGTAACCAGTGTAGTAGCATCAGAGATGGCGTGATATGCGCAAACCGAGGCACGTGACACGTAATACGCGCAGCTGCATTTAACACTCGCTGTAATCGATCAATCTGGTATTGCGGAATGTCATACAATAGTGAGTTGGAATAGTCAAGATGAGAAGTCACAAACGCATGAATCAGAGTCTTGGTTGATTCCTCAGATAAAAAATTCCTGATTTGCCGTATGTTATACAGACCTCGAAACGCTTTGCTACACACCTTACCGACGTGTACTTTCATAGTCATAGAGCCATCAAACCACGCCCCCAAGTTACGCACGGAGCTAGCTGGCTTGATTTCGGAGGATCTCTGGAGAAATCGAGGCTATTTGATGGTTGTTCCTAACCGGAAGGACTTGGAAATGGGCAACAAATTGTTCGATTTCTCCAGAATGTGGTATCGCTGGATCTTAAAATTCGGGTTGGAATGAGTTCATTTATCATTCTATAGCCTACCGTAGTTTCGAGTTATTTGGAGTTTGCGAAGTGTGATTTTCGTGGCAAAGATTACAGGTTATGCATCGTATATTTGTCGGTTATCTCCAGCTAACAGCTTCGCCAGACCGAGGCTATTTGACGGTTGGTCCAAACCGGAAATTTCCCCGTCCAACTTCGTTGGCTGCCAACCTCGAAGGACTTGGAAATGTGCGACAAATTGTTCGATTTCTCCAGAATGTGGTATCGCTGGATCTTAAAATTCGGGTTGGGATGAATTCATTTATCATTCTATGTCCTACCGAAGTTTCGAGTTATTTGGAGTGAGCGAAGTGTGATTTTCGTGGCAAAGATTACAGGTTATGCATCGTATATTTGTCGGTTGTCTCCAGCCTTTTCCTTTTATTAGGAGGTGAGGGAAAGAGGTTCGAAAAAAAACAGCGGAAACGACCCCAGAAGAGCTCAGAGGTATGAATAACCACAACTGAAACATTGTAGGGTGAAGTCATGTATTTATTTGTCTAACATACATGTTTTGGAAGAATTTATAATATGAACTATTCAAGCGATATTTGTAAGCGTATAAATACACAAATCATGAGATTGGGCTGCCTGTGGGATGAGTTCAAAAAGAACACTGATGGAAGTCGATTTAAAAATCGATATTTCACCGCTCTGAGAACTTCGTTCCGGGCCGGAACGTAATTCAAAAATCATCAGATTTTCACACATGCGCAGTACCGTGACACTGCGACTTTAAACCACACCGCGGCAAAACGGTATGCCCCGCTGGCCGAAAGAACGAAGGCTCTGCTATCAAATACAAATTACCGAGAGTTTCAACTTTTTTAGTAAGTAATTTTATAACTTAGATTACAAATTAAGAAAACTTCAACCTGTTAAAGTTAGGCTTATCTTTTAAGTAGTTTTCTTATTTTTTGACAAAACAGTTCACAAATGGATACTTTTAAGCAGAAATTTTAAAATCACGGGTATGTGCCTGTTGTTTCATTTCAGTTTTCGCGGGAAACTCGGGCGGCCGCGCGCCGACAAGAAATAGCAATACGCATCCGCGTATGATGTTTTCTATACACGCCTTTAATAAGTTTTACTTCCGGTTACGAAAACGAGGCTCCATGTGGTTTGAAATCCAAGATGGCGGACAATTGCACAGTCTCAGCTAGAAAGTACCTCCGAAAATACTCCCAAAAGTATGTTATTCAGTAAATCATACCTGTGTTTGGTTTTAGAATCACTGTATTTATGTCCATGTGTAGTCTGCATTATTTTAGTATATTGTTTAGCGCACAAAAAAGTACTTTTCTACTTGATCAAGTCATCAGTCATTTCCGAACAATGTACACCCGACTTCCCTGCTAGCAGAGGTCTCTCTGTCTTGGTAAAATGGAAGGCGAGGGAGAGACCTCTGCCGACATCCGCCGTCCACATTCATGGACGAGTCAAACCAGTTTCGAAAACACGTTTACCGGAAATAGCTGTACGCGTCAGTTATTTTTTTACAGTTGTTTCGTGCGCTCATAAGTACACGTGAGATCACATCACTTGTTACCAAGGAAACTTCACGCATGCGCGACAGAGAAAGCGTCGGATGTCGGCAGAGGTCTCTCCCTCGCCTTCCATTTTACCAAGACGGAGAGAGACCTCTGCTAGCAGGGAAACACCCGACAGGTTGCAAATCTAAAAGAGTTTGCAGCTTACAGAGGACGATATTAATTATTTCAGGGGCATCTTTCCGTCGAAGATATCTAAGCTAATTTAAAGTAGTCGAAAATATCTTCTGGCCAAAGTAAATTAGTATTGTGGTCTAAAATTGAGGCAAAGTGATTTATGAGGTGCAAAGTAAATTTTAGTTTATTTTTGATAGGCTGTTTAATAGGCTCATGTCATAATATCTAATCTCTTTTGCTATTTTTAAAATACAGCAAGTGATGTGTTATCGATGGGAAATTCACCTAACACCTAACAGAAAACAAACATTGGGAAAAGCTGGAGTCAACTGATAAGATGCAGGCAACGAGTATACCGAAACAGCAGCCATTATACTGGATAACCATCCAGACATAGTTCGAGTTAGAATATGGTTTATCCGTTCATAGTTCCCCAAAGCCGTTTTCGCTTAAATTTTGTACAGAACTATTACATTAATAAAGAATGATAGCACGTTTTCCTTCCCCTATTCCTACCCTTTATATGGTAAATTCTATTTTTTCATACCCTTTTTCACATTGTATACAATTCATACCTACCTTTCAATGAGTATACTTTTAGTCTACATTTCAGCTATGTGAACTGCCTTTTTTGTAGTATACTTTTAGTATATTTAAAGTATACTTCTAGTAGGCACTATTTCGCCAAAACAAAGTATACAAAAAGTATACTACAGTGTATGTATAATTTTAGTATACTTTTAGGCTGGATGAAGAGGTGGTGAAAACCAGTACAAAAAGTATACAAAAAGTATACTTCATGATGTATATTTTTAATACTTTCAGTACAGTACGTGTGATGTATATATAGTTTCAGAACTAATAAATGCTAATATCATATAAATTCAGAAAATGCCTAAATTAATTACAATAAGCTAAATATAACTGTACTTACTTTTCGTGATGCTAACTGTCAACATGCAGCTTCCTAAGTTTGAGTTCAACTGCATGTATAGGAAATTTTATCTGACCATTGTAATATTCAATACCATTGCAAAATCTAATTCTTACAAAACTACTTTATTTTTTTCCTTTCTGATAACTAATTTACAGAAGAACTTAAAGTATTGACTGAATTTGTTTGAATTGCAATGTATAAACACGTGCAATTTCACATCTAAAAAGAAATATTACCTTTTGTTGTAACTCTATCCAGTGACACGTACTGCCTTAAATTAAAAGTGAGACATTTCACTCTGTTCGAACAGTAGTACTCCATGACTTAGCTAAAAGATTCACTCTACACTCTACATAAACTTAGTAAACTTTTTTTTATGGATATCGTCTGATATTGAACAATGGATAAGATAGAACTACAAGCAGACCACATGCACGAGAATGATTGAAACCGTTCAAACAACAGCTGAACTAAAAGTATGATAACCAAGCGCTATATTCCCTTTTCTTGTTACAGTCCACAACAATTGAATGATCACATCTTACCTTTATAGTTTTCTTATCTCCCATGTGTTTTGAAAACCCTTTGCTCAGTCTGGAAGCCATATATTTATACAAGAGATCGCATATTGTGCCGCCGAATCGAAGTCGTTAGTTTTGAAAATGGCGCGATGTGCCCGCACAATTCAGGTCAGTGGTCTTTAGATAAGCAATGCATCTTGGGATCAGTTCACGGCCGCCATCTTTGTTTGTTGTTGAGAACTTTACTTGAGCTGGCCGGGCGTGCTTCATTCATCTGAGGATTAATTCGCGAAATGGTGTGGCTATATATTCAAGGAATCTCAACGCTAATGAACTGGTCAACCAACTCCTCATCTGTTTTGCTGTGTCTGCCTGGGAAAGCATGTACGTCGATCGTAAGGCCATATTTTCAACACCCATGCCAAGGCTGCATATCATGTTAGCTGGGCCTGTCAGAACTCAGAACTGGTTCTCGCTTTTATATTAGTTTTACACAAACACCAACCTATATGTTTGTTGAGTATATATGATTAGTATATAAACAGTATAAAGAAGAAATATATATATATATATGTATTTAATTATGTTTTATTCTTACATCTTATTCAGACAAAACTACTTTTTAAATATATCTTAGCATTTTAATTAATTGTATGTTAATTCACGTTCTCTGCATGCTCAATTTTGTGATATGTGGGTAAATAAACTAGTACTACACTACTACTAAGACATTGTACACTGTTTGTACCCTTTCTACCATCACTATATAAAATATATATTAAATTAAATGCTGCAATTTTGAGCAGTTATTGTAATATTCTGGAGTATACTAAAAGTATACTTCACTGTGTACCTGCATATTCATTCATCCAGCTCAAATATTGTACGTACTATATTTGGCAAAATAATCGATATATACTTTTAGTATACTACATATTGTGGAGTATACTAAAAGTATACTTCACCATACACCTGCATATTCATCATGCTGAAATAGTGTTTGGCAAAATAATTGATGTATACTTTTAGTATACCACATTTTCGAGAGTATACTAAAAGTACACTTCACTGTATGCCTGCATATTTATCCAGCTGAAAGTGTTTTACAATGTATACTTTTAGTATACTACACATCTTGTAGTATACTGACTTAAAGTATACTACACCAAAGACTGGCCCAAGCTATCATTTGGTTGTAGTATACAGAAAGTATACTGCAGACACCCAGAGTACTAGGAGTGTACAGTTGCAGTATACTTCTGGTATACTAAAAGTATACTTAAATAGAGTCTCATTTCGTAAGGGTTAAGTTAGTCATATTTCAAGCAAGCGTATCAGCCATACTCTTTCTCAGTTTTGGGTCGGCTTACACTACAAATCACGTCTCAAAAGTTATTCCAGTACATAGCGTACACAGTAATGCAGTATTTCATACGGCGTGTGCTTTTTGTGGTACTGATCTGTGGAGATTTTCAACAAAAGTTAAAAGTTTAAAAGTTCCACCGCGCTCTTTCGGTATTTTGCCCAAAACGTGGTTCGTTTTTCATGCAAATCATCAGTTAATATACGGTAGACTATACATGAACATAAATACAGTGATTCTAAAGCCAAATTCAGGTACGATCTACTAAATACCACACTTTTCGAGTCCTTTTCGGAGGTACTTTCGAGCAACCTCGTGACCAGGGTCTTCTCGGTCAGATCCAAGATGGCGGCTACTCCGAGAGAAGACCCTGGTAAACCCTGAACTGTCACGTATTCTGATTGGCTCTTCGATTATGACACAAGGATTGTTCTAACGATGCTTTTTATTGGCCAAACGGACTGAGTCCAGAGATGAATTTGTATATAGATTCGATTGCTCAAATTTTATCAATAAAACGATTTTAAATAACCTTAAAACACATTGTGTAGGTAGAGCAATAGATGAAGTGCATTTACTGGGTAGTTTTCTGTTAAGTTTCATCAGTGAGAAAGCCAGGAGAAGCCGTTAAATCTGAACATGTGCTATCGATCTCTTCGCTTCAACGCTAACAGAAAATGAACGGCTTTTTAGGATTCTCTTCTAGCTGAGATACAGTCCCTGTCAAAAGTTTTTCACACCGTACGAACCACATGTGGTAGCATGTGGCACATGTGCCACATGTGTTTACCACTTTCGGTAAAATGAATGTGGCGAAATGTGGCGAAGCGAAATCGGTAACTGAACCACTTTCGGTAAAACACAATCGGTGACTGAACCACTTTCGGTAAAACGCAATCGGTGATCGAACCACTTTCAGTAAAACGAAATCGGTGACTCTACCACCTTCAGTAAAACGAATTCGGTGACTCTACCACCTTCGGTAAAACGAATTCGGTGACTCTACCACCTTCGGTAAAATGAATTCGGATAGTCATCATGTTATGTAAATATGGCGCTACGTACGGCGTGTCTAAAACGCAGGTAACGGGTAGCGGGTAACGGGTAGCGGGTAGCGGGTAGCGGGTAGCGGGTAGCGGGTAGCGGGTAACGGGTAGCGGGTAGCGGGTAGCGGGTAGGAGATAACGGGTAACGGGTAGCGGGTAACGGGTAGCGGGTAGGAGATAACGGGTAACGGGTAGCTGGTAACGGGTAGCTGGTAACGGGTAGCTGGTAACGGGTAGCAGGTAACGGGTAGCGGGTAAGGTAGGTTAAATTTATTTGTTTTAGAACAATACAAAAATCGTCTGGTGTTATTTTTTTTTAAAAGAAGAAAAATACTCGCTTTGATATACACCGTTATCCTGACCAGTGATAACCATGATCGGAAATGGATGTGTGGCTGAGGTAAGCAGCTGTTAGTGGGGCGGCTAGCGTCACACGACGACCCAGGCTAAGAACGGCTCTGAAGGAGTTACAATCATGGATAAAAAATGTTGGGACAGTCAACAAAAATTACTATTATATGAAAATAAAAATTAATATCTGACGCAAAGTTAACACAGCTGCAGCTTCCCAAACCAGTGAAACAATTTTCAGATTGAAAGTGTTCAACGGGGGGCCGGAGTGGGAGTTAAATGAATGGACAGTTTATTAAAGCGACCAGAGTAAGAAAGCTAAGATACGGATTTCGACGTAGATTGTTATAACCAATTCTTGCATCGATTAACCACATACTTGGGCACAATGTCCATGGATAATCTATCTTCCATATTCCCGAAGTAGATATTAAGCAAGCGATTAATTTAATGATAAAATTTTGGGAGACGTTTTGGTGATCTTTATAAAAAAAATCCCCTACTCGCAATGGATCGCTTTAAAATGCATCGGACAATATAAAGACACAGAGACTGATCAATACAATAAGTAAACTTTATTCTGAAGTTAACAGTTCAAATCTGCCTTATCGATTTGAGTGAAACTCGTCCAATCACTGATCATAATATATCACTGGAAAAATCGAACCATTTACGTCCTTTTTAATACAAACATTTTAGAGTAGAACATTTCTCTAAATGTATTACTCTGTAAAATGGAGTGTTTGTAAAAACAAATCAATTTATACATTCACAGACATTTTGTAAAAGTTTACAAAGTCTGTATATTGCTCATATTTTACAACTGACAGTTTACATAGTTCTTAAAAGTCTGCATGTAACTGAGCCGGTTCGAGTTTTCCAGTGCATTTTAAAAAGTGTATGTTCCAAACTTTTTAAAAAGTTACAGTTCGATGCTCAAAGTAAAAAAAGCCACTTATCCAGACGTGTATTACATTCATGCACCGGCTATATTTACGGTAGATAATAATAATAATAATAATAAATGAGTTTATATAGCGCCTATACATTGCTGTTCTAGGCGCTTTACATGAATTTCTACAGAAAATGTCTGTATATATATATTAAAAATTAAAAATGTGACTAACATAACTGATGAAAAGAAATAAGCAAATCATTACATTTCTCTAGACTATTCGCAAGAATACTAAAAATAAGCAATAAAAATGATGAATTAGCAATAGGCCTTCTTAAAAAGAAACGTTTTTAATTTTAACTTGAACGTTTCAACGTTGGAAGAAGCACGGATGTCTAAAGGTAGCTTGTTCCAGAGCCTGGGAGCCGCGGTAGAGAAGGCGTGTTGACCATACGTTTTCATGTTAAAGGCGGGCTCAACCAGACGAAGGTGGTCTTTAGATGACCTCAAGAGTCTTTTCTGTCGGTAAAATGTTAAAAGGTTTTTAAGATAGCGTGGACCGAGACTATTTAATGATTTAAAAGTTATAAGATTTATTTTAAAAATGATTCTGTACTCGATTGGGAGCCAGTGAAGTTCTTTTAGAGTCTCCGTGATGTGGTCGTTTTTTCGAAGACATGTCACAACTCGAGCAGCTGCATTTTGAGCAGACTGCAATTTCGCTATATCACGTCCTTGGGCCCCATGAAGAAGAGAGTTACAAAAATCTAGTTTTGAGCTTACAAAACTGTGGATCAAAACTTCTGTAGTTTTCTTGTCAATATATTTTCTTATTTTAGCAATATTACGAATGTGGTAGAAGGCACCCTTGACAACAGCATTTACATGTGGTGAAAAAGACATAGTTTCGTCAAAAAGTACCCCGAGATTACGTGCTTTATTTGTCGGTCTAATAATTTTCTCGCCAACAGTCAATGATGGAAGTGTGGGAGTTGGGCGAAATTGTGAGTGCAAGAGAAGAAGTTCCGATTTGCCATTGTTTAATTTAAGCTTATTGGCAGTCATCCATAGTGTAATGTCAGATATGCAGCTCTCAAGGCGTTGTTTAGCAACTTGAAAATCATGGGTGTTTTTACAAGAAAACGACGTATATAGTTGTGTGTCATCAGCGTAGAGATGAAATGATAGATCGTGCTCACGAATGATATCACCCAGGGGAGAGGTGTATAGCAAGTACAATATTGGCCCCAGTACAGAGCCCTGTGGCACACCGAAATGAAGGGGGCGCACAGATGATGAAGCGTCGTCGATTTGGACAAACTGTGAACGATTTGCAAGATATGACTCAAGCCAAGAAAGTGCTTTTCACTTTTCACTAGATAAAACTAGTTCTCTTACTTAACAAACCAAATGTGATATACGTTAATTTTACTCAGTCGTCAACGTTCGCGCGCTGTGTTCACGCTTTTTGCTTACTTGAAAATCACGGACGATCCAATATGTAGTAATTAAACTACCCGTTACCCGCTACCCGCTACCCGTTACCCGCTACCCGCTACCCGTTACCCGCTACCCGCTACCCGTTACCCGCTACCCGCTACCCGCTACCCGTTACCCGTTACCCGCTACCCGCTACCCGTTACCCGTTACCCGTTACCGTTACCCACTACCCGTTACCTGCGTTTTAGACACGCCGGTTGAGGCCGACTTTTTACTTGAAATTCGAGAGAAATTATTTATTCCCAGACTTGAAATGCAGCAGTTCCATGAACGATATTCTTTTCATTTTTTTCTCGATATGAACCGAGTACTGGACACAAAATGACATAGCAATTCGTCTTAATACAATTCCAAACTAGAGTGAATCGAGCTCGGATTTTCCCACGGAGCCAGAACTAAGGTCAACATAACCGCTAAGCCAATCAGCACCCGCTATGAGGCACCAGCCAATCAGCGACTGGTTACAGCATTCCTGTAACTATCCACGTGACTTAGAACACGATTAACTCATCCGTAGTACAGACCACCTTTTCCTTCCTTTGAAGGGATTACGGAGGTCTGTGTACAGGCTATACTATAAACAGAGAATACTAATAATTGTGAAATTGTGAGGTTTCTCTGGGGTTTCTCCCCTCGGTTTTATTTTTCCCTGCAGAGAGAGAGAGAGAGAGAGAGATCTTCTGCTAGTAGGCAATCTCGTTACTGGTGCCAGAGAACCAGTTCAAGAGAGAACAGTGAACGAATTATGCGGGTATCAGCGGCCACCCAGGGGCATTTGTCACAGCAGCCATGACAAATACATGCTAAAACTCCTTGGGTGGGGCAGAAAATTGTGACAAAAACCCCACCCCTGGGGCAACCTGGGCAACATATTATATTAGAAGTATTAGAAGCTAAACGTTTTAGAAGTGTCAAAAATCTTAATAGTCTTAAACAAATAGTATCCTTATTTCTTTGTTCTGTCTTACGACTTACCTCAAGGACAAATGGTATGACTTACCTCAAGGAAAAAGAAATCGAAGAACGTCGATCGATCGAGCGAGTCCTGTGGCGAAAACTGCTGAACGTTGAAACAGCAGATTACGTGCAAACCCTGTGGGTACGGTCCCCGGGGTATTTTGACGAAAACGCAAAAGCGCTCTAATGCCCCGCGTGTGGGGCATGTTTTTGCTACAAATCCCTGCTAAGCCCCTGGGTTGCCCGTGGGTTGCCCGGGGGCCGCCCCCTCGGGATGGCCGCTGATACCCGCATTACAGCTCACTTGAATAGGACATTATTATCATGCAGTCTCGGCGGCTTTGTTTGTCAAATTTCGTGCGAGTATAAACTTCAAATGATCAACCCGATGAATCCGAAAATCTCGGCAAAATCACTGTCTAAAAGTTCGAAACCAGAGAGAGACCTGTTTCCACAAGTTAAACGCCAAAGCCCTGAAAATGATTTTAGGAAACTGTTCTTCAAGTGGAATCTTGTTGCAAATTGTGGTCACGTAAGCCAGCCATGGTGTTCAATAACCAAATCGGCTCAAAGATAGTAGATACTCGAACTAAGCGCTAATCAGTATATCTTTACACATAAAGATTAATGGTCAGAATAGCTTCTCCATGTTGTAGGTGGAAATCGTGGACACAAACGGACAACTGTCTCCTTTCGCATCCATCAGACAACTACGGCCACCTGAAATAAAAATAAAATTTGCATGACCAAATAATTTAAAACACTTAAATAAGAGGCTCAATAGGAAGAGCAATAAAAAAGGATCAACCTAGTATGATTTTTTTACGATAGCTGGAAGGATGGCAGAGATGTAGAGAAGATTAAAACCACTACCACAAAACTCTGGATAAATGGCCGCTTGAGACGGCCCCTTTAAGTGCTGTTTATCCAGTTTTCTTAACACTTTTACTAATTTTGTAGTATTTTTTTTGGTGGCAGAGGAAAGGTGTAAAACATATAAAGAGAAAGGCAAGCTATAGTGATATATTTTTCCAGGGGAACAGTAAAACACTTCGGGCATTAGCCAATTAAGTCGTAATTAATTTCGCTTGATCAATAAATATAAACACTATAATAATTAAATGTGCACCACCATTTTATTTTCACATTTCGTAAATATATAGCCTTTGAACTGTTTTAAACTAACTCTAATATTTGAACACCTTCAATATGTGGGAAAAAGTACAATCCAAGAAGAGATGCTTGATGCATAAATCGTAGCCATGGAAATCTATGCGATTCCCTCCAAATATTACTGATTTATTTGACAAGTAAACTGTGGGAGACAATTCCCTAATACGAAATTATTTAATAATATTGCTTGCTTTGTTATCCCTTCATGGGAAGTCTACTGTACGTATGTAGTTATTAATATTTATTTAGTGCCTTGCTAAAAAGTGTCAATACTCTGTCATGCAGATCATTCGATAACTCAAGCGAACACCATTCAGTTTAACGCTAAGCTAAGAACTTCAGGTAAGGGCTCTCTTTAGTTTAACATTTTTAAACAAAGTTCATAGAATATTTCTTCACAAAATGTTTCTTTCTCTTCTGCTCAATATTTAAATACAATACTGCCTGTTCCAGTCTTTTGAACTCTTCGTTATTTTTCGAAAAGCTCGATGCCAAAACGTTTAGGTAGCATGTAGTAAATTCAGCCAATACGCGATAAATTAATTAAGACTTTGCAGAAACATCTATTTCACTATTTTTTCCAGTTCCGAATGAAAACAGAAAACAGATAAAGACTTCAGGGGAGTTTTCATTGATTCTATTTCAGTGTTTCTGACCTAGCGGATACAACCAAATACTCGTTAAAAATATCATACAAACCCTTATGATTTAAAACACAAACAGAGCTTGGGTTTCCTGTGCAGTGATCAGGCTAAAAGGATTGAATTGGAGGTAATGCATCAGTCAATTCCAGCAATGCCCATCCCCCAACCGGGACATGGTGGGGCATTTGCATATTTTGAGATCCCGGAAGTGGGGCATTTGTAACCTTATATCGGCCCGGGGGTGGGGCATTTGACACTGCCGAAAAGAATTCTAGGAAAGAGCCGGACTGGTCTCGTGGTAACGACGCCATACTGTATCAAGTAAAAAAACAATAAATCTGATTTGTTGTAATTACTCCAGCTGCCCGTGGATTCTACACGTATCTATTTCTCTAAATCTAGAAACCTGCAGTTTATACTGTCTTATCCACGTTATTTGTATATACTAGGACACGAAAAAGCCGGGAAATCTATGGATGTTAAATTTTTTACACTAGCTAGAAAATAGCAGTTCCCGTACGGTATTCTTAACGCTACGCTGCGCTAAAATTTTCAGGAGCCACACCGGGCCCAAGCTCTGCCGGTCCGAGTTTGAAACGATAACAATTAAGTAGTTCGTTTACAAATATACACAGTTTGCTGCTGTCCACCGGACGAACAGAACAGTCACACTATTATTATAAAGTCTATCTGACGTGGTTTTAATAAGAGTTTATTGTCGATAACATTAACCGCGTTGCGAATGATTATTTATAGGAATCAAATAAAAACTATATATACTGATGTATTAATACCATTTTGCTCCAGGCAGCTCAATAGTATAATCAAACAGCGGTACTAAATACAAATACAAAACAAGATGGCGGATCTACGAAAGGAACGGAAACTATCAATGAATAGATTCTCTGCGCCTTGTGTATTTGCATGGAATTAAACTTGGGCAGTATATCATTATGGATGTGCCCGGGGGTGGGGCATTTTCCTTACTTCTTTGGCTCCACTGTGGGGCATTTGAACACCTTGCTTGTCCCCACGGTGGGGAATTTGAAAAAATAAATAACGAAAATGGCTAATAAATAATTTCCTAAAGGAAAAAACAATCCCTAAAAAATTCGTACCTCCACAAAACTTTGCAACATGAAGTTACTTGGGCTAGAAAATTCTTGTTTCTGTTCTAGACTACTAACAAATTCGTTGGCCGGGAATATCTGATGTTGCCATAGTATTTTCGGTTGACCCGATTTCCACCTAGAAAATCCGAACAGCTAATATCTTTCTAGAATACGTCAAAAGACAGAGTAGGCGCCTTAAAATGCCTAGATGAGCTGCATACAACTGGTTTCAAACGAATTTCAAAAAGTACTCGTTGGGTGCCCTTGTGTAATCCCTAACATTGCTGAAATTCTGCTTTTTTTCAAATTTTGGGCATCTTAGGGAGTCTTAGGGGGTCTTAAGGGGTCTTAGGGTGTCTTAGGGGGTCTTCGTTTTGGGGAGTCTTCGTTTTCCGAACACCCTGTAAATCAAGACGAAATCTGTATCAGATTTAAAGATCACTTATCGGTCGGTGATTTCCTTTGTTTTTGCTTCATGAATTATTAATGAGTTTGATAAACAATGATAGAAATGGTAAAAAGGTTTTCTGTGTCCCTGAACGGGCCGGAGTTTCTGACATTTATTGTCAGGTCAGTCATTCACGAACATTGGCAATAGTTTCCTTTTTATATATTTCATTTCTTTAAAATATTACTAACGCAATTAGTGGTTTAATAACCATTCACCAAAAAAAGCAAGCTTCTTTCTGCTGCTTGCCGGCAGCCGTGTACGTGATAAGGTATCTTACCTACCCAGCACTAATCAGTGTCACTCACATCAAGGCTCCACAACTAAAACGATTTCTCGCTCAAAGCAATCAGTCCTAACCTTTTCAGTATGTTGGAGCAAAAATTAAACTTTTACACCAATTTGAAATGAAATCCATCACAGTAATTCATCTTTGAAATTTCATACATTTCTATGTCAGTTTCTGGCAAAGTCAAATTCACAATAACAGAAAACTACGTACTTTTAATTTATTTAAGTCAAATATGAATTTTGAAAGGTACTTGTATTACGTTACGAATGGTAAACATCGTCAGGCTGTGTCTAAAATTAGGATTTCAGCTCATAAGATGCCTATAGAAACCGGGCGATACACTAACACTCCTATTGAAGAACGTATTTGTTCGTTTTGTAACTCCAATGAAGTAGGTGATGAATTTCATTATACAATGTCTTGTACAAACGTTAATTTCATGAAAATTAGACAGGATTTTATTAGTGACCTATGTAACGTTAATGATAGTTTTCGGTTATTTGATAAGAGGTCCTTGTTCCTGTATATATTAGCAATGAATGATGAATGTATTTTAAAGATTTCCGCTAAGTATTTGTACAATATACTTAATTTGGTAGAAAAAGATATAGTTACCTAATTATTTTAATTTAAGTAAGAATTGTTATGTCCTGAAACTCCAATGTACTATCTCAGTATAAGGATTAATAAATTATTATTATTATTATTATTATATACATGATTGTTGCGTTTTAAATATCTTGCAAATCATTTTTCAATCAAGCCTCCTCTAGTTTGGGCAATATTCGGTTCCACTGAGTTTCGATTCGCAGGATCTATTTCCGTCTCTTTGACTTTTCGTTCGCAAACCTAATACAGAACTAACTACTACTTCTAAGTCATTTTAACAAGTACTAGACTACTTTCCTCCATATGCCACCTCCCGGAACAGATGCCAGAAAACTACGATTTCATACTTGAAAAAATACGGAAAACCTTAACACAATTTCCATATCCGCACCGATCTAATAAAATTCGTTGCCAAAAACTCGTCTTAAAATTTTCAAAGCTAAGACATTTTCTCTATCAAAAATTCGTCGTAAAATGCTTCGCAGCCAACAAATCGTAGTAAAAAATATTCACTACTATATATTCAGTACAAGAGATAGAACAAGAATCTGCGGTTGTACATACTAAGTGTGTTCAAAGGTGAATAACTTTGTAAGTAGATTTTCAATGCGTTTGAACCTCGCGGAGCGAATGCCTTTATACCTGCAGACCCCATCGCAAGCATCGAGAGCACCATCGCAAACCGTTTGGGTAGAGCACTATGCGTTCAAGTCTGCCTTAATATTTTCCATTGTTCCAAGGTAAAAGTTAATATTTAACCCAAAAATAAAAACTACAACATATGACAGTGCATTCTTGTTAATTCAGTTTATCGTCAACTCCAACAAAATTCAGTCAACGGAGGTTTAGCAAAAAACGACTATTGAATTTGCAACGCCCCGGAAATGAATTTGAGGACGACATAGGTGTGTTCAAAGTTGAATAACTTTGTAAGTAGATTTTCAATGCTTTTGAAACTCGCGGAGCGAATGCCTTTATACCTGCAGACCCCATCGCAAGCATCGAGAGCACCATCGCAAACCGTTTGGGTAGAGCACTATGTGCTCAAGTCTGCCTTAATATTTTCCGTTGTTACAAGGGAAAAGTTAATATTTAACCCAAAAATAAAAACTACAACATATGACGGTGCACTCTCATTAATTCAGATTATCGTCAGCTCCAACAAAATTCATTCACGGCTCTTACTTGGGAGTTGAAGGAACAGTGTTTAGCAAAAAACGACTATTGAATTTGCAACGCACCGGAAATCAATCTGAGGAAGACATAGGTGTGTTCAAAGTTGAATAACTTTGTAAGTAGATTTTCAATGCTTTTGAAACTCGCGGTGCGAATGCCTTTATACCTGCAGACCCCATCGCAAGCATCGAGAGCACCATCGCAAACCGTTTGGGTAGAGCACTATGCGCTCAAGTCTGCCCTAATATTTTCCATTGTTACAAGGGAAAAGTTAATATTTAACCCAAAAATAAAAACTACAACATATGACGGTGCACTCTCATTAATTCAGATTATCGTCAGCTCCAACAAGATTCATTCAACGGCTCTTTCTTGGGAGTTGAAGGAACAGTTTTTAGCAAAAAACGACAATTGAATTTGCAACGCACCGGAAATGAATCTGAGGACGACATAGTTGTGTTCAAAGTTGAATGACTTTGTAAGTAGATTTTCAATGCGTTTGAAACTCGCGGAGCGAATGCCTTTATACCTACAGACCCCATCGCAAGCATCGAGAGCACCATCGCAAACCGTTTAGGTAGAGCACTATGCACTCAAGTCTGCCTTAATATTTTCCAATGTTACAAGGGAAAAGTTAATATTTAACCCAAAAATAAAAACTACAACATATGACGGTGCACTCTTGTTAATTCAGTATATCGTCAACTCCAACAAAATTCAGTCAACGGCTCTTTCTTGGGAGTTGAAGGAATAGTTTTAGCAAAAAACGACTATTGAATTTGCAACGCCCCGGAAATGAATTTGAGTACGACATAGGTGTGTTCAAAGTTGAATAACTTTGTAAGTAGATTTTCAATGCTTTTGCAACTCGCGGAGCGAATGCCTTTATACCTGCAGACCCCATCGCAAGCATCGAGAGCACCATCGCAAACCGTTTGGGTATAGCACTATGTGCTCAAGTCTGCCTTAATATTTTCCATTGTTACAAGGGAAAAGTTAATATTTAACCCAAAAATAAAAACTACAACATATGACGGTGCACTCTCATTAATTCAGATTATCGTCAGCTTCAACAAGATTCATTCAACGGCTCTTTCTTGGGAGTTGAAGGAACAGTTTTTAGCAAAAAACGACAATTGAATTTGCAACGCACCGGAAATGAATCTGAGGACGACATAGTTGTGTTCAAAGTTGAATGACTTTGTAAGTAGATTTTCAATGCGTTTGAAACTCGCGGAGCGAATGCCTTTATACCTACAGACCCCATCGCAAGCATCGAGAGCACCATCGCAAACCGTTTAGGTAGAGCACTATGCGCTCAAGTCTGCCTTAATATTTTCCAATGTTACAAGGGAAAAGTTAATATTTAACCCAAAAATAAAAACTACAACATATGACAGTGCACTCTTGTTAATTCAGTTTATCGTCAACTCCAACAAAATTCATTCAACGGCTCTTTCTTGGCAGTTGAAGGAACAGTTTTTAGCAAAAAACGACTATTGAATTTGCAACGCACCGGAAATGAATCTGAGGAAGACATAGGTGTGTTCAAAGTTGAATAACTTTTTACATAGATTTTCAATGCTTTTGAAACTCGCGGAGCGAATGCCTTTATACCTGCAGACCTCATCGCAAGCATCGAGAGCACCATCGCAAACCGTTTGGGTAGAGCACTATGCGCTCAAGTCTGCCTTAATATTTTCCATTGTTACAAGGGAAAAGTTAATATTTAACCCAAAAATAAAAACTACAACATATGACGGTGCACTCTCATTAATTCAGTTTATCGTCAGCTCCAACAAAATTCATTCAACGGCTCTTTCTTGGGAGTTAAAGGAATAGTTTTTAGCAAAAGATGACTATTGAATTTGCATCGCACCGGATTTGAATCTGCGGAAGACATAGATCTCTTCAAAGTTGAATAACTTTGTAAGTAGATTTGCAATGGTTTTGAAACTCGCGGAGCGAATGCCATTATACCTGCAGACCACATCGCAAGCATCGAGAGCACCATCGCAAACCGTTTGAGTAGAGCACTATGCGCTCAATTCTGCCTTAATATATTCCATTGTTACAAGGGAAAAGTTAATATTTAACCCAAAAATAAAAACTACAACATATGACGGTGCACTCTCATTAATTCAGATTATCGTCAGCTCGAACAAAATTCATTCAACGGCTCTTTCTTGGGAGTTGAAGGAACAGTGTTTAGCAAAAAACGACTATTGAATTTGCAACGCACCGGAAATGAATCTGAGGAAGACATAGGTGTGTTCAAAGGTGAATAACTTTGTAAGTAGATTTTCAATGCTTTTGAAACTCGCAGAGCGAATGCCATTATACCTGCAGACGCCATCGCAAGCATCGAGAGCACCATCGCAAACCGTTTGGGTAGAGCACTATGCGTTCAAGTCTGCCTTAATATTTTCCATTGTTACAAGGGAAAAGTTAATATTTAACCCAAAAATAAAAACTACAACATATGACGGTGCACTCTTGTTAATTCAGTATATCGTCAACTCCAACAAAATTCAGTCAACGGCTCTTTCTTGGGAGTTGAAGGAATAGTTTTAGCAAAAAACGACTATTGAATTTGCAACGCCCCGGAAATGAATTTGAGTACGACATAGGTGTGTTCAAAGTTGAATAACTTTGTAAGTAGATTTTCAATGCTTTTGCAACTCGCGGAGCGAATGCCTTTATACCTGCAGACCCCATCGCAAGCATCGAGAGCACCATCGCAAACCGTTTGGGTATAGCACTATGTGCTCAAGTCTGCCTTAATATTTTCCATTGTTACAAGGGAAAAGTTAATATTTAACCCAAAAATAAAAACTACAACATATGACGGTGCACTCTCATTAATTCAGATTATCGTCAGCTTCAACAAGATTCATTCAACGGCTCTTTCTTGGGAGTTGAAGGAACAGTTTTTAGCAAAAAACGACAATTGAATTTGCAACGCACCGGAAATGAATCTGAGGACGACATAGTTGTGTTCAAAGTTGAATGACTTTGTAAGTAGATTTTCAATGCGTTTGAAACTCGCGGAGCGAATGCCTTTATACCTACAGACCCCATCGCAAGCATCGAGAGCACCATCGCAAACCGTTTAGGTAGAGCACTATGCGCTCAAGTCTGCCTTAATATTTTCCAATGTTACAAGGGAAAAGTTAATATTTAACCCAAAAATAAAAACTACAACATATGACAGTGCACTCTTGTTAATTCAGTTTATCGTCAACTCCAACAAAATTCATTCAACGGCTCTTTCTTGGCAGTTGAAGGAACAGTTTTTAGCAAAAAACGACTATTGAATTTGCAACGCACCGGAAATGAATCTGAGGAAGACATAGGTGTGTTCAAAGTTGAATAACTTTTTACATAGATTTTCAATGCTTTTGAAACTCGCGGAGCGAATGCCTTTATACCTGCAGACCTCATCGCAAGCATCGAGAGCACCATCGCAAACCGTTTGGGTAGAGCACTATGCGCTCAAGTCTGCCTTAATATTTTCCATTGTTACAAGGGAAAAGTTAATATTTAACCCAAAAATAAAAACTACAACATATGACGGTGCACTCTCATTAATTCAGTTTATCGTCAGCTCCAACAAAATTCATTCAACGGCTCTTTCTTGGGAGTTAAAGGAATAGTTTTTAGCAAAAGATGACTATTGAATTTGCATCGCACCGGATTTGAATCTGCGGAAGACATAGATCTCTTCAAAGTTGAATAACTTTGTAAGTAGATTTGCAATGGTTTTGAAACTCGCGGAGCGAATGCCATTATACCTGCAGACCACATCGCAAGCATCGAGAGCACCATCGCAAACCGTTTGAGTAGAGCACTATGCGCTCAATTCTGCCTTAATATTTTCCATTGTTACAAGGGAAAAGTTAATATTTAACCCAAAAATAAAAACTACAACATATGACGGTGCACTCTCATTAATTCAGATTATCGTCAGCTCGAACAAAATTCATTCAACGGCTCTTTCTTGGGAGTTGAAGGAACAGTGTTTAGCAAAAAACGACTATTGAATTTGCAACGCACCGGAAATGAATCTGAGGAAGACATAGGTGTGTTCAAAGGTGAATAACTTTGTAAGTAGATTTTCAATGCTTTTGAAACTCGCAGAGCGAATGCCATTATACCTGCAGACGCCATCGCAAGCATCGAGAGCACCATCGCAAACCGTTTGGGTAGAGCACTATGCGTTCAAGTCTGCCTTAATATTTTCCATTGTTACAAGGGAAAAGTTAATATTTAACCCAAAAATAAAAACTACAACATATGACGGTGCACTCTCATTAATTCAGATTATCGTCAGCTTCAACAAAATTCATTCAACGGCTCTTTCTTGGCAGTTGAAGGAACAGTTTTTAGCAAAAAACGACTATTGAATTTGCAACGCACCGGAAATGAATCTGAGGAAGACATAGGTGTGTTCAAAGTTGAATAACTTTTTACGTAGATTTTCAATGCTTTTGAAACTCGCGGAGCGAATGCCTTTATACCTACAGACCCCATCGCAAGCATCGAGAGCACCATCGCAAACCGTTTGGGTAGAGCACTATGCGCTCAAGTCTGCCTTAATATTTTCCATTGTTACAAGGGAAAAGTTAATATTTAACCCAAAAATAAAAACTACAACATATATGACGGTGCACTCTCGTTAATTCAGATTATCGTCAGCTTCAACAAAATTCATTCAACGGCTCTTTCTTGGGAGTTGAAGGTATAGTTTTTAGACAGGGGGTGCTTCTTGTAAGCTTTAATTGCTGTGCGTTCGGGTCCTGCGATGAATTGCTCCTGATATACGGTAGAGAAATCAAGGTTTTATGATACGTTTGAATGCTTATTTTATCACCCTTTGAAAAGGGCTGTAAATCTTGAAGAAACCGTTTCCTATACACGAGTAATATGTTCAACGGTGCCGACATTTTCGAGGACACATAACAATGGTTCGTCACAAGGTAAGTCCAACGCATTACTAATTGCACAAGGAATGCTGTGGCACTCCTTGCACGAGGGATATTCATATATATTATATATATATATATATACAGAGACCGCAATCGAAAATTTCCTACTGAGAATCACTAGAAAATCAAACATTTTATAACGACACTCCACATGATTTTGCCATCCCCTGTCAATATTTGGGGAATTTGTCGTTCTAAAATGTTTGATTTTCTAGTGATTCTCAGTAGGAAATTTTCGATTGCGGTCTCTGTATATATATATATATATAATATATATGAATATCCCTCGTGCAAGGAGTGCCACAGCATTCCTTGTGCAATTAGTAATGCGTTGGACTTACCTTGTGACGAACCATTGTTATGTGTCCTCGAAAATTTCGGCACCGTTGAACATATTACTCGTGTATAGGAAACGGTTTCTTCAAGATTTACAGCCCTTTTCAAAGGGTGATAAAATAAGCATTCAAACGTATCATAAAACCTTGATTTCTCTACCGTATATCAGGAGCAATTCATCGCAGGACCCGAACGCACAGCAATTAAAGCTTACAAGAAGCACCCCCTGTCTAAAAACTATACCTTCAACTCCCAAGAAAGAGCCGTTGAATGAATTTTGTTGAAGCTGACGATAAAGCGAATTAACGAGAATGCACCGTCATATATGTTGTAGTTTTTATTTTTGGGTTAAATATTAACTTTTGCCTTGTAAAAAAAGGAAAATATTAAGGCAGACTTGAACGCATAGTGCTCTACCCAAACGGTTTGCGATGGTGCTCTCGATGCTTGAGATGGGGTCTGCAGGTATAAAGGCATTCGCTCCGCGTGTTTCAAAAGCATTGAAAATCTACTTACAAAGTTATTCAACTTTGAAGAGATCTATGTCTTCCGCAGATTTATTTCCGGTGCGATGCAAATTCAATTCTCGTTTTTTGCTAAAAACTATTCCTTCAACTCCCCAGGAAGAGCCGTTGACTGAATTTTGTTGGAACTGACGATAAACTGAATTAATGAGAGTGCACCGTCATATGTTGTAGTTTTTATTTTTGGGTTAAATATTAACTTTTCCCTTGTAACATTGGAAAATATTAAGGCAGACTTGAACGCATAGTGCTCTACCCAAACGGTTTGCGATGGTGCTGTCGATGCTTGCGATGGGGTTTGCAGGTATAAAGGCATTCGCTCCGCGAGTTTCAAAAGCATTGAAAATCTACTTACAAAGTTATTCACCTTTGAACACACCTATGTCGTCCTCAGATTCATTTCCGGTGCGTTGCAAATTCAATTGTCGTTTTTTGCTAAAAACTGTTCCTTCAACTACCAAGAAAGTTTATAAATGAGCGACCACGAACAACACTCCACTGGTATACGTCGGATCAAACAATGATCTAAATGGTTCGCAGATTAAGAAATAAGTAGAATGAAGAATAACCAATACGACGTAGAATTATACGGATTTAATGTAGCACAATATTTCGACTAGCCATACTAGTCTTCATCAGGTGCTTAGGAGCTTTTACAATGTGACTTGACAATATATAATGGTAAAACGGAAATGACGTAAAAAACATAATATGATAACGAAAGATAACTAACGGTGTGACTGATTAGTAAGTCTCATCGCGTTTGTTAAGGCATTTAGGTTCAAGAGTGTTAGCACGTGTTATAAGATAAGCTTCTCTAGCTTTGCGAATAGCATCACGAGAAGAGAAAATACGTTCTAAAGGAATTAAAAGGATATTAGATGCAGAGTGGTCAGGGTTAGATAGAAAATGTTCAGATGCAGTGGTGGGTTTGGATTTACTGGAAGGTTTGTCAACTGTCCTACGATGTTCGTTGAAGCGGTCTTTGAGTCTACGTTTGGTTTCACCAATGTACTGTTTGTTACATTTAGTACATTGAATCATGTAGATGACGTTTTTAGTGTTGCAGTCCATGTGTGTGGTAATGGTTCTGGTTTCACCCGTAGAAGTAAAAGTATATTGGGTGCAGTTATCAGAAATGTAAGGGCAAGTTAAACAGTTTTGTCCACAACGAAAAGAACCTGGATTGTTGTTGGAAGCAGTGTTGGAGTTATCTGAATGTAGTTTGGATTTGACTAGCAAATCACGTAGATTGGACGAACGTCGGAAGGCTACGAAAGGGCGTTGGGGGAAAATAGTTTTGCAACGCACGGAGGAATGTAGAAGATCAAAATGTTTCTCAAAGATAGGAAAGATAGATGGAAGTGACGGATTATAGGTGACTATAAAGGGAATACGGTGAGAGGAATTAGATTTCTGTTTAGGTTGTAGAGCAAGATTACGAGGGATATCGGCAGCGCGTTTAGTTTGTTTAGTGAGTAAATCACGGCTGTAGCCTCGTTTAAGGAGATAGGAGATGAGTTCAGAGGTACGGTTTTTAAAAAAGAAAGAGCCGTTGAATGAATTTTGTTGGAACTGACGATTAACTGAATTAATGAGAGTGCACCGTCATATGTTGTAGTTTTTATTTTTGGGTTAAATATTAACTTTTCCCTTGTAACATTGGAAAATATTAAGGCAGACTTGAGCACATAGTGCTCTATCCAAACGTTTTGCGATGGTGCTCTCGATGCTTGCGATGGGGTCTGTAGGTATAAAGGCATTCGCTCCGCGAGTTTCAAAAGCATTGAAAATCTACTTACAAAGTTATTCAACTTTGAACACACCTATGTCGTCCTCAGATTCATTTCCGGTGCGTTGCAAATTCAATTGTCGTTTTTTGCTAAAAACTGTTCCTTCAACTCCCAAGAAAGAGCCGTTGAATGAATTTTGTTGAAGCTGACGATAATTTGAATTAGTGAGAGTGCACCGTCATATGTTGTAGTTTATATTTTTGGGTTAAATATTAACTTTTCCCTTGTAACAATGGAAAATATTAAGGCAGACTTGAGCACATAGTGCTCTATCCAAACGGTTTGCGATGGTGCTCTCGATGCTTGCGATGGGGTCTGTAGGTATAAAGGCATTCGCTCCGCGAGTTTCAAAAGCATTGAAAATCTACTTACAAAGTTATTCAACTTTGAACACACCTATGTCGTCCTCAGATTCATTTCCGGTGCTTTGCAAATTCAATTGTCGTTTTTTGCTAAAAACTGTTCCTTCAACTCGCAAGAAAGAGCCGTTGACTGAATTTTGTTGGAGCTGACGATAAACTGAATTAATAAGAGTGCACCGTCATATGTTGTAGTTTTTATTTTTGGGTTAAATATTAACTTTTCCCTTGTAACAATGGAAAATATTAAGGCAGACTTGAACGCATAGTGCTCTACCCAAACGGTTTGCGATGGTGCTCTCGATGCTCGCGATGGGGTTTGTAGGTATAAAGGCATTCGCTCCGCGAGTTTCAAACGCATTGAAAATCTACTTACAAAGTTATTCAACTTTGAACACACCTATGTCGTCCTCAGATTCATTTCCGGTGCGTTGCAAATTCAATTGTCGTTTTTTGCTAAAAACTGTTCCTTCAACTCCCAAGAAAGAGCCGTTGAATGAATTTTGTTGAAGCTGACGATAATTTGAATTAGTGAGAGTGCACCGTCATATGTTGTAGTTTATATTTTTGGGTTAAATATTAACTTTTCCCTTGTAACAATGGAAAATATTAAGGCAGACTTGAGCGCATAGTGCTCTACCCAAACGGTTTGCGATGATGCTCTCGATACTTGCTATGGGGTCTGCAGGTATAAAGACATTCGCTCCGCGAGTTTCAAAAGCATTGAAAATTGACTTACAAAGTTATTCAACTTTGAACACACCTATGTCTTACTCAGATTCATTTCCGGTGCGTTGCAATTTTTGCTAAACACTGTTCCTTCAACTCCCAAGAAAGAGCCGTTGAATGAATTTTGTTGGAGCTGACGATAAACTGAATTAATGAGAGTGCACCGTCATATGTTGTAGTTTTTATTTTTGGGTTAAATATTAACTTTTACCTTGTAACAATGGAAAATATTAAGGCAGACTTGAGCGGATAGTGCTCTACCCAAATGGTTTGCGATGGTGCTCTCGATACTTGCGATGGGGTTTGCAGGTATAAAGGCATTCGCTCCGCGAGTTTCAAACGCATTGAAAATCTACTTACAAAGTTATTCAACTTTGAACACACCTATGTCGTCCTCAGATTCATTTCCGGTGCGTTGCAAATTCAATTGTCGTTTTTTGCTAAAAACTGTTCCTTCAACTCCCAAGAAAGAGCCGTTGAATGAATTTTGTTGAAGCTGACGATAATTTGAATTAGTGAGAGTGCACCGTCATATGTTGTAGTTTATATTTTTGGGTTAAATATTAACTTTTCCTTTGTAACAATGGAAAATATTAAGGCAGACTTGAGCACATAGTGCTCTATCCAAACGGTTTGCGATGGTGCTCTCGATGCTTGCGATGGGGTCTGTAGGTATAAAGGCATTCGCTCCGCGAGTTTCAAACGCATTGAAAATCTACTTACAAAGTTATTCAACTTTGAACACACCTATGTCGTCCTCAGATTCATTTCCGGTGCATTGCAAATTACATTGTCGTTTTTTGCTAAAAACTGTTCCTTCAACTACCAAGATAGAGCCGTTGAATGAATTTTGTTGAAGCTGACGATAATCTGAATTAATGAGAGTGCACCGTCATATGTTGTAGTTTTTATTTTTGGGTTAAATATTAACTTTTCCCTTGTAACAATGGAAAATATTAAGGCAGACTTGAGCGCATAGTGCTCTACCCAAACGGTTTGCGATGGTGCTGTCGATGCTTGCGATGGGGTCTGCAGGTATAAAGGCATTCGCTCTGCGAGTTTCAAACGCATTGAAAATCTACTTACAAAGTTATTCAACTTTGAACACACCTATGTCGTCCTCAGATTCATTTCCGGTGCGTTGCAAATTCAATTGTCGTTTTTTGCTAAAAACTGTTCCTTCAACTCCCAAGAAAGAGCCGTTGAATGAATTTTGTTGAAGCTGACGATAATTTGAATTAGTGAGAGTGCACCGTCATATGTTGTAGTTTATATTTTTGGGTTAAATATTAACTTTTCTCTTGTAACAATGGAAAATATTAAGGCAGACTTGAGCGCATAGTGCTCTACCCAAACGGTTTGCGATGATGCTCTCGATACTTGGTATGGGGTCTGCAGGTATAAAGACATTCGCTCCGCGAGTTTCAAAAGCATTGAAAATTTACTTACAAAGTTATTCAACTTTGAACACACCTATGTCTTACTCAGATTCATTTCCGGTGCGTTGCAATTTTTGCTAAACACTGTTCCTTCAACTCCCAAGAAAGAGCCGTTGAATAAATTTTGTTGGAGCTGACGATAAACTGAATTAATGAGAGTGCACCGTCATATGTTGTAGTTTTTATTTTTGGGTTAAATATTAACTTTTACCTTGTAACAATGGAAAATATTAAGGCAGACTTGAGCGGATAGTGCTCTACCCAAATGGTTTGCGATGGTGCTCTCGATACTTGCGATGGGGTTTGCAGGTATAAAGGCATTCGCTCCGCGAGTTTCAAACGCATTGAAAATCTACTTACAAAGTTATTCAACTTTGAACACACCTATGTCGTCCTCAGATTCATTTCCGGTGCGTTGCAAATTCAATTGTCGTTTTTTGCTAAAAACTGTTCCTTCAACTCCCAAGAAAGAGCCGTTGAATGAATTTTGTTGAAGCTGACGATAATTTGAATTAGTGAGAGTGCACCGTCATATGTTGTAGTTTATATTTTTGGGTTAAATATTAACTTTTCCTTTGTAACAATGGAAAATATTAAGGCAGACTTGAGCACATAGTGCTCTATCCAAACGGTTTGCGATGGTGCTCTCGATGCTTGCGATGGGGTCTGTAGGTATAAAGGCATTCGCTCCGCGAGTTTCAAACGCATTGAAAATCTACTTACAAAGTTATTCAACTTTGAACACACCTATGTCGTCCTCAGATTCATTTCCGGTGCATTGCAAATTACATTGTCGTTTTTTGCTAAAAACTGTTCCTTCAACTACCAAGATAGAGCCGTTGAATGAATTTTGTTGAAGCTGACGATAATCTGAATTAATGAGAGTGCACCGTCATATGTTGTAGTTTTTATTTTTGGGTTAAATATTAACTTTTCCCTTGTAACAATGGAAAATATTAAGGCAGACTTGAGCGCATAGTGCTCTACCCAAACGGTTTGCGATGGTGCTGTCGATGCTTGCGATGGGGTCTGCAGGTATAAAGGCATTCGCTCTGCGAGTTTCAAACGCATTGAAAATCTACTTACAAAGTTATTCAACTTTGAACACACCTATGTCGTCCTCAGATTCATTTCCGGTGCGTTGCAAATTCAATTGTCGTTTTTTGCTAAAAACTGTTCCTTCAACTCCCAAGAAAGAGCCGTTGAATGAATTTTGTTGAAGCTGACGATAATTTGAATTAGTGAGAGTGCACCGTCATATGTTGTAGTTTATATTTTTGGGTTAAATATTAACTTTTCTCTTGTAACAATGGAAAATATTAAGGCAGACTTGAGCGCATAGTGCTCTACCCAAACGGTTTGCGATGATGCTCTCGATACTTGGTATGGGGTCTGCAGGTATAAAGACATTCGCTCCGCGAGTTTCAAAAGCATTGAAAATTTACTTACAAAGTTATTCAACTTTGAACACACCTATGTCTTACTCAGATTCATTTCCGGTGCGTTGCAATTTTTGCTAAACACTGTTCCTTCAACTCCCAAGAAAGAGCCGTTGAATAAATTTTGTTGGAGCTGACGATAAACTGAATTAATGAGAGTGCACCGTCATATGTTGTAGTTTTTATTTTTGGGTTAAATATTAACTTTTACCTTGTAACAATGGAAAATATTAAGGCAGACTTGAGCGGATAGTGCTCTACCCAAATGGTTTGCGATGGTGCTCTCGATACTTGCGATGGGGTTTGCAGGTATAAAGGCATTCGCTCCGCGAGTTTCAAACGCATTGAAAATCTACTTACAAAGTTATTCAACTTTGAACACACCTATGTCGTCCTCAGATTCATTTCCGGCGCGTTGCAAATTCAATTGTCGTTTTTTTGCTAAAAACTGTTCCTTCAACTCCCAAGAAAGAGCCGTTGAATGAATTTTGTTGGAGCTGACGATAATCTGAATTAATGAGAGTGCACCGTCATATGTTTTAGTTTTTATGTTTGGGTTAAATATTAACTTTTCCTTTGTAACAATGGAAAATATTAAGGCAGACTTGAACGCATAGTGCTCTACCCAAACGGTTTGCGATGGTACTCTCGATGCTTGCGATGGGGTCTGCAGGTATAAAGGCATTCGGTCCGCGGGTTTCAAAAGCATTGAAAATCTACTTACAAAGTTATTCAACTTTGAACACACCTATGTCTTACTCAGATTCATTTCCGGTGCGTTGCAATTTTTGCTAAACACTGTTCCTTCAACTCCCAAGAAAGAGCCGTTGAATGAATTTTGTTGGAGCTGACGATAAACTGAATTAATGAGAATGCACCGTCATATATTGTAGTTTTTATTTTTGGGTTAAATATTAACTTTTACCTTGGAACAATGGAAAATATTAAGGCAGACTTGAACGCATAGTGCTCTACCCAAACGGTTTGCGATGGTGCTCTCGAGACTTGCGATGGGGTTTGCAGGTATAAAGGCATTCGCTCCGCGAGTTTCAAACGCATTGAAAATCTACTTACAAAGTTATTCAACTTTGAACACACCTATGTCGTCCTCAGATTCATTTCCGGCGCGTTGCAAATTCAATTGCAGTTTTTTTGCTAAAAACTGTTCCTACAACTCCCAAGAAAGAGCCGTTGAATGAATTTTGTTGGAGCTGACGATAATCTGAATTAATGAGAGTGCACCGTCATATGTTTTAGTTTTTATGTTTGGGTTAAATATTAACTTTTCCTTTGTAACAATGGAAAATATTAAGGCAGACTTGAACGCATAGTGCTCTACCCAAACGGTTTGCGATGGTACTCTCGATGCTTGCGATGGGGTCTGCAGGTATAAAGGCATTCGGTCCGCGGGTTTCAAAAGCATTGAAAATCTACTTACAAAGTTATTCAACTTTGAACACACCTATGTCTTACTCAGATTCATTTCCGGTGCGTTGCAATTTTTGCTAAACACTGTTCCTTCAACTCCCAAGAAAGAGCCGTTGAATGAATTTTGTTGGAGCTGACGATAAACTGAATTAATGAGAATGCACCGTCATATATTGTAGTTTTTATTTTTGGGTTAAATATTAACTTTTACCTTGGAACAATGGAAAATATTAAGGCAGACTTGAACGCATAGTGCTCTACCCAAACGGTTTGCGATGGTGCTCTCGAGACTTGCGATGGGGTTTGCAGGTATAAAGGCATTCGCTCCGCGAGTTTCAAACGCATTGAAAATCTACTTACAAAGTTATTCAACTTTGAACACACCTATGTCGTCCTCAGATTCATTTCCGGCGCGTTGCAAATTCAATTGTCGTTTTTTTGCTAAAAACTGTTCCTTCAACTCCCAAGAAAGAGCCGTTGAATGAATTTTGTTGGAGCTGACGATAATCTGAATTAATGAGAGTGCACCGTCATATGTTTTAGTTTTTATGTTTGGGTTAAATATTAACTTTTCCTTTGTAACAATGGAAAATATTAAGGCAGACTTGAACGCATAGTGCTCTACCCAAACGGTTTGCGATGGTACTCTCGATGCTTGCGATGGGGTCTGCAGGTATAAAGACATTCGGTCCGCGGGTTTCAAAAGCATTGAAAATCTACTTACAAAGTTATTCAACTTTGAACACACCTATGTCTTACTCAGATTCATTTCCGGTGCGTTGCAATTTTTGCTAAACACTGTTCCTTCAACTCCCAAGAAAGAGCCGTTGAATGAATTTTGTTGGAGCTGACGATAAACTGAATTAATGAGAATGCACCGTCATATATTGTAGTTTTTATTTTTGGGTTAAATATTAACTTTTACCTTGGAACAATGGAAAATATTAAGGCAGACTTGAACGCATAGTGCTCTACCCAAACGGTTTGCGATGGTGCTCTCGATGCTTGCGATGGGGTCTGCAGGTATAAAGGCATTCGCTCCGCGAGGTTCAAACGCATTGAAAATCTACTTACAAAGTTATTCACCTTTGAACACACTTAGTATGTACAACCGCAGATTCTTGTTCTATCTCTTGTACTGAATATATAATAGATGATTATTTTTTGTAGTGAATATTTTTTACTACGATTTGTTGGCTGCGAAGCATTTTACGACGAATTTTTGATAGAGAAAATGTCTTAGCTTTGAAAATTTTAAGACGAGTTTTTGGCAACGAATTTTATTAGATCGGTGCGGATATGGAAATTGTGTTAAGGTTTTCCGTATTTTTTCAAGTATGAAATCGTAGTTTTCTGGCATCTGTTCCGGGAGGTGGCATATGGAGGAAAGTAGTCTAGTACTTGTTAAAATGACTTAGAAGTAGTAGTTAGTTCTGTATTAGGTTTGCGAACGAAAAGTCAAAGAGACGGAAATAGATCCTGCGAATCGAAACTCAGTGGAACCGAATATTGCCCAAACTAGAGGAGGCTTGATTGAAAAATGATTTGCAAGATATTTAAAACGCAACAATCATGTATATAATAATAATAATAATAATAATTTATTAATCCTTATACTGAGATAGTACATTGGAGTTTCAGGACATAACAATTCTTACTTAAATTAAAATAATTAGGTAACTATATCTTTTTCTTCCAAATTAAGTATATTGTACAAATACTTAGCGGAAATCTTTAAAATACATTCATCATTCATTGCTAATATATACAGGAACAAGGACCTCTTATCAAATAACCGAAAACTATCATTAACGTTACATAGGTCACTAATAAAATCCTGTCTAATTTTCATGAAATTAACGTTTGTACAAGACATTGTATAATGAAATTCATCACCTACTTCATTGGAGTTACAAAACGAACAAATACGTTCTTCAATAGGAGTGTTAGTGTATCGCCCGGTTTCTATAGGCATCTTATGAGCTGAAATCCTAATTTTAGACACAGCCTGACGATGTTTACCATTCGTAACGTAATACAAGTACCTTTCAAAATTCATATTTGACTTAAATAAATTAAAAGTACGTAGTTTTCTGTTATTGTGAATTTGACTTTGCCAGAAACTGACATAGAAATGTATGAAATTTCAAAGATGAATTACTGTGATGGATTTCATTTCAAATTGGTGTAAAAGTTTAATTTTTGCTCCAACATACTGAAAAGGTTAGGACTGATTGCTTTGAGCGAGAAATCGTTTTAGTTGTGGAGCCTTGATGTGAGTGACACTGATTAGTGCTGGGTAGGTAAGATACCTTATCACGTACACGGCTGCCGGCAAGCAGCAGAAAGAAGCTTGCTTTTTTTGGTGAATGGTTATTAAACCACTAATTGCGTTAGTAATATTTTAAAGAAATGAAATATATAAAAAGGAAACTATTGCCAATGTTCGTGAATGACTGACCTGAGTCACATAGTTATTGCAACAGATATACAAATTCCTGAGATCGAAAGTTCAAGCTAGGCCGATAAGCATCGTGTTACATCTTTATATTTCGCCTTCTCGCTCATTTATTTCAACTTTTACAACTTTCAGCGATTTGTGGTGTTCAATATAAAAAAATCTAACCATATCTTGTAACTGTTACACAGATAGAACAGTAATAAAACCCGCGATTCAAAGGTAAACGATTATTCGAAACCACATATTTCTGTTACGAATCAGTGCAACAAACCGGAAGTCAAGTTCGGGTAAAATGAGTAAACGTTTATGGTTATAAATCGGTTGTGCTTTGAGGAAAACGTTTGAAAGTTTGGTAGTGAGTTAGTAGATGTTAATAGATCACATCGCAGTTAAAATATCCACTTCCGCGTTTGAAATTACGAAGTGGCAGCTAACTTCTACGAGTCGAGCTGGCAGCTGCCAGCTCAATTTGAGCTGGCAGCTAACTTCAGCCCGGTGTCCTTTGGGAATTAATCGTTGCGTTTGCTAATATAAACAAGTTTGGCTTTTCGGTTTATTGCTTTTTCGGGATACTCTTGCGCATGCGCCAAAACACTATCATAAAGAGAGGATATTACAGCTATTTGTTCAGATCATTCTGCTGTTGTTTTTAATATAGTTTCCGGTCCGATTTTAAAAAGAGAGGACCTGGTTTTTTTCAAGTTTAATAATTCGCTTCTTAAGGATAAGATATTTATAAAAGCCCTCTCGTTAAAAATTCAAGACTTTCAAAACGAATTCACTGAATTAGAAGATAAAGGACTTTATTGGGATTTAATTAAGATGAAAATACGGGATTTTACGTTACGATATTCCAAGAAATACGCTATACAGACGAGGAATGATGAAAAGGAGTTATTACAAAAATTAAATACCTCGATAGAGAGAGAGAGAGAGGCCGTTACCCAACAGCTAACAGACGAAAATATAGCGAAATATTATGAAATAAAACTTAAATTAGATAACATTTCACGAAATAACTCAGATGGAGCTATAACAGGAAGCAGGATTCGTTGGCATGAGCAAGGAGAACGTAACACAAAGTATTTTTTGAATTTAGAGAAACGACAGCATTGTAAAAACATATTACTCAATTAAAAGTAGGAAATAATTGTTCTCTAACTGACTCAAACGATATTTTAGATGAATTAGAGCGTTTCTATCACACATTATACAACAATACAAGTGTTACAAGTTTAGATGATCCAAAATTTTCCTGTTTCTTTTCATCAGAAAAGATACCTAAATTAACGGTAAATGAAGAAAACTCTTGTGAGGGACTGCTCCCAGTAACGGAATGCCATAGCATCTTAAAACAATGCGCGAAAAATAAGACGCCTGGAAGTGATGGTCTTTCTGTTGAGTTTTATTTAAAATTTTGGAATCTTATTGGTAAAGATCTTACCCAATCATTAAATTTTGCCTTTCGAAAAGGTGAATTGTCTATTTCGCAAAAACAAGGAATAATTACCCAAATTCCAAAGGAAAAAAGGGACGTTTTATTTCTCGATAATTGGCGCCCTATTTCCCTTCTGAATGTTGATTACAAGATTGCAACTAAAGCTATATCTATGAGAATAGCCAAGGTTTTGCCAAGTATTATACATGGTGATCAAACAGGATATGTAAAGAATCGTTTTATTGGTCAAAATATCCGTTTAATACTTGACATATTTGACCATACAGATTTTTTAAATATTCCAGGTTTGGCTATGTTTATAGATTTCAAAAAAGCATTCGACACTATCGATTGGAATTATCTCTTTAAAGCTATTGAAATTTTTAATTTTGGTCCTGACATTAAAAATTGGATAAAAGTATTTTATAGAAACGTATAAAGCTGTGTAATCAATAATGGTTTCGCAACAAACTTTTTTAAGTTGGAAAAAGGCGTAAGACAAGGTTGCCCTCTTTCAGGAGTGCTTTTTGTGATTGCAATAGAATTATTAGCTATTTCTATTAGAGAAAATGATGTTATAGAAGGCATTCAAATTAATCATATCAATTACAAGTTAACGCAATGTGCGGACGATACTACTGTTTTCTTAGCAAATTTCCAATCAGCTGAAAAACTCCTGGGCCTTTTCTCTCTTTTTTCAGATTGCTCTGGTCTGTCGATTAATTTAAATAAAACGTTTCTGGCTTGGCTCAGAGAAAACTAGATAAGACCACTGTAATCTTTTCGGCATCAATTGGCCAAAGACTAGCTAGTGTACATTCGCTTGGAATTACATTCTCGCATGACTCTTCAATTTTAGAACAGGAAAATTTTAATAAGAAGATAACTTCAATTAAGAATTTGTTAAATATTTGGTCGAATCGACATTTAACTTTATATGGTAAAGGAATAATACTAAAAACGCTTGCTTTATCTAAGTTGATTTATAATACCTCTATGTTACTTATACCTCAACACTTAATTATTGAAATAAATAAGTTGATTGAGAGATTTGTGTGGGATAGAAAACCAGCTAAGATTTAAAAAATCAACAATGATTGGAAATTATGATAAAGGAGGCTTTATATGCCTGATTTTCATATTATTAATAAATCTTTAAAACTAACTTGGATAAAGAGATTGCTTTCGCCTGGAGAGAATACTTGGAAGCATATTTAACAATTATTCACTGAAGTCGAAGTGACTATTGGTGAATATTTACCGAGACGAAGTCGAGGTAAATATTCACCAATAGTCACTGAGACTGAAGTGAATAATTGTTTTAGTATAATTTCATCAGTGAATATCAGAGAAATTAAAACTAGAAATTATTAGTCTGACTTCCGACCCTTTTATAAGTTTTACAAGCGCGCGTGACAGGATAGTTTTGTGACAACATTTGCATAATCACATGCCGCTACGGTTCACTGCACAAACCGACTCGACAGGAGACTTGCAGGGACTACAAGAATGGATTTGCTAAAGACAGAGAAATACCGAAAAGCAGTCCAAATGCACACTAGAATTCAAGTTGAAGCAGCAGTCCTCACTTTTGAGTCCTCGAACCGTGTTACAAAGAGAGGAAATGCAGCGAAAATGAGTGGAAGTGGGCAAACTCGGCTGACTGAAAATCTGCCACGGCGAGTGCAAATTTATCGAAAGGAACCGCTTTCATGAGTTCACTTCAAAGGACAAATTTGCTGGAAACTGTGGATTATAGCCATCACAGAATCAAAGACAATGGTAAATCAAGAGACAAATGATTTCGGAATGAGATAAAACTTGAAAACACACCGAGAGCGGCGAGAGAAGAGCATAACAGCAACCGGCTTCCTGAATGAAAACTAGAACTTGTTGTTTTTCTATCAAGAACCACGGGGAAAATAACTCAAGTAAGTACACTCTTTTTAAGTCGAACAGTTCCAAAGTCTCGTTGTGTTATTTATTGCTCTAAGTAGACGTTATTTCAGTTGTGATTCACGAGGACCGAATAAACTCAACCCCGGCCAAAACTCGTAAGTAAACTTTGTTTGTGACGGCTTATGGATTAAAATAAGCTTCAAGTTTAGCCATACTTATTTAGTTGCTTCTTTAGTGGGTTTTTTGGAAAATCTTTTTCTTTCATATTATTTATTTATTCGTGAGAAACATCAGTAAATATGCGAGCGGCCATTTTGGTAAATGCCTTGTATGTTATATTCACTTCCAGGCGCTCTGGAGGTGAATATCGCGACGTATGACGTAATTCTCGACCAATCAGAGCACGGGGATCTCTATATTCACTGATGAAATTATACTAATCCTTTGATAGGCCTTGAAAGATTGGATAAAGAGTTATTTTTTGAATGCAATTTTGATGTAAAACTTATTGATTTTACTCAACTTTCAGAGTTCTATAGAAGTATTTTAGTATATTGGCAATAATTAACGAATTATGAAGTAAATGATGCGGAAGAAATAAAAAATGAAATAATATATGGAATAACAGATTTATAAAGATAAGCAAGAAGTCTATATACTATAAAAACTGGCTTAACTGTGGGATAAAATATTAGTTAAAGATTTAATGAATGATGATGGGCTTTCGTTTGTCTTTTGAACAGTTTAACCGAACTTATAATGTAAAAGCTAACTTCCTGCAATATTTTGCCGTTATTGATGTTATTCCAAGCTTGTGGAAAAAAAGGTTAAAATTGTCCAGTAACAAAGATAGTATTGGTACTGGTCCCGGGGGGGGGGGGGGGGGGGGTACTTACATGAAAAATGGGTATGTATGTGAGGCCAAGAGGCTCAAACCCTGACCCTGTTTGACCCAATCCGAGCTCCAAAACCCTGATTGCCCCCTTTTTGGGAAAAAAAAAACCCTGATTGCCCCTTCTTTAATTTGTTTTCAAAACACGGTCGGATATATATCCTGGCCGGTATACCGTGTACCGGGATTTCATGCAAAATACGGAACATTTCAAGTCGGGACGTGGCATTGGGTAAACAAATCAGCAGATGAAGTACATAGATAAAATTATCGGCGTCACGATGTATGGGAACCTCAGTGCTTGCATGTGGGCAGGCGATAAAAATGCGGCAACAGAAGGTCTTTTTTTGACATAGTAGCTAAAAAAAATGAACTGCCTAAAAAATACTGAACCCCGACCCTGACTGCACCCAAATTATACTCAAATCCTGACCCTGATCTGCCCAAATCAGGTCAAAACCCTGACCCTACCTGCCCAAACTGAGCTCAAAACCCTGACCCACCCGGCGGCACATACATAATACGTCACAAACAGGAGTACCCCCCCCCCCCCCCCCCCCCCCCCCCCGGAGTACTGGTCAGTGTTTCGTTAACAGCTTCTCCCTAAATCCAAATTTCTTACACGTCAAAAGGTTATTCTTATTCAGGATATCATGCATAAACTTCAGTGTGAACTGCTTTTTCGAGAATCTTGCTTATTGTTGGTAGTACAGTAATCGGACGATAATTATTTACATCGGTATGGCTATATACCACTCTTGAATAAAGCAGAAACTTTGCCCATATTCCAGACATCTGGGAAGGTTCCGTATTTAAGAGAGCGATTAAATAAGCATGTGAGAGATGTAGTTATGACTCTTTAAGCAATCTTGCACTAATCCGATCTAACCCAATAGCTTTGTTGGTCTTAAGTTCCTTCAGCCGCTTTAAACTGACAAACAACGTAATTGATTGAAAAACAAACTTGGCTCCAGGCCCGTTATCGGTAAAGTGTGGCGATCAGATATGCCGCATCCTAATCTTGACTTCAGCTGATTGGCTAATTTTAGTCCAATAGTAGAAAAATGTAAATTCATAGTTTCTGAAATCGTTTTCGGCTCAGTCCTAGTTACGCCATCAGCAACAATTTACACGGTGGTTTGAAAATATGAAGTTTATCCTCTCGAATCGGCGAAAACTTTTCACCCGTTCGCTGCGCTCACTCGTCAAACGTTCTTGGATTTGTCCAAGGCGTTCGACACTGTCGATCATAAACTGCTCTTTTCCAAGCTCAAATCGATTGGCCTCTCAGATCACGTCACTGATTGGTTCGACTCCTATTTGTCAAACATACGCCAAGTCACAGTTGTCGACAACAATCATTCATCTTGTAATCACGTCCCGTCGGGGTGCCGTAAGAACAGTATACTCGGCCCTTTGATGTTTCTTATTTACATCAGTAGTTTACCAAACTGTCTCAAGTCGTGTGAAGTTTCCATGTACGCCGACGACACTGTTATATATTACTCCTCGTTATCTCCCAAGGATATCGAAATGAAGCTAAATAGTGATTTAGCCAATGTTGCAAATTGGTTTAATGACAATCCTTTGACTCGATCTGAACATCAAAAAGTCGAACTTTATGTTCATTGGAAGTGCTTACAAGTTAAAGTCTTGTGGTAGTGTCTCGCTTATTATAGATAGTGTCACACTTGATCGGACCAATACAATCAAATATTTAGGAGTCACTATTAATCAAACCATGACTTGGTCCGATCATGTTGACACTATTATCAAAGGCCAATCAACGCATTGGGCTTTTAAGACGTATTAGACATTTACTACCCCGGCGAGCCCGTTTAACTCTATATAATGCCCTGATATTGCCAATTTTAGATTACGCTGATATCGTATGGGGGGATAAAGACAATGTTACCATCATGCCTAGCCGGTCTACAAATAGTCCAGAACAAGGCTGCTAAAGTGATTTTAGACGCCTCCCCGTTCTCGTCCTCAACAGAAGCCCTCCAGACTTTGGGCTGGAAGACGCTTAGTCAACGGCGGCGAGCACACAGATGTACACTAGTTTACAAACTTATGAACAGTCAAATTGACTTTGATTTTAATATTTTATTAAATAAAGATGTACATAATCATAACACTAGGCAGAGAAACAATGCCCATCTTAAACAAGCAAGAACAAAGTGGGAAAAGCATTTTTTATCAGGCTTTCGACGAGCGGAATTCCCTCCCATCCGAAATACGAGATTCGAACTCATTAGCCAATTTTAAAGCACATTTAACTTTTTAGATTTCTTATTGTATATACATTTTTATCAATTTTTACGCATCATTGTTATTAATTTTACCTTATTAGTTATGTTACGCAGGGCCCCATTGAAAAACTCCTCGGAGATGTGGGCACCCTGTCTAAACATAGTTATTATTAATATTATTATTATTATCTTCTTTTTATTATATGGACAATTAAACTACTCTAAGAACTCTTATCTATTCATTTTACTCACTGTCAGTATTTCTTCGTGGTCTTTCTAAGCGGTTCTGGGGAGTTTCATCTGGTTTTCTTGTCTCAGTCTTCGTTGCAGACGAGAAAAGCTTTAGAGCCGGAGTTTTATAGTTTTTATGAATGGTTTATTTCTCAGTAAAACACTCGTCCATATATAAATAATAATAGGCACATTACAGGTCTTTACTGGCTTCACTCCATTGAGTATGTCTTACAATTTTCGTTTCTTTTTGTCCAGAAAACCTTTCTTCCTGTAAAGCCATCAAAGCTCATGCAAGGTAGGTGCTGTGGTTGTTTTGCTATCGTATGATTACTACGGATATGACCATCATTCGATCTAAGGGCTCGCGTTTTCAGCATGTACTCGGACTGTATTAAAGTGTATTGCGTCCGTTTTAGTGTTACGTAAGATCTCGGTTAAGTTTGGAGAAAACGTACATTTTCTGAGGCCTACATGCTATAAGCGCGGGTAACCATAAAATATGTACCGCTCAAGGCATACATAACTAATTAGGAAGCGTTTTCAAAACTGATCACATCCTTGCTGGTCAGGCAAGTTTCGCCTTACCCTCCCCTCGATCCCCTCCTTCCATTTTTGTCCTTGCTCCATTCTTCCCTCGTTCAAATATAGCCTGGCTCCCCACATTGAAATACCTTATTATAGGAAATTAACAATGCACGTTGACAACGCGAAAAAAATTAACGTTACACTAAATTAACGCGAATTTTTCATAAGTTAGGTTTACATGCATTAAATTAACGCGAATTTTTCGATAAGCATCTTGCTTTATTTACTGCGATTTTCATAATTCTGCAAACTCGCACTTTACATTTCTGAACGCCAAACTGCGTTTTGGCTTCCGTCAATAAAACCTTCCAAGACAAGTGCACGGATGTTTCTAAGTTTTTTTTAAAGCCGAAAATTTGGGTTTGAAGCCTAACTAGACCCTATCAATTCAAAAGATCTTTCAAAGCCTCACGGTGAAATCACCAAGAGCTGCTCACTCGTTTGATTGACGGAAACCAAACCGCAATAGTGACTCTGAAGAGCCAATAGAGGAGTCATGAACTAATAAGGTTTTGAAATGAAATAAAGGTGCTTTAAAATAACAATGTTGTAAAATAGCGTGCATTAAATTTACATCGACATTAATTAAGATACATTAAATTAACGCGAATTTTGTAAAATCGCGTTAATAAAGTGCATTGTTAATTTCCTATAATAAGGTATCTGATTATTTAAATGTAACACGGTTTTACTTCCGGTTACCGTTCGGTCTGGAACAAGATGGCGGATAATTTTAACGCTCCGTTCCGGGATTCTAATATGCCTCACGTTCGTACTATGTTCTGTTATATTGACGTAAATTAGCCAAACTTTGTTTTAAATAATTCCATTAGACCGTTTTACCATGTCTGCGGAAAGAGAGGAACTTGAAAACATGCTTGAAAAGATGTTTGACAAAAAGCTGGAACCGATTACGAAATCGATGGATTTAATCAGCCACAAGTATGATGTGTTTCTTAAGGAACTACAGAAAATGCAAGAAGTTAACAAAGAAATTAGTGCCGAAAATAAGATACTGAAGTCAGAAGTTTCGAAACTTAATAACGAGCTCAATCAACAGAAAGAAGCGTTGGACTTCCTAGAACAGTACTCCCGAAGGGATTGTTTAGAATTCAGAGAGATTCCATTCCAGCCAGGTGAGGATACCAACAAACTTGTCATCTCTATTGCTTCTCTACTTCAAGTGAAGGTTGAAGAAAATGATATTTCAGTGAGCCACCGACTACCATCGTCTACCCAAAGAGCATCAAATGTTAACCATCCACCAGCGATCATTGCCAAGTTTGTGAGAAGGGATGTCAGAGATCGAGTATACAGTGCTAGAAAGAATCTGAATGATTTCAACACAAGTGATCTGGGTCTTGGCAGAATCTCAGAGAATAAGATATTTATTGGAGAAAGTCTTACCCAAAGGAATAAGGAGCTGTTTTGGAGTTGCCTTCAACTTAATAAGAGGGATCTAAAGCTTAAATTCATCTGGTCTAATGCAGGGCGTATATACCTTAGAAAGGACTCTAATTCATCTGCCAAACGAATCTCATCACTCAAAGATCTTGAGATGATCAGGAATATCCAATTAAATAGAAATGTGGAGAACACACGTGTACATGAATTTAGTGGCTAACTTCCATTGTGGAAAAGTTTACTGGTTAGTGTATTTGTGGCAGCTCCTAAAATACAAGAAGTCTGAGTTAATTAAATATTAATTAATTGCCATGGTAAGTTGCCCTTCTTGTAATAAAATAGTCCGTAGTAACTCCAGGGCCATTGAGTGTGATAAATGCCTAAGATGGTATCACCTAAAATGTACTTCTCTTTCAATCAAGGATTATAAGTATTACTCTAACTCAGGTGATCTGTGGCTGTGTATATCTTGTCGTGATTCAGTCTTTCCCTTTAACAGTATTGAAGACTCTGAACTTATTAATATGATGTTTAATTCTAACTCAGACTGCTTGTGTTCCCACAACATTGCAAATACTAAGTTAGACCAATTACCTCATCTAAATATTGTTTCATCAATTAATAACATTCCTAACTTTACTGACATACTGATCCAGAATCTAATTTGCCTTCACAGGTAAATTTTAAATATTACTCTACTCATGATTTTCACCAGAGCTCTGAAATATCAAGTTCTTTGTCAGACAAATCATTTTCAATCCTTCACTGCAATATAAGAAGTTTATCTGCTAATTTTGATAACCTTGTGACCATGCTGGATGAACTTCAACATTCATTTAGCATCATTGGGTTGTCTGAAATCAGATTTAATATAGATAAAGAACATGTTGCTAATACCTCCTTGCCTAATTACACTTTCATATCTCAACCAAGCAGATTTCAAGCAGGAGGGGTTGGTTTCTATGTTCATAATGATTTAAAATTCAATTTAAGAGATGACCTAAGTGTTGTCTCAGATGATCTTGAATCACTATGGATTGAAATTGATAATTCCAAAAATAGAAACATACTCTGTGGTATATTTTATAGACATCCAAATACTAATCTTGATTCATTTCTAAATTCAGTTTATGCCAATGTTGATAAGGTCCAAAAAGAATCCAAGTATTGTATTATTTCAGGTGACTTTAATATCAATCTGCTGAATTATGATTCTCATTCTCTCACTGAAGACTTTATAAATACACTAGGATCTTACCTTTTCCAGCCCCATATTTTGCAGCCTACTAGGATAACAAACTATTCTGCAACATTAATAGATAATATATTCTTTAACTCATTAGAACATTATACATTGAGTGGTAATATACTATCTGATATCTCTGACCATCTTCCTAACTTTCTAATCATTAATAAACTTTCAACTCTCTCAAATAAGATTAAAATCCTTAAGAGAGATTACTCTAGACTTGATGAATTAGCTCTTACTGATGAGGTCCAGTCTATTGACTGGCATCAAACTCTTCCCCAATCTAATGATGTTAATGATATTTTCAATGCCTTTTATTCCAAAATCAATGGCATTATAAATAATCATATTCCTATAAAACAGCTAACAAAAAAGGAAATGAAATTTATGATGAAACCATGGATAACTCCTGCAATAAAAGTGTCAATTAATGTAAAGAATAAATTGTTTAATAAATATCTTAAGACAATGTCTGAGATGTATCATCTCAAATATAAAACCTATCGTAATAAATTAAATCACTTAATTAAAATAAGCAAAAGATTATATTATCAAAATTACTTTGATGAAAATAAAACCAACACCAAGAACATCTGGAAAGGAATCAAACAAATTGTAGCCCTAAAACCTCAGAAATTAAATTTTCCAACCAAATTAGTCAATGATAGTAAAGTAATAGTAAATTCAAAAGAAATAGCTGATGAATTTAATTACTACTTTGCAAACATTGGTAATAAATTAGCTAGCTCTATCAGTAAATCTAATCCTAATACATCATGTCTTGATTATATGGATCCACCACAAGCTAACAGTTTTTATAGTATCCAACAACTTCTGATGAAATTGTAAACATAATTTCTGAAATTAAGACTGGTAAATCTGTTGGGCCTTTTAGTATCCCAATTAAAATTCTTAAGCTGCTCAAATGTCTTCTTTCTAAGCCTTTAGAAATATTGTATAATTGCTCATTTAACACGGGTACTGTTCCTGATAACTTCAAGATTGCTAGAGTTTGTCCAGTTTTTAAAAATGGATCTCAACTGATCTTTTCAAATTATCGTCCAATCTCACTCCTTTCAGTCTTTAATAAAATCCTTGAAAAATTAATGTACAAAAGATTAATTAGATATCTAGATAAAATAAATTGCCTCTACAATAAACAATTTGGCTTTCGCTCGAACCACTCTACTATTCAAGCCATACTTCTTATTACTGATAAAATTCAAAAAGCTATTGATGAAGGTAAGTATGCATGTGGAATTTTCCTCGACTTGAGTAAAGCATTTGATACTGTCAACCATGACATTTTAATTAATAAGTTACAAAGGCTTGGCATTCGTGGTATTGCCATTGACTGGTTTGTCTCTTATCTAAATAACAGAAAACAATTTGTTTCTATTGGAAATGCCTCATCCGATCACCAATACATTTCTTGTGGGGTTCCCCAAGGATCAGTCCTCGGGCCTATACTGTTCCTCCTTTATATTAATGACTTTTCAAATTGCTCTAAAATTCTTGACATTCACCTCTTTGCTGATGATTCTAACCTCTTTTATGCTCATAATAATCTACATAGTCTTGAGAATGTTGTAAACAGCGAATTAATAAAAGTTAATGACTGGCTAAGTGCCAATAAATTATCACTGAATGTTAATAAATCTAATTTTGTAATATTTCACTCACACCAGAAGAAAGTTAATTATAAATTAAACATTACCATTAATAAGAAAATCTTAGAGCATAAACAGAATACCAAATATCTTGGAGTGTTAATTGACTCAAATCTAAATTGGAAAAGCCATATTCATCAAATTACCAAAAAAATTGCCAAAGGCATAGGTATACTCTTTAAAATAAGATATTATCTTAATATTAATATATTAATACAGCTATATTACTCTCTTATATATCCATATCTAACTTATGGGTTAGTAGTTTGGGGCAACACATATGAAAGTACTATTCATCCAATCGTAGTTTTACAAAAGAAAGCAATTCGAATCATCACTCATTCTAAGTATGATGAGCACTCTAGCCCCCTGTTCAAATCTCTCAACATTTTAAAGTTTAAGGACCTAATATTTCTTCATAATGCTCTGCTAATGCATCAATATCATAACAAAGCCCTTCCTGCAGTATTCAATGATTTCTTTACCCCTATTAATAGAATTCACTCGTACAACACAAGACTTGCCTCTAAGTCCTCTTTTTTTATTCCTCAAGTAAGAACTAATTATGGAAAATTTAATATAAGATATCAAGGAGCAAAAGTCTGGAATTCATTAGATGATAAAATAAAATCTTCCAAAAAATCGTCCTTTAAAAATAAGCTGAAGTCTTCATTTATAGCATCCTACTAGTCTTATACTTGTTTCCATGTGCAACCATTTAATTACTAGGTTAACTTCAATATTTTATGTAACTTCGTAACACTGTATAAAATATATGATTTTTCTCTCTTTTCTTAAGTATAATTGTTTGTGTCAGTATCTATGGTAACCAAATCTACATATCATCTTTAGTTTCTTTATTTTATGTATGTAGTTATATATTTATTTAATTATTTGTGTATCTTGTATCCGACCGCACATATATTTCCATTATATCAATATATTTGCATTACCTAGCTTGATTAGCTTTTAAGTTATTTCTAGGTAACCCATACCATTAAATTGTTTAATTCTCCCTCCCTTTATATGTAAAACATTTCGTTATGGTATGAATAAAATCGTTGTTGTGTTGTTGTTGTTGTTGGTCGTGTACGTGTCTTTTGAGCAGGGAGCGTTTCCTGTCGCTAGCTTGGCGTTCTTACTAATTACTCGGGCCAGGCCTTTGGCCGGCTGGAGTCAGAAAATGCAAGTTTTATTTTTTTATGTCGAGATTTTGCGCCGTTAACCAATCAGATTGCACCTTCTTTGAAAGTTCTTTTCGCCACCGTACCAATCAGATTGCACTGTGCTGGTCACGTGAACAGTGAACAACATTTCCATGTTTTTCAAGATGGCGGCGAGTGGCTGTTTTTTTTTTGTAAACCAAAGGTTCCTTCAAGTGCAATACCAAGATTTTTGTCTTTTCTAAAGCTGAGAGGTGTTTCACGGGCTTTGGACGGGAATTTATCACATATTATGCGACATGCTTTAAGATAAACTCGTGACAGTCTGCTCTGCGATCAACACTGACTATAAAGACAACAGCTTGTAAATGTAAGTAGCCGCTAATCTGAACATGATAACCTTTATACAATTGACTGTCGTTGTGTTGTTATTTATTGTTATTAACCTCTCGAAAGTGTAGTAGAAATGACCCGATTTCTCAGTTCTCTGACTGACAGGGGCCTTTTAAAAGAATTACAGTCGTTTCGCCCCCCATGCACATGTATTTAAATGTTTATAAATTCGGGAACGAAAATCCAGGATGCAGTGAGTGAGTATAAACTGAGTAAGTAATCCGAAATGAAGATTTTTTTCAAACGAACGATAAATGACTCTGATTTGGAAATCGCATATTTATCTGTGGCGTGTTTAATTGACACTGGTTTTATTTTGTTCTATTTCCCGGGTCTATTTACATCTGGCCTGTACCTCTTTGTATTTGATTATTATCTCTTGGTTTAGGCATTCTACAGTGTATTTAATGTGTTTTTTTAGAACTGACATAATGATATTATGTATAGAGTAGTGTAATTCACTCAAATTTGATGCATTGTAATTATATCAGGTGCAGTACGACTATGAGAAATCAAGCAATTTAGAACAACAAATTCCACATAATGTTGCTATTCATTGTGAATAGTTTGGTAATGTCATTCTACATGTGAAATAAAGTCATCTATTTGTAATTCTCAATTATTAACAACCCAGTGGAGACGCCTGAAATTCAGGCTAAATTCTCAATACAATATTTTCGATTGAGGTCGTAAACTACAGACCACCATTTTCTAGTATTAGTGAGCTGCCACTGTGCTAGTGCTCATTTTCTACATCTCAAGCATGTTAAGGCCTGGTTCAGGGATCGCATTTCGGGTAAAAACTGTTTTCGTTATTTCAGCACAGCCGAGTATGGTAAGTACGCCAAGTTTCTCACAATAATAGGTATCGCCATTCTTGACTACCTTAAGTGGTTTGTGTGTAGTAAAACGTGTCACGTGGTCTGTCACGTGACTTTGAACACGAAATCAGTAAATCAAAAACGCGGCTCCGAGTTTAAAACAGCTAGGATGATGAGTGGATATGTTTAGTTAAGGTTGAAGCCTTTTACCTAAATCAGCTTAGAAAAGATGACTACAATGTTTCGTTAACGAGTAATTAAGGCGAACATATGCAAAATAGGTGACGTGACCTTTTGTACCCTTAATATCTCCTTACCTTTACATGATAGTCATGTTTTCTAAGCGTGGTCTGAAACACTGCGGCAGGAGTAATGTTTTAGCAGGGTTACTTTATATTCATATGTTATCGTCGCAGCCGCATTTCACTTAAACGATTTTATATAATTATGACGTCATCGATCACGTGATACGACAACCATCCACTTAACAAATTTAAGGAAGTTGATATTAGTATTATGATGTAATTAGATTTTGTTTAAACTTTTATTTCTGTAAGAAAACATTTTTTAACGTAAATCTATTTTCTATTAAATGAACCAGGCCTTATAAACATTCTTGAGATCTTGAAGGAGACTGAAACTTATAATGGCAGGCCACAAAGAAACATGCAATGTCCACTCATTTTTTTACATCATTGGGGTCGCAGCAAGATTAATTTTCATCACCGTGCAGACTACTCAAATAACCATTGCACTTCAATCAACAACACCCATACGAAGTTCTTTTGTAATTCTAACGACCCTCAAGGAACAATAATATTGAAAAGAAAGTAATATTAAACTACAGAATTGAAGGAAATTGTGGCTGAAATGTACATGCACAGCATGTATGTATGTGTGTGCTGTGTGTGTATTAAGGCTCTATCATTTCCAACCCCCACCCCCCCCCCCCCCCCGCCCCCCCCCCCCCCCCCCCCCCCCCACCGGGGGAATACCATAACCCTAACCTAATCCCCTCCCCGGAATTCATGGGGCATTTGCACATTGACATTTGACAGACAAGAGCATCAGTAGAGAACAATTCTCTGGCTACTCTAGCACAAACCATGTTGACACAAAATTATGCTAGAACTCCATGCAGTACATGCTATAGGTGGCCCGAGTTAAGGCCACTCAGGGTCTCTTGTTTTAATGTACTCTTCTCAGAAAACCGTGAGAATTTTGTTTCAACAGCGGCGGATTAGAAGTGTAGGCCGCTTTAGGCTTTAGATTCGAGAATGAGTGCGACTTTTACAATCGAGGAGCAAATAAATACTCTTGTTAGCTAGCTTGTTATCATGTCTCAAGCATCGTTTGGTAGAATTTGAAGAGTCTCTACTTTCCTTGCGAATGAAATATTTTGACTGCACCTCAAGTTATAGGAAAGAAATAACGGTTATCGCCGGAACTTGGACTCCGATCCGAGCTGGGCTTTGGTACTTTTGGCAGCAAGACTTTCAGGACTGCATGGAGATAAAAACATTACATTGATTCTGAGGACTAACCTTTAAACAATATAAGTGAAGAGCCGTTTGCTCATAAAATGCCGCAAATCTGAAGTATATCACGTAAGTGGGTAACACTTCTCAGTAGAGCCGTGCACCAAAACTCTAAACCTTTGCCTTTCCAACGAAGCCGGTACTTTAAATCAGTACAGTGTTAAATAACAACACCTCGAATTATCGCCTGATTTGTGAACGAAGTTGCATCCCCAACTTCACTTTCCCAATCGCTACATGTATAATTGAATATTGGGCAGTAAACACATCCGATATTTTCAAGTCACGTACATGCTGTACATGCCTAGTTCTCGTTTCGTCTTGAACTTTCTCACATGTCTCGTTCTAGTCTAGATCTACGCCCGCACGATTAGGGGGCCTAAATTTCTATTTTTGCTCTTTCTATCTGATCATGTCTCGTTACGGCAGGACTCGCTTGTTGTCCCTGTCGATGTAAATCACGTTTTCCTCTTAGAAATAAAGAATTACAGGAAATTATGGAAAGATTAATGTATTCTTTTGTCAATAAAAGTTCCTTTATAAAAAGAATAACGATCGAAAGAAGTGAAAAGGTAAATAGAGTATTGCAGTCTGACGCGTCGGTGCGGTAGCCGTGTGAGAAACTAATTCATCCCACATCGATATCACCGTTATCGGTAATGGATGTGTTATGCAATTTTTCACTCGCGACGTTGAAAACAAAGGAACAGAGGCGAATAGACCACTTTAATTTCGATATATGCTTCACTTGTCGCACACAGAGGTTTCAACATGAGGCTCCGAGGTAAATTATTTTCGGAGGGGTAGGTAAAGCGTGCAAAAATGACAAAAAATGCACCAAAACATTAAGAGTCCAATAGTTTTCAAGGAAAATAATCCATATCCTTTCGAAGTCAATTAACAGCCACCAATCGAACATTGATTCCAGACATGCTCATGCAAAACCATGACACAGCGCTTTAAATAATACATGTTTGCCATTCATATTTCCTCAGCTGGGTGACTCAAAGCCCGGGACTCAAAGCAAGGCCTACACGCTGACTGTAAGTGGACGTCGTTTCCAGGCCTATTGCCACATGAGCGCGCTGCCGGGATGTGGAGCGGGACCCTGGACAATGGTCATGAAGATAAATGGGAATTCGGTGAGAAATCCTGCTGTTATACTTAACACATGCAGACTGAACTAATTGTATTTTAAAGTAGTTCAGATAAAGCACACTTAAGTATTATGTTAAGTTCCTCAATACAAGTATTAAAGACAGTTACCCACCAGATAATATGTTTGCAGTGTGCATTTAACGACTCTGAAAGAAAAGTTATTTCGCTAGAAAACTACATAAGGACAGTGAATGAGAACGCCAACGCCGCATCCTTTTCTTCCTATATTATAATTAATACTTATTGAGTTCTGCACGTTTCTTAGTGAACAACATATCACAGCTTTATGTCAGTAAGTTTTGGTTCCAGAGAGCAGTTGTTGAGAGCTCGCATGAAAGTTTGAGAAACGCCTTTTTCTTACGAGAGGTATTTTTCTGACACTACAAGGGCAAGACTTATTCTGGAGGTTCTTTCATTCTCGCAGCCATTAAAGTTTACAATAATTAACGATAAAAAATATAGGTGTTGTTGAATCCCCCTATCCCCCTAGTGATGGCGTTCGCAAGTCTTGCCTCGACTACATTTTCTGTCTGGGTATGGTCCTGCTTCTGAAAAAAGGCAATAAAATATTGGGCAGAAATTGTGGTATACGATAACCATAGGATTTTCTAAATTTCCTTTTGTATATGGCGGGAGGGGGAGGGGGTAGATGAAGGGAGGGGGCCATGTCATTGTGTCCAAGCAAAGTACAAAATCGTACCAGCCCAACACCCCCCCCCCCCCCCCCCCCCCCCCCTCCTGGTAAAAAAAAATGAACTGTCCCTAGGCAAGGGCAAGCCACTTAAACTACCGATGACACTTCACTTCATTTGATTGGCTAGTATACACATATTATACTAGTGTCTAACTCGAAAACCTCACGGTTAATTTAGATGCTAGACATTTCCTCTATTATATATTTAGCCTATTTACAACTTTTATTCCCTACCACTTTTTCTAAACTCTAAATATAATTTTCCTGTTAACTTTGTAAATAACTGTGAAGTGTGAATAAAGTTTGTATTGTATTATTATATACAAGCCAATCAAATAACGCGACCAGATCCTTGCCGCATAACGTCATCAGTATGGCATTTTTGGCCTCGAATCGCGGACGTCTCTCTCGGGGGACGCGTTTTGATTGTGGCTCCTGATGCGAGACTGCTGTATTTGCAGGCTAGATGTAAATCACACCGCGGCAAAACGTTACGCGCATGCGTGTTTGCTATTTATTGTCGGCGCGCGGCCGCCCCCAGTTTCCCGCGAAAACTGAAATGAAACAACAGGCACATATCCGTGATTTAAAATTTCTGCTTAAAAGCATTCATTTGTGAACTGTTTTGTCAAAAAATAAGAAAACTACTTAAAAGCTAAGCCTAAGACTTTAACACGTTGAAGTTTTCGTAATTTGTAATTCACTGTGAGTTTACTAAGTTATAAAATTATTTACTAAAAAAGTTGAAACCCTCGGTAATTCGTATTTGATAGCAGAGCCTTCGTTCTTTTGGCCAGCGGAGCATACCGTTTTGCCGCGGTGTGGATGTAAATTAACGTTGGCTTCTCTCAAATAACACTTGATCTTGTGAACTCTCGATCAAGCAAGCACTGCGTCCAATTTAAGTGAGACGTGTGCATGTATTCTCCTTTGCAGATATAAATAACACCTTGGTTCGGTGATTAGTTGTTATGACAACACGTTCGATATTTTCAATCAGAGCATTGATTGGTTCTCCAATAAACGTTATACAATATAGACTCCTCATAAAAGAAAAGATGCGAAACGTTGTTTCCTGCGGTTAGAAGAGGGAAGAGTAGGGGTCTAAACTGAACTGATCATGAACCTGCCTTGTCACAGGCACGAGTATAGCCTCATAGGAGGCTCTTGTTTTTGTACAAAACATGGAGAACCATATTCCATTTATTAACGACATGACCGTCTTTTTTCTATTTTTTAGCGGACGTTCCACTGGGGTTCAGCCTACTGGGGAAACACAGGTGATTACAATACTAATGGCGGAAAGACTGGGTTCAACGATGAGGAAACGAAGCTGCCAACTTACTGGGGAACCCCCTTCTCCAGGCTTTGCGTTGGAATGAAGGTAAATTCGTGCAACCTCGTACCAGGGATTAATCATCTTGGTCGTGTATTTTGAGTAGTTTCCGCCATCTTGACTAACAGTTAAAGTATGATCCCACCCAGTTGAGAGGTGAGAACTGAAAAGGCAAAAACGCTAAGTATATTTATGAATTTTTAATCGACTTTCAACGAATTTCAATGCGGAATGCGAAAAACAACACTAACTAAAGCCTTTGAGTACTGAACCGGTCGAAACCGGCCAATACGAAACATGTAACTGAACAAAACAATGCATCAAATGTACGTAGCATGCAATATTATTTCAAAGGATAAATGACTTAAAAACCCAACACTTTGGAGAAAAGCGCATTTGTTTTGGATACTTTTTATCGTTTCTTTTATTTTCACCAATTTCGATGCGTTGAAAATCGGCTCAAAAACCCCTTCCCGTTCGCACTTCAACTCAAAAGCAAACACAAAATCAGCACTCTATCTTGACAGTACCTTCTTTAATCTCTACATCCACCAGGTTTGTTTGTACAAAACACATCAAGCGACTGTAAATCATACAATTCTTGACACTGCATTTCTCTCTACTACATTGCCCTACACTCACCCCAATTGCATGCTGGATAATGGACGAACAATAGCTCACTTGAGAAACGACTAGGGGTATGGGGCGAGTTCGGTTTCGCAAAGGCTTGGGATCGTTACTGGGGACAGTTAATCGCAGAATACAAAGAACCATGGCAAATATCGCAATTTACTGTCCCCAGTAACGATCCCAAGCACCTTTGCGAAACCGAACTCGCCCCATCCCCGTATACTCGGTCTAAAGTGAGCAATTCGACAGGGGCCCCTCTGGAACTCCAGTGAAATCCCTTCACAAAGCTTACTAAAAGCAAGCCATGTAGTTTTCAGCCTTTATGATGTCCTCTGGCTCTCTTGCAGTGGTTTGTTTGAGCAAAATTAGAGCACGCAGTTTTCATTCAAAATCCTATAGAAGCGAGTTCGCAAGCTGTCACCATTACTGTAGAATCGGCTTCCGAATGGCATTGTGGGGAAAGCTTGAGCCCCTGGCTTAACAATCTCGTACCCAGACCCGATTTGTTTCTTACTGCGCATGCTCGACGAAGAAATAGGGCTCTGGAATAATCCGATTTTTGTGGGCTGTTCTGAACAATGCAATTTCACCGAAAATGAGAATTTTATAGCAGTTCAGTTGATACAGCACAAAGAAAAGCCAAACATACAGCCCTTTTGGACCAAAGGCATTGAAAATTGGGGGTTATATAAATGCTAAAAACCGTTGAATTGCCGCTAAAAATATTCAGGGATTCTTAGGGTTTGAGATAGTATTTTGCTTTTCTGCCCGGAATGTTCATCTCCTTTCTGCTCATTTAAAGCAGTTTGACTTCCTCTGTTTCTCACAAATTAAACGTGCCGCCATCTTTGTAGTTCAAAATAGGCCAATCGTGACGTCATACATCCGGGAAAGGAGTGGTGAAATATTATTTCTATGGTTTAGCTCCTGGTAAAACACTCTCGTCCATATAATATATGAAGGATTATTATCTCTCTGTGAAATTTAAAAGGGCTGTGTCACGCGGTGAGAGGTCTTTATATCAGACAATTATTTTCAGAGATTTTCAAATGAACTAACGAGCCTTGCGCACAAGTGGGATAGTTAAGATAAAAGCAAATATACAAACATGAGAAACTCCATGTATATACACGCATTCTTCAAGGACAATATTGTGTATAATGTCAATCAGGAATCGAGGGAGGGGACTTTGACTTTGTGTAACCAATCAACGGCCAGCAATCGAACATTGACTCCAGACATACGCAACACCATGACATAACCCGGCCTTTAGAACTGGATGTGATCACCATAGAGCAGATTCATGTACTTCTTATTGAACATGTTTCCACGGTGAGTCTCCATTTTAACGGAGTAAGGGAGCGGTTAGTAATTATTGGGGAGAGGTGGAAGGGCTGCTTTTTATTATTACAGTTTTTATAACTGATTTGGGCCTAACATATTGTGGCCCTCCACCAAACCAGGGCTTAAAATATATTGACCGGCGTCTCCTAAAGGCCTTTCGCCCAGAATTTTGTGACCCTCCCCCTATGTACTTATATTGATAAATATGTTGTGGATCGATATCGGTACATTGGACTCAATTGTTGTTATTATCATTCTTCCGTAAAAAAAACAAGTGATGTTGGAGATGTAATAAAGTACAAAAATGATATATATTTTCTCAACCATTTGGAGCAAACAAATCGTGACCCCTTATATTATCTGCGCTCAAAATAATGTGACGACCCTCCCCAAATCCGTGCCAAAAAGAATGTGACCCTCCCCCCACATAGTAGCCCTCCCCCTAATAATTACTGACCGCTCCCTAAGTACTTGCCTACACTGAAATGTCTCATATGCATACACATGACGTGTAATTCCAATCCGTCGTAACGAAAAAGATGGCGGCTGTGCATTGACCACAATCCCTTGCGAACCTAAAACAGTCAAAATAACGCGTAGAAATCCTCTATTCTTTTAAACGATAGTATATTGGCAACAGCACTTGTACTGGTTTGTTTACAAGATTTCAAAACCTCTACCGCGATTTTATAACGGATTTAAAGATTTTCGCGCGCATAGGATTGTGGGTAGAAGTACAAGCCGCCATCTTTTTCGGTACGGTATATACTTCATGGTAGTGTTTCGTTCCATATAGTCTCCCTGCTGTTACAGTATTATGCAGGGAGACTATATGGAACGAAATACTACCATGAAGTATATACCGGGAGAGGGCTCCAAATTATAGCTAAGTTTTTCTCCTTTGTTTTACTGTGATCCTTTTGAAATATCAAGCAACCACCCTAATTGTAATTACTGTATTAGTGGTTAACTGCAAAGCTGGTCGAATTATATTTTCAGTCAAATGAATTTGTCACACTTTTCTCAGTCCATCGGCAATAGGTAAGGGAAATCAATAACATACACATGGTGTTGATAATAACTCTAAAAGGAATCAGATGAGAGCTTAGCACGTTTGTTCTTAAATACCGAATACCCTAATCAATAGGAAAACTAAGGTTATATATAAGTGTGAGAGTAAAGTATTCAGTTATCTTCCCAGGTTGGCGACGGACCGGTGAGGTGGATTCAAATTAACAGAGGAGCAAGTTCCCTTCACGCGCTTATCCACCATGGTCGCTATACTGCTACCCATGTGGGACGTGAACGGTGGAGGTCACTTATCCCCGAGTCTTCCCTGCAGCCATACTGCAACCGAGAAGGTTTTAACGTCCAGGCTGAGAATCCACCAGCAGCCAAGGCGAGAATTGGTATCATTGCCAGCGACCCTGACCATCCCGTCTGCAAATCGGCAGGCTCGTTTATCGGGTTTGGGACATCCTACCCCGCTAGTCGGCTCATGGATTCAGACTCGTGTGGAAACGAGTCTATTTTTAACGGAGATCGTGGCACAAAGCACATCAAGGCTTTTGGTTATATTATGGTGCAGTAGGCGGGCACTAGTAGCTCAGCTCAATGGGGTGTATGGGGTTGGAATCCAAATTCTACAATAACATTCATTTTCTACCAGTCTTCATTTTTCCTAAGAGATAAACAGTCGTAACGAATAGGAAGGAAAATCAAACTAAGGACTATCTAATGTTTATCTTCTAATCTGTAATTCGTTTATGTTTATGTTTACTTTAAAATCCACGTCTTACAAGTCGTTTCTTTTTACGAAGTTGAAATTTCGGGGTGTGGTTAATTAATGGCTTGCGGCGAATGTACCCAACGGCATGGAATGTAGCAAGATATTGATGAAGTGTTATTAACACTCTTTATCTCAATGGTTGATCATGAAAATAATTCAAACGGTAAGAAATAACTTAGTTTGTCCATTTTTTCAAAACGTAGGAATTTAATTCCATTCTATTATTGGCTCTTATTGGTTGGAAGAGACTTTGTTTAAAAATCAAAATGAAATGAATTACCACTTTAAACTACGGTTTAACTATGTTTATAGTATTTACCACCGGAGCTTTCTATATATAATTATAATCTGTAACACAGCAGTGTACTCAGAGAGGAAGGCTAGAACAAGTAACCTAACCTCGGTTTTACAACGACCATAACTAAAACAAAATTTCTCGTATATCAAGAAAGGAACTCTATTAAGTAAATTTTCAAAAGGCAAGAAATCGACTCAAATTAAAATACTAACCTTTTTCGCTGTTAGATTCAGACTGCTGATATACATGGATTAGATATTTCTAACGTGCACTACCCTTGCAGCCTGGATTTGATCGATCCCCATACCAAGCCTTAGAGTTGAACTTCCATCAGATCAGTATAATGCTATATAGTGGCTAGACTTGTACCAGCACAGCGTGAGGCGATCACCTTCTGAAGTAAATGTCTAGTACTTGTCTTTTGCAAGTGAAGGAAGAAAATAAAGACTTAGTTTGAATCAGAACAATTGTCTTTTTGCTTATTAATTAATCGTTATCCTTCGGGCTCTCTGGCACAAGCCGTAGAATCAAGATTTGGTAACTAACAAAATTAATGTAGATCTCGCCCTGGTCAGATTACTCTCTCAACTCTCTGATGGTAATTCGTATGTACATGATTCTTTAAAAAAATGGTTGGTATGACTACTTGTTTCCCCAGCTTTTCTATTGTTACCATGCCTACTGGTTTACCTGCCTGTAACCACTACAAGACTTAGCTGTTTTTTCTTTATTCCGTTCGGATCGAGACTCAAACCCTCTCAATGTAAACAAGAAGAGAAGGTAAGCGAAAGAGAAAAAAATGAGGGTTCTACTGGAGCTCGAACCAATAACCCGCGTGTAATGAGAGAGATGCTAGTATAGGGATTAGGTAAAACAAAACAAAAAGGTATTCATTTATAAAGCGCAAATTCTATATGAATATATATCCAAATGCGCTTCACAAGGTTATTTTTGTGATACGGACTGCTATTGTGGCGCAATGTGTTGCCGTGCAGTTTACAATCATGAGTGATTGTTAGTATCTCGGAATACCTGGCTGTTGTGTCGGGAGACAATCCCCTACTCTTTCTCGAAATAACACAACAGGTTCTTTCACGAGACAAGGCCAACGGCTTACACGTCCCTGCCCAAGGACGTAGTTAGTAGTTAGTGTCATTCACATTTGTAATTTATTATCTTAGCATGGTGTTTTAAATTTTTATTGTATAGGTATTATACACGGCTCTCTGGAAGAGCATTTATTGTAAATGATGGGATACCGTGTTTAAATAAAGCTGATGATGATGACGCGGCCGGGATTTGAACCCCTGACCTCATAACTTAGTAGAAGGTGCTGTCCCCCCCGGGGGGGGGGGGGGGGGGGGCAACTCCCCATAAAAATTGACGGGGGTGCTCGACGTGAGAAATGAAATTCACCCCTAAAAGATAGCAATATGGGCGTGGCTCACAAAAAAATTACCCCTAAAAGATAGCACTCCACAAGACAAATTTGTGCAAACTAAAGGAAATAAGAGACAAAGCTCTGCCCCATAACCTCGTCTTTAATATTCGGATGGATCAAACTCTATATCGAAGCCGTAAATACCGATTCAACTTGTGGGGTCTCGTGCTCGAGGATCCAGCGCTATTTTTTCTCGGCCACAAAAAAAATGGGTCTCTGGAGACCCCTAAAAGATAGCAGACCTTTGGAAGACCCCTAAGAGATAGCACTGCTAACGATTTTAACCCCTAAAAGATAGGTCGAGCACCCCCGTCTATTTTTATGGGGAGTCCTCCCCCCCCCCCCCCCCCCCCGGGGGGGTGCTGCCTTTGTGAACCTGAATTTCGTTCACGAGCTGCGAGTGGTTAGACCTTCACGTCTTCTCGGATAGGGACGTTAAACGTAGGCCCATCAGTGGATGAATAGCCACCTCGTGGATATGCCACTGATTAATCTCATTTATTTTTATTATTATACCCAAATATCCTCAAATTCGTCTTTTTCAACGTCAGACCGGCAAAAGTAAAAACAAAGAATATAAAAACAAAAAACGGCCGCATCCTCCTCAATTCATAAAAAAATCCGGACGATCGACATGTTAATTGTTTTACTTGGCTTTATATTCGACTTGTAGCTCCGTTTATAGACTATAAAGTATAAAGAGCTGCGGTGGATATATGTGGATATGACTGGTCACTATCTGAGGAGTGATCCTGCAGATTTAGTAACATAGTATGCCCTTTACAACCCAACCCATGGCCGCAGAAGACCAGGAGGCCATAGAAAACTACATCACGAATACATCTCCAGTAACTCCGGCAAGACTCCATGGATAAATCCTTACATAAACGCAAGACGGCCGCGTAAAAAAAAAACTGTGTTTAACTGCGTTTTTATTCTTCTCAAAGGTAGTGGTCAACACGAAAGCTTTGCTACTTTGACCACTACACACCATACTCTATAGAACACTTAAGCCGCTTTCCGTATTTATTTATCCTTTTTATACATAAACATTATTTATTGTTACAACTAATAATCAGTGTGCAAATAAAATGAACTTGAATTAACTAAAAAAGGTAAAAAGTTCAACTATGTTCAACTTCTGCGGAAGTACTCACGATCAGCTACGTTCGTGAAACGTACGGAGGAGACAAATTTCAGGTCATATTTGCAGGTCAGTAAATATTCTGGCAGATCTGAAATACTGCGACTTTTTGTATAAATGGTATAGTCGAGTCCTGTTGCTTGTTCCCATATCCTGAGGTTGCCAGGCAACTAAAAAACCTTGAAAACAGCTTCCTTCCCATAAGTCATTGCGCGACAAAACAAAATGGCCGTGCAACGGACGTTCGCTGAACAGGAGACGTTATAGGTGTTCTGTGTACTGGAGCTGGAAAATAAACACGGTGAGAGTTTCCTTACTTGCTAAGGTAGTGATCATGATGAATATAGTGGTGCATTAGTGATGTCTCTGCTTCATAAATTCTGTTTAATTTGTTTGGCGACACAATTTGAACAGAGTTAATTTATAAAACTGAGTTGTGTTTATACATGTAGTTATAACTTACATTTGTACTGTCTATAATTACTATATTACTATTACTGTCTATAAAGGTTAAACGTTAAAGTGCTACATAACTAAAAGTTATCCCCCGCTTTGCAACACAACAACGTTGTTTAAGAAATTGTAGTGTAGTTCACATGCCGCATGTCACTACTGTCTACATGCACATTTTATACTCAGTTACTGTGAGCTTAATCTAATTTGATTCGATTCGATTTTTCAGTATTTTGAAGCATCTTATACTTTTAATTTCATAGTACAAAAGCCCTGAATAATTTACGCTATTATAGTGGAACTTTTACAGTGGAACTGTAAGTGCATAGACTTAAATTTCTCCCCTCCCCCGAGTCAATATAATGCTTTGTTGTTCCATGTTTTTCTTTTTTAAACTATATACTTAATTATGCAGCAGTCAATTCCAGCAATGCCCATCCCCCCGGGACATGGTGGGGCATTTGCATACTTTGATATCCCGAGACTGGGGCATAATTGTAACCTTATGTCGGCCTGACTGGGTCGGGCATTATTCTACCGGGTCAGGCGTATGGTGGGGCATTTGACACTGCCAAAATTAGGATTCTGGGAAAGAGACTGGCCTCATGGTAACAACGCCATACTGTATGACAAGTAAAAAAACAATAAATCTGAGTTGTAATTACTCCGGCTGCCAGTGTGCAGTTTATACCATCTTATCCACGTTATTTGTATACGCTAGGACACGAAAAAGCCAGAAAATCTATGGATGTTTAATTTTTACAACATACCTAGAAAATAGCAGTTCCCGTATGTTCACAGCCCATCTAAAACTGATCTGCAATCCTGTATTCTTAATATGCTACACTACGCTAAATTTTCAGGAGCTATATACTCGGGGCCCAATTAGCTCTGCCAATCCGAGTTTGAAACAATATAAAGTAGTTCATTTACAAATAATTATACACAGTTTGCTGCTGTCCACCAGATGAACAGAACAGTCACACTATTATTATAAAAGTCTGTCATGTGGTTTTAATAAGCGTTTATTGTATATTAAACGTTAACTGCGTTGCAAATGATTATTTATAGGAATAAAATATAAATTATGTGTTAATACCATTTTGCTCCAGGCGGCTCAAAAGTATAATGATCATACAGCGGTAATACTCACTGAGAAGTAGCACTTCTCTGCGGCTTGTGTATGTGCATGGAGTTAAACTTGGTGCATGCAGTATATCATTATGGATGTGCCTGGGGGTGGGGCATTTTCTTTACTTCTTTGGCTCCACTGTGGGGCATTTGAACACCTTGCTTGGGAATTTGGAGAGAAAAAAACGAAAATGCCTAATGCCTGGGGGTTGTCCTGGGGGGATGGGCATTACTGGAATTGACTGATGCATTAGCACTAGTAATACCATAGAGGACATTAATTAATCCCGAATTTCAACTTGAAATTTCATGCGTAATTTTTAATATCACCATGTGAAATTTCAAATGCTGCCTACGCATGCTTAAATTTTTTTTTTTTCTGGATTGTAATTTGCTCTCCATAATATTAATGGGTAATAATCAAATGGGGATGAGTGAAATTAAGGATAAATTTCGCTTGTGTTTGTCAAAATCTATGTACATACTTTGATTTTGACAAATGCGTTAAATTTATCCCAATAAATTTCACTCGTCCCCATTTTATTACCTATACTAATAATATAGCTACAATGTAGTATACCTAATAGATAGGTAATGCTGCCGCTTAGTTATAAGGAAATGTATAAGAAGAAATTCTATACAGTAGCTCTTTGGCAAGAAAAAATATATATATTACTGGGTAACAAAAAGGTCACTGTGTATTATGTGTGTTAGATGAATCTATTGTGTAGCTTTGTGTAGCTTGCCTGAAGCCTGTTAATGAGCTGTAGTGTGTTTTCTCCAAAGTTGTCCCAATTTATTTTCAGTTTGTCCCTAAAGATATATAATTATCAAAGATTTCCCAGTAAATTCCCTGAATCTACCAATTCCCAACGTTTTCTTAAGATCTCAGCAAAAAACAAAGCTCTGCTGTTCTCTGGAAACTGATCATGAGGCATGCATACATTGGAGTCCGATGAAGCGTATTAACACCGGAAATCAACATTACTGTTAATGTTTGTGATATGAAATCGAAGGAGGAGGGGGGTGGGGAGTAGCCTGATTTTCAGACGGTACGAGGTCGTCCGCTCACTTCCTCCCCCTCCCCGTCTGATGGACTTCATAGACTTTCATGTTCCTGATGTCATAATGTCAACCAATCAGAGCGAACTTTACACTTTTGGCAAAGTCTGGAATTTAAGGAATGTGCTCGCATATTTTTCTGAATGACGTTGGGGAAGAACTTGAGCAGTGTGTCGACCGAAATTGTAAAGTTTTCAGGATTTCGAAGCTATATCCAGAGCAGAAGAAAGCATTGGAATCATTCATTCATTCATCGGAACGATGTGTTTGTGAATCTATGTACGGGCTTTGGTAAATCACTAATCTTCCTCCGCTTATAAATGTCATGCATTTAATAGATCTTAAACATTCTCCTAGGTTTTTGGCTTTTAGAAGACCAAATCTTTCATGAAATTTTATGATTTTTCTGCAGGAGTGAACACACATACTGAGTATGTTATGGAAAAGTTTCATGGCACTTGGATGAATATTTTTGTTTTCAGAATTATGAACACACTTCCGTAAGTTCATGTATGGCAATGGCATCTAAACTGCACAAAAAGTCCGGTTAAAACAATCTCTGATACTAAAAAAACCTACACTAGGACAACTTTAGGGTCTTGTGTAACTAATCGGCATAGTCATATCAAGCCTCAAAATGTTTTAAAAATAAAAGTTATGAGTAACAAACTTTACGGCATGGAATCGAGGCAGATATTTCTTGTATGCATTCTCATACACTTGTCCTGCAAATACTGCACGCAAGCGTCCGTTTAAAAAGTTCCTGCTCTCCAAAGAACCACAGCAGCTCAAACAGGATACCATTCTGAGAAATCGACAGAAGTTTGAAGCTGTAGAATGTTATTTTCAGTGCATGAAAGCTGATAGATCCAACTAGTAAAAGCCGCTACTGCACGACTGTTCTACACTTCACACTTCAATTCTTACGCGTGTTCGTATTGGCTTATTGTAAAAACAAAGGTTGATGACGTCAGGAACACGAATGTCTATGAAGTCCATCAGACGGGGAGGGGGAGGAAGTGAGCGGACGACCTCGTACCATCTGAAAATCAGGCTAGGTGGGGAGCAGAGTGTTTCAATTAGCATACTTTAGCAGGGTATTCATTGGGTTTCCAAATAGCCAACAGGTATAATATATTATTCATTTATTTATTTGGCTTCCAACAACAGAACTTTATGTAATAATGTCATAATAATTATACTGCACTGCTAGCTGTAGAAATCACTTTAAATAGTACATTATTACATGTACATGGAGGAAATCGCATGAACACGAGTGCTATACAGGATTTATAGGCACTGAGTGATATTTTTGAAGTTCTTATAATTGATTGCACTTGTAAGCCTTTAGATCAGAGTGCAATTTGAGAACTTTCAAAATATCACTCAGTGCCTATAAATCACATAATCATCCATGTAGCACAATTAAGCAGCTAGCTAGTTCATGCGATAAATATAGGACATTACATCAGGCCACATGGTGATAAAGATTTTATCTTTGAGTGTTATTGATGAGATATCTTACGAATGAGCATAGCAATTAATTAACAAGTAAGATATTTCATCAACAAGAAAAGATAAAATGTGTATCTCTACGTCCGTTGCCATGTAATGTTCTGTTTAAATATAATATATCGATGAAATACCAGTTTTCATCTCTTACTAAAAAGGTTACAAATTTATAAAATCCAGTAATATCTTCAAAAGTGATATCTTCACATGAAGATATCATTAATATCTTCATGCACATGTGAAGATACCACTTTTTAGAAAGAAATATACCTTGTCACCATTATGGGAGCAACTAACTGAAGTAGAGTTTACTAATGGTAAAACATAAAATGCAGGCCACACTGAGGTTACCAATGATTTAAACTATGTACAGTTAAATCCACTTAACTATTAATAGTAAACTTTGTCCAGTGTGACCTCAGCCATTGATTGAAATCTTCAACAGAGATTCTGCTAGCCGGTTATATACAGTCATGTACATGTATCCCAGTGTACCAAAATGAACTCTTTTTTTTTCAGTACCTATAAATGTACATGTAGAGCCACATATCCATGCATTTGTATACATATTAACAAAAAAAACGTACATGTATAATTATAATAATAATTATTATTCTTGGATACTAATCAAATTCATATATATATATATATGTAGGTCCTGTGTGTGTATATCTGTCTCCACCAATGATCAGCTTCACATTTGGACGTATGTATAACAAACAATAATAAGCATTTGATTGACAAGATGGGGAACACAGCAGGGAGAAGGGATGTCAACAAATCGGAATCATGCAGTTCTACTCTGGACTTTGAGACTGGAAAGAAATTATTCCCAAGTGAACAAGAAGCAAAGGAAGCACTGGCAGGTATGGTATCACTCTGGTATCACACTTAAAACTCTGTCACAAGGTTTCAGCAATTGCCTTTTGCCGGCCTCAGTCAACAATACAAAACAGTGTTTGCCTTTATTGAAAATGGCAAAAAGTGATTGCGAAATGTCAAAGAAAATCTTGCCACACTTGGGAAGAAAAACACTAAGTTAATTGTCAAACTGAAAAGCTGTCAGCACATGTTGAGCTACAGAATTTATTCAAGGTGTCACATGTAGAATGAACTAGGAAATCATGGGTACCATTTTGGCAGCATGTGAAACAGTAATAATTATAAAATAATAGAATGGAATTGATGAATTATTGTGAATTAAAGGTGCAAATATGTCATGGTGTTGCACGAGTTTGGAGTCAATACAATTATTGTTCAATAATTATTATTGGTTACCAGGGCAAAAAACTTTCACTTGTCATGACTTTTTTCACCATTTTACTACAGTTTCAGATTTTTGTCAAAATCATTAGCTTGGGCTGCCTGTGTTTTCATACAGAATTTGACCAAAAGTCTGTGAAGCATGCAAATGATAATCTGTCTTTAATTAACTTATTGGTGATTTCAGCACGTGAGCTGGAAAAGAAGGAGCCAAAAGACTTTGATTTTGATGATGACCTTGTGGAAGCAGAGCCACCCAAAAAGATGACAGTACCATCAGTGTTTCATTGGGAAAATGGTGGCCGTCGAGTGTTATTGTCTGGCAGTTTTAACGAATGGAAGACAAGAATACCAATGACATACAGGTTAATGAATCTCAGTCATACTATTATTAAATAGTATTTTATATTATATTGCCTATTTATAACAATTAGAGTGCAATCTCAAGGTTTCTACTAAACTTAATTAGACTGTGAGCTCAAGGTTTCTATTTTACAAATAGAGTATGTCCATCAAGGAACTATCAGCTAATAGTTGCCCACGGAAATTTGATGTTCATAAAGCAAATGTAAGCCAAAGAATGCAGTTCAAGGGCTTATATGCTAGTTTTAAAAACATCAAATTTCCAAGGGAAACTATCAGCCAATAGTTCCGAGACAAACACACACTATTTGTTGTTATTGTTCATCATAAAATTATCTTCCACTCTCAGCGGGCACTATTATACAAATAGACTGTGTCCGTCGAGGAACTATCGGCTGATAGTTGCCCGCGGAAATTTGATGTTCTTAAAACAAATATAAGCCCGAGAACGAAGTTCGAGGGCTTATATGCTAGTTTTAAGAACATCAAATTTCCAAGGGAAACTATCAGCCGATAGTTCCGAGACAAACACAGTCTATTTGTCGTTATTGTTAATCACAAAATCGTCTTCCGCTCTCAGCGGGCACTATCGCCTGATAGTTTTCATCCGCGGACGACAACTATCACGTCACGTGATCGCTTTTAGCCAATGAGCGCGCGCCAAAATTTTGTGGTGAACTATAACGCCTGATAGTTTGCATCTGTGGATAACAACTATCACGTCACATATTAATCGCTTTTGACCATGCCTACAAATGTAGCTTAGACTGCTAGCAACTCCCTTAAATTCTACTGCACATTTTTTTAGAATGGCTAAACATGGTTCCAGATGGCTAACAATGGCTAGATATGGTACACATAGTTGGCTGGGTCGACTGGTCTGTAAGTAGGGACTGCTGACTCTTTTGTAAGTTTTGTACTGACTGTCGAATTCCCCATCAGCCCAGCAACGGCACAAACCATTGGTCTGTCAGCAGCTCGTCAAAATGACTGGAGTCAGTATAATTACAGTTGAGTGTAAAGATAAGTTGTTCATGGCAGTGAAACATTTTAATTCTACATGTACATGCAGATTGCTTAAGCACTCCACGCTTGGTTTAGACTTTGCATCAAACTGTCAATACCGTGAATGCTCTTTGTGCAAGATTTCGCCGAGTTCATCAACAACAATCAGTTTGGATTCTCGATCTACTAGGATTCTCAGGTTTGTCCGACACTTGATGTTGCAAATACCACTGTTCTTGTTTAAATTAGCGGCACATATCGACTTCGCTTTGCATTGTTTCTTGATCTTGAAATTTCTTCCCATTTTTTTTAGGCAAGTTAAAAATGTCGAGACATAAATTTCAACGAAACATTCCAGTTGTTTTAAATATTCTGAAACGGTGATTTTCAAAGTCTGCAATTATTATGTAAACCAAAGAATACAGAATGATACAGCATCGTCTCCTTTTATTCTGAACTAGTTTTAGTGGTTTCAGTCATGCTACTGCACTGCTCGAATAATAAAATGGACAATTAGGAGGCGGAGCTGTCAAACAATATGATCCTAATTTAACGTCACGGTACAAAACTTACAAAAGAGTTGGCAGTCCCTACTTACAGACCCAGCCAACTATGCCTACCATAGAGGATTATATTTAAAGGCCGCTGTGTGCAAAAAGGGCATAAGTGATTCTTGATCACGTTCTAAATTCTCCCTTAGAAAACAAAGAAATTGAAGGAGAATTTAGAATGTGACCAGGAGTCACTTACGCCCTTTTTGCACACAGCCCTTTATTTTGAATATGCTAATGTGTGATCTACCCAGGAATTTACTGTTTTATCTTTCTCATGAGGAATGAAACTAGTCTCTGATTTATACCCTGGTGCAAAACCTGGACAGGATCCTGGGCAGGATCCTAGAGGATCCTATTCAGGATCCTACATAGGATCCTGTCCAAGATCTTAAATAGGATCCTGTAGGATCCTAGCAAGATCCTGTACAGGATCCTACAGGATCTTTTACAGGATCCTGTAGGATCCTAACAGGATCCTAACATGATCCTAACAGGATCCTGTGAAGGATCCTGGGCTATTCCTGTAGGATCCTGGGCTATTCCTGTAGGATCCTGGGCTATTCCTGTAGGATCCTGGGCTTATTCCCTGTAGGATCCTGGGCTTATTCCCTGTAGGATCCTGGGCTTATTCCCTGTAGGATCCTGGGCTTATTCCCTGTAGGATCCTGTGCTATTCCTGTAGGATCCTTACACCTAAATTGTACCATACATGTAGTTGTCATATAAACATGAAAATAACACAGTAATTGTTTTAAACTCTATGTATAGTTTAATAGAAACATGCATGTAAGTGAGTTACATGTATCATTACAATCACCAGACAGTAAAATACTCCTATTTCTAATAATAAATAAGTTAAAACTATTCATTTACAAACTGTACATGTACGTGTAGTTCAACTTTATACATGAATATACAATACATGTGTAGTCCAATTCAAAAATGTCATATTCTACTAGTCTAAGAGTCTTTATGGTCTGACTATTTACTAATCAAAGTTAATGTCACCTAAATTAGAGGGTATAAGACCTCATCTCTAAAAATCTTACATTTTATTGGACTCCCTTTGGGCCACACTATAAAGAAGTTATTGCTTAGTGAATCAAAATTACAGAGTTGAGACTTAATATGTAACAAAAACTGCATCTCATGGAAAATGTAGGAATGCCATCACCTTAACTGGGCTTCAGTGACTTCTGAGATGAAATTTGAGCTTTTGAATGACTACAGTGTAGACAGATTCTTAAAACAATATGCTCAAATTGCTGTCAAAAATAAATTAAAACTGATCGATTTATAATACCTGCATAAGTACAGACTTCTAATGGTTTTATGTGAACAATAATAATTATGTAAACTAAAGGTTAGAGTTTAAAGGGGTTGTGTCATGAGAGGCATTTGCAATGATGTCCTTTTTTTGTGAAAAATATTAGATTTTGGAGAAAATCTAAAAACCACTGAATGTACTTGGAATGCACAGTTATTTTCAGAGATTTTGAAATGAACCGAGGAACCTTGCACATAGATGTATGTGGAGTGGTTAAAATGAAAGCAAAAATGACAAACAAATTGTATGTACATTGTAAAGAGAATGACTATATATATACAGGTGTAACACCTTAACATAGCCCCTTTAAAACCTACATGTACCTTACATGTAGGTTTCGGCAAAAAGTAACAGAGCTAATAATGAATGTTCCATGCCATTCTAACTTTTAGTTTATTACGTCATATAGCTATAGGTTTTACAAACTACATGTATACAGTTTTAATAACAAATGATTCTGATCTTCACTCACTACTTGGCCGGGTGATGATTTCAAGAATTAACCCTTTAGCCCCAAGGGTGATCAAAGGAAGCAGGCAGATCATGAGTATTTGTAGTTGATCAAAATGTATCCAAATGTATAGAGAAAAGAATTTGGATGTCACTTTTGGGGCTGAAAGGGTTAAAAACGTTGGTCTTTCATCTTTAATCCAAAGCCTGTAAAAACAATTAACCACAATAAGAATTACGATTTTAGATGAGTACTGTGGTGTATAAAGTCCCGTGGCGGTTTGCCAACCGGAAACTGACAAATATTTTTCTACATCCCACTTCTGTTTCTACCAAAATGACTTCGGTTTTGTGGGTGATTGTGTTGAATAGGGTATATTGAGAAGCACTCCAACATCAAACATTTTAGAATGATAAAATTCGAAAATGGATTAACAAGACCCGGGACATGATCATGTGAGTTTTGTTGTTCCAAAAAGGCAAAATGTTTGAATTAATTATTACTAGTAGTGATACTAGTACGTCAGTGAATCTCAATGAAGCTAAGTCCATCTCAACTCTTGAAGAAATTTCAATTGCAATCATAAACTACACTTGAGCTCTTGAAGCTTTCATAAATAGTTTCTTCAAACATATCTTGGAATATATTCAAGTACACTAACTACAGGGCTCCAACTATTATAGGCTATAGATAGCAACTTTCAGTGTGTTCGGTTCGTTAATTTGTTCATGTTGCTCATAAATTTCCGCTCACCTAGTACTGCACAGATTTCTTCAGGAATTCAACTTAGTCTCTTTCCAGAACTGAAACTGCCTCTCACTTGGAGCAGTTATTATCTTTCATCTGGTGAATATTGGCATTGAAATGCTGTTGAAATGACCTTCTATTAAAGCGAGTTTAAAACTCCAGCAACAAAATGGCCTCTTGCTATTTGAAATGTGCAACTGTTACCAAATATGGGTATAGACTTGGTTCTAGGCCACTCGGTTGAAGCACAGGCAGCCCAAGCCAAAACGTTTATAGAATTGCCTCAAACCAAAATTAAACACAACAGTGATGAACAGGAACAACTTCTTAACACACAGGTAATATTTCATGACTTCATTTCTTGTTTTACTACAGTTTCAGATTTTTTCTAAAAAAATCCCATACATTCCTAAATCAATAGCTTGGACTGCCTGTGGTTAAAATGGAACTTTGTGTCTTCCCTGTTTATATTCAAATTTCTCAATGAAAGCACATTTTTAAGCCTGGGCTGGATGAAAATATTTTGCTTAATTAAACAATGAGAATTTTCTTTTTGGACAAGCCAGCCAAATTGGTGAGTATATAATATCATAATCTTTAGTCTAAAACAACCAGGAGAAGATTGTTAATGTTAGAGTTTTTTTATTCTCTCGACAACAATTAACATCAGGAACTGGTCATTAATTACAGGGGGAGGGGGGCTGGATGGTGGAAAAAGGAGGTGGGTCCCCAATTTTCATGCATAAAATTAGGGGGGGCATAGTAAGCTAGAGGGGAAATTATTGGAGGGGTGGGGTCATCAAAAATTGAGCATGACATTTTTCAGTTAATTCTTATAACGATTCTGTTCCTAGAAAGATTATATAATTTTTCAAGAATTTCTTATACGATGCAACTTGGATTCTTATTCATATTTATAAATTATGTAGAATCCTATTCAATTAAGAGCTGCATTTTTCTACATGTATATGTAGGATCCTGATATAGGATCCTATTTAAGATGCTGTTCCTATGTAGGATCCTACTCAGGATCCTGTATAGGATCCTATGTAGGATCCTTTTTAGGATCATATTCAAAATACCTTTCCTATGTAGGATCCTATTCAGGATCCTGTATAGGATTCTATGTTGGATCCTTTTCAGGATCCTATTCAAGATGAGGTTCCTATCTAGGATCTTACTCAGGATCCTGTATAGGATCCTACATAGGATCCTTTTCAGGATCATATTTATTCAAGATCCTGTTCCTACATAAGATCCTATTCAGGATTCTGTTCGTACATAGGATCCTATTCAGGATTATGTTCCTTATGTAGAATCCTATTCAGGATCCTATTCCTACATAGGATCCTATTCAGGATTATGTTCCTACATAGGATCCTATTCAGGATTATGTTCCTATGTAGAATCCTATTCACGATCCTATTCCTACATAGGATCCTATTCAGGATTATGTTCCTACATAGGATCCTATTCAGGATTATGTTCCTGTGTAGAATCCTATTCAGGATCCTATTCCTACATAGGATCCTATTCAGGATCCTGTTACTGTTCAGGATCCTGCTCAGGATCCTGTCCCTGTGTAGGATCCTACAGGATCTTACAGGATCCTACAGGATCCTGTCCAGGTTTTGCACCAGGGTAGTCAAAATATTTCATACAAATTACTGATACAAACTATACTTATACCACAGCCCCAATACTATGGTGTCAAATCCCCGCCAAAAATCGAAGTTGGCATTCAACATCCAACTTTAGCGATCAACATCGGACTTTGTAATTATCAACTTCGAACTTTGGAATACAACATCGAACTTCAGTGATCAACATCGGACTTCAGCGATCAACATCGGACTTTGTAATTATCAACTTCGAACTTTGAAACACAACATCGGACTTCAGCGATCTTCGAACTTTGAAACACAACATCGGACTTCAGCGATCAACATCGGACTTTGTAATTATCAACTTCGAACTTTGGAACACAACATTGGACTTCAGCGATCAACATCGGACTTCGTAATTAATTTTAATACCGCACGAGTCACCATCGGACTTTGTAAATCAACGTTGTAATCTAAATGTTGAATGTCGAGTCCTGCAGGCGTTATAAAAGCGCCAAAATTAACGTCATCGTGACAAAATCGATTCTTCTAGGGAGGGGTGGAAGCACAACTTTCCAAGATGGCGGACTTGGCGAGTGTGATTGAAGTACTATTTAATTTATTACACATTCCGGAATCTAGAGATTATTTCAGTGGTTAAAAAAGTGCCGAAATACTTAAGTTAAGCCTTGAGCTTATTAAAGCATTCCAACACTTATCCATGAAATCGCATAAATTTTAAAATTAACTTATGCAGGAGTCAACTTAAACCACAACCCCCCCCATCCCCCCCCCCCCACCCCGGGACAGACAGGGGATTATAGGGGCATTTTAGGGGATTTGATACAAAACTATGCCCGAGGGGGTGGGGCATTAGAAATTATTGGTATGGGCCGTTAGGTGGGGATTTGTATGGTGCCTGCTGTCACTGGCTTCGGCGGTAATTGTCAAGGCTGATTTATCGCTGGCCACTCGTACAGGAAATCACTAGTGAGTTTGTTATTTAAATCTTTGAATTTGAAATTAAATTTTAGTCCATCTGCTTTTTAAAAGTGGAGTATATATACAGAATGAATATTTATCTACATTCTAGGATGTACTAACCCTGCTAGCAGAGGTTCTTTTCTCTTCCCCTCTCTCCACTACCTCGTTAGTGGAGAGAGGGTAAGAAAAAAGAACCTCTGCTAGCAGGGTTGGATGTACTTTTTATGTTTATTGGTTGCTCTACACGTTTTAGGCCTGGTTCATTACAACATTTTGCCACAGCTTATTTGTAAGCTTTTGTAGTTGGACAACGTCCCTAGGCATTTTTCAGCATTTGGGGTGGGGCTTTGGGGTTTAAGTTGACTCCTGCATTACCAGCAACAGTCCGACCAAACACAGATATCCGGCTTCTTTCGACCGGATGTCCCACTTCAAGAATACAACTCACTTCCGATACTTTGAAACGGCCTTGTTCCAATAAATCGAGGAGATGGTCCTTGGAGATCTCCAATGAAGGTCTTCCGCGCCTGACTGTCGTGGGATTGCAGGAAGAAATTAAAGATGTCTACATGGCACAAGCAGTATCATGAAGAGTGTACCCCATCACAAATTCCAAACTTAAATGTATCATTAAACAAGTTACAAACCTATTGATGTAAATATATGTTTTTTTATTAAGTCCTTTAAATAATCATGAAATGAAGTTCCAGACCCTAATGAGTTTATCAGTCGGTCAATTAACCTCATCACGGCAAAGTTTCTCGTTACCAAAAAAAACTTTCACACAAATAAATTCTGAAGAAAAGTTATAGTTTGAATTTTAAAACATATTATATGATGTTAATTTACTATCATCTGGTTTCATTTTCATTTTGGAACGGAGGGGAAAATGCTAGCGATGTGTGTACCCCCACCCCTCCCCTAGGAACACAAATCGCTGGGAACAAAAAACGCTGTGACAGCGGTTTTATAACGCCTGCAGGACTCAACATTCGACATTTAGATTACGACGTTGATTTACAAAGTCCGATGTTGACTCGTGCGGTATTAAAATTAATTACAAAGTCCGATGTTGATCGCTGAAGACCGAAGTTCAACGTTGATTTACAAAGTCCGATGTTGACTCGTGCGGTATTAAAATCAATTACAAAGTCCGACGTTGATCGCTGAAGTCCGATATTGTGTTTTAAAGTTCGAAGTTGATAATTACAAAGTTCGATGTTGATCGCTGAAGTCCGATGTTGTGTTACAAAGTTCGAAGTTGATAATTACAAAGTCCGATGTTGATCGCTAAAGTTGAATTGGATGTTGAATGCCAACTTCGATTTTTGGCGGGGATTTGACACCATACAATACATGTTTATAAAATGTCATTTTAATATCTCTACTAGCAATGATGTTTTTGTATTATAAATGATTCCTGGGTAGATGTCTCATTAATTAGCATATTCGAAAATGTAAACCTCTTAATAAGTCATAAATGCAACACTCAATTATGAATTGATAAATACTTTGCCATTCAACTATTCACTTGATATAGAATCGATATTTTTGATAATTAACAATTAAAATAAACTAAGGCCTGAGCCAGACGCCGCTCCACCCATGTGCCAAACTAAATAGATGAATTAAATACTGCAGAAGAGTGGCATCTGACTCAGTTTGGTTTGGTAGTTTTAATTTGGTATGGCAGATGAATTAGATTCACCAGAGGCTGTTGCATAATGCGACGTTGGAGCGGCGGCAGCTGAGTCATACGGATTTCTTCTCATGTGCCAAACTAAATTAAGTACGCCGTCTGACTCAGCCGTCGCTCCAATGTCACTCCAAAGTTGAATTTAAAGGTATTTAGTTTGGCACAGTAGAGTGGCATCTGAACTGGGCCTATTAAAGGTTAAATGCAGAATCGTAAATATGAAACCCATGCACACAAAGGAAGTTAACTGTTACATGTATGTTTTTTTTGTTTCCTCTTTATACAGCAATAATGAATTTAATGCCATCATTGAGCTCCCTGAGGGAGATCATGAGTACAAATTCTGTGTGGATGGAAGGTGGATTCATGATCCCAATTGTGTAAGTGAATTCTTACAGCGTATATTATGTAAAATTATATAGATTTTATTAGGAATTGTGAGATTCATGAATCCAAATGCTGCATTCAAGTCACATGAGTAAACTGTAAAGCCCATACAAAACTGACACTGGCATACTAATAATACATGACTGTAGTATTTTGTATGTTCCAGTTCTGCCTTAACATGTATTTGATGGTTAAATATTATGATTATTATATCTTTAGTTCATTAGAAAGATAGTTTAGTGTGTAGTACGAATGTACATGTACATGACTTGTATGGCTAGATATATTACGATTCATGCAGTATTTTGATTTAGCATGAAGGACAATTAAGTCAAAATACAAATTCGCAAGTAAAAATATTCTTTTATGTCTCTATCAATTCCAAACCTGCCCATTTACAGAGTATACATTGTTTACAGTCTGCATATAATCATTAACTTTGGCTGGCTAGTGTCTAACTCGACAACCTCATGGTTAATTTAGATGCTAGACATTTCCTCTATTATATATTTAGCCTATTTACATGAAGTGTGAATAAAGTATTGTATTGTACATTGTATTGACATTGTAGAGCTCTGACCCCATGGTGGGGCATTTGCCACGCTAGAGGGGGGGGGGGGGATTTGATTTGATAGAGCCATTACTTGCATGCTTGTATGCATGCATACATTTGATTTTTTAGCACGTGTTATTGGCAAAAATTCAGACTGATCATTGACATATTTTCGAAAATCATAAATTTCCATATATAGGAGAATTGAATGTAAATGACTGGACAGCGTTAAATAGCGATACAAAATCGAGCAGGCTGTTTCAGGACTCGAAAACCTCACATGCCCGGGCGGCGGGCGTGCAAGAACATCTACATCGTAGCAAAATTCCACTCATGCTATATGTATGGTGCTCTGCTATAATACTATTTTGACAATAATTACGTTACAAATAGAACAACTGTTTTTGTTCTCGGAAATGTTTTCGGGCCATGTCAAATGGTTTCAACCTTGGTTTCAACATATGTTGTACTGATGTTGAAGTAATATATAAACGATAGCTTCACCAGGAGATCCAAACACCGAGAACAGATGAAAGCATCATGAGGCCGCTTTGGCTGAGTGCTTTTATTGTTTCAAGGTGTTTGCATCCCCTGGTGAAGCGCAAAGCTCGAGTTTTTGATATTACTTCTCACATGAAAACAATACCTGTATTCATCAATCATTAGGAAGTATTGTTTGCCTGGTATTTTGTTGTTATATTATTATTTCATGGTCGTTTCCACAAATGGCCTGATAGTGTAGTAGACAAGACAGAGGACTTGCAGTCGGGAGCAACCATGACGACGATGGTTCGAGCCACGCATCTGACAACGATTTTTATTTCCATCTTTTCCTTCAGTTCCTCTTTGTCTAAAGTCATACTGATGATGTAACCTTGTAGCTTAATTAGGTCTATCACATGCATGAATCTTGATGCCCAAGATAAAGCCAGAGGAAAATCACTAGTGATGTGGATAACATTTCCAAATCACAAGTGATGTCCCTCTGGTGTGTCATTGGGTATCAAGGTACATGCACCAGGCCAACATGGTATGACCTGATTGGCTGTTAGACTCATTAATTATTTATGAGTTTGAGAGGCGTAGCCTAGAGGGTTTTATTGTTTTCGAAATATTTGGAATCCCCTGATGAAAGACGAACAATGAGTGTTTGACATGTCTTCTCATGCGAATGCAAAACCGACAATTTACATACGTTTCTTTTCAAACTTCATTAGCAAGTATTGTTTACCGTTTGACTGTTGTATCTAATTATTCAATATATGGTTTATTATTCTTTTTTGATAGTAGTGATTTCAACTAGCGTACTAATAGAGTAGTGGACAAGAGCTAGTACAAGCAGTCGGAAGGGTCGTGGTTCGAACTCCGGTGGAGGCAGACTTTTTCTTTCTATGTCATTTCTTTATTTATTTACTTCTTCGCTCCTTACTTGTAGTTTATCAGTATGTAATTAGTTAGTGGTTCATGAATATGATGATTTAGAAATATTGATCACTAGGGTTGGAAAAACGATCAAACACTAGTGCGTTTGGAACTAGTGTTTTATTGGATGTCACTCCCGAGATGCATCCACCTGACGAAGCTTCGAACAAGGGTTTCACCCGGTATCAAGACCCATGCATGTGACCAAATAAAGTTCCTCCATTGGATGACTATCTCATGAATTATTAATGAGGTTGAGAAGAGATGTTGAAATCGTTTGAATGGGGATAATTAAATTAATTACGGTAATACTCAATGACTAATCAGTTGATTATTCATCATGACTGATTCACTGATGTCATAAATTTATGTTACTATTGTGATTTCTTATAATTAGTAATACCTGGTATAGTCAATAGAATATTTAATTTGCACTGCGTGAACAGTACTAGACATTACTTAGAGCAGGTTTCAATTGAGTGTCGAAAGTTTTCGGTGATTGCTTTGGTTTTGCGTTTACTTAGCTTTTCTATTGGCTGTGAAAATGTTTTGTAATCAGTCAGCGAATCAAATTCCAGAGTAAAACCAATCGTGGTTATGGTTTTGGTTTCACGCCATCAAACCACGATTGCATTTACTTTTCCTCCTGATTGGTTGCTTTCTCATGCCAGTGAAACCAATCGGTATTCACTTCAGTTCGTGATTGGTTCGTTGTAATTGCTTTGGTTTTGGTTTTACAACAGTCAATTGAAACCTGCTCTAGCCTGCTTGCGGCTCTTATGGGTGTTTTTTTGCTAATTTGTTTTCGGATTGGGCTACCTGTGGTTTGACCGCGCGCCACAGGTAGTCCAATCTGAAAACAAATTAGCAAAACAACACCCATAAGAGCAAGTTAGAGAGCACTGGGAGAGGTTTTCATATTTAATACGTTTTCTTTCAGCCCACTACAAATGATAATTTCGGTGGCAGGAACAACGTTATTTCTGTCCGTAAAACTGATATGGATGTGTTTGACGCGTTGGACGTGGATGCTAACGCCAGCATTGGTTCAGGATCAGTCAGTAAGTTTAATAACTTGAACACTCTCTAAGGGCATACAAATGACCAACCTCAAAAGCTTATTATACACAAGCATGCTGGTAGAGACAAATTACCTATTTTTAAATTCTAAGTTATATTTGAAGCTTATCAAAGTGATTTTACAAAAACAATATTCTAAATTAGAAAATAGCTTAATTCACAAGCACAAAGAAATTCGGCAAATGTCGGTGATGACATCACACGGGCATTAGCATATTGGAAATATAAACCTTTATCTCGTAGACGCAACACCCAAATCAAGAAATATTCTACCGTTGGACTATCCACTTCATGTACAATCGCTATCAAAGATAACTGGCTAGGGCTTATATGCACTTTTTATTTGTTTCGCGAGAGTTTTCCTCTGACTGGCGTTCTCCCGCAGGAACCGGGATCGTACTCTGAGAGTAGACGAGACTTGAGTTGGACGTTCTTTATTTGTACTGCGCGGTAGGCTCCGCGCCAACCAACTGAGTAAATTTTACAATGCTACTGCTTAAAGTAGTCAAAGGCATGCACGCGTGTGAAAGCTTGCAAGTTATGCTGGTAAAACAAGTTGTAAACCTGTTCTATCAGATATACAGCTTCATGACGTAACGTAAAATCGTACGCCCAAACGAACCTTAAAATAAATTTTAAGTATTTTAGAATTATGCAATTAACGCAATTTAACGATGTTCGTTTTGAGACAGTAAGATGTTTCTGGGCCAAAACCTTCTTTCTGGCTTCCCTTGGGACCGGGATCGTACTCAAGTGAGCAGGCGAGACTTGGTCCGAGTTGAACTTCGCTTTATTCGTACTCGCGGAGAACTCCGCGCCAACTCCTGACTTACAATTTGGGCTTCGCCTTTTATCGGCTAGCTCTTGTCAATCTTATGGACAGACAGCTATCAATCTAAAGCTTGGCTCCTATTGGCTATCCTCTCTTAATGTTTTCTGATGTAAGGCAACTAGTGAGTGGGAGTAACCAGTGAAAAGATTGACAAAACAAGAATACAAGATATTTAGCAGACAAAGTTTGCAAAGAAACTTAACATAGGATTTGCTTAACCATTGATACTCATTCTACCGTCTTAACCGAAAATATTAGGAAAAGGTGACTTTAGAACAAAGTCCAATTCAATTAAGTACGCACCGTACCTGGTGGGACGAGGCGGGGTTTTAGCCTTAGCTAAATCAAGGACCGCCTAGTTTAAGTTCATGTGAAATGGTCACCTAAACTTGATATTGCACGTTACTCAAAGCTCACGCAAGTTGCCTGTACATAAGTACTTGTAAATAGGATATCAATTAGTTTATCACAAAAACCAACAAAGATAAGAGGTCTTATGTTTTCATAGGTCAACTCACTATTATCTCTGACATATTTTAATGACTTCCTCCTAAGCCTTTTTGTTAATTGAATCTAAACAACTCTTAATGGCTTTTGCATACGAAAATCAAGGCATAATTATATAGTGTCATATTAAATCTGATAATAGTGTTTGTTGCTACATATATATGAACCCATGCATAGCGGCTAAAAGATAGACTATATCAAATGCATATACTAATAACTTTTCTAATCCCATAATTGATTTTTCAATTGCCCCCAACTACTAATCTATTTCCTTAGAAGAGCAAACAGAACGAGCGTTTCGTAGAGTTAATGAGGTTGAACGACATTTTGTTTACTCTACTTTGATGGGTGTTCGATTAATTATACTCGAAAGAAGGGACAACTCATTTTATTTCCCGCGAAGATTATATCTGCTAATGTATATCGACCCCTTAACTAAATACTAATTACTACTTTTATGGCTCGTTAATCGCGACATTTGGGCGCGTCAGAGCAAACAAAGGTACACTTAACTACAAGGATTCCCTTACCATAATTTTCACTGTGTTTCATGCTTCCATGTTTAGCTGTTTATTTAAAAACCCTTATTCTAATCACCAGTCCTTTCCTAAAATATTTAAACGGTTACATTTTATAGTGTAACGAAGACATAACTGTCCAAGAAGAAATATCTAGGTTAAAATCGGAAACAAGTGAATTCAAGAAGGTAAAAGTTCTCTCTAAGTCAATGACTAAACAAACAAAATGACATAAGCTCAAGGAGGAGCTTATTCACTGTCTGCGTGGAATTCCACAACTTGCACACGCAAAGCTCTGTTAAATGTGTACGTGCTACTAGAAAATAACAACAAGGTGCAAAATTACATCAATGTAAGATTGATTGACAGCCAACAATTACGAAGCTAGTATTACCTTGGGCAAGAAACTCACTGCCACCAGGTAATATTTAATGAGAGTAGAGTTAAAAGAGAAAGAAACATGGAATACAAGGACAAAATCTTTCAGGATAGTCCTACGGACTTTAATAAAGAAAACCTAAAAGCTGTAAACGGTAAGAATAATTATAAATCGTAACCAATTTTAATAAACCAAAGGTACAACATGACTAGATAGGAACAACACCTTAGGTTAACAATAAGGCGAGTATCCATCTACTCTAAGTTGTCATATGATCCTTGTCATCCATATCTCAATTAGTCCACTTTGCCTAAAACTATGCTATTAAAGCGTGAATACCTCAAGAGTCGGCACGGCGACAATCATGACACAAACCCAACCACGTTGACTCTGCTTCCTTAAACTGTCCAATTAGGGGAATATTTAATGCTTTCTTTCCTAATTCTGTTATATGTTTTTAACCTTTTGCCGTGGTTTTATTTTGCCATTAATATTTAATTTAAGGACCTGTTATGTTCTTGTAACGTTACTAATGAACCCTCGGGACTGGAATTCCAAATCCACCAGAGAGTTAACTTTAAATTCTAGACCTATTTATCGTGTAACACTTTAACAAACCGCAGATGAATTAGCTAAGAGTTAAATATATCTTAAACTTAGTTGAGAATAACTGTAATAACTGCCCCATCTGCAGCAATTAGAAAGTGTCTAGACTTATTCTTTTCAGTCTTTTATGAACACGAACTGCAGGTATTCTTAATTTAGTTAGCTCTTGACTTTGATAATTCCTTTTCTTCACAATCGTATTAACAATCATAGCATATATATTGTAGAACTCACCTTTTTATGTATGTATGTGTAGTGTCCCCAATTAGCCGTCAAAGCTAAATACATCGACGTAATGTTTAAAGTCCGACAATGAGGACTGGACGGGGATTTCAAGTCCGCGCAATTTGTTCCAGTCCGAGGCGCAGCCGAGGACTGGAACTAATTGCAAGGACTTGAAATCCCGTCCAGTCCGAAATTGGAGGACTTTGAACGACTTCAACTCCTCATTAATTATTCGGGAGGAATCAAAGACAAATAAAAGTTGCTGGTAGTTTAGTATTTTGCAAGGAAAACTAAAAAATATCGAGAAAATAGGGCTACAAATTCTTTTAATCACTGTTATTATGAAGAGCAAAGTTAATTGAACAATCAGTGCTATTCAATTGCCTTTTGTTCATAATGCAATCAAATATTTTTTAAAGCATAGTCTCTCGGGATATGTTAGCTGCATTACCTGTTACAGTTACTGGTTTCAATTAAGCTAGTTCAGTGTTAATTGAACAAAACTTTATTGAGCAATCATAATAATAATCAGTGCTATTCATGCCATTCGTACATATTGCTTTCAAGTAATGATGTTTTCTAAAGGCATAGTCTCTCGGGATATGCTAAATCAAGCCTGCGTTGCGAGTTACAGTTTTCCGGTTCAGTTCAGTGCAAATCCAGCATGGCGTCAAGAGCAACCGATTCCTCTGACGAGTTTGAGCCTCCACTAAAGCGGTTCAGAAAACCTCTAGCGCCGAAGGAACAAGATTTAAAATTGAAAAATGCTATCCCAAAAGCAACATTATACAAGAATAACTGGGCAGTGAACATCTTTACTGAATGGCGTGATAATAGAGAAAACAAGATGGCCACTTTTGAACCCAAAAGTCAGTCAACATTTGTACCTCACGAGGAAGTTGAAAACTTGGATATTAAGCCATGGGAAAAAATGAGTGTGCCGTCACTTAATTTTTGGATTTCCAAATTTCTCCAAGAGGTGTGCAACAACTTGTTCCAGTAACTAGAAACTTTTCCAGTTACTGCTAGGAGGACTAGACCAGGTATCCAGTGTCCTCAAGGGATTAAAATCAGACCATTGGATTGGCTGAATACCTCGTGAATAATTAATGAGGACTTGAAACGTTAATAAAGTTCTACTACTAATACCGGTATAAAAGGGTCATGGCCAGACCACCGACACCTTCAGTTGTCACTCAGCCTTTGTGGAGTGAACATCTCTGTGATGCCCCGCTTATGATATATATATATATATATATATATATATATATATTAAACAGGAAGTTCTGGTATAAAAGGGTCATGGCCAGGCCACTGACACCTTCAGTTGTCACTCAGCCTTTGTGGAGTGAACATCTCTGTGATGCCCCGCTTGAGTGCTCCCTACTGATTGCTTTATCGCGCGAAATTCAAATCGAACACACAAAAAAACGATATTCGTAGTAAGGATTACAGAGTTCGTAAACAGTCATAACTAACTATGAAATACCGCCGAATGTCTAATAAACACTTATTGTCCCTCTGTTCACTTTTTGGTAGCCTGTTTGATTTTAAACCTTCAAAATTTCGCACTTTAATGCTGATTCACACGCCCCTGTAAAAAAGGGGGGGGGGAGGACATATAAAAGCCGGAAATTGTAAAAGGAACCCCTAACGAGCTCGTTCTGTGGGCGTGGATCAAATTTATTTTTACCCCTGAGACATACCAATCCCATAAACACAAGAATAACTGATGTTTTATAATGACATCCTGGCAATATAATACAACTGGATTTTGAAAATACCAAGGCGCGAGGCCATGCGGTCAAACTTTAGCCAAATTGAATGCTGGCTCATTCAACTTACTTTGAATACCGTAGAAGGTAGCACGATAATCACAGCTGTGGATGTTTCAAATTGAACACCTTAAGTGGAAGGTTTCTATATAAAAATATGGCCATCTTCAAGGTTTCTCAAAAGTATTATATAAATTTAAATTGAAAACTGGCCAAAAATGCACTTATTTTGTAGTATTTATGGCGACGAATATAAATGAGTACACCTTGTGACGTCACGCATGTGATTACCATATATTTAATGGCATAAAAATTGTCGCCAGATTTTGGCAATTCCGCCTGAGTTCGATACGAAAAAAAATATGTTCGCGCTCTCCATATTGATTTTTATTTGCACAAAATGACTAAGAGAAACCTAGAATTTAATAAAATAAAATAAAAAAAGGGATCCAATTTTTCATTTCATTGTCACTTGCTCCCCCTTAAAATTTGTTTTAAGAAATGTTTCTAAACTCTATAAAATGTCGGGAATTAATAGCACGAAAACAGGTAAAGTTACCATCATGGGGGCAATTCAAGAAATCTTTTACACATGTATTTTAAAAAGGGTACTCATTTATATAGTGCACATTCTATAAAAATATATTCAAATGCGCTTCAGAAGCTAAGCTGGACTCGAGATGCCACAGACAGCCCAAGCTCTGTATTTGCACTGTGTGACCACTTTTGTTTACACTTAATTCTCAGATAAAGAAAATAAACTTACCTTAACTGAAGAGTTTGTCGTTGTCCTGTTGTTTCTCTAACGTCTAGAAATGGCGGTTATGGGGCATTTCTCTCACTTTGGGTTTTTCTCTCTTCTTTAGACAGAGAGAAAAGAGACAAACCCAAGAGAGAGAAATGTCCCATAACCGCCATTTCTAGACGTTAGAGAAACAACAGGACAACGACAAGGTAAGTTTATTTTCTTTATCTGAGGATTAAGTGTAAACAAAAGTGGTCACACAGTGCAAATACATAGCTTGGGCTGTCTGTAGAGATACGGACTGCTATTGTGGCGCAAATTGTAGCCGTGCTCTTTGTTAGTACCTCCATAATACCAAATTTGGCCATTGTTTAAATGCCGGAAAACAATAGCCAGTCTTAACAAATACACGTGTAAAAGTTTGATTGTGTTGGCCCCCAGAGTTGGCCCCTGTACCGACCGACCTCTCTTTCATGATTCGACCCCAGGACCACGCGTGCATGTGGTCTGTACTAACCCGACAGGTCTGTAAAACCTTGCGCATGCGTGAATGTCACCCGGAAAATCACTCAAAGCATTGTTATAGAAAAGTACCAGTCCCCATTATTGCTATGTGTCGAGTTTCTGAAGATTTTCTGAACAGAAACCGTTTAGTCCTGACTGCTCCCGCGATTTCTACCGCTGACTGGACATTTGCACATCTTGCAGACCTGTCTGCTGACCACCGTTGAAGACACACCGCACGTCTGCGCGTGCGTATTACGGTCAGTCTGGAGGGCGGCCGCGCGAATTTCCCGCGCAAAATTTGCCTTAAAACATATTACAGTGAACTTCTACCCCAAAAAGTTAAGTTAAGCTTTTTATTTTCACAGTCGACGGGAAATTGAACAAACTTCAAACTGTGAGTTTGCCATTTTTTTCGTAATTTACCAAAAAAGTTCTCAAGGTTTGAAAACGGGTGTGTGAACAGTGACGCCGCCGGCTCGCTTTGAATTTGTTTTGGAATATGTTGTTGCAAGACTTTTGACGCATGCGCAGACGTTTGACCGCTGTGTGCACCGCGCTATGCTCCGCTGGCCGAAAGAACGAAGGCTCTGGTTTCAAATACAAGTTACTGAGGGGTTAAACTTTTTTAGTAAATAATTTTATAACTTAGTAAACTCACAGTGAATTACAAATTAAGAAAACTTTAACCTGTTAAAGTCTTAGGCTTAGCTTTTTAGTAGTTCAGTTTCTTGTGTTTTTTTTTTTGGCGAAACTCGCGTAAATACGCGTACGTGCTTAAATTTAGAAACATGGGCAATAGACCAGTTTCGTATTCGAAAATTACCGCTGAATGCTATGACTACAGACGCATGTACTCAGGGTTAGCCTCATTCTGAAATTAAACATTCTTAAATACCAGCGAGAAGGTGCAAAATGCGAAACTACAACAATACGCAGAGTTGTGAATAGCCTACCTTCTCGTTGGTATTTATGAATGTTTAACTTCAGAATGAGGCTAAGCCTGAGTACATGCGTCTGTAGTCATTGCATTCAGCGGTAATTTTCTTTTAAGTTTGTGCGGGAAACTGGGGAGACGCGCGGGCAACCGGCTTATCAAAAGCGCATGCGCGTGACGTTTTGTCATGGTGCAGCTGCTGTTGCGTGCGTTAACAAAAAAAATAGGAATTTGTAGTAATCCAGTTTATACATATCATGTAATTAAATATTTCTTTTTTTCATAGAGTCACAGTCGGGCTCACCGCCAGGCTCATATGGACAAATTATTCCATCTCACATCACCCCTGTTACTGTACGGGATGGTATGCACGCCAGTGTCCCCCCAGTCCTCCCCCCACACTTATTACACGTCATTCTCAATAAGGATATTGTGGACCATGATGACCCGTCCCTCCTCCCTGAACCTGATCACGTGTCACTCAACCACCTGTATGCGCTCTCCATCAAGGTCAGTACATGTTTGTATGTCTGCATGTGAAGAACTGAACACAAATAAGGGACTGGTCAGAAATTAGCAGGGGGAAGGGGGGGGGGGGGGGGGGGGGGGGGGAGGAGAATGAAATCAAGAAGTCAAAAACAAATATAGCCCTCCACGGACAATAAGTATGAAATATTTTGACCCTTCCCCCTTTTGTCTCTTCCCTCCCTTTCTCCCTATAACCCCCTCTTTTCAGTTGCTTATTTTATAACCCTCAATTTTGGCCCTCCCCTTTTATCCACTTCCCCCTCCCCCCTGCCAATTTCTGACCAGTCTCTAACACCGTAACACTGTGCGGTATTGTGGTGTTCTACCATTCTACTCAGCGTAGTGTGATATTATCCACCGTACCGAAAAATATGGCGCCTCTACATTTGACCGCAATCCCTTACGAACCTAACACGGTCAAAATAACACGTAGAAATCATCTATTCTCTTCAATAGCCCACTAACGGAATAGTTCTCCAATCTGATTGGTTAAATCTAGAATGGGCGCGCGCACTTTGTTCGAAAATGACGCGTATTATGGTGTAAGCAGCGCACGAGAGCTAAAATTGAAAACCTTTCACTCAAATCGCAGTCATTTTTCTGCAGTTTTCTCTCTTTTTCTCAGGTTTTTATTATCAAACATGCAGTACAAACATAAGGGGTTGAATGTTAGGGTACATTATTTTACAACAGAATCTCGGCCAAAACTTTGATTTTAAAATACTTTGTGAAAAGTGTAACTTCCAATGGATGTGACGTCATGGGGGAGTAAGTTTAGAAGCGTGAAGCTCAGGTTTTTGATGATTTCTCGAATTTAATCCGGTTATAATTTTTGAGACGAAGTCTGTGTATTGTTATGAAGCCGTATTGGCATTTGAGACTTGGTCTGTGTTAAGGCTAGAAGCCATGTTGATTTGGTTTTGGACAAATCCGGTTTATAAAGACGTGGTCTTTCATTTACGGCTGTGAGCCCCGGTTTGAGGCACGAAGCCGTGGTTAGCGTGAAGCCGTGGTTAGCGTTGAAGCCGGTGAAACCTTACTTGTCGGTGAAGCTTGGAATCTGTGGAGGGAAGAGGAAGAGCCCCCGATTTAACCCGTGTAGAGCTGCTAAATAAAGAGTCACAGACAGGACCCGACGCCTGACCGAAACTAGAATAACATTTTAGAGCTGATGACGGCCGAAATAAGAACGAGAAATAAATCTGCTCTCACACTGGGAGGACAGAGTGGCAGGATTCTTGCCGTGATCGATTCTCGGACTTTTCTGGCCCTGGATCGAGATCCAGTAACCAAGTGGGAACCCATATCTCCGCAAGTTAACTTTAGAATACCTCCAAGAGAATATGGGGGTTCTCCAAAGAGATATTCCAAACACGAACACTATTGGAAAACCAGCTTGGTTTTCTAAGCCAGAGATCAAAACATATAAACAAACGGGTACTCAGTTGCGAGATAAGCAGCACTAGCCTTGAGAAGGGTCTGACTAGCAAAGAGACAGATCCCTTAAAGTGCATATCACCCTTTTGCAATTATGATAGCTTATGAACCTCCGAAAACTTTTGAGTACTTCTGTGAAGAAAGTTTTGGTTTAAAATGAATACTTTGTTCTACGCTTGTTTAAAATCGTGTAAATGTGACCTTTCCTGACCCATGACCGCGTAAGTAAAAGCCTAATGCATTATTCTCCATGGCGCCTTTTTATCACAACAACATCGATGCATGGAAAATATACAGAGTTTTTTAGTTGTTAGTAAAGAAAAAAGTCATTTCAGTCAAGATGTTAAAGTGCCCCTCAACCCTTTTGCAATTTTTATATATATGAAACTTTGAAAGGTTTTGAGTACTTCTGCGAAGAAATTTTTGGCTTACAGAGGATACTCCATGTTCTAGGCTTGTTTGAAATGGTGAAAATGTGACCTCTCCTGACCCATTACCGTGTAAGAAAAAGCCTGGGTCGATTCCCTATCTTACGTCATCCAATTCATTCGACTTTGCAATAACTTGAATACATATTTAGCATTTTGTCTAAAATAGCTGTTTTCTTTACTAAAATCTGACAGACTGTGTATATTCTCTATATATCGATGTTGTTGTGATAGAAAGGCGTCATGGACAATAATGCATTAATGAGGTGACGTAAGATAGGGAATCGACCCAGGCTTTTTCTTACACGGTAATGGGTCAGGAAAGGTCAAATTTTCACCATTTCAAACAAGCCTAGAACATAGAGTATCCTCTGTAAGCCAAATATTTCTTCGCAGAAGTACTCAAAACCTTTCAAAGTTTCATATATATAAAAATTGCAAAAGGGTTGAGGGGCACTTTAAGTATTTCTACAAATGATTGCAAAGCCGAATTAATTATATGACGTCAAGATGACGTCTACCCAGGTTTCGACCCAGGCTTTTACTTACGCGGTCATGGGTCAGGAAAGGTCACATTTACACGATTCCAAACAAGCGTAGAACATAAAGTATTCACTGTAAACCAAAATATTCTTCACAGAAGTACTGAAAACATTTCGGAATTGCAAAAGGTGATAGGCACTTTAAGGCTGGTTCACACTTGCGACATAACCATACAACATATCCTCGTTCTAGAATTACCAATAATCAGTAATTGGCTTTTGCTCTTCAATTATCAATAATCGCTAATTCTGGAACACAAATTAAACAATGACATTCTTAAAACCAGTCAAGGATAAAGATAAACAATTGTCCAAATCCGAACGGCGGTAGACGCGCTTAGTGTAGTGATCGTGACGCCTGCACTGCCAAGCACAACACGCAAACGATTACGAGTTCAAGCCCGAGTAGGAGCGCTCAAAAAAAAAAATTATCTCGTTTACCTTCTCTTCTTGTTACCTGTGAACCCTAGCTCTAGTGAGTGAGAACCCGTCGTTTACCCGCGAACTCGTCCGATGGTTAGGGTTAGGATTTGTCGTAGTATTGCCAATAATCGGTATTTCAAGCGCGTTTGCCATTTACTGATTATTGGTAATTGTAGAGCGAGGATGCGTTGAACCATAAGCATAAGACCATACGCAAGCGCAGATTGTACTTTAAGGTTGGATGATTGCTTTGTTCTACTCAAGTATAAAGGGGTTAACTAACCATGAAGCACAATCTGCGCTTACGTATGTTCTTATGCTTATGTCGCAAGTGTGAACCAGCCTTTAAGAATACACAAGTTACAGAGAGAGGGAAAAAAAACAAAAAAATACAACATACAAACAAATGGGTGCTTTGCGAGATAGGCAGCACTAGCCTTGAGAAGAGCCTGAATAGCAAAGAGACAGGCCCTTAAGAATAACACAAGTTACAAAGAGGAAAAAATAAGAAAAAAATTACAACATACAATACAATACAATATTCTTTATTTACAGAGGGAAGACACATTAACCTTACATAGTTATCTAACATGCGGCCCTCTATGTTACAAATAAAACGTAATGGAAAGGAAAGGAAGTATGGGAAAAAATTAACGCACGAGCTACAACATTACAAGATATAATGAGTAATTGGAATCAATGTAACGAGAATTAATATGAAATAAAATCAAAAACAAAATATACTTACTAGAACACTATGCGCAATGGAAGGGGCTATGCCCTGGACGCGGCGCCAGAAATGCAGCAGCAGTGAAGCAAGGAGCGACAGTTATAGCAGAGGAGCTCCTCTAGATGGTTAACAGAGGAGATGTGCGGAAGAAAAACGTTACGAAGCTTATACTTAAGAGAAGCCAGCCTGGTAGACAGAGTATTAGAAGAGAGCGTAGTAGTAGATGTTGCAAGCTGCTTGAAGTCAGGATCCGAGGAATTGAAAAGAATAGCAGCGCTATAAGCCAGAGTGCTTTGCGAGATGGGTGCTTTGCGAGATAGGCAGCACTAGCCTTGAGAAGAGCCTGAATAGCAAAGAGACAGGCCCTTAAGAATAACACAAGTTACAAAGAGGGGAAAAATAAGAACAGAGATACTACACTTGATCTTAGCTACCGTTAGTCTCTAAGGCATCCTACCTCCATGTGGGACTCTCAAAACCATAAGTTATAGAGCACCGAAGTGTGACGTCACAAATTTGCAAAATTTAGATGTAGAATTTTCGGTCCACCGATTCGGAAAGAGCAATAAAGAAGAACATTACATACCAAAAATGAGGTGTATACGATTATGGGGCGCCAAGTGTGACAAAAGGTCGAGTTCGAAATATTGGGTCTATCACCGAATATATAGTCAATCCTTTTAAATATGTGTTGAAGTGCTCCAATATACGAGGTGAGTTTTCCTCGATATAGCCTTCGACTGTCATATATATAGGTTTGACTGTCACATATATGTGTTTGCTGTCGGATATATAGGGTGAGTCCTGGGTCGAGACGTTGCCAAAATATGGGTCGAGATTATCGATTTGCTTCGTGATTATCGATTGATCAACAAAAAACATAAGGGGGGAGGGGACTTGTGTCATTTTTTGTAATCGTTCGTGCTCTTTTCACTACTGGAATAATATGAATACTTCTGCTTACCTGGAAGACTTTTTTTCTTTGAATGCCATCAATTATAGGCCAAGCTAGACGTAATTTACACTGTAAATTTGATGTACTGCATCGCATACAAAGAAGACTCGCGGAGATGTAGTTTATCTGATCAATGTCTGATGAATTGCTTGGTCTCAAGAGCATGCAATCCGACAAGCAATTTGCATATTGGCATACAGAACAATTGTTACACGCTTCACTCTCTATTGAGGACACTTTTTGATGAGTATTCACATGTTATTTCCACAAATGGTCCCCAAGACGGTGATGAAGCAGTGTTAACTTATCATTTACCAACGGAACATTCGAATGGAAGAGCAAGGTTCGTATAAATAACAAGGCCTCAAATCGAAGCGTTGGAGAGATGCCATTTTAATTGGGCATCCTGTGACTCGAATTCGAAAAGAGCGCGAAAGGTTACCAAAAATGACACAAGTCACCTCCCCCCTAATGTTTTTTGTTGATCAATCGATAATCACGAAGCTAATCGATAATCACGAAGCTAATCGATAATCTCGACCCATATTTTGGCAACGTCTCGACCCAGGACTCACCCTATATATCCGACAGAAAACACATATATATGTGACAGTCAAACCTATATATATATGTCAGTCGAAGGCTATATCGAGGAAAACTCACCTCGTATATTGGAGCACTTCAACACATATTTAAAAGGATTGACTATATATTCGGTGATAGACCCAATATTTCGAACTCGACCTTTTGTCACACTTGGCGCCCATATACGATGAAAAGCGGCTGAGTTATGGACATTGGAATATTTAATTTTCTTTAACAAATTACGGTATTTTTGTACTGGCTCAAAAACTTAGGAGCCAGGACAAAAATACAGTGATTTGTTAGAAAATTATATATTCGAATGCCTATATCTCGGCCGCTTTTCATCGCATTCATCTCATTTTTGGTATGTAATGTTCTTTTACCTTGTTCTTTCTGAAACTGTGGTCAAATGTTCTTAAAGCAAAACATTATTATTTATGACGTTATCACTTCGGTACTCTATTGATCCAAAACAGACCCGTGTTCATCATAACCTTCAACGTAATCCATGTTGGATCACCTATTTCAATCTGCACTGTTATGAGAATTCTCCTGTTAGGCCGAAGACGGCCTCGGGACTTCCACAAATCCTCCCTCGGCTCGCGGGGCAATTTAAATGAACTAATACACCTCATGGGGCATGGGATGGGATTACTTATAAGTAATGTTGGCTCGGGGGGTATAGGGTGCCCGTTCCCGGGACATTAAGGTTTTTCTCCATTTTGACGGATTTAGAATAATGGTCCTAACTAACTTTTTTCACGTTTTTGTTTTGTTAGGATGGGGTGATGACTCTGAGTGCTACCCATCGTTACAAGGAAAAGTTCGTCACCACTTTACTCTACAAACCCATCAAGATGGACTAACAAGAGTTGGCACAATGGACTATATACAAACAGGAGACTAAAGAGTTGGCACGATCGACTAACAGGAGACAAAACAGAGTTGGCACAAAATGTGCCGTATGTGTATTGTTGTTTTTCGACATCCTGAAACGAACTTAAGATACACTGAAAAAAATGGGATCAATCACGATTTCTGGAAAACCCCCACACTTCACCCTAACCTTTATTAGTACATACCACACCAGTGAATATCACTTTTCGCGCGCTCCTGATTAGCTACTCAAACAGTGAATATGATTTCATATTCACCTCCAAGCGAAGCAGCGATCAACTCGCGCGAGTTTTTGTCCATTTGACAGAAAATAAAATAACTATTTGGTGCTGGCTGTTCATCACCTGCAGTGTGGTATATACTAAAACAATTATTTACCTCAGTGTCAGAAACCGGGATTGAGTCAACAAAGTGGACCTCTTCTATGGGATGGAAGTTTGTTGGAAACTAGTTGGAAGTTTGAATTTAGGTTTTCACACTTCCAACGGATGGAAATATGTTGGAAATACCTTGAAAAGTTTATTGGAAACTCCCAAGAAATTTCCCTCCCATGGAAGAAGTCCAGTCCTCCAGTGTATATGTAAGAACTGTTCTGGATTTTTTCAGTGGTTCTTAAAATGCCTGGTGTTGTATCACTATACCCACATTGTACTGTGGATTACATTTCAGGATCTGAATGAAGTTCAACCACGATCTGGAATTGAGAAACTAGTAGCTATGAAAAGATGAAATATAGAGAAATAACTGTTATCAGAGTTACGTCAAGAAAGGGTGATTATCGGTGTTGAGGTAAATAAGCGGCGACATATGAGAGGTTGCCCGGCAAACTTGCTAAACTGGGATATAACCGACATGTCAAAGGACCAATATTTATTACGGTCTGTATATTTCTCATACTCATTAATAATTCATGAGGTGAATACAATATAAATCATTACCATGACGAGTATTTAGAAATCGTTTCCAAATACAGCTCGCATTTCAAGACTTTTAGATAGCTAATTTTATCATTAAAGTGGAGTTTGAGAAGCCATGTAAAACACTCATAGCTGAAAAACACTCATAGGTTGAAAAACCTCGGCTTTGTCTCGGTTTTCAACCCCCTCTCACTATATTTAGAAATCGCTTCTAAAACAGCACTTCTTATTTTACATATTACTAATGGAGTCGCTACCGATCAGCCAAGCCGGTTAATGGACCCCTATGGTTTGTGACGTCACAGGGACTTGAAGAGCCGTGACGTCGCAAACCAGTACAAACCACAGGGATCCCGTTAACCCATCGGAAATATTACCAGCCAGAACGCCCTTGGGACTAGGCTGGCTACTGATAACTTTAGGTTATGAAATAAATATTGGATTTCGTTCTTCACAAAGCGAGAGTTGTTCATTTGTTTTAGTGGGATCTTTGTTATAAATAATTGACGTTCGTTTACTTTTGACGAACACCGGAAGTAACAATAGCGACTCCAGAAAGATGTCCGTTTACTGAAACGGTTTGTGAACGATCATGGAGGAAAGCATTAATCCAACCAAGCATGTGTCCATTGATACCGCATAATACTCGACCTTAGCAGCTAACTTACGGTGTGACACCTTATCGAAAGCCTTGCTAAAGTCCAGTAAGATTGTGTCAACCTGACTATGGTTGTGTAGCAGCCCAGTCGTGAATAGCTGATATTAGCTGTGTTGTACACGAGAAATGTTTCGTAAAGCCATGCTGACAATTCATGATGTTATTGTTAGCAAGGTGTTTATTTAAATGACTGAGGACTACGTGTTCCATCACCTTACAGCAAGATGGGCCTGGCCGCGGAATGTTATCAGTATGGAATTTTGTCGCGTTTTGAGGGTCGGGTTGAACTTCTCGAAACGAGCGACAATATTGGCCTACCCAACAATAGAAAACACCCGAACCTTTAGAAAGTGCAGTACACAAACAATAGAAGTTTAGTATTATGGGTGCAATCAGAATACAGGTCTCGAGAGGTTCTGAGTTACTCGTTTTGAGCCAACTGAAATATGTCGTGTAGATATCTGGTAAATCAGATGTATAAGTTGTGACAAGACAAGAAAGTTCACAAAACTCTAATTGCGCCGATGAGTTTACAAGGTTCGCTGTGATGGGACTGACAAAGTCGAAATTTGCGACTGTACATACTTTGTAGCATACATAGTCAGATCAGAGAGTCTGCCAAAGATGAAACCGCCAACATAGAACCTATTATTCATAAATGCAAATAGCTTCAACAAACGAGGTTTCAACTTCAAAAATTATCAAAGTTCTTTTAGGAAAACCGAACTGTTGTACGCCCGGTCCGATTTAAGGGTGCATTTACCAATTGTTTTGGGCCGTTACTAAGTAGAAATTAAAACGCCATAAAACCCTAACAATTTGAGTAAAATAATTAATAAATCACTCTAGAACTCCTGGGAGACGGACATTTATATTTTGATAACGTAATCATATGACGTCATCTCGGCAGAAAAATTCAATCATTTCATGATTTCTTTGGGATAGTGCTTTCATATTTGCATATCATTGGTCTGTGTTAGGTACAAAAGGTGTAGCATGCGTTTTACGATATACAGAAAACTGATTGTTTTAGAGTTTTTTCCCCATGAATTTTAACAGTTAGGTCATAACTTCAGTGTTTTTATTTTTTCGCTAAACCCATGCTTGGCTCTGTGGAATGCGACTTCAGGACAATTTTTGTGTGAAAAAGGATTGACTTTTCTTTATTTCACCAACTCATTTTCATTTTTTGTGAAACCGGAAGTACAATTTGTTACCAGGGCCCACGGGGCGCGGCCGCGTTTGGTTGGATACAAAGCAATTTTCTTGACATGGAATTTGCGAGGGCAAAGCTAAAGTCATTGGACAAGAAAATGAAATCAGTGAAATTGAAACAGAGTTACATTATCAGACATCTAATTCCAGTGGTTTATTCACACAAAGAAGTCTATTTGCAACCATCTGCACCATAATCAGTCGTACGTCTAACCGCCGCCCGGTTATAATAAGCGCCGGTCCGTCGAGCGGGAGGTCGCAGGTTCAAACCCCGGCCGGACCAACACTCGGGGGCTTTAAATAACTAAGTAGAAGGTGTTGCCTTTACATAATACAGTAAACAGTTATACCTTCACGTCTTCTCCGATAAGAACGTATAAAAATCGTAGGACCGATGTCCCCAATTCAGTAACTGCAAAGCCAATACTTACTTTAATACTTTACGTCGCGTCGAGGAGAAACAACCTGATTCAACTTACTACGGTAAGCTTATATCGAAATCTGATTCAGCTTTCTGTCCTATAGCAATCAAAACCACTGCTAAATATGTCAATTCCAGAGGAATATCTTGCTATAATGTTAATATTATTCGCACATGTTCGTATAAACCCTTTTCCATTGATCAAAAAAGCCTTAGGCTTTGTTTGCCCTAAAGGAATGGTTCGGACCCAATTGCAATCATCGTAAGTTATTAGGAACTTGCCATCATTCGTTTCCGTATTTATGTTTGACTTCCGCATTTTTCACAAACATTTCCGGCCTTAGAAATAGTTGACAATTGTTCAAGTAAGCAACCGTGAACAACAATCTACGTTCACGTTGTATCGGTCTTTGCTTCTTTATAGTTAGAAATAGTGTCCAGGGTATCAGAACACTCTGGACTCAGAATATATGAAAACGTTTTGGTCATTATTCACCGATTACTTCCAGTCAAGTTCCTAGTATCGTGACGACCGCCGTAAAAAAGGAGTTGATTTCTCTTTCGTAGGCACTGCATTTTTCTTCGCTACTTTCTTGTGAAAGTGGCTCAAAATTAAACTCTTCGAAGACTCCTCTCATGTCTAGCTGCTCACTTGTAAGTACATTCTGGCTCTCCTCGTTATCAACAAGCTTTCTCCAAACTTTCTTAGTCGAAATCCGAAAGAAAATTTGTTTGCACTTGACACCCGAATTCCCTGACATCGAATTTTCCCTCGTCCAGCGACCCTCCGCAGCTAGAATGGCTTTCTCGGTGTTATCGCTCTTTTTCGGCATTTAACTTGAAGCATGGAAAGTCTTAACACAACCCGGGTTGAAGTAGCAAAACACAACTTCATTGTAGTTTTTACAAAATGTAAACAAAACCGGAGCTTGCTAGCCAGCGAATTGCGAATTTTCACTAAACCGGAAGTAAGTTCTTCCCGCCATTTGTTTCATAGCACGCAACGTCGCTGTTTAGCGACGAAATTGGTAAACGCACCCTTTAAAGCTGTGTGCAGCTTCTGGTTTTACATGAATATCGCTGACTAACTTTATTCGATTTCAACATGAATTTGAATAACACAAGATCTTTAATTTCTGGATATATATAGCCAAGTTCTCGGACAACATTCAAGTTCCGTCCGCGCTAGTTCGGCAACCATAATTGCTGATGTGCAACAAGTCCTAAGAGATTCAAATAACCAAGACGCGGCATCCATTGGATGAACTAACAAGAGAAACTAACGAGGAATCTTTTGTTAAAGGGAACCAAGATGGCGGCGACGACTTTACATGCACCCCAGCAATTGCGCCGGGATGTGAAGTAGTACTTTCAGCGAAACTGGTAGATCACGGCAATAATCGAAAATCATTTCCGGTTGATGGAGCGCTACAACCTGCAAGGCCCAGCTGCCTTAATGACCGTCTCTCCCGAAGGCGTGCATATACCAATCACATTCATTGTTTAACCATACTTCAAAAACTCATGAATAATTAATGAGCATTTTGTCCAATCAGATTAAGCAAATCAGTCACGTGCATGCTCCTTTATACCTGATAAAATCTCATCATTCTAAAAGGCCCGCGGAGGGATTTGAATTCTGTCCCAGAGGGAAACGGGGTTAATGATTGAGACAATGGAATTTCTATTGATGTTTCAGCTTTCTCACTGAATTGCTAATTAGGATGAACGTTTTATATAAAGAATATTAATGAACATGAAATATTATATAAAGTTTCATCCTAATTAAGAATTCACTGATAAAGACCCAAAGATAGCAAAAAGTACACGGAACATAAGGTACCTAGATAATAAATTTTGCACTAAATTTACTAATATCAGCAGACTACCGAGATACACAGATGATATTTTTAAAATGAAGTTATCCAACTACCATTACTTCTTTACCGAGCCACTGTTTAGTTCCAATTATTAAACCAAACTCAAAGCCGTAATATTATAAAAACGTGCATTAAACTTACATATTTTGTGCCGGAGTAAATAATTTAGAGTCTGCCGTCATGTCAGTCACATCGCTTTCCAAGTCTTGAACTTTATCGAGGTAAACCACGACACCAAATCCTTCAAGTGCAGATTCCTCTTGCATTGCGAAACGGCGCTTCAAACAACATAGTATGGTAATTTCTTCATGTCATTCCCTTGAGATGTTTGTAATTGCAGGCGGTGATTACTCGAATATTTTGCATGGCGTTGTGAATACAAAGGTTCAATGGTTCATTAAGTAACCATTCCCTTGAGATGTGCGTCTTTCTTTCATTGCATTCTTAAAGCGTTTTTGAAGCCGTTTAAAACACTCACAGCACGTGTTTTATCAAGTCTAAAAATTCTCGGGCTTCGCCCTCGAATTTTTAAACTTGATAAAACACTGGTGTTCGTGTTTTAAACAGTACTTCAAAAACTCATGAATAATTAATGAGCATTTTGTCCAATCAGATGAAGCAAATCAGTCACGTGCATGCTCCTTTATACCTGATAAAATCTCATCATTCTAAAAGGCCCGCGGAGGGATTTGAATTCTGTCCCAGGGGGAAACTGGGTTAATGATTCTGCCGTCATGTCTGTCACATCGCTTTCCAAGTCTTGAACTTTATCGAGGTAAACCACGACACCCAATCCTTCAGATCTGCTATCAGCGACCTTGAATTTGATACTGACTGCTGTTCTTTCTGTAGATAGTTAATGATAGATTCATAAAATCAATAGTATTTTTATTATAGCATTCGATACAAATTGTAAATTATTTTACTCTATTCTATTTTATACATATATTTATTATTGTTATTATTTTCTCTCTCGAAGATATTAGCACCCTGTGCTACCTTAAATTCGAGTCGAAATAAAGGTTATTGTATTGTATTGTATTGTTCAAGTGCAGGTACTTCTTGCATTGCGAAACGCCGCTTCAAACAACATAGTATGGTAATTTATTCATGTCATTACCTTGAGCCGTGAGTTTGTAATAGCGTTGCGCACAGATGACGTCACAAAATGTAGACCCCCCGCCTAGACTCAGACAAATTTACCACTTTTCGCGTTAGAACTTACAAGAATTGACCAGCACTTCAGTTCGTCGTCTGACTATTCTACCAGAAATGACGGCTTTCCTGCAATATATTTCGAAAGAAAACCTGATGATTGTACTGTCGAACAGCTTAAACGTTGGCTAAAATACAGAGGATTGAAACAAAGCGACAAACGGCGATCTTATCAAGCGAGTTTCGAGTCTGGGGAGTGGGGGTGCAAAGATGGCGTGAAATACAGTGTTTGTATGGGAATCCGATGCCAAATAATTTCCGTCAAATCGAATTTCGGAAATATTCACTGTCTGCAAACTTAAGATACCAGGTAAGAGATTAACTGATCAAAATGTGAGGGATGTAGTTGTACTGGGAAGCGTGCAATCGTGGCATCGGATTCCCATACAAACACTGTATTTCGCGCCATGTTTCCCCGGCTCCTACAAGCCTAGAGTGGTCAGTGGAAATTATCTTGGACTGGCCTATTCGTTGCCGTAAACCACGTTTAATATAGTCAAGCTCTAACTTAATCCCAAACTTATCTTTTCCCATTCAATATTCGTTGTAAGACTTCACCTAAACTTTGAAAAGTCAGGTTTTCCGTAAGAGATTCATCGGCGAATGCGAATATTATAAACTAATTGAGATTTTGAGACGCGATACCGAATTATATTGCCGGCCAGTTGGGAGAAAATATATTCCGTATTGGGCGGAGTCGCGCAGCGACGAAGCCCAATACGAAGAATATATTTTCTTCCAACGCCGGCAATATAATTCGGTATCGCGTCTCAAAATCTCAATTAGTTTTGTATCGCGATTCAACAGTTAAGTCGGGAATTGTTAAAAGAAAGAAGAGAATGAAGCACCAAACTTATTCTGATCGTAATTTCAATTCTCAAAAGGCGCCTAGTATATCTATGGCAACGGTTTCACGGCTTGAGTGGCGAAAACTTTCGCGACGTGTTTTGAAATCTCTTCAAAAATTATGAAAATTGTACTTTTAGCGAATAAGAGTGTTAGATTTCTGACGGAAACTACAATGCCAACCTTACCTTTAGGATTGAATGATGCTTATCTTGTAATTTACAGTGTTTTGAAGGTGAAATTGTAGAAATCTTGCTGTTGAACAAACGACTTTTGACCTTGACCTGGAACCCATGTAACTGCAAGGGCTCGCGCAAGAGCCAATCAGAGGCTGGTATTCTGGGACGCAATACCATGTTATATTGGCGTCTCAAAAGTAAACAAAGTGATCAGTGAATCGTGATACTGACTATATATTGTAGCCAGCAGGTAACTTAATATTTGAAATTCTTTAAAATTAAATTCATCGGAGACCAAAGCTAATGTGATGGCTGGAAAATAGATAACAACTGTGCAAGATTTTGAAGAGACTAACAAAAGTACGAGCTAATCATTTATGGTTCGACAAATCTTCACAGACAAATGTGCCCGGAATTTTCTCTGTAATATTTCTCTGTACAAATGATATTTTTGTTTGCAAATTTATAGCTTTGTAAGTAAAAAATATTACCCTAAAATTAAGCAGTCTTGCTTTATATGTTGGTGTGCTCTTTCAAGCTATTATATTATGTTTTGCATTTGTCGAGTTTTCAAATTACCTGCATTCCGTGCGACATTTCGAAAATAAATTTTAAAACTTCATTTGTGTTCGTAAAATAAATCAAACATTTGTAGATGCCGAACATGAGTCAGTTCGCTTCAAAACTTTACTTCAAATCCATAAATTCAAGTAAACTATGGTTGAACTGTAATTCCTTCTCGCTATGTTTACTGGCGGGTAGTGTATAGTTCAGACAAACTCCCCCTTGCATTTCAATGCACTTGTCTCGTTATTATTCTGTGTTTTTGAAGTCTCCTGTACAAACATTTATCCAACGCTGACATTTCTCACTGAGTTTTGGAACGGAAAAGCACTGAGAAAAGATGAGAAACTCTGCTAGCGGTTACCAATCGATGCTTCCATCTCTGAGAGGATATCTCTTTGAGCGATTTATGAAGGTTCTTATACATCTAGAGTAACTCTTATATATCCCCCAGCAACAGTTCTTGGTAGTTACCATTACTGATATGACTGGGAATCTTATTTCAGGTATTTCTTCTTTTTTTGATCGAAAAACCTATGAATCATGTCCTAACACGACTCTCAAAGTCACTGAAATACTGTAAACAGCCGCGTGTGTTTGTCCGAGTCATGCGGGGGTCCAAAGGTCGGCTAATCTATATTTAGCCCGGCGGCGCAGCGCTATTGCATGGCGTGGTGAATACAAAGTTTCAATGGTTCATTAAGTAACCATTCCCTTGAGATGTGCGTCTTTCTTTCATTGCATTCTTAACGCGTTTTTGAAGCCGTTTAAAACACTCACAGCACGTGTTTTATCAAGTCTAAAAATTCTCGGGCTTCGCCCTCGAATACTAAATGTATTTGCATGAGTTTCCATACGTATCGAATATGGAAATTGTTACCCGAATTTCCAGTTATATCAGTTTTTATCACCCTTATCGTAATATTCGCTTGTTTATTGTATTCCCTCTGAAAACACCTCTTTTACTGTGCTAGTATCGATTGCTGATTGCAGCACGTCATCGCCGCCATCTTGGTTCCTTTAACAAAGGATTCCTTGTTAACTTCTCTTGTTAGTTCATCCAACATGGCGGCCGCGTCTTTGTTATTTAAATCTCGTGGGATGGTTGACACACCAATTCCAACCCAATAACTTTTCACTGACGCGTAATCAGCCAAATAACACACAGGATTTCAGCGTGACCGGCAGAATACAAAAGCCCAGATAAAATCGCACAGGAAAAAACACAGAGAATATGTGAAAAGTGATAAAGTGTTTATAAGACAGGGTGTTGTGAAACCCTCTGCTGGCACTGCCCTACATGGCCATCACGTGCTAGGTGTCAACTCTGCGAGGTGATTGGTCGAAACTTGTCGAACTATCAGTAAGTCACTCCATGTAAATAAAACCCGGGTTCGGAACGGCGCTCTGCATTTCACATGAGGTAAGAATGGTGCCCTAGATTTTGGAAATTTGTTACTCTCAATTCTAACTGTGTTCAGGCCTGGTACTTGTGTTCGAGAACTTGTGATTTTTATCTGTGTTTTTATTTTTTTACAGCGCTCGATTAGTTCATTAATCACACTCGCAGATTCACTAGAGATATAATTCAGCCATGGCCCTTTCTGATAGAAGAACTGCTACTGATCGTATGACCGTACTGGATAAGTACGCCAAGCTAGACCAAGGAGAAAAAGTACAAGCCCTATACATCTGGATTGATGGAACTGGTGAAGGACTCCGGTGTAAGACGAAAACTCTCGACAAGGAACCAGATTCACCCACAGACCTTCCAATCTGGAACTTCGACGGCTCTAGTACCGGTCAGGCCGAAGGATGCAACAGCGATGTATACCTCCACCCAGTTTCCCTCTTCAGGGACCCTTTCAGAGGAGGAAAAAACATCGTAGTTCTGTGTGAAACCTACCAGTTTGACCACAAGCCAACCAAGAACAACAAAAGAAAGACTTGCTTTGAGGTGATGGAAAGTGAGAAAGTTAAGGTGAGGCCTTGGTGGACACGTGTTTACACACTTAATAACTTCATGCTTGTTTGGTGGTTGTGGGATAAACAACAATGATTTTAAAACTTCATCACGGCATTTATAGTTTCGATGTTTCAGGCTTGTAGGTTGTACTTGCGTCAGTTTACATATGGTTGCTTTGTTTGACTAAAGGGCCGTGTACACGACTGGAAAAAATGGCACGGCTCGGATAAAAACTAGAACGGCTCGGATAATTTCATTCGTGTAAACGATACGTACCCTACTTTTACCCGTGCCAATTTTACCCGTTCTGGGACCATAGGCGCCTATGGTCCCGAAACGGAACGGATAAAACTGGGTTCGGTACCCGTGTTTCCAGTTCCTGTGCATCGTGTAAATGCTTACGTACCCGTTCCATTGCTTTTTCTGAGCCTGCACTGTTTTGTCCTCAGTTGTTTATTTCTGTTTGCATGCGTATCTTGCTCCACTTTCTCGCAATATCGCGGACGATAAACGAGTGAACGGGAAGAGCAAAAAAATGAAAATGAAGCAAAAAGATGAAAATGAAGCAAAATGTTTTTCTTCTAACGAGTCTCTTTTTCTAAGCTTTTACTGGCTCTTCGGCGGTTTTCGACTCGACTGATATAATTACTTGGTTTATCGTGGTTATGTTATACTACTATTTTGACAATAATTACGTTACAAATAAAACAACTGTTTTTGTTCTCGGAATTGTTTTCGGGCCATGTCAAATGGTTTCAACCTTGGTTTCAACATATGTTGTACTGATGTTGAAGTAATATATAAACGATAGCTTCACCAGGAGATCCAAACACCGAGAACAGATGAAAGCATCATGAGGCCGCTTCATCCCCTGGTGAAGCGCAAAGCTCGAGTTTTTGATATTACTTCTCACACGAAAACAATACCTGTATTCATCAATCATTAGGAACCTCTTGTTAGGAAGTATTGTTTGCCTGGTATTTTGTTGTTGCATTGTTATTATTTCATGGTCGTTTCAACAAATGGCCTGATAGTGTAGTAGACATAACAGAGGACTTGCAGTCGGGAGCAACCATGAGGACGATTTTTCTGACAACGATTTTTATAACATAACCACGATAAACCTAGCGCTCTGATTGGCTAATAGCCGTGGACCATTTGCCCATGGGTTGCACGCTGACGTCGGATTTTGTTCACGATTGCACCAATTTTCTTTTCTATTCCCACGAAAACAATTTTACAGGACAATAGGAGAAAAACTCTAATCCAAGTGAACAGGACATTTTGTTCAGCGACTGTACGTCTTGGCAAATTTTGAGCTTCATTTATTTTCCGAGCCACCGTACCAGAAAAGGAAGAGTTGAGACGGCTTGTAAATCTGTACGAACGACGAACATTTACGAGCTTTTGCACTGAGTTTTGGATCCTGAAACATTCAGAAAGGACAGACTAAAAAAGACTAACTGTTCAATCTCGATATTTAGAGGTAAAGGGACAGCATTTTTGATTATTAAATTCCAGACGCGTTTTATGAGCCAATTAAAAGAAACCACAATGCCAATGGTTTATTTGGTAGAAACTAAACTTATAATTATATCAGTCGAGTCGAAAACCGCCGAAGAGCCAGAGGTGTACATAGTGGAATTAAACGAATAAACCTCATTAAAGCGTTCTCTAGTGTACTGATATTAATGCACCTATCAATGTTAAGCCGCAGGGGGGGGAGGCCGGGCATAGGCAGGGGATTTGACATAGGAAGTCTGTCCGTGGTGGGAAATTTTGATCGTCTATCGAAGCCCAGGGTCGGGTCTTTTGACTTTTGACAGTTGGAGGCCTGGGCCCCAACCAAGACGCCATCTTGGATTAAGGGCGCAGAGACAGCTGGGAAGTAGGTTCGTCAGGCTTCAAAATGGCTGCGAACAAGCTGGATAATTTGAAAGTTTTCTTTTTGAAAGTGTCCCAACGAAGCAAGACTTAATTTTTTTAGACCTATAAATAACTTACTTACTGCCGATCTCGAAGCACTCATAAGAAATACCTTCATTCAAATACAGAGTGATGACAAGATAATAACACAGCGCTTTGATGGTGAATGGGATACTTGGGTGGATATCAGCTAGAAAAGTAGTGCAGTTCATCGCCTATTTCATTCAAATCACACAGAGTACATATGAAATGAATTTAATAGTTCGAACTGACACAGTATGTTAACGTGAAATTGACGATTGTTCTTCAATAAACATTATATTTTTGTTTTTTTTCTGGTTCATTCATTTGACAAATGTCTGTTGTTGGAGGCTGGGCAATTGATACTCTTTTGACCAATGACAATTTCCCTGGGGACGTGCATTTGAACAGAAAAAGTCATCTCAGTTCAAATCCCCCGCCTATGCCCGGCCTCCCCCCCCCTGCGGCTTAACATTGATAGGTGCATAATGCCAACTACAGAATAATGAATAAGCTCCACATTCACTGATTCAGTGAATTCATTTTACAACGAGAATTTTATTGCCACTTTTGGATGTGAAAGTAATTGAACTTACAATTTTAGAGAACAACAAACAAACTTACTTAGTTCACTTGTCTCAAGGATATCCCGGACTGGCACAAATGCATGGCAACAGCAACAAGCCAAAACCAGGAGATTCAGCTGACAGTTCACTCCAATCCATAGGAAAAACGACGAATTCCAAACCTCAGACTCTGGTGTGCAGATCGTTTTGAATTCCGCTGAAAGCTATTCAGTTTTAAACAGACGAATGAACCCTTTTCTTCATTTTTGCTTTACCAAAGCGATTGCTTCCAACAAAAGGAACTGAATAAATGTCGTTTTCTTGCAGTTCGAGAACTTTTTAGCTGGCTAGATCTTCTCTTTTCCTTGAGACCAAGACCAATGACTTGTTTTTGCACTGGAACAGTCGCTCCAGCGCTCAGCTTAATTTATGCGATTTTTTCGCGCGCTTCATGTATTGAGAATTTATATTTCATCACCAACAAAAACATTATTTGCTCTTTAATTGTCGTGGTTATGTTATGAAAGAAATGGTAAACGCCACAGCTGTGCGTCCAAGATGTTGAAATCGTTTGAATGGGGATAATTAAATTAATTACGGTAATACTCAATGACTAATCAGTTGATTATTCATCATGACTGATTCACTGATGTCATAAATTTATGTTACTATTGTCATTTCTTATAATTAATAATGCCTGGTATAGTCAATAGAATATTTAATTTGCACTGCGTGAACAGTACTAGACATTACTTAGAGCAGGTTTCAATTGAGTGTCGAAAGTTTTCGGTGATTGCTTTGGTTTTGCGTTTACTTAGCTTTTCTATTGGCTGTGAAAATGTTTTGTAATCAGTCAGCGAATCAAATTCCAGAGTAAAACCAATCGTGGTTTTGGTTATGGTTTTGGTTTCACGCCATCAATCCACGATTGCGTTTACTTTTCCTCCTGATTGGTTGCTTTCTCATGCCAGTGAAACCAATCGGTATTCACTTTAGTTCGTGATTGGTTCGTTGTAATTGCTTTGGTTTTGGTTTTACAACAGTCAATTGAAACCTGTTCTAGCCTGCTAGCGGCTCTTATGTTTTTTTTTTTTGCTAATTTGTTTAGCAAAAAAACACCCATAAGAGCAAGTTAGAGAGCACTGGGAGAGGTTTTCATATTTAATACGTTTTCTTTCAGCCCACTACAAATGATAATTTCGGTGGCAGGAACAATGTTATTTCTGTCCGTAAAACTGATATGGATGTGTTTGACGCGTTGGACGTGGATGCTAACGCCAGCATTGGTTCAGGATCAGTCAGTAAGTTTAATAACTTAAACACTCTCTAAGGGCATACAAATGACCAACCTCAAAAGCTTTAAAGCGCATATAAGCCCTAGCCAGTTATCTTTGATATCGATTGTACATGACTGGAAGTGCATAGTCCAACGGTAGAATATTTCTTGATTTGGGTGTTGCGTCTACGAGATACTGAAAGGTATATATTTCGAATATGCTAATGAGGTGATATCATCAGCGACATCACTTATTATACACAAGCATGCTGGTAGAGACAAATTACCTATTTTTAAATTCTAAGTTATATTCGAAGCTTATCCAAGTGATTTTATAACTTAGTAAACTCGCAGTGAATAACAAATTAAGAACTTTAACCTGTTAAAGTATTAGGCTTAGCTTTTTAGTAGTTTTTTTTTTTTTTTTTTGGCGAAACTCGCGTAAATACGCGTCCTGTTTTCTTTTAAGTTTGTGCGGGAAACTGGGGAGACGCGCAGGCAACCGGCTTATCAAAAGCGCATGCTCGTGACGTTTTATCATGGTGCAGCTGTTGCGTACGTTTACAAAAAAATAGGAATTTGTAGTAATCCAGTTTATACATATGTAATTAAATATTTCTTTTTTTCATAGAGTCACAGTCGGGCTCACCGCCAGGCTCCTATGGACAAATTATTCCATCTCACATCACCCCTGTTACTGTACGGGATGGTATGCACGCCAGTGTCCCCCCAGTCCTCCCACCACACTTATTACACGTCATTCTCAATAAGGATATTGTGGACCATGATGACCCGTCCCTCCTCCCTGAACCTGATCACGTGTCACTCAACCACCTGCATGCGCTCTCCATCAAGGTCAGTACATGTTTGTATGTCTGCATGTGAAGAACTGAACACAAATAAGGGTCTGGTCAGAAATTAGCAGGGGGAGGGGAGAATGAAATCAAGAAGTCAAAAACAAATATAGCCCTCCACGGACAATAAGTATCAAATATTTTGACCCTTCCCCCTTTTGTCTCTTCCCTCCCTTTCTCCCTATAACCCCCTCTTTTCAGTTGCTTATTTTATAACCCTCATTTTTTTGGGGACCAAAAAATTATGGCCCTCCCCTTTTATCCACTTCCCCCTCCCCCCCTGACAATTTCTGACCAGTCTCTAACACCGTAACACTGTGCGGTATTGTGGTGTTCTGCCATTCTACTCAGTGTAGTGTGATATTATCCACCGTACCGAAAAATATGGCGCCTCTACATTTGACCACAATCCCTTACGAACCTAACACGGTCAAAATAACACGTAGAAATCATCTATTCTCTTCAATAGCCCACTAACGGAATAGTTCTCCAATCTGATTGGTTGAATCTAGAATGGGCGCGCGCACTTTGTTCGAAAATGACGCGTATTATGGTGTAGGCAGCGCGCGAGAGCTAAAATTGAAAACCTTTCACTCAAATCGCAGTCATTTTTCTGCAGTTTTTTCTCTTTCTCAGGTTTTTATTATCAAACATGCAGTACAAACATAAGGGGTTGAATGTTAGGGTACATTATTTTACAACAGAATCTCGGCAAAAACTTTGATTTTAAAATACTTTGTGAAAAGTAACTTGCAATGGGATGTCACGTCATGGGGGCGTAAGTTTAGAAGCGTGAAGCTCAGGTTTTGATGATTTCTCGAATTGAATCCGGTTTTAATTTTCGAAACTAAGTCTGTGTTGTTATGAAGCCGTATTGGCATTTGAGACTTGGTCTGTGTTAAGGCGAGAAGCCATGTTGATTTGGTTTTGGACAAATCCGGTTTATAAAGACGTGGTCATTTACGGCTGTGAGGCCCGGTTTGAGGCGTGAAGCCGGTTTTAGGCACGAAGCCGGTGAAACCATACTTGTCGGTGAAGCTTGGAATCTGTGGAGGGAAGAGGAAGAGCCCCCGATTTAACCCGTGTAGAGCTGCTAAATAAAGAGTCACAGACAGGACCCGACGCCTGACCGAAACTAGAATAACATTTTAGAGCTGATGACGGCCGAAATAAGAACGAGAAATAAATCTGCTCTCACACCGGGAGGACAGAGTGGCAGGATTCTTGCCGTAATCGATTCTCGGACTTTTCGGGCCCTGGATCGAGATCCAGTAACCAAGTGGGAACCCATATCTCCGCAAGTTAACTTTAGAATACCTCCAAGAGAATATGGGGGTTCTCCAAAGAGATATTCCAAACACGAACACTATTGGAAAACCAGCTTGGTTTTCTAAGCCAGAGATCAAAACATATAAACAAACGGGTGCTCAGTTGCGAGATAAGCAGCACTAGCCTTGAGAAGGGTCTGACTAGCAAAGAGACAGATCCCTTAAAGTGCCTATCACCCTTTTGCAATTTTGATAGCTTATGAACCTCCGAAAACTTTTGAGTACTTCTGTGACGAAAGTTTTGGTTTAAAATGAATACTTATGTTGTACGCTTGTTTGAAATCGTGTAAATGTGACCTTTCCTGACCCATGACCGCGTAAGTAAAAGCCTGGGTCAAAACCTGGGTAGACGTCATTCATTAATGCATTATTCTCCAGGCGCCTTTTTATCACAACAACATCGATGCATGGAAAATATACAGTTTTTGAGTTGTTAGTAAAGAAAAAAGTAATTTTAGTCAAGATGTAAGTATTTCTTCAAATGACTGCAAAGCCGAATTAATTATATGACGTCAAGATGACGTCTTCCCAGGTTTCGACCCAGGCTTTTACTTACGCGGTCATGGGTCAGGAAAGGTCACATTTACACGATTTCAAACAAGCGTAGAACAAAGTATTCACTTTAAACCAAAATATTCTTCACAGAAGTACTCAAAACGTTTCGGAGGTTCATAAGCTATCAAAATTGCAAAAGGTGATAGGCACTTTAAGGCTGGTTCACACTTGCGACATAACCATAAGACCATACGCAAGCGCAGATTGTACTTTAAGGTTGGATGAATGCTTTGTTCTACTCAAGTATAAAGGGGTTAACTAACCATGAAGCACAATCTGCGCTTACGTATGTTCTTATGCTTATGTCGCAAGTGTGAACCAGCCTTTAAGAATACACAAGTTACAGAGAGAGGGAAAAAAAACAAAAAAATACAACATACAAACAAATGGGTGCTTTGCGAGATAGGCAGCACTAGCCTTGAGAAGAGCCTGAATAGCAAAGAGACAGGCCCCTTAAGAATAACACAAGTTACAAAGAGGGGAAAAATAAGAACGGATACTACACTTGATCTTAGCTACCGTTAGTCTCTAAGGCATCCTACCTCCATGTGGGACTCTCAAAACCATAAGTTATAGAGCACCGAAGTGTGACGTCACAAATTTGCAAAATTTAGATGTAGAATTTTCGGTCCACCGATTCGGAAAGAGCAATAAAGAAGAACATTACATTCCAAAAATTAGGTGTATACGATGAAAAGCGGCTGAGATATGGACATTGGAATATTTTTTTTTTTAACAAATCACTGTATTTTTGTACTGGCTCAAAAACTTAGGAGCCAGGGCAAAAATACAGTGATTTGTTAGAAAATTATATATTCGAATGCCTATATCTCGGCCGCTTTTCATCGCATTCATCTCATTTTTGGTATGTAATGTTCTTTTACCTTGTTCTTTCTGAAACTGTGGTCAAATGTTCTTAAAGCAAAACATTATTATTTTGACGTCATCACTTCGATACTCTATTGATCCAAAACAGACCCGTGTTCATCATAACCTTCAACGTAATCCATGTTGGATCACCTATTTCAATCTGCACAAGGAATCATAAACATTCTCCTGTTAGGAGAATTCTCCTGTTAGGCCGAAGACGGCCTCGGGACTTCCACAAATCCTCCCTCGGCTCGCGGGGCAATTTAAATGAACTAATACACCTCATGGGGCATGGGATGGGATTACTTATAAGTAATGTTGGCTCGGGGGGTATAGGGTGCCCGTTCCCGGGACATTAAGGTTTTTCTCCATTTTGACGGACTTTAGAATAATGGTCCTAACTAACTTTGTTTACGTTTTTGTTTTGTTAGGATGGGGTGATGATTTTGAGTGCTACCCATCGTTACAAGGAAAAGTTCGTCACCACTTTACTCTACAAACCCATCAAGATGGACTAACAAGAGTTAGCACAATGGACTATATACAAACAAGAGACTAAAGAGTTGGCACGATCGACTAACAGGAGACAAAACGGAGTTGGTATAATAGGATATTATACTAAAGAGTTGGCACAAAGTGTATTGTTGTTTTTCGACATCCTAAAATGAACTTAAGATACACTGAAAAAAATGGGATCAATCACGATTTCTGGAAAACCCCCACACTTCACCCTAACCTTAATTAGTACATATCACACCAGTGAATATCACTTTTCGCGCGCTCTGATTGGCTACTCAAACAGTGAATATAATTTCATATTCACCTCCAAGCGAAGCAGCGATCAACTCGCGCGAGTTTTTGTCCATTTGACAGAAAATAAAATAACTATTTGGTGCTGGCTATTCATTCACCTGCAGTGTGGTATATACTAAAACAATTATTTACCTCAGTGTCGGTGAATTATTGTTAAATGGTTAATCATTAATAGAACGATGCATATCCAAGAAACCGGGATTCAGCCAAAAAAGTGGACCTCTTCTATGGGATGGAAGTTTGTTGGAAACTAGTTGGAAGTTTGAATTTTGGTTTTCACACTTCCAACGGATGGAAATAGTTGGAAATACCTTGAAACGTTTATTGGAAACTCCCAAGAAATTTCCCTCCCATGGAAGAAGTCCAGTCCTTCCAGTGTATATGTAAGAACTGTTCTGGATTTTTTCAGTGGTTCTTAAAATGCCTGGTGTTGTATCACTATACCCACATTGTAATGTGGATTACATTTCAGGATCTGAATGAAGTTCAACCACGATCTGGAATTGAGAAACTAGTAGCTATGAAAAGATGAAATATAGAGAAATACTGTTATCAGAGTTACGTCAAGAAAGGGTGATTATCGGTGTTGAGGTAAATAAGCGACGACATCAGAGGTTGCCCGGCAAACTTGCTAAACTGGGATATAACCGACATGTCAAAGGACCAATATTTATTACGGTGTCTGTATATTTCTCAAACTCATTAATAATTCATGAGGTGAATACAATAGAAATCATGACCATGACTAGTATTTAGAAATCGTTTCCAAATACAGCTCGCATTTCAAGACTTTTAGATAGCTAATTTTATCATTAAAGTGGAGTTTCAGAAGCCATGTAAAACACTCATAGCTGAAAAACACTCATAGGTTGAACCCTTTTACATATTACTAATGGCGTCGCTACCGATCAGCCAAGCCGGTCAATGGACCCCTATGGTTTGTGACGTCACAGGACGTCGCAAACCAGTGCAGACCACGGGGATCCCATTAACCCATCAGAAATATTACCAGCCAGAACGCCCTTGGGACTAGGCTGGCTACTGATAACTTTAGGTTATGAAATAAATTTTGGATTTCGTTCTTCGCAAAGCGAGAGTTGTTCATTTGTTTTAGTGGGATCTTAGTTATAAATAATTGACGTTCGTTTACTTTTGACGAATACCGGAAGTAACATTAGCGACTCCAGAAAGATGTCCGTTTACTGAAAACGGTTTGTGAACGATCATGGAGGAAAGCATTAATCCAACCAAGCATGTGCCCATTGATACTAATACTCGACCTTAGCAGCTAACTTACGGTGTGACACCTTATCGAAAGCCTTGCTAAAGTCCAGTAAGATTGTGTCAACCTGACTATGGTTGTTTAGCCCTGTAGCCCAGTCGTGAATAGCTGATATTAGCTGTGTTGTACACGAGAGATGTTTCCTAAAGCCATGCTGACAATTCATGATGATGATATTGTTAGCAAGGTGTTTATTTAAAAGATGGGACTGACAAAGTCGAAATTTGCGACTGTACATACATACATACCATACATAGTCAGTCAGATCAGAGAGTCTGCCACAGATGAAACCACCAACATAGAACCTATTATTCATAAATGCAAATAGCTTCAACAAACGAGGTTTCAACTTCAAATATTATCAAAGTTCTTTTAGAAAAACTGTTGTACGCCCGATCCGAGTTAAGGGTGCATTTAGCAATTGTTTTGGGCCGTTACTAAGTAGAAACTAAAACGCCATAAAACTCCAACAATTTGAGTAAAATAATTAATAAATCATTTCATGATTTCTTTGGGATAGTGCTTTCATATTTGCATATCATTATGGGTCTGGGTTAGATACAAAAGGTTTAGCATGCGTTTTACGATATACAGAAAATTAATTGTTTTAGAGTTTGTTTCCCATGAATTTTAACAGTTAGGTCATAACTTCAGTGTTTTTATTTTTTCGCTAAACCCATGCTTGGCTCTGTGCAATGCGACTTCAGGACAATTTTTGTGTGAAAAAGGATGGACTTTTCTTTATTTCACCAACTCATTTTCATTTTTTGTGAAACCGGAAGTACAATTTGTTACCAGGGCCCACGGGGCGCGGCCGCGTTTGGTTGGATACAAAGCAATTTTCTTGACATACATGGAATTTGCGAGGGCAAAGCTAAAGTCATTGGACAAGAAAATGAAATCAGTGAAATTGAAACAGTTACATTATCAGACTTCTAATTCCAGTGGTTTTCTCACGCAAAGAAGTCGATTTACAACCATCAGCACCATAATCAGTCGCGTCTAACCGCCTCCCGGTTGTAATAAGCGCCGGTCTGTCGAGCGGGAGGTCGCAGGTTCAAACCCCGGCCGGACCAACACTCGGGGTCTTAAAATAACTGAGTATAGAAGGTGCTGCCTTTACATACTGATACAGTAAACAGTTAGACCTTCGTCTTCTCGAATAAGGACGTATAAAAATCGTAGGACCGGTGTCCCCAATTCAGTAACTGCAAAGCTAATACTTACTTTAATACTTTACGTCGCGTCGAGGAGAAACAACCTGATTCAACTTACGGTAAGCTTACATCAAAATCTGATTCAGCTTTCTGTCCTATAGCAATCAAAACCACTGCTAAATATGTCAATTCCAGAGGAATATCTTGCTATAATGTGTAATATTATTCGCACATGTTCGTATAAATCCTTATAATATTTTCCATAGGCTTTGTTTGCCCTAAAGGAATGGTTCGGATCCAATTGCAATCATCGTAAGTTATTAGGAACTTGCCATCATTCGTTTCCGAATTTATGTTTGACTTCCGCATTTTTCAGACATTTCCGGCCTTAGAAATAGTTGACAATTGTTCAAGTAAGCAACCGTGAACAACAATCTACGTTCACGTTGTATCGGTCTTTGCTTCTTTATAGTTAGAAATAGTGTCCAGGGTATCAGAACACTCTGGTCTCAGAATATATGAAAACGTTTTGGTCATTATTCACCGATTACTTCCAGTCAAGTTCCTAGTATCGTGACGACCGCCGTAAAAAAGGAGTTGATTTCTCTTTCGTAGGCACTGCATTTTTCTTCGCTACTTTCTTGTGAAAGTGGCTCAAAATTAAACTCTTCGAAGACTCCTCATGTCTAGCTGCTCACTTGTAAGTACATTCTGGCTCTCCTCGTTATCAACAAGCTTTCTCCAAACTTTCTCAGTCGAAATCCGAAAGAAAATTTGTTTGCACTTGACACCCGAATTCCCTGACATCGAATTCAGTTTCCCTCGTCCAGCGACCCTCCGCACTGAGCTAGAATGGCTTTCTCGGTTTTATCGCTCTTTTTCGGCATTTAACTTGAAGCATGGAAAGTCTTAAAACAACACGGGTTGAAGTAGCAAAACACAACTTCATTGTAATTTTTACAAAATGTAAACAAAACCGGAGCTTGCTAGCCAGCGAATTGCGAATTTTCACTAAACCGGAAGTAAGTTCTTCCCGCCATTTGCTTCATAGCAACGTCGCTGTTCAGTGACGAAATTGGTAAACGCACCCTTTAAAGCTGTGTGCAGTTCTGGTTTTTCATGAATATCGCTGACTAACTTTATTCGATTTCAACATGAATTTGAATAACACAAGATCTTTAATTTCTGGATATAGCCAAGTTCTAAATCAGCTAGTTAATTGCACAGGAATTTTTGTGCCTCGGACAACATTCAAGTTCCGTCCGCGCTAGTTCGGCAACCATAATTGCTGATGTGCAACAAGTCCTAAGAGATTCAAATAACCAAGACGCGGCATCCATTGGATGAACTAACAAGAGAAACTAACGAGGAATCTTTTGTTGAAGGGAACCAAGATGGCGGCGATGACTTTACATGCACCCCAGCAATTGCGCCGGGATGTGAAGTAGTACTTTCAGCGAAACTGGTAGATCACGGCAATAATCGAAAATCATTTCCGGTTGATGGAGCGCTACAACCTGCAAGGCCCAGCTGCCTTAATAACCGTCTCTCCCGAAGGCGTGGTCCCATATCGGTTGATTAAATCTACATTCGAGGCAGACTATTTATCGCGAGACCACCCAAGGAAGTTTCGCTGAGGTAGATGAACAAGTCCTCACTACACCGCTTGACGGGATTTTTGTATAAGCAGACACTCCAGACGCTGTTGATCAAATCGAGCATGAAGTCCCCTTAGCCCTAAAGGATAGTCAACTGGATATATAACAACCAGCGTGCCCGCCTTCGAGACATCTTTAAACCGATTATCGTCAAGTCTTCGCCTTGAACTCAGCGGAAATGGGAACATATGTGATTCAACATCACATCCGGATACCGGCGACACACTGCCAATCAGACTATGTCGTTATCGAATTGCTGATAGACAGATCTTTGGTCCAAGATATGCTGGAACGGGACGTCATTCAACCATTGGTATCCCCGTGGGCCGCACCTATTGTCCTTGTCGGAAAACCGGACAAGTCATACCGGTTCTGTGTCGACTATTGACGCCTAAACGCACTTACAAAGAATCGAACAAACATTAACCTCGCACTTAACGGTGCCGAATACTCAGTCATAGCACGCAATGACCGGCAGTAATAATAATAATAATAATAATAATAATACATTTATATAGCGCCAATTCCCTACAGCCCATTAGCGCTTTACATATAATATAAAAATAAAAATCTTAAGAAAAAATTATATTAATTTTTTTAAATTTAAAAATATGCCTGTCTAAAAAGATAAGTCTTAACATGTATTTTAAAGCTCTCAACTGTTTGGTGATCTCTTATAAAGTCCGGTAGTGAGTTCCAGAGCCTAGGCGCGGACACAGAGAAGGCTCTATAGCAGCGTGTTTCAATTAATGGTACCCCCTCAGATAGTTTTGAACTGAAGTGGGGTGTTCCTCATGGTTCTTGCCTTGGACCTCTTCTCTTTGTTATTTATGCATCGAAACTATTTGATATTATGAATGCGCATCTCCCTAATGTCCACTGCTACGCCGATGATTCTCAGATCTACTTTTCTTTCAAGCCGGACTCAGCTGCTAATCAGGAGAACGCTATTTCTGTCATAGAAAACTGCATAAAGGACATTCGCCAATGGATGCTTGCCGACCGGCTAATGCTGAACGATGACAAGACTGAATTTCTGATTATAGGCACTAGGCAACAATTAGCTAAAGTAAACATTGAACATATAACTGTCGGAAATTGTAATATTGCACCCGTTCCAGTTGCAAGAAATTTAGGTTCTTGGTTCGACTCTAAGTTGTCCATGAACACCAATATTAATAAGATATGCAATTCTTCATTTTCCATTTACACAACATTAGACGCATAAGGAAGTATTTGTCCACTGAATCTACCAAGCTTTTAGTACATGCCTTTGTCACAAGCCGTATCGATTACTGTAATAGCCTTTTATACGGATTACCGCAGACACAACTAATTAAGTTACAGAGAGTACAAAATACTGCTGCCCGTCTTATTTGTAAGATATCAAGATTCGACCATATAACACCTATATTATATCAGCTGCATTGGCTTCCAGTTAAGTTTAGAATTATCTTTAAATTATTACTTATTACTTTTAAGGCATTGCATGGTCTGTCACCTATATATATTAATGATCTAATTAAGATTAAGAGTAAGTCTAGATATTGTCTTCGTTCTAATACCGAATTGTTACTAGAACCACCTTATGTGATAACTAAGCCTACACTTGGCGATAGAGCCTTTGTATCTGCTGCTCCTAAACTGTGGAACGATCTACCGAACTCTTTACGAAATGAACAGTCTCTCGATTCTTTTAAACGTTCAATTGAGACTTATCTTTTTAGGAAAGCATTTAACTGTAATTTATTTTAACATAATTTTTTTAATATTAGAATGTATAGTTTTTACTCATTTTTAGTATTTTATTCTTAAACATTTAGTATTAATCTATTAGTATAGGTTTAGCTTCCGTAAAATTAGTATTAACATTAGTATGGATTTTTAACATTATATTATTTAGGCTAAGCTATACATAAGTTATTTACATATCATGTAATGCGCAAGTGATCATATACACATGAAACTTGCGCAATATAAGTCCATAAATTATTATATTATTATTATTATACCCTTTCAAGTTATATGGTGCAAATTCTAACAGGTTCTTAGAGGCAGATCTTAGTTGCCGTTTCGGTACATAAGGACGGACTAGATCTTTCAGATAAATAGGAGCTGTGTCATTCAGGCACTTATATGTAAGTAATAATATCTTAAAACTGATCCTATATTCTATTGGCAACCAATGTAGCTCCTTTAAAACGGGTGTAATATTGTCGTACTTGTTTGTCATACATATTAATCTGGCTGCTGAATTTTGGACACTCTGAAGTTTCTGGATCAATTGTGTTGGCAGTCCACAAAGTAATGAATTGCAGAAATCCAGCCGTGATGTGATAAAGGCATGCACTAGTATCTCAGCCGAGTGCACTGATATATATTTTCGTAGATGAAAAAATGCCGATTTACAGATTTCATTGACCTGGCACTCCATGGACATGGCTGAGGCGAAGTTTGCACCAATATTCTTAGCGGTGGCAGAGGGTTCAATAACCTCGCCACAGATAGAAACGTAAGTTATAGGGGGTAGGGGACGATGTCGCGCATTTAGAATCATAAGTTCAGTTTTGCGCCTATTCATTTTAAGCATATTCCGTGACATCCACTGGTCAATATCCTGGGTGCACGCTTCTACTTTGGCCCTAGCCAAGTCTGCCTCTGAGGACCTGAACGAAATATACAGAGCATGCATACAACGGATAACCAGTTTCTGCAACAACGGACACACTACGAACCTCCAGTTTTATATTCCTTTCTGCTATAGAGATTTGGTGATTTTTTTTTTAAATTGAATGTAATGATCAAAATTTTTGAAAACATTTTCTGGAGCTCTTTTTAGAAAACCAGAAATTTGTAGATTTTGAGTTTTTTAGCATTTTTCGACTCTCGAAAGAAATATTCACAACTTTTGTTTCTGTTTTTGCTTGCAGAGATTTATTTGGCATCAAGATTAAGTATGCTTTGGGGATACCTTTAATCGGTTTAGGTCCAAATCATGTCCTAATTTAACTTTGTGGCGTTAGTAAGGCTAGAAATTCGTAACCCATTTTTTGCGTCAACTTCTTGCCAACTGATTTTGATAAAGTTTCCACTGTGCACGTGTGTTAGAAGTTTGAACATTTTGCAGCTGTTTAAAAAAAATCGTTATCGTTCGATTTGATTTCGAGTAATGGCTCAAAATGTCAAAAACTGGGGTTGACTGGCATCACAATTACGTCATCGGATCAAAATTATTCCTCAGTTGTATCGTTTGTGAAAAGGTGAGCACAATCAAGCAGAAACCTTAAAAGTTGTTATTTTGCTTAAACTCGCGAAGTGGATCGGAGTTTCGATCGAGACCGCTTGGGGTCTATTCGACACAAGACCTCTCGTAAACTTTCCTAAAAGCTTTCGGCAAGATACCATGCTCGTCGTAAATAATGTAACATATATGCTCTTCTTTTTAACTCGTGATCCATACGCTCATACCCAGAAACGAGATTTGTCACTGCATCGATAGCGCGTAAACAGTGCTTCCGAACGAGGCTACAATGTTATCACTTCAATAACGAATGAATTGAGCTCGTGACCCCATGGGACAGGCTTTACTGGAGGGCAAAACTTTGAAACGCCGTTTTAGAAAGATCGACAATCGATTAGCCTCCTAAACAGCCGTGTCCAGCCGTCGTGTCAAGGGGGGGGGGGGGGGAGGAACTGAACACTGGACACGGCTGTTTAGGAGGCTACAATCGATTGGAGGTGGAAAATAGCCTATATTTACGAACAGGTTTTGCTAATAACCGTTCTCGTACAAGTTCCTTTAAATGTATAAATTAATATTTTTTGCTACCCAGTACAACCACGTGATTATATTCCTGCAAAAGGCCCATTCGGTCTTCCGATTAACTGGATTACGCCAGTCGCGCCCGGCCCAGAGCCTGGGAACGATGTTATTGTTGTAACAAGCGATATTCGATATTTGCAAATCTGCATTCAAATTTCAGCTATGTCAAGAACTCACTGCATCTAAAATTGGACAGATGCGACTCTATTTCCACCGCCCGTATCGTCTTCGACATACAAATGGTACATATACCCTCCTCCGCTTATATAAATGCCAACGCCGCTTACGTCTAACCCATGTGGAATACATGGGGTTTGAGAATTTCTCTCACCAGTTTCGGAATACCGCTTTAGTCCAAGCTAGAAAGCCAAATAATGTTTGAAACGATAATCGTGTGATTTTAAAGTTTTATTCGAAGTTTCGATTTTTTTCTTGTCGATCGATGTCAATTAAGCCCTAGTTTCAGCACAGCGCGCGATGCACAATGATTGCGATATTGTCTATAGTGTTGGCCTGAGGCTCGAACCCTTAAACCTAATGACTATTTTAAAAGCATTGAGAAGAACCTTCAAAAGCTCGCATGTCAACAGGAGAGGCTGCTTCACTCGCCCTTGTTGTGCACTAGTCTGTAATTTGAATTTCAAAATTCGAGTTCGCCATGCGTGAAAAGAGGAGCTTACTCTTTTATACTGAAACTTCCTGTTTAACGATGGCATAAGTACGAGACATTATGTAGCTTTCTAAATGAAGCATATTTATTAAAGTCCTGGCTTGACAACTTTTAAAGCAACTTTATCTTTATAAAATAACACCGTTAACAAGCGCTCTGATTGGTTGAAAACCGTTTTCTAAAACTCTATAAAAAACATAAATTTGCGCGCGCTCTTGAGCAAGTTGAGAGAAATTACGTTTTGATGATCAAATTGAATGAGTGTTTTCTCATTTTGTACTCGGTGCTTTGAGCTATATAATATATATTATATAAGGAAATAGAAAAAAAAAAAAATCTATTTCCACAGGGTTATAGAAGCACTTGTGGAAGTTTCGGGCCCGTGTTTCCACAGCCATTTCTCGTTCTCCCAAACTTCCACTCGTGTTCTATAACTCTATGGAAACATGGAAAATGTTTTCTATTTCTTCAACACATAACTGTACCACCGTGAAAATTCATACAGAAGATAAAATACAGCAAACACTGGAATAGCAGTGTCCATGCAAGCCGTGCCAACGGTAAAATAAAATTTGTTTTACAAGTCCTAACATCAATAAAGCATAGCGACCCTTTTAGATATTACCTACCCCTACCTAACGCAAATTAAGCTTAATAAAATGATGTTTTTATGTTGGCAGGCCAGGATCAGAGAAAACGGACTAAAGGAAAGACTATAACGTTAATAGAATCGCAAGAGGGCAATGATCACTGCCCCTCACACGTGACCTGATAACACTGTCGCAAACCTTGGGTACCAATCTGTCGGAGACTACAAAGTAATCGAGTCGCCTGTGGAGAAGAAAGTAGAATAACTTAGGATTTGTTCATGCTTTAGGAGTAGCAATGCCACATGATAGCAGCTGCCTTATTTCTGCTTTTTCTTGTAATTCAAAGGTTATTAATTATTATCGCGTTCAACTGTAACTGACTGTAACCCTGTATTAATATAGACACTCAAAGAGTTTATTTTAATTAATATATCGTGAGGGACGAGGGGGTACATATATTGTAATTAACAGGTAAGGGACGAGGGAATACATATGATATAATTAACATGCAAGGGACGAGGGAAACATGTACTGTAATTAACAGGCAAGAGATGAGGGATATACATGTACTGTAATTAACAGGCAAGGGACGAGGCGATACATGTACTTCAATTAACAGGCAAGGGACGAGTGAATACATGTATTGTAATTAGGGACCTTAAGCAACCACGACGGCAACGTCTAGGACGACGGCAAAAAACAATAGCGCTAATTACAAAATACAATAACTGCACGTGAAAATGCACGCAGTCGCCTACATTTTCACCGTTCTTTGCAAAAACACAACGTGAAAACCCCAAATTGAACGTTTTAAAGACAACACGAACGTAAGAAAGTAAATCAAATCATTTTTCGTTCGGCGTGAACGGAACTCTAGTCATTATATTTTTCGAAAATCTGGTTGTGAAAAACAATTCAAGGCGAACAAGGGAACAGTAAACACCAAATTTCTGTAGAAAATTTTATCTTCGTCCCGTCGTCACTGCCGTCGCCGTCCTGGTTGCTTAAGGTCCCTTATTAACAGGCAAGGGACGGAAGGATACACGTAATACGTGAGATATTTTAAATTTAGTATAAACCAACCAATGGACTATTACAAATCCTGCATTCTGATCGGCTACCCTACTATAGGTCTATTTGTGATAGCCCATGGTTGAGAAAAACCGCACGTATTTTCACGAAATAATAACATTTTTCAACTTCAATTTGTTTCTTTCTATTATTTTCTACTGTCCGACTAGTTAGTTTATACTAAAACAATTAGACCTCTCGCCCTCATGGGCTACGAGTTAAATAGCCCATTCGGCTGCGCCTCATGGGCTATTGACTCGTAGCCCATTCGGGCTGCGGGTCTAATTGTTAAATAGAGTGATGGCTGAGATTAAACTGAAATTTGAATCGGTTAAGCTTGTAGTAAAAACACCATGAACCAATTTCAAGTTTATGTGCCAGCACGAATGCACTTGAGTGCTTCCTGTTGATTGCTTATCGCGCGAAATTTAAATGAAACTCAAATGTTTAACTCAGAGTAAGGGCTACAGAGTTCGCAAACAGTCTTAAAATACCACAGGCAGAAACAAATGAATACCTACCTATCTTTCCTCTGGTCACTTTTTTATGGCTTGTTTAATTTTAAAACTTTGTTCAACCATTTTGGGGCGATTTATGGTCGTAGTATTGCAATAAAAAGCATTACAAATCCTTGAAATGATGTCATTTAAGGGACGTTTTTAATATGCAAATGAGTTGAACATTTATAACATTGAATTTCTTCATTTATAGTTGTTTTTCAGTTGTCAGACATTTGTCACTTACAATTTTAGAGATTGATCTCATAATAAGTGGGGCTGACATAAAAACAGAGCAAAAGGAACTATACATCTACTCACTCTATACTACTCAGTAATACTGCCATTTCATATCAAAAAACTTGATGCAATAGTCCTAAACCATGGTAAACTCCAGATCCTACCATCTAGAAGGGCAGCCGATAAATACTGAGAACTAATTCAATTCGCGATATGATCGGCTCATGACTGTGAAAAATTGACATGGGCACTAATCAAGCACTAAACTGAAAATCTCCTGAGCGGATGGTCGTTCAGTATAGTTATCACTCGCAGAAGGTTTTGGGCTTGACTCTCGGTATTTCTTTCTCTTCTTGTTTACCTGTGAACCCTAGCCCTAGGCCAGTGTGATCTCTTCCGAATAGCGGAGTGGCGCAGTGGTTAAGCGCTTCGCCTCTCACCTCTGTGGCCCAGGTTCGATTCCCGGACGCGGCGCCATATGTTAATTGCGTTTGTTGGAATCTCGCCCTTGCTCCGAGGGTTTTTCTCCGGGTTCTCCGGTTTTCATCCCTCCGCAAAAAACAACACGCTAAATACCAATTCGATCTGTGGATTAGCCGGGACCTGGCATTGATCAGCCCCCATGGTTGTTTCAGGTCTCGTTAGAAATTCAGAGTTTTCCCCCCTCATCGTTTACCTGTGAACTTCTTTTCGAAATGGTTACGGTACGTTTAATGGTTCAGATTAGAGTTTGGTTAGTGTCGATGCATACCGCGGCAAAACGTTGTGCTCCGCTGGCCGAAAGAACGAAGGCTCTGAAGTTCAAATACAAGTTTCCGTTTTTAGTAAATTATTTTATAACTTAGTAAACTCACAAATTCAACCTGTGAAAGTCTTAGCTTTTACGTAGTTGTCTTGTTTTTTTGCGAAGCATTTCACGTAAATACGCATACGTACTTAAAATTAGAAACGGGTGATTGCCTCTGCTTCTTTTAGTTTCGGCGGGAAACCGGGGAGATGCGCGCGACCGGCTCATCAAAAGCGCATGCGCATGACGTTTTGCCGCGATGTGGTGCCAACCCAGTATTCATCGGCTCTCATTCTAGACGTTAGGGTCTAGGCACGAAGTGTTGTCATGACAACGTGTACTTACCATCCCACGTTCTTTGCACGTGCATTCCCCATGTAACTCCAGAAGGAATATGCGCCTTTTTTGTCAGGATACAACAGACGAAAGCTGTCTGTGAAGCCTTCACCCAGTAACTGAGTAAAATCCTCTCTTTCCTCTTTAGTGAAGCCTGCCGTTCTCTTGTTATTCTTCGGGTTGGCGAGGTCTATAGTAAGACAGACGTGAATACTATAAACAAAACTTCCTTCTATCACACATGAGCTGTACAATCAAGCCGATAACTGGATATCTGCGTACGAACCAGTTACTACCCGGCTATGGTTAGGTTAGGGTGAAACCGGATTGCTTTGCAAATAGGCCCTTTGAAGCTAACAGTCACGTGCTGATATAATACTTCATTAACGAATGAATTGAGCTCATGATCCCCATGGAAAAGGAGTTGCCATGAATACTGGAGAGCAAGCCATTTTTAAAAACGCTGTTTTAGAAAGATCGACAATTGATTGGGGGTGGAAAATAGCATTTGCAAACAGGTTTTTCTAATAGCAATACCGATCTCGTACAAGGCTTTGAATAAATGAAGTCAGTAATGTTTTGCTCTCCAGTACAACCACGTGATTTGTTAGCTGCAAATGGCGTATTTTGCTCATATAAACATACGAAGCCAGAAAACAATAGGCCCTTTGCAGCTAATTAACAGTCACGTGCTGATGTAATACTTCATTAATGAATGAATTGAGCATGGGAAAGGCGTTGCCATGGATACTGGAGAGGAAACGTAGTTTCAGAAAGATCGACAATCGATTGGAGGCGGAACACAGCATTTAAAAACACGTGATTTGTTAGCTGCAAGGGAACTATTAATTATCCACACCTGCTGCAAAATTCATTTCAAGGTTTACAAAGTAAACAAGAAAATAACGGGACCTGAAAAATATTATGGGGATAGTTAAGCCAGGACCAGGCTAAATCCGCATAGATCCAATTAGAGTTTAAATTGCTGTTTTTCGTTGAAACAGAAAAGCCGGAGAATTGGCTACCCACAGAAATAGAGGACATTACATGGCTGAGATACCGAATTTGTTTTCGAGTGATTAGCTTGGTAACTCACGAGTGCGCGCAGTTATCATTTGTTTCACATTTTAGATACATTACGTAATACAAAATATCTCAAATCAGACAAAATAGGTGTTGATCTGTGGAGTGATATCCCACCCAATTGTAGATAACAACGTCCCCACAATTTTGCTATCAGCCGGTATATTATTGACTATCATGTAATAAGTAGAAGAAATCGCATGAACTGCTCGTGCTATACATGATTTATAGGCACTGAGTGATTTTGAAAGTTCTAATAATTGCGCAAGCCTTTAGGTGAGTGCAATATGAGAACTTTCAATATATCACTCAGTGCCCATAAATCATGTACAGCACGAGCTGTTCATGCATTTTTATGTTTATAATATACTGAGCAAACATTTGCTGAGAGCATGCGACTGTGCACTCTATAACCTTTCTATGTGCAGTCGTTATTGACCAATCAGAATCCAGATATTTTGTTGAATATACTAAAAAAATATTTATCCGGATAGTAATGTATACAAATTATGAAACACGTGGGAGGGGGGGGGGGGGGGGGGGGGTACTCCCTTATATGACCACTACGGGGACGTGCCGCTGGACATGGGTACGGTTTTTGGCCTCTCTGTCCGGAACAGGGTATATAATTTCATGCGAGTCTGTCCTAAAGAGGCTCTGAACCTGTCCTAAACAGGGTATTGATTGCACGATTATCCTCGCCTCGCCGGGCTTTAACAGGTCATCAGTCAATATCAGATCATTTCAGAGACTCCACAAGATCATTGTCGCCCAATCAAGCAGTATATAAAGAAAATAAGGGATGGACCATTTGACAGTTGATGGGGAAGGTACCGAAAATCCCTAAAAAAATATCGAGCAAGCCCAGAATACGCAAAAAATATCGTGCAAGGCAATAATCCTCCAAAACCCTTCTCTGACCTGGGGAGTCTGTATTTTGTCATTTGTCCTAAACAGGGTCCTAAACTAAAGGGTGTTGTCCTACACAGGGTAGGTATTTATAGTTTTTCTGTCCTAAACAGGGTCAGGGCTTCAAAACTTCAGCGGCACCACTATACCCAAACATGGGTCAAGTATCCCCCCCGGGGGGCGTGACCAAAACACAATAGATATTGGAATATGTTAATCAACCTAATCAGCCAATAGAAACGTTTGGGGTCAGTCGTTCAAGCTATGACCGTGCACACTCTTTTGTTTTACCCCCTTCCAACATAAATCGCAGCGCCTTTGTTAAGCCCTTTTAAGTTTGCCGGGTTCCCTAACCATCCCACTCTATTAACTATGGCTAAACACTCGAAGATTAATTCCGTCTCTCCGCGCCGCCATGTAATATCCACTAATCCTCTGTATCCGGCTGAACTTTGAAACGTAACAAATCTAAAAGATTACTGATTATTCGCCAACCGCGGGCTTTTCCCGACATGTGAGTTCTTGTATGCTCCGTTCTACTGTTGTTGGAAAAAAAATAGACAAAAATATTGTATCAGGACGTGCAGACTGACTTAAACTGCCCCATACCCCATGTGTTGTATTTCTTTATATAAATTCTCGTATTATTTAGAGTAATTCGGTAAACAAAAGGGTTTTGATTAAATCAACCTGTTGAAGTTTGCTTAAAGTGCCACTACGATCACAATTTGAGATATTGATATATTTGCGTATTTGTTAAGTAAAGTTGCTATATTATTTCCTATCCACACCGTTTTTTGATATGACGACGGGAAGTCTTATTTTTGGGGGTCTGAATCTTGAGTTTTTATGTCCGCCATTACTCGAACCCGTTCCTGTGACAGAGCTGTGGCAGAGCTAATTTCCAGCGGACGTGACGTCATTTTCTCAACACAACAACATGCGGGGCTACGTTTCACACAAACGTTTGCATGAACTTATAAGTAAACTACATGTTTATACCATTTTTTTCCAAAAGGGAAAGGAAAGAACGAAGTTTTGAATGGCAATATGCATTAAAAAGAGAGACGCGTTGAGAAAATGACGTCACGACAGCAAACCGCTGGTCGAAAATCGTGAAGTATTTGGAACACACTTCAGTTTGATAAGTTGTGATAAAGTAAGTTTGGGCGGAGTGCTGAAGCTACAAAAGCGAGCCGCGAGGGTGATCCTCAATGCTGATCATCAAGCACTTTCTGTTGCGCTTTTTAAACAGCTGAAGTGGCTACCTTTTTATGAGGATGCTAAGTTAACTAAGTGTCTTATCGCATTTAAAAGGCTGCAGGGTGAGGTGCCTTTATATCTGACAAATCTACTCAAATTGAACAGTGATTTACATGAGCGACAGACAAGATACTCTAATTTAACTTAGTATGTCATAGATATAAAAGACAGACTGAGGGAGGGAGGACTTTTAATGTTACAACATGCCAGCTTTTGAACAGTCTACCATTATCGTTAAGACAGAAATAATCTATCTATCAGTTCCTTTAAGAGTTCTATGTGGAGTTATGTTTTTAGGCAGCATCTCTAAATCATTTTAGTGTATAGTTGGCAGTCTGTAATTTTCTATTTCATTATTAATATTTAAGGTATTCTATATATTATATATTGATGACCTTGTATTAGTATTATCTTATATTTCTGATTATAGCTAGTTGCATCTATTGTTCAATTATTTCGTACTTATATACTTTCAGTATATATCCTATAATAATATTTTAATGAAGTTGTGAATTTATCTCGTTTTTATCTTATATAGTTTTGAAATTTAGCTTTTTATATAATATTTGTATTGTCAGTTATTGAGGGCCACAAGTTTGCTATATAGCTTTGCCATTTAGTGCTACTCTCTTTAAATAAAGACTTTATTATTAGTGGTAGTAGTAGTAATGGCGGACGTGATTTCGAAGGTAAACTCTCTGCAAAATTCATAGTTTAATTTGGTCCTTTGTTAATATTTTTCACTGATTTGGATATTTTCGACACGGTGTGTCGTTGTGGAAGACAAAAACGTAGAAAAGAAAATGGTCGAATTTCGTCGTAGTGGCACTATAAAAAAAGCCGCAAAGCGACCCGGCTCTTTTCACGACCGAGCGACAGTACACAAATTAGAAGCATGGGACTAGTACATCGTGCATTGTGTTGACGCAATATCGGGAATACAAAACAATAGAACCTACAAGTACTAGTAAACAATGGCTTTTGTCTGATCTTACGTCACTCGACCAAGACTCCAAATTGCATGGTCGTGCGCGGGACTTTAAAGGGGCTATGTCATGGTACTGCACATGTATCGAGTAATCGCTCGTTTAGTGGCTGTTAATTGGATACAAACAGTTAAACTTCGCTCCCTCAATGCTTGATTGGAAGGATTTTCAATATTTTCCCTGGAGACTGTTTATATACACTGTTTGTTAGTCATTTTTGCATATTTGCTTTCATTTTAAGCATCCCACATGGCCCGAGAGGTTCGTTAGTTCATATCAAAATCGGTGGAAATAGCTCTTTCCGGCCCGGAAAAACGAATGTAAAGTCTTACCGTGACACAGCCCCTTTAATTACGATTTAAAAATCATTTAAAAACTTTAAAAGAACTGATGACAGACTCCTGGCCCTGTGATTATTAAATCGACGTACATATGTAGGCCGAATTGCCTTGGAAAATATCAGGAGAGGAGATAGCATTCTGAAACAACATCTCTTGTAAACAGTCCATGTTTTTCGAATTATTTGAAATCAAAGAAGGCTAGCTGTTTCATAGCTTGCACACATTCAGTAACATATCTACCACTGTATTTTTTTACAAACCTATTTCTTTATGAGCAACATTCAGGTCTCCACACAGGATAACTGGTTTGTTTTTATCCAGTTCCTTGAGGTACACCATGAAATCTTTGTTCCACTTCTGCCTGTACTCCAACCTAGAAAACAACACAGATTAGATCATCAATTCACTCTTTTCACCTGGTGGCCATCTTGGATTCAAAGCGAGGCAATCCTTTGTTTTTGCCAGGTTAGGCTCGCAGTGAGGGATAGTCAAAACGAGGCTAACCTGGCAAAACAAAGGATTGCCTCGCTTTGAATCCAAGATGGCCACCAGGTCAAAAGAGTGAATGCGTCCACCAATATGGGACCCACATTTTTGTTTCGTATTCCAACTGCGCATGTCAGTGACGCACGACATAGCTATTTAATATTTATTTTCCAATACTTGTCTCCATCTAATAATAATAATAATAATAATAATAATAATAATAATAATAATAATAAAGGTCTTTATTTCAATCATAAGATAAAAATACATATCTTACGTAGACAGTTAAAATTGAAATATATACATATAAAAAGCTAAGACTGAATAATTATAAGTTATAAAGCTATGTTATAGTTAAAAATCAATCGATTTATATAAGAGTTCTTAAAACGGTTTGTATTCACTTTGGGCCATAGGCTTGATTTGGATCGTAGTTTATATTGAGTGGCTTTTTGTTTAGGCATTATAAATTATTGAGAGGATGCATATCTAAATTAGCTACTTTCTTAAAAATCCTTCTATCCTGCTTCTCTAGCAATTCCTTTATCTTACTTGGTTTTGATACGTATCTACGCTTAAAGCAGCGATCTAGAAAGCCTTGAATTGTAGTGAGCTCCGCACTAGACGCACCATACACTGGCAATCCGTAAGTTATATTAGGTAAAACTATACTGGAGAATAAGTGATCTACCTCTGACTGATTGTAACCCTCTTTACGTAAAGATCTAAGAATAAATAGACATTTATTGGCCTTAATTAACTTGCTATGCACGTGTGAGGTGAATCTACAGTCGTCCTGGAAAGTAACTCCCAGTAAAGTGAGTTATTTGCATTGTAGTATGCTAGCTACTGTGGGAAATTCTTCTGTACATCCTTTCTTGCGAAACGTCAGGTCTATATAAAGATGATTCTTACATGTTCACGCTCGGTCAGCGATCATAAATAAACAGTATGAATAAACAGAAAAATAAAGGAAAATAAATAAATTAGACTGAGTCCGTGATATGAGTTAATTGTCAGCAAAAATACAATCGATCTTTGGTCTAAATAAACTGACAGTCTGCCTTAACTAAGGTAGATGGCAAAGTATTCTATTCCTTTAAAGTTTTCGAGGAAACCAAAAATTCTTGATAATCTGTTGCTGATGGTGGAATTCTATATGAATGTTTGTGAAGATGACGACTTGTCCGTCCCATTGGGGTAAGATATTTATCATTTTCAACATCAACTAGGTTATTATGGATCTTTTCAAAAACTCATGAATAATTAATGAAGCAAAAACAAAGGAAATCAATGACTGTGAAGACATTTTATACCTGATAAAATTTCATCCTAATTTACATAAACTCTTAGCTTGGATTTTCTTGTCCAAACTAAGTCGTATCGCCAAAATAACTGAAAAAAGGTCTCTTTACCCTCTTTACATGTGAATGTTTTTGAAGTTGTTTAACAAACTCGCCACAAATTTTGGGCCTTTATCAGTGAATTTCTAATTACGATGAAACTTTATATAAATTCCCTTGAGATGTGCGTCTTTCTTTCATTGAATTCTTAAAGCGTTTTTGAAGCCGTTTAAAACACTCACAGCACGTGTTTTATCAAGTCTAAAGATTCTCTGGCTTTGCCCTCGAATTTTTAAACTTGATAAAACATTGCTGCTCGTGTTTTAAACAGTACATATAACATAGTCCCCGGGTATGGTCGCAGCTGCTCGGAACATATTTCTTGATTGGATAACCAAAACAATAGATGTTAATGTATGCTTCGTTCTATTAATCTTTGTTCTATTGTTTGTCGGTGACGGTCGCGGCCGAATTGGAGCACATCTTACGAGGCGCTGCGAGGCTGCCCGCATAGTCAGTCTCCTCTTTTTCCTTCTGCTTTCGAAGGTGTCCTATTCAAGTTCCTTCAACATACGGGAGGCGGCGATGTTATGCTTTTGCGATCACCACCAAGCCTCGCTTTTGTGTTGAGAGAAAATGTTGTGTCAAAGTGAGGCTTAGTGGTGATCACGTGACATCATTATGCAAAATGCCTATTCCAATTGTTGTTTGATCAGAGATGACAGAATGAAAACGACGACACAAAATACAAACGATCAGAATGTGAAATAGCAATGCTTCGTGTGTCGTCATCTATTGTCATTAATGTGCCAACCAGAGATCCATTGGCTCCTAACACAAAGCGGGCTTTACAAATCATGGTTGGCACATTAGCATAACAATTGCAATGTTTATCAACACGAAACGTCGCTATAGTGTAAAATACGGCAAGACAGAATACGTACAACGTGTGACGCATTTACAGGCTCTGAGAAATCTTGAAAGAAACTACTTTTGTGGTAGATCTTACCTTGGTAGACCGCGACCAGAATTAGGAACATCTGAAATGTGAACCATATGCAATAATGAATGTTCATGCGAGGAAAAAGTCCTGATTGGATATGTGGTACATATAATTAGCACTCGGCTAGTTCAATAAAAAAGTCTTAGGTTGTAAGCAAGTCCCAAGTTGGTAACGAGTTTCAATAAAATCGATGGAATGGAAACTTCTACAGTAACAGAAATATAAATGTTACCGCAAAATATTATGTTCGACAACTTCTTGCACAAATTCAGGCAAAATGATTGATCGCCGCTTCCAATTCTACCCGGTTGTCTTTATTTTAACACCATGGGAAACTACTGTGTTAACTATAAGAAAATTGAGAAAGTGGGACGGAGTATATCACTAGATGAAGGAGGCAAGGTTTAATAGTGAATATTTGGTGAAAAGCGCCAATTTTAAATTTATCTAAATATTAAAAAATATAAAAGAAAACTTTGGCCTCGTTCGCGAGTATGTTGAAGGACAACATATTTTGTGACACCATGTGCAATTTCATTTCGTTTCATGAATATGTTTTTGTTCAAGTGCTGAGGTCGGGAATGTAGCTGGTAGCTGGTTGAAACCTTCAAAATCACTCCTAGCTTTTCTCAAAATTGTACAATTCATAAACCTCTTTTCAAATTCCTCACGTGTATTCAGACACCCGTTCAATAGCATTGATTAGTATATACCACACAAGTGAATAGTTCTTTTCGCAATCAATCAATCAATCTACCTATCTATCAATCTGCCAATCTAACAATGTATCTATCTACTTCCAAACTAACCTAATACCTATATGAATATGAATCAGTATTTTCACTGGGTAGACGCGAAGCCTCGTAGCAACTTACAAACTACCTTCCGATACCTATGAATATACGTCAGTATTTTCACTGCGTAGACGTGTAGTTTGTCGTTCTTCTTTCCAGTTCTATGCTCTGACAACGCAACAGTATTTTCAACGCGTAAGTACTCACTTAGGCTTCGCGGAAAATCTGTAGAGTGACGGATTATTCTGTAGTTACTCCCATAATATGTTGCGGTAACATTTATATACATTGTATCTCTTGCTGTATAAGTTTCCATTCCATCGATTTTATTGAAACTCGTTACCAACAAAGCCCATGGGTTAGTTAATCTATGACAGCATTAAAAAAAAATCTCGTTTCGCATTTTACGTAAAAACAAGGGGGCGAAAGAAGCACTTATATCTCCGAAAAATTAATGTATGTATCTTGGAATTCTGTTTACTATTCGTCAATATCAGGACATATATGGTTCAAATAATTTCAATGATCGCAGGGCGAGACGAAAATCAAAAAGCAGCTTGCCCGAATGCCTGGGTTTAGTAGCCCGAAGCTCTAGGGAGCTATCCCGAGGTAGGAAGCTTAATTGCGAAGTAAATTACCTCCTTACCAGTATTTTTAGTATATTTGTTCATATTTGAACGTTCTACAAGCTTAGTAACCATGCATTCGATCTGAAGAGAGAACATTGGACGTCAGAACTTCAAAGTTGCGCTCGCAGTGTTGACTAACAATTAGTCACTAGTGGCGAAAGTGCTGAAAACTTTGCGGAGGTACATGTATGAAAACTTTCTTGCCCAGTAACGTGTATCCGATCTAGGAAAGCAACCGTCAACAGTTTGAAAGCCACTGTGCGATATTCTAATGGCGCGTAATATACAAACTCTCCATATTCGCCTAAAAGTTTTCACTTTCTTTCAAAAACTGTCTCCTACACACTACTTTGTGAAGCTAATAAAAATAAAAAGAAGCAAATGTTACATGTACTTGCCACTTTGGACAACCTGTGAACAGGAATCACTAGCCCGACAAGCCAAACTACTCGCCCCAGGCTACTGGACAGAACATACGTCGCGCCCTGGATCGGCAAAAAAATCCCCGCTGAAGAATGTGAATCTTCTGATGCCCATTCGGCTGTCGCAACAACCGCGGATCACCTTAGGAATGTATCAGTTAAATATATCGTCTGCCAAGAATGTTAACATGGGATTCCATGGTGCATGGGCATTAAATGCAGAGCCATAAAATATAATGGACTTGTGTATAACAAATGTACGGCATTTGAAATATTAAAATGAGTAAACGAAAAAGTGATTGTTAACTCACAAGCAGTAACAAGATGGAAGTCTTTGTATTCAGCAGTAATGACACGCCCTTCATTGTCATGCTCCTTCACACCTGATGAAATCAAACACAAAATAAAATTGTTCGATCACTATGAAGATGGCAATAGTGCAGTTTCGCACACAGCGGTCAAATGTCTGCGCATGCGTCAAAAGTCTTGCAACAACAACATATTCCAAAACAAATTCAAAGCGAGCCGGCGGCCGTCACTGTTCACACAACAGTTTTCAAACCTTGAGAACTTTTTTGGTAAATTAAGAAACAATTTGGTAAACTCACAGTTTGAAGTTTGTTCAATTTCCCGTCGACTGTGAAAATAAAAAGCTTAACTTTCACGTATTTTTCTTAACTTTTGGGGGTAGAAGTTCACTGTAATAGGTTTTAAGGTATATTTGCGCGGGAAATTCGCGCGGCCGCCCACCAGACTGACCGTAATACGCATGCGCAGACGTTTGACCGCCGTGTGCCAGTTTCGTATTCGAAAATTACCGCTGAATGCAATGACCACAGACGCATGTACGCAGGGTTAGTCTCATTCTGAAGTTAAATATTCATAAATACCAGCGAGAAGGTGCAAAACGCGAAACTATAACAATACGCAGAGTTGTGAATAGCCCACCTTCTCGCTGGTATTTTTGAATGTTTAACTTCAGAATGAGGCTAACCCTGCCTACATACATCTGTAGTCATTGCGTTCAGCGGTAATTTTCGAATACGAAACTGGACTATTATTGGCAAATTATGGACCGAGATCACGCAGAAAAACAACAAGGCCAGATGACATGGGGGATACCCCATCTTGACCGAACAAGCTTGGGCAATAGGGTTTTTATCATATGGTCAAAATGATATATTGCTTTGTTTCTTGACCTTCTTGTTTTTTGGTTGTTGTTCAAAAACGTATTCACGAAACTTGGCGACAGGACAATTATCTCAACTATTATTTTATTTCTGAAAATAAGAGGTTACAAGTTTGAGAGGCCAAACCCAGTGGCTTATTTGGTAATGTGGCCAGGGTCAGTAATATTCACGGTTACAGTATGGACATTTAGTATTAATAAAAATAAAGTACAAATACATTATAGATATATGAGAGAGAAAACAAAGTCTTACAAAAAGAATATAGCAATTATGTACACAGATATTAAGTAACACATCTACATACTAAGTAACACATCTACATACTAAGTAACACATCTACATACTAAGTAACACATCTACATACTAAGTAACACATCTACATACTAAGTAACACATCTACATACTAAGTAACACATCTACATACTAAGTAACACATCTACATACTAAGTAACACATCTACATACTAAGTAACACATCTACATACTAAGTAACACATCTACATACTAAGTAACACATCTACATACTAAGTAACACATCTACATACTAAGTAACACATCTACATACTAAGTAACACATCTACATACTAAGTAACACATCTACATACTAAGTAACACATCTACATACTAAGTAACACATCTACATACTAATTACAGGTGAACACATACACACACACCTAGACTCAGCTATAAAGTAGTCTGTCTGAAAGTGTAGAGTAAGTTATAATTGACGAAAAGCACGTAATATTATAGCATGATAAGTTATAAAGATCATTTAAACAGGAAGCAACAACTATAGACTAATGAAAAATCAAGAAATGGATAATAATATTCTTTTAGAATATATAGACTTATAGTTATAAAATTTTGAAGACTCGCGGAGAGTTAAAAGAAGTCAGAGAATTCCAACACTTAGGCCCTTGAGTTCGAATAGAGAAAGAATATCTTTGAAATATATATCTTATGTAAATCACGTATTGGTGTACATCAGAATTAAATTTAAATAATGAAGATAGTTTAACAGGTCACGTACTTCTTGTGTGTTTTTTCAGTTTTTGGCCTCCAAGCAATGCAATTACAATCTGTTTGCTTTGAATTCTTTCAAAATGTATAGGTTTTATCACTACCGTAGAGTCCCGAAACTAGCGACCGCCGAAAGTAACGACGTACCCCTCGAAAGTAGCGTATTTTTTAGTCCTTCAAATGAATTTCGAAAGTAACGACCCCCGAAAGTAACGACTCCTCCGAAAGTAGCGACCCCTTTACCAAAGTTGGTATCGGTTTTATTTTAGTACCATTATATATATATGCAGCCAAGCAATTAAAATTATTTTTACACTTTATTAAAAGTTCAAAAGTTCATGATGCGACTTCCGAGACCTCTATATCTTTCAGCACGTAACAACATATAACATATATTTTAGAGTCCGTCACTCTGGTTTTTTCCACACACGTCCACTTTTTTTAGTCCGTTGCTCTGGGTTTTTTTCGCACACGTCAATAGTTTGCGAGACGTTATCACATTTGACCTGGTTAGCCGGCTTGTTTTCAGGAATTTTCAAACGAAATTTACCCCTCGAAAGTAACGATCCCTCGAAAGTAACGATCCCTCGAAAGTAACGATCCCTCGAAAGTAACGATCCCTCGAAAGTAACGATCCCTCGAAAGCAACGATCCCTCGAAAGTAACGATCCCTCGAAAGTAACGATCCCTCGAAAGTAACGTCTGGTCAGGCTGCAAAAATCGAAAGTAACTATCGACCCTTGCTACTTTCGGGACTCTACGACTACGGTATTCGTTTACGAAGACTTGCGACTGCATTTGGGTTTACAGGGTTAGGGGCACATACATGTATATTCTTACATAATACATATATATATAGATACATTACTAATCTCTAAAACCACATATATTGCTTACCAATTCCATATGACACTTTTAGCGGCTCCTTTTTACTGTACAGTCTGAAAATAGGAAACAACAATTGTTTTATCATTCACGGCATTCAGAGCAACTTTAGTCGCTTTTTTGTGTGTTTTCGCTGTTTTTACTTTCTATCAAACATGCCAAGTCATGTTCTAACAGCTCAGGAAAGCGAGCCATGTTGACAAATGCAATGTTACTGCGCATGAGCAGACCATTATTTGTAGGCAGTTATTTGCAGTTCTCTCGGCCAATCAAAACGACGAAAAAAATAATTTGAATGATAAGAGCACTTGAGTGTACAGTAAAGTTTAGAGAGGTCATGTACCAAATTAAAGTTTGGTGAATATCATGATGTGACAGCATAACGCATAAATATGTATGGGGATTAATTCTAATAAAATTTATAGTGTATCTACGAATAGCTGCCATAGTTTGGAACTCTGTAGTTTCGTTTGTAAACTTTTTCTATTTTCTCTGACGTGTTTCGATCGTCTCTATATACAGCAGACTTCATCAGGAAGTTTACACAAAACTATTAACAGCGGTACATACTGACATGCTAGTGAGCGACTCTGTCACTTCCACAGGAAATGACTATATAAAGATTAAATTTTGATTTGAATTAAGTCATGTTTTGCATATTCATATTTGCTTGTCTCTTCACCCACTAAGACTCTAGTATCACTCTGTGATTGGGTTTCACTCTTCAAAATGACTGCAGCTAGAATTTGAGGTTACCGGTAAAATAATTTACCCAACTCCTGAGTATCCTTTCCGTTCTGCAGAGTTCCAATATGTGTGATATCCTGCAAACTTTGCCTCCTGAAAAAAAAAAAAAAAACGTTTATAACAATTACCCTATATCATTATGACGTCACGGCTTGTTTATGAGGGGGACAGAATCGACTTGAACAATAAAATTTTGAACTAAATCTGCTCTGCTGAGGAAAATTTAACTTCGAATTGTCTGGTTTCCAGATATCAGCTGTATCAATGTTTATCCCACAATATTTACCGTATTTGGTGGCTGTTACCGCTACTCTACGTTCTTCCATGGATCATAAAAAGACTGGATTGGGCACGCGCTGACGTGGTGGCCGCAACCAAGTGGAAAATCGTGACGTCACATGTAAACAAACATTTCGTAATTTCTCGGCGCGCGCGATTTCGCGAGTAGCTTGGAAAATAAACATCGAAGAGAAAAAGATAAAGCCCTGAAGGATGGAGATCGGAGAAAACTTCGAGGGGTGCTCAAACGACTTGTTTTCGGAGGAGAAAACGCAGCTAAAGGAGAATGAATTTAATACGAAATTGTCAGAACATCGAAAACTACAACTCGGTTTTCCATAAGTGAAAACACGAGTATTCTCTCTATTCATTCTATCGTGTGACTGTGTACGAACTCGTTTGGACGGTCCTTGTTGATGAAGTTGATAAAAGCCGAAGGGGAATAACAACGACATTCGTTATAACCATAACTCCCACAAACAACCGTAGGGTCTATAATCATGCAAGGTCGGGACCTGGCTAAATCACCGAGAATTGGAATTTAGCGTGTCGTTTTTGTGGATGGAGGAAAACCGGAGAACGCAAAGAAAAATAATTGGAGCAAGGACAATCGATACCAACAAATTGACAATAATAATAAAGACTTTATTTATGGAGTAACACATAATAGTGCAGAACACTAATAAACTTGTGGCCCTAAAAAACTAACCCAGTACAACCACCTGATTCAATGGCATTCCTCCAAATTGGGTTAGAAAAGTGGGAGGTATTCTGTAAGTTTCCCGCCCACAGTCACACCCCTTCCCCATACTATTTTCCCAGCACATTCAGTGATTTTTAGATTGTGTCCAAAATCTAAGATTTTTTTGGCAAAAAAATGTCTATTGTCGAGGCCTTTCATTTTGTTCTGAAACCCAAATGGGTATATTTAATAATAAGTATCACAAAGGAGAAAGCTTGGTAACATGTTTTTGCTGGGTTTATTGATTTGTGAAGGCAATAATATGTTATATTAGTAGTACACTTTGTATTATGACCTCTGGGTACAGTATATTAAATTAGATGATAATACTTGGGGTTTGTACAAATCATAACTTATATTCCATTCTAGCTAGCTGCATGGATGATATATGCTATTTAAAAAATCTGTATATCTGAAGTTAACTAAGATACACATGAACAGTGAAAACAATAAAACAATTTTTATTGAACTCAGACTTAATTAATGTACATAAAATTATAGTTCATGTACTGTACAACATAGTAAACTTGACAATAAATCTATCAAAATTATCTTATAGTCAGATGTAATATAAATGAAAATATATTAGAAATGAAGATTTGGGACTCAGTTAGAATTAGCATAGATCTGAACCATCAAGTTTCATTGAAAATTATCACTCTAGCTCAGACTATTAAACATGCCTAATTTACATAGCAGAAACCTTGCTTATCGACTGTTCTGACATGGTGCAGGACTCAATTGACAGTAATGCTTGCCCACTTGCCCAGGACAACTAAAAAGTTGAACCGGGCTGGTAATTTTTGTACCTGGACAACTAAAACAAAGACATAAAGGCAAACCAGATCTTAAGGCAACCAACCTAAAATCTAATGTTGAGCACTGTGCTGGCCATGTTGATTAATTGACTCACAGGAGGATAAAAAAATATTTGTTTTTGCTAGTCTAAAGTTGTTGTGAAACTGCACAATACTTCAGGGCAATTTTAACCTAGGGTCAATTCCATGAAGTGAAATCATCATAAGGCTAATTAGACAATGAATACAAGTTAACATACATTATGGGATTCAGAGTTCCAAACATTAGAACTCTATCTACTGTGAAGGACTCTAACTTCCATAAAGCAGGAGTGTTCATTGTCTAACCACCTTCATGCACTGACCAACAAATATATTTTTAAATAATTGTGCAGTATTTTTTTCCAAAAATAAAACCTTGTTCTCGTGCTAACTTAGTTCTCTGGGAGACTGCTTACACTATTGGTTATGAAGTATGTATACAGTGTTGCTGTAAATACAACTCTTGTATTATAGCTTAATTTGGGGGGATTTTTTCCATGAGGAGTAAATTTCGAAATTTTAATGCCATCTCTATGGGGGATTATGAAATGTCTTGATAACTTTTATAATTTCTCATTTCGCCCCTCTTCCTCCATATAACTTTTATAATTTAATTCTCATCTCGCCCCTCTTCCTCCAAAAATAATGAATGGTCCATATAAAGTTTTGAATCATGGAGTCATGATACGAAAAAAAAAACATTCAAGTACCCTGTAAAATCTGCATGTACTGATGTAGACTACTTCTTTTAACACATGCATGTACATGTAATAATGGAACATAAGGAAGAGTTCTGAATGTTTGGCAATTAAGTTCCAGTGGTTATTATAAGTAAACCATCATTTGATATAGAACTGTGAATACAACAATAGTTGTAGATAGAAGGCTAATTTCAGATGAAGGAACATTGTGAATAGTAAACTGAATTTCAATGGAAGACCATAAGGAGGTAATCTCGATCTGCAGTAGATTAATTCACTGGGGCATCCCTGGTGCCTTAACTTTCTCTCAACCATCTTGACGTATGTCTAAGTGGATAAAATTAAGTAACATTTACATTTTGTTCCGCATAACAACCTTGACATAAGCTACACAATTATCCTCAAAAGTCACCAAGTTGGTACATAATTTGCAGTTTCAAATTACAACCCTAACTCGTAAAACTATGTCTAAGCCACAATTTGATGCAAATACAATCAAGTAAAGGAGAATTTGAACAACGACAACATGTAAAACTAACAAATATTTGTGTCCCAAAATTCTTCCAAATTTGGCCCTAAAAAGGCCCGTTTTGGGGATGCGATTTTCTCCAAAACAGAATAAAATTAAAGTAAACAACAACAAGATGGGCTTACCTTGAAGTTTCTCGTGTGGCTTATGCGGGTTGGAATTGTCGTACAACAATGGAAAAAGAAAATATTGTTACTTAAAAGTGAGAAGAGCACTAAAACACGACCAAAAGAACAGAAGTAAAGGCAAAGAAACAGCGAAAAACGCCACTCTTCACGTCACGATTTTCCACTATGATTGAGCCACATTGAAGTAGAGTATCAGCCAATCAGCAAACCGAAAACACCCCACGTGACCTGTAGTTTCCAATCCAGTCTTTTTATGATCCATGGTTCTTCAAAATGCATTTGATAGCGATTTCCTTTGTGTTGTTGCTGTTTTGTCCCTGTTTTGTCCCCCTCCCACGACCGTGATCCTTAGCATTTAAACAATAGATTGTTTTGATATGACGTCATAGTGATATAGGTCAATTAGCTGAAACCACCTGTTTGTAGATATGGCAACCATGTAGTAAGTGTATATACTAGAAATGTATATGACATTTTTTGCTGATGCAATATGTAACTCTAGTACTGACATGTCTTGCAACAGTTGGCATATTTCTGTCTAGAACACATTTCATACCTTAGGTATATCCTTTTCAGAACATTTTGTCTCCTGTACACAAAAGATATCTGGCTCTTCTCTGGTTAGGAATGCCTTGGGATTGTTTTTCTGAATAGGTTTCAACAAAATCATTTATTGCATAATTATATAATTATGTATGCATAAGTATTGTATACTAATTAATCAAATACAATGCAATCAAAAGTACATACAATGTACATGACTTGTATACATTTCAAGCTTAGAGTACACAATCATACCAATTAAGCCATCAGATAATGTCATAATTTTAATTTACTTGAAGTATTTAGTTACATGATTTGTTGACCGTAAATACCTGCATACATGATTGTGTATATAATGCAGGCCACACATTTTTTGTAGAAAAACAAGGACCAAAGTTGAGGATGTGGCTTATATGCAGGTACAATCATAGATAATTTGTATTTTATCATGAACACTTGCCCCATGCCCCTCCTTCAAATGCAAGATTGTGAGCCTTGGACTCGTGCACATATAGTTTTGCCAGAAAACCTCACTTTCTCTAGTGATTCAATGAATGAGGTTCCTTGAAGATATTGCCAGTTAATGGGGGAATAAAGGAATACTAATTGTGGAGTGATTTAAAGACATGCATGCAGAGAGGTTAAAATAATTATACACAACAAATGACTAGGAGGGTTGTAACCACATTAATTTTGAAGTTGCGATAGAAGTTGTCATGACTTGGAATGATAATAATCTCTTCTTAAGTTTTGCTTCAAGTACAGTACCTTCTAACTTTTTTTCCAAGAAAGGCATCTAAGTTTGGGGTGCGGCTTATATGCGAGTGCAGCCTACGTGTATATGTGGGTATTTAGGGTACATGTACCTGCATGCACTTATGAGTATACAATAAAAGGCTACATGTATTGGGTTTCTGTTATATTTTTATTGGCATATTAAAACCTCAGCAACTGATACATACAATGGACCTTAAAGGGAACCTCGGCTGAAAAACAATGTTTGTTCTCAAGTGTTTGCTATGCATGCCTAAGTCTGTTTCTGTGTTTGTCTCTAGTAAATTGTACACTACATGTCATTTATGCACCGATATTCCTGTCGATAAAACTCATTTGAATTTCTTGCGCACCGCCATCTTGGATCTTACATTATGACGTCACAGTGTTGCCCCTATTGTCATACAACAAAAGAGCTATTGTTTTCTGACAATAGGGCAACACTGTGACGTCATAAAATCCAAGATTCCTTTAATGCACTCACCATCCAGGCCCTGATTCCGTTCACATTCCAAGATGTTATTTTAAAATTGCTTTTCCTGTAGAAAGAAATCTAAAGTCATCATGCATGGCTGCATGGATAAACGTGTAAAAATACATTAATCATGCAATTCTGCCTGAAAGTATGCATGCAGGCGTGCATGCAAATACAAGAAAACTTTTGGGCACATAATTATAAATTAAAGAGTTTTTATAGACAGCACCTGCAAATTTAGTCCAATAATATTTATTGCAAAATGAATGAAATAATATTGATCATTAACATAACAGTGCCATATATTTGTAGACAAGCTTGCTGTTTGTTAGTTTAATTAAGGTTACCGGATACCTTCAAAACGAAAAAGATGGAACTTTTTTTTTTCACACAGAAATGTAGTTTTAGTAGTTACTGTAGTGTCTCATAATTATACCAAAAACTCCATTAAATATTTTTTATATTGACGGAGAAATACCAAAAGGGAGTTTTTAACCGGAAGTAAAAGAACAAGTCTAAAGTTGTTTTTGCACTTTTGCACTTGACCATTTCTTGCTCTCCTTTTGTCCTATATGGTCCATTTTAGGTGAAATTTAAGAAAAAATGACCGTTTAGAGACATTTTTCGTTATCTACTTAAAATAATGGTATCTGCTTCCCACCTAAGTTGATACGTTTCAGCACTAAAACAACTTAAGCTGACAACTAGGTTTTATCCTTTTTGTTTGCTTAGGGACATTTTCCAAAAACCAATTTACCCTCAAATTATTCTTGTTTCCTTTTCCCCATAACTAGCCGGTTCTTAATAGAGAAGCTATGCCAGTTCTCAGAAAATTGCCCTATTTTGAATGATTTTTTTTCACTGTGGGATACAGGAAAGGGATTGACAGCAGATCAATAAACACATGACAAGTGCTCACTCGCCTGTAACGACGGTGTGGGAAATCATTTCATATACATGTACTAATGTTTACGTTTATTGAGAAAAGTTTTTCCACACAGGATTCCACAATTCCATCGGATGTTGGCCTTATATCTTTAGTTACAAAAAGCAAGCAGGATGCCCTAACCTAAACCCTTAGCTTGAAAAACAAAGAAAAAAGCAAAGAAAAACGAGGCCAAACAATGCATACGACTACATGCAATTACAAAGCCAAATAAGAGTCCTCGCAAAACCCGACAAGCGTTCGTATTTTCACTTTCAGACAGTGCCGATTGGTCCACATCTGAACATAAAGTAGAATTGATAAGAGCCAGCCGAGAGAATATTTGTTTCCAAGAAAGCTTTGATGGAAACGTAGTTTGGCGGTGACCCTGAATCGGTTGAACCATGATCTCGCTATTGCCGTGCTGTTTCAGACGCCTGCAAATCGCTGTCTCCTCTACTAACTATGCTGGCATTCAAGGCGTCTCTATAGGTGTTCACCTTGGCTTTGCCCCTCGAGGTCTTTTTGTCTTTCCCATTTTTCTAGCCTGGGAAAGCAGCTGACTCATTTTTCAAGTCACACAAAAAAGAACAAACATCGGCGCATTGCTTTGATCGGAAATCAACATTGGCGGGAAATCTTGACAGATAGTTGAACTGTGATGAGAAATGATTGGCCAAGAGCTTGCTAATTGTTGGAGAGGCGGGGCTTCAGATTCACGCACGACAGACGGGTATATTTTTTGAAGTGCTATTTTCTCGCTTTCGATTTTCAATCAAAATAGAGTTTTATAAAAGCTCCCACTCAAGAGAAATGTATTCGATTTGTGCGAAATTTTCACAAAATGTCAATCTCAGCTGCAAAACCGTGTCGGGGAATTGGGAAATTCTTAAAAGAGAGCTCTTGACGACGTTTCCCGCATATCTACTCAGATTATTTTTCGCCTTTTTACGGAAAGCATGATAACTTTTGAACTAAATCGAATTTTGAAATTCCCCGACACGGTTTTGTAATACGATTCCTCTGAAATGCGACAAAGCAAACATATTTTTAAACTTTAAAATATTTTCGGAGTCGGAACTTCTGAAAGCCATCTCACTAGATCGGAGAAACGGGATGGCGGAAAATTCGAGATTTTCAAAGAACTCAAAACTTTATATGTATTCTTGTAGCCAATTTTATAAGCTTTAAAATGATACATGGATTTTATAATTTATCTACGATGTTTCCTCGAGGCGCTACATAATTTAGACTGGAAACGCACCCTGAAGGTATTCGGTAACCTTAAATTATACATACATGTACATACATGTACATTAATTTGTAGCACTGCAGGTACTGGCTGGAGTTGTGCCTTTTAATTGCGCCACTGGTGTGCATACAGTTTTAGCAATGACTCTTTGGACAGGGCTTCTGACAGGTTGCACGGTTGCGGATCCACACAATTTGGTCAAACCCACACAATCCCGCACAATTCATAAAAATCTGCAAAATCCCACACAATTTGTTGAAAATTTTAATCAAAACAGGCATTCCTCTTGTTTACTGTGATTTTTGGAAACATTTAAGGCCATTTTCACCCCATTTACCTTCCAAAACACGTCGAGATATCCCTTGTTTTGTTCGAACGGCTCGAGCAGATGAAAAAAACAACAAGGCGTTCCATTCATGGCTTGCGCCAGCCTGGGCTCTAGTTTATATTGTATTGTTTTTCATTGGTGGATTGTGGTAATTGTTTTGCAAATAGCGAATCAGAGTTGTTGTTAAATAGTGCCTTGTGGCTCTTATAATATTGTGTAAACAAAACTATCACATTTGAGGTCTGTTTTTGGGTCGATTTTGCGAGTTTGAAAGAAATCAATCAAAGGAATACCTTCTCTGATATCTGTTCCTTTAAATTAAAGCGATCTGGGCATTTTGGGGTCAGTTTTCTGTGAGAAATGTGTACCGAAGCGATAAGCGTGAAAGTATTCACAGACTCAAGAGCTTTTCTTTACCCTCTGCTCGAACGTCAGAACGAACTAGCTTTTAAATGAACAATAATTTTTTTTTTTAGCCTGTTGACATTTCTTAAAATATTGCGCAATCCTGCACAATTTCCCGCACAATCAACGTTTTTCCCCGCACAATGTACGTCCAAAATCCTGCACAATTTAGATTTTTTTTTTCGCAACCTGTCAGAAGCCCAGTTTCGAGGGTGCAATTACTGCATAATGCAAACTTGAATATTCATGAATGGCTAATAGAAATTTGAAATTGACTCGTAGAAAAAATGGTATATAGATCATTTGACAAATAGAGAAAAATTCCTACTAAGCCAGAACTCTGGTTAGGCAAATCATTGAACAGACAGATGTAAAATAGATATTATTATTATTAGCAGAAGTATACCATCAGTAGAGCTACAGGTACATGTCGGGGAATTTCAAAATTCGATTTACAATGTAGTTCAAAAGTTATCATGCTTTCCGTGAAAAGGCGAAAAATAATCCGACTAGATATGCGAAAAACGCCGTCTAGAGCTCTCTTTTTAGAATTTTTCAATTCCCCGACACTCTTTTGCCGCTGAGATATCAATTGACATTTTGTGAAAATTTCAAACAAATCGAATAAATTCCTCTTGAGTGGGAGCTTTTTTAAAACTCTATTTTGATTGAAAATCTGCATGAAACTATTTAATAATAATGTATTTCTTTAAGATGTGCATGGTTCTCCATGTTAACTCCCGGTTAGCTCAGTGGTTTTGATTTATAATCACTAATCTGTTGAGGGTTCAAATCCTGCAGGCTGGACCAAGTTACTCTGAGGGTCTTAAAATAGCTGAGTAGAAGGTGCTGCCAGTTTTCATAATCCAACTACAGTAAACGGTTAGACCTTAATTCTCATCTTATTGGATAAGGATGTAAAACCGGACTAAGTCAAGAGAGGGGCACATGTACATGTTAGAGTCTACTGAACTACATGTTTTAAAGCTGGTAAACATGTTTAATACCCTCAGTCTATAAATAAAGTGACTTTACTATACTTTTACATGTCATATATATTATTATATAAAAGATAATGCATATATACTTGAGGTCTTGAAATGCAAGTGCATTCAGTGGCTTTTCAAAACCTCAGAAGTGCATTGTTTTTTATAGGACATAGAAACATCTTCTGTTTGTTTTATAAATTTATAAAATTCGATTTATAGATGCAGTGCTACTGCTCAGGCATTATACATTTTACCATTGAAATAGCATGTTCTTACATTGTATAAGATGCCCACATAAAGCTCTGACGTTTATACTCACTTTTCCTCTCTGGTAGTTACATCACTTGAGAAATCTAATTCTTCTGCTGAATCACCTGCACTCTGTGTGGTTGAAACTTGTTCATCCTCAGTTTCTTCGGTTTTGGCTCGTTTCTTTTTTTGATTTTTCTCATCATCTTCTGCTGACCTCTTTGAAACTTGTTTCTTGACCTGTCAAAAATGATAGGTTCTTGTTGAAACTGATGCAAAACATAAAGTGCATTTTTTTAGCCTAGAAGCAGGGGGGGGAGGGGGGTTGAAAGGGGGGTTTGATAGATTCGAAAGGGGAGTTCAATCACGGCAACTACTTTGATTTTCTTTATAAAAGGGAGATGAGAGGAAGCAGGTTCAACAAAGAAAAGGGGGGTTCAGTTGGACTCCCCTTATACTCCCTAGATTTGTTTTACAGCTTCAGGAGTATTTTTTTTATCAGAGTACATTTAGAACACAGAAAACCTTGTTGTATAATTAATATACTCACATTACCTAACTGATTTTTCTGAACAAAATGTGCAAGCCATAGCATACTTGTATCATGGGGACTTTATGGGGGATTTGCTGAAGAATCTTTCCCAGTGGTCGGTAAAATATGGGGATTTGTATCTTCAAACCTTACCCCATGGAGAATACAGGAACTTTGTATAAATGTCACAAAGTAGCCTTCTTTCACAGTCGCCTTGTTATATTTCAACCTCAGTTGAGCAACTGTTAACTCTGAGCTCTGAGTGTTCTTTTTATGCAACCTTGCTGATATGTTGCTTGGAAGGATTAATTAAGGAAGTCTGGAGCATGGGCAAAGGGAGTAGTAACTTTATTTTTGTGAGAAGACACACAGGGCGACGTACAGGACCCTTTTTTCAACAAGAATACAGTGTATGCACAGAACTTGGGCTTGGACAATAGGTAACATGTGCAGGAATTAAGAAAGAAGAAAATCAACTGCAGGTCGGGATTCTGAGAATATCTGTGTTAAATCAAATGAGAAAATATTATGCTATGTGTATTATGTTTGAAGTCCCTGTGGCATGGGGAGAGTTTCAAAGGTATGCAAAGCTATCTCCAGTCTACAGAGTGGCTGAAAGAGAGGCCAGGACAGGACTAAGCTATCTTGTGATTGCGATCGCTGGTTAATTTTAAAAACATGCATGGAGGTTGGAGAGATCATGACTTGAACCATTTGCATCTTATTTCATGCTTCCTTGGCACTTTAGATAATTATAGCATAATGTTCTAGAAACATTAGTCGTCCATTATTTTGTACCAATGTTCTTGATTCGTTGTCCAAAAAAAATATTTAAATTAACCTGAATATTTTGTGCCCCTGGTCATCTTCCCCAAGAGGGTGGGAGAAATCAAATGTTTGCAAAGGTCTTTGACAAAGTCCCCTCCCCTGCCCCCCCCCCCCCCCCCCCCTCCAGCCCCCCTGGAGATGGCTACTGATAATTAAGTGCATAAAGGAAATTATGAATGCAACCCAATACTATTAGCAATCAATTAAATGCAGAAGCTTCACAACCATTTTTACCGAGCAGAACAAATATTGGGTATACTAGAAGAACAGATGCTTCAATATTTTTAGAACTATAACATAATTCCAACATTGTGATTGGTTAAATATTGAATGCATGTACATGTACAGTACTTCAATAAATGATGATCAGCAACCTGCTGTATGAAACTGTTTAACTCTGCATTACTTCATAGTTAATAAGATGAGTTACTGTACATGTTTTTTATGTACTCTATATTTTAGTTTTTTTTTAACTTAATAGAATACCCCGCCATTTGGGTCATTAATGTATCAGTCAATTCCAAACCTGTGCATGCCCCCCCCCCCCCCCCCTCCACAGGCCACCCCCGGGCATTTGAACATTTTGAAAAAAATTCAATCAAATGCCCCACTACCAAGGCAGAAAAACTGTTCAAATGCCCCACCAGTTTTTCAACCAGGCTGTTCAAATGCCCCACCATCGGGGACTGGATCAGAAAATTTTACAAGGCAAAGACTATTGACAAATAAATGAAATCATTGTTTTATTCAGATCGAATCTCTGACTCAAGCAATTCACAGGAAACACCGACGGTGAAAACCACCTTCAACCGGTCAGGGATGAGAACAATCATTTCTACCGGCTCAATCGTTCTTGGTTTCAGTTATATACATGTACTTTATAATAAACATATTAATGGTTTGAAATTGAATATGTTAGATTATGTTCTTGGTATGTAAAGTATGCAACAGCCACTAATCGGCCCGTCTTTTACCGATATAATAATTAAGTTTTTAACTCACGTGCTGTCGAGGGTCGCAGCAAATTCAACTTATCACAAATCTTGTCATGCACTTAATATCACGCAGTCGGTCAAAGTTCATGAAGCAAAACGTTTATAGGTTTAAACATAAGCAATTTACCTCTGAAAGTGGCCTTCAAATTTGGCAGGTTTACTCTATCAAGCCTCTACAAATGCGCAATCATTATCCTGGAATTCCTCGAAGACACGTACGTTCGCCATTTCGACGCGAGCGATGCAAATTTGTAGACAGAAATAATTTATTTTTTGAACACTGATCAAATGCCCCACCCCCACCCCTACTGTTTGTCAAATGCCCACCCCTGAGGGCTTAGATACTCGTCAAATTCCCCACCCTCAGGAGCAAGACTCTAATCAAATGCCCGGGGGTGGCCGGGGGGGGGGGGGGGGGGGGGGGATGCACGGGTTTGGAATTGACTGATACATAATAATTCATTTTCTGAAATTTTCATACAAACCTTCTAAAAACCTAACCCTGAAATTATAAAAAAACCTAACCATGCATTTTCGACTCCAAATCATTCATAGAACGACACTACATACACCTGCACTATGGAGAATTTATCATAGTTTAGCACAGTTTTCAAGTGATCTTTCGAAGTGGCGGGGTATTGATATTGATTATCTAGCTAATGCATCAGTCAATTCCAGCAATGCCCATCCCCCTCCCGGGACATGGTGGGGCATTTGCATACTTTGAGATCCCGGGAGTGGGGCATTTGTAACCTTATATCGGCCCGGGGGTCGGGCATTATTCTACCCCAGGGCGTATGGTGGGGCGTTTGACACTGCCGAAAATAATTCTGGGAAAGAGACTGCAGGTCTTGTGGTAACGACGCCATACTGTATCAAGTAAAAAAACAATAAATCTGAGTTGTTGTAATTATTCCAGCTGCCTGTGGATTCTATCTATTTCTCTAAACCTAGAAACCTGCAGTTGATACCGTCTTATCCACGTTATTTGTATACGCTAGGACACGAAAAAGCCGGGAAACCTATGGATGTTTAATTTTTACAGTAAAGCTAGAACATAGCAGTTCCCGTACGTTCACCGCCCATCTAACACTGATCAGCAATCCTGTATTCTTAACGCTAAAATTTTAATTCAGGAGGCACTCGGGGCCCAAGCTCTGCCGGTCCGAGTTGGAAACGATATCAAGTAGATTGTTTACAAATATACACTGTTTGTTGCTGTCCACCGGACGAACAGAAGTCACACTATTATTATAAAAGTCTGTCATGTGGTTTTAATAAGCGTTTATTGTATAACGTTAACCGCGGTGTGAATGATTATTTATAGGAATGAAACATAAACTATGTATTAATACCATTTTGCTCCAGGCAGCTCAATAGTATAATCACTGATACAGCAGTATAAATACAAATACAAAACAAGATGGCGGATCTACAAAACGAACGGAAACTATCAATGAATAGATAGAGAAGTAGCACTTCTTTGCGCCTTGTGTATTTGCATGGAATTAAACTTGGGCAGTATATCATTATGGATGTGCCCGGGGGTGGGGCATTTTCCTTACTTCTTTGGCTCCACTGTGGGGCATTTGAATACCTTGTTTGTCCCCACCGTGGGGAATTTGGAAAAAAAAGAACGAAAATGACTAATGCCCGGGGGTTGTCCCGGGGAGGGGATGGGCATTGCTGGAATTGACTGATGCATAAAGCTTATATATATATATACATGTATGTCTGTCCGTCTTGACGTGTATATACACAATGTTTTCAAATAAAACAGATATTAATTCATGCATTGTGGGCTGGCTTACTTTCGGCTCTCCTTTCGGGGGCATCCTGCAAATACTTGAGCTCAGAATTCGAGGAATAAAGCCAGGATTTCTACAGTACACGACACAGCGAATGGAAGACCAAACCATGGAAATCGCGCGAATGTTAAACTCGGCCAGGCGTTCCTTGCATTCCAAATGAATTATGGGGCGGCAAAAGTTTAGATCAGGCCGAGAGAGGCCTGGGACTCTAAAATATTTTTTTTTATCAGTAGCTGCCGACTCGCTTCACACGGCGGTTAGCTAATCGGCTTTTAATTTATCATACCAGTGTTTATCTTCCACGCCGACGCAGATCAACAATAGTTTTTACAGGAGCTAGTCACGCATCGTTTTAATTGACCTATATCATTATTACGTCAAATCAAAACAATCTATTGTTTAAACGCTAAGGATCACGGTACGTCGTGGGAGGGGGACAAAACAGCAACAACACAAAGGAAATCGCTATCAAATGCATTTTGTTGATCGTAGAATAGTGGTAACAGCCACCAAAAACATTGATACAGCTGATATCTGGAAACCAGACAATTCGAAGTTAAATTTTCCTCAGCAGAGCAGATTTAGTTTAAAATTATTATGTTCATGTCGATTCTGTCCCCCTCATAAACAAGCCGTGACGTCATAATGATATAGGGCAACATCAACCACTTTCGCAAAATTTTACTTGGGGGGTGGGGGGGGGGGGTTTGGTAGGGGAACTTTAGTTTCGCTAGAAAAAAACATCGATGAAACGTAACTTACTACCTTGTTTAGGTAAGGCCGGCGAAATATGCTGATTTGGGTTACCTGTGTTAAACATGGCCGGACAGAAAAGAACTGAGACCGAATTTTCGAACAATGCATGTGACGTCATGTCAGTCGCCCAGATTCAGAAGATTGTGGTGTGATAGAGACTCTATTGAGATGACAGCAAACTTAAAGATAATCGATGACAATTCCACTCTTTGATTTTGATATGGAGACGAAGCTCCTGTGGTTCATAGTAGAGATCACGTCATGACGTCACAAATGTGTTCGGTCCCAGTCTCCCAAATCTCCCAAACACTATTTCTGGATACGCACAAGAGACCATCACCTCTTGATACGAATCAGTTAATTACGTTTGGCAGCTCGTAAAATATCGAGGGTATCATCGACTCCATCTTTTTACTGGAATTGGTTTATAATATTAAGATTTTTCGGGCTTATAGTCATTGCATAGAACTGATGCATGCCGCCATCAGCGTCATATCTCCAATCTTCAAAACGCTGGGGTTCTCGTTTATTCCTTTGGCTTCGTCTAAGTCCCCCTTCTTGTCCATCTGCTGGGTGTTCGTCTCTCTCGACATCTTGGTGTTCCACCTCCCGATCGACATCTTGTTCATTTTATCTCATCAACATCTTGGTCACGCTCATCCTCAGTTCCTCAGCGATTGGTAGCGAGACTTGTGTTGACTGGCACTGTTGCTGCGTGTTTGAGGCCTCTGGGTGTGGCTCGTTTGTTGGGTCTCCCTCGTTAGTATACGACGCAAGCAAGAGAAGCCAGACTGTCTGGCCTCGATCTGACTAGTTGTAATTATAATGTAATTATAATCAGCCTCTTACGAAAGATATATGTATCGCCGTCGCGGCGTTGGATAACTATAGAATGTGATGTAAAGTGGTAAGCTGTAGTGCTAAGTGTGCACGCCCTACGAGGGAAAGAGAAAAAATATCTGACCCAAGTGAGACTAGAACCCAACGACCTCCAGGTTACATGTCTAGCGCTCTACCAATTGAGCTATCAAGTCAGATGAGAGTAATCGTGGGTATTGGTGCGTTTGATGGGTTGGATAACTATGCATGGCCTTTCTATACGGCTTCTATACCGATGAGGATCTATCTGGCTTGGATGGGGCATATACCCGAACCATCCTTGTACCTCACCACGTTACCCATTACATTAATGTATCTACATTTGCTGACTCGCCGTTCCTTCTCTGCTATATGTCTCTAGCTCTAGATCTTGAGCCGACACTCTCTTGCTGAGCTTCCTTGAGGTTATGTGCTTAAATTCGGTAGCCCACTTCCGAGCCGTGATATTTTCGGTGACGTCCATGCATAAGTAAGATAAAATGGTGAGTATCCGGTTGCCGAGTGTTCCTGGTTTTGGTAGTTGAATCTTAAGCTTACAAATAGAATCTTCAAGTCCCAGTCTCGGTCGTTATTCTCTTACGCTTTCTTTAGCAGCTCCTCCATAGTTCGGTTCAATCTTTCAACTGCTCCGTTTGCTCGAGGGTGGCGTGGGCTAATATTATTTTCTTGTCAATACCCATTGATTGTCAAACTCTAGCCCTATGTCGGTTGGAATGGACTCAGGGATGACATGGCAACAAAACACTTGGGTAACTAAGGCGTCAGCAACGGTTTATGCTGGCTTGTTAAGGAATAATCTTTGCAGACTTTGTGAGGACGTCTAGTACAACTATTATGCAGCGATTACCTCTAGGTATAACCTCAGCTCCAAATGGTCCTTTCATAACCATCAATACTTCCTGCCATGATTATGTTGGTTAATTGGTTGGCTTGCCAGTTGAAGACGCAGAAGAGTAATCACTTTCTTCAAGACTGGATCCTACTCTTGCTTCTCGAATTTCCTCGTAGTTCCGTAGTTGTGGAGCATTTCCAGAACTGTTTAGTGTTGGCGCAGGCTCAGCTCCTTGGCTACAACATGTGCTTGTTTAAACTGGCTGCGATGGTCACCGGTAGGCGTAATGCTCTCATCCACCACATGTGAAGCACTAGCTGGGTGTTTGTTGGAATGACTTGCCGTTTTCGCTCATTTGCACTGTAAACAGTAAGTTCTTTTGCCGCAGTCCCGTGCCATGTGTCCGGCTTGCCAACAGTCGTAGCAGTCGCCGTTAAATGGTCCATGGCGCTGAGTTAACCGCCTCTCAGTTAGCTCAGTCGTTAAGCATCGGTCTGTTGTGCGGGAGGTCGCGGGTTCAAACCCCTGCCGGACCAACACTCAGGGTCTTAAATAACTGAGTAGAAGGTGCTGCCTTTGTGAAACAATTTCGTTCACGAGCTGCAAATGGTTAGACCTTCACGACTTCTCCGATAAGGACGTAAAATCGTAGGCCCATCAGTGGATGAAGAGCCACCTCGTGGATATGCCACTGATTAATCCCATTATTATTATTATTATTATTATTATTATTATTATTATTATTATTATGTTTGCCCCACCCTGGGGGATCTATGCTGGCTGGTTGTTTCTATATTTGACTGCTCTCTGGCTTCCATTTATCGCCGACACTCTAACCAGCGTTGCAACAAGACATCAGTCGATGATCTAAACACTTATATGGTTGACAAAATTGTGCAAAATGCAACACATATAATTCGATTCATTCACATTCAACATTCAAATACATTCATGCCTTTAACGATAGCGTTTTCATTCACCCCTATATTATTCACATTCAACAATTTATTTATTCACATTCAAGGTTGATATTTTCATTCACAAATTTAATTTATATTCATTCAATAATTTCTGCGCAATCCGTTATTCTCGCACATGCACACAGGGAGCCCAGTGTAAATTCCGTATGAAAGATGGCGGATGAACAAGAAGACCAGAACTGACTACTTGTAGAAAAATGCAACGATATATACATTAGCCTTAGATCAGAGCCAAATAAACGTGTTACATTATTATAAATTGTATACTAAATGAAATTGAAACGGTACATTTACTTTCGAAAGTTATTGACTCTGCTGTTTGTTTTAATTGCAACTTAGCCGGTTACACGAGTTTCAGCGTGTTCTAAAACAAGTGTTGAGGAACTCGCAGGCTTTATTTGACGCGAGCCCCTCGATTTATCCGTCTCCTCCTCACCCTTTTCGCCACTTTTAGTGGTACCTCGCAAGATGAAGGGCATCGTATACAGCCTTTGTTAATTACATTTTTACATTTGTTACATCCCTTATCAAATTCAAGTACACTAAAGTAGACTTTTATCCTATTTGAAGTATACTTTTTTCCAACTTTATTACTGCCTGCTATCCAAAAAGTACACTTTTACGCTACTTTGGTCATTTTATCAATTTAGAGCTGGTTGCTAAAAGTATACTTCTCTCATAACATTTATCGGAAGTGTACTTTTTACCAACATTTCAAAAAGTATACTTCAACCATCATATATTAGAGCATGCAGACTCATCAGGAACATGCAAGCAGAATTGTAAATATCAAAAAGTACATTAAAAGTATACTTTTCAAAATTGTAGGTGAGATAAAATCATGTTGAGAAAAAAAAGTTTTTAATTGAAATTAGGTACTACATGTACTTAACATGTATGGAATAAAATATAGACAAGCTTGGAATCTGATGTTCTGATATTACGTTAGTGGATATAGATGACTTAAAAGTTGATATGGTAACTCCAATTTCTAGATCTAGCTCTGGAACAAAAAATATGTTTTTTGTATGTAATTTCTGCCCCTTCAATTAATCACAGGGAAAAAAACGTCAATGGGAATTGAATGCCATTAATATATATCTTTCTGCAAAAAAAAAATTTCGATATCAAGTACTAACAAAAATCTACCTTAAAACCTGTTCCATTCACAGCCTAACAAAAACGGAAACTACATGCAAGCAGACATTAGGGAAGCACTATTAGAAATGTGCTGTACACATATTTTCTTTGCATGAAAAACAATTTCACCCAAGTTTTTTTTAAATTGTTTTTACAGGGTTCGTTTGTTTTTGTACTCACACTGTGCTAGCCTAATTTAAGACTGGAACTAGTGGTTATATGTTGCATGTGTGTGTTATCATCCCATCTAAGGTATGCAAGTTAAGATCATGCGATCCATGAAAGCTGAAACTCAAAGGTCACGTCATGCCCATATCTGTATCAGTAAGCATTAAGCAGCTCAGGTTGAGAACCGAAGCAACGTACATTTAACCAAACGTATCTTTTAACTGAAACAAAGTCATAGCTTCTTCAAATCCCAAGGCAAAGCCTGCATCATTTGCTGACAAAGGTAGGTTATTTCAGTTGTTGTATAGATAAACCTAAAACTTGTGCGAGGGTATATGTACGTAGCTAGCGGTACCGGTGGAGGTGGGACTGATCATATACCTATAATTGTATCCCGGAATCAAACTCAGAGGCAGGACTTCGAGTTATATGATTTCACTATTCGGGCACTAATTTTAGTTTCATAATCGTTTTAATTATTCACTTTGAATGTACATGTACATGTTCGTTTGGAAGCGAAACTTCAAATGACCAGGGTACATAGTGTTTTAATTACGAAGATAACGTAGACGTTATTTTTGGCGCTCAAACTTATGGCGGCAATATTTTTATCGACGTCGTAAGCTTAACGGTGGCCATGTATTTACGTACTTTCATGTATTGATTATCTGCTCACATGCAAAATCGACTCGATCGTCAAATAAATATACAAAAACACAAATGAAATGACAAGGCTGTATGTACGTTGATATATTGCATAAGTTATTACGATTATCGTTCTTATCCGAGAAGAGGTGAAGGTCTAACCTGATTTGCAGTTCGAGAACGAGATTGTTTCATAAAGGCAGCACCTTCTAGTCAGTTATTTTAAGACCCTGAGTGTTGGTCCGGCCAGAGAGTTTTGTCTTTCGAATCTGCGAACCTCTCGCACGACAGACCTCATCTACAATCTGACATTCCATTGCAAGAGCTCTAATTTAACACGCGATATTTTTAAAGCGGCCTCCGAAGTGGAATTTTTTGAAAACGTCATGCTATTGTTTTCAGACTGTCAAATTTACTGAAAACGCAAACTTTTGAAAACGCTCAGTCCCAATGCACTTACAATTTTAAACAATCTAAGAGAGAGGACAAGGACAGATGCCCCATCCACGTTAATGTTTTTTTCAACTGTTATATTTTTAAAGCGGCCTCCGAAGTGGAATTTTTTGAAAACGTCACGCTATTGTTTTCAGACTGTCAAATTTACTGAAAACGCAAACTTTTGAAAATGCTCAGTCCCAATGCACTTACAATTTTAAACAATCTAAGAGAGAGGACAAGGACAGATGCCCCGTCCACGTTAATGTTTTTTTCAACTGTTTGCCTTTTCACAACTACATGGTTGCCTTTTCAGATCTCGTTAGAAAGTCGGAGTTGTAGAAATTCAAAATTTTCCGCCTTCTTCAAAGTTCTCGCTCAACAAAAAAAAATAAGGGGAATTGTGTGGAGCTGCACTGGTCGAGAAAGCGACACATACTCCTTACAATTATGCTGCCAGCAAGTTTCTTAACTTTTCTCGGCCTTATATTTTACTGGGGCTTTTCCCTGTCTAACTTTCGTTACGGACTTTAATTATGAATGCAATTTGAGTTTTTAGTATTTAAGCATTTTTCCGCCTATATAGTAAACGGCGCACACAATTCAAAGTGAATCAGTCTTACTGTTTTTTTCTACTATTTTATTTTATTCTTGGAACATTTATACAATGCTTTACTTTAGGTCGCGTTTTCGTGCCATTTAATTTGCCATGTTTCTTCTGTTTGTATTCGCTTGTATGGTTTTGCTTATTTAACGAGCAAGCCCCCTTTGTATGTATGTAAGAAATCCTGACTCGGGGCAATGCATGCATGTCAAAAAATTAAATGTTTAGTCTGCTGTTAACTAATTTTACAATAAATATTATCAACAGCTGACAAAATAATGCTTTTGAAGAAAGGGAGAGTGCTGGATGTGCTACTAATTGGAACCAACAGTGATTAGGATTCAAAAAGATCTGCACACTCTGAATAAAACCAAGATACCATCACCTGGACAAACCCAGTGGCTGACAAAAGAAGAAGAAGTAGATAAACAAAGAGGATAGCCCATAAAAAAAAGAATGCGACCGACAAAAAATAACAATGATGAAAAAGATGCAGAAAGAAAACAAGCCTTGGCCAAAAAAGAATGAACAAGGAACTGAGGAAAAGGAATAAGAGAAAATAATAAAACAAAGAAAATACAGGAATTGCAGTAGAGGGACATAACGTTTATCAGAGAGTTTGGCTCATTTTGCTCTTTGCCCGGCACTGCTGATGCCAATTCACTTTATACTCCTAGCTTACTGTGGATGACCTGTCTCAGTGGTGTTTTTTTTTATATTCAAGTAAACTGACAAGCAACACCGCTTTTTTTTCATCAATGTTGTTAAGAATGTTGAATGTAGAGATCGAGATATTTAATAAATATTTTTTTAATTTGACAATTAAGTTGACCATGCAGTTTAAATTTGTTTGAGTATGAAAATAACTGATGCCACTTGAGCTCTTAGTTTAATTAATACATTATTGATTGAAGTATACTTCAAGTATACTTTTCCTTGGGAAAACCATTATTTAGATAATTATTGATGAAAGTATACTTTAAGTATACTTTTTGCTGAGAAGAAATCCATAACAAAATTATATTGATGGAAGTGTACTTAAAGTATACTTGAACTAACCTAAAAGTGTGCTTTCCCGACAAACAAAAAGTATACTTATATGATACTTTTTTGCACCAGAAGTTGGAACACATCAAAGTATACTTTCTCTGTGAAAAAGTATACTTTGATGTGTTCCAACTTCTGGTGCAAAAAAGTATCATATAAGTATACTTTTTGTTTGTTGGGAAAGCACACTTTTTAGGTTAGTTCAAGTATACTTGTAGTATACTTGAATTTCATAAGGGATTACATTGTTACATGTTGAAAAGGATACAACTCAAGCTCACCCGATACAAACATCACTTTCTGAATTATAATTTCTATAAGGAACACAACTACATCCCGATATCACTACTTCCTCGCGACCCACCAATGTACCCAGACAACCAGAAATTCCGTCGACGGTGGAGATATATTTCATATTTTGCTGCCTACCGCCACTTAAAGTTATTAATCACCGAATGCCGACACAAGACAGACTCACTAACTATGGAACTAGCACATCAAAAGGAACTTTTACGTAACTCTTGTACATCGGATGCTTTTTTATTCTATACCACTAAACTGGATTCTATGGCTTCATCACTTGAGTCTCTGCTAACCTACAGGCGTGCTAAAAAGACTGCTTTTTTCCGCCAACACATTAACAATACTAATTTTGCTGCTAATAATGGCGACCCACAGGTCAACAATAATGCTATAAACGCGCACGTGTCTGCCGTATCAGTTTCATCTAACGCTCCCACTACCACGTCATCCACTGTTCCGCCCACCGGCAATAAACGTAGACGTACTCGACGTAAAACTAAACCAGCTCAAATTCAACTTGACACCACTTCAGTAATCAATCTTTCTAATTCTCCTCTATCTACCAACGAGATATCTGTTCTTTCTCGTGGACTCACGTTCTGCCCCACACCGCGACATATTAATTGGCCGGAACTGACAGCCGACATTTACGACTTTTCACGACGTATGCGACTAACCGAATATTATTTTGACAATAACACTAATAACGATAACACAAATAACCCCAATGCCACACAACACGACAATCCTTTCCGTAACAAAAGTACTTGGACTCCTCCAGTCGACCGAGAACCGGCTCTTAACACTTTTTTAGACGCTGTTAAACTTGACATAACAACTGCCACACCTAACAAGATTCGTGACAACCTTACTGCTACTGAACGACAAGCTATAGACCAACTTAAGCAACGCCACGACATAATTATTAAACCCGCGGACAAAGGTTCCGGTACAGTAGTTATGGACAAAACTTGGTACATCAACGAATGTTACAGACAACTTAATGACACCAAATTTTACCGACAATTAAACGAAGACATAACGGCTAACATACAACAACGTATCACTGTATATGTTAACAGAATGCACAGTGACAATTTAATCAACGACAAAACCAAACAATACCTTATACAAACTGACGTTACCCCAGGACGCTTTTACATTTTACCTAAAATACACAAACCAGGCAATCCAGGACGCCCCATTGTATCATCTAACAGCCACCCTACTGAACGTATATCCCATTTTGTTGACTACCACCTTAAACCTTTAGTTGCTAAACTACCCTCTTTTGTCAAAGACACTAATGACTTTCTCAACAAACTCCTTGCCATCGATAATTTACCCGCTAACACACTACTAGTTACCCTTGATGTCTCATCACTCTACACTAACATTCCACATAATGAAGGGATTAATGCATGTGATCACTTTTTACATACTCGCCCCCATATAACCATTCCTACTGGCACACTCTGTGACCTTATTCGCATGATTCTAACCATGAATAACTTTTCTTTTAACGATAACCACTACCTTCAGATTCACGGCACAGCCATGGGCACTAGAATGGCCCCTACTTTTGCCAATCTGTTTCTTGTTTTTTTCGAAGCCAACGCCCTGGTAAACGCTCCATCTCAACCACATACTTGGCTTCGATATATATCGATGGTATTTTTATGATCTGGACCGAAGGTCCAGACAACCTAAAAATATTCATCGATTATCTTAATGACATTCACCCTACCATCAAATTCACCAGCTCACACTCTTCTACTAACGTACCTTTCCTTGATGTTAATGTTTCTTTAAACAATGGTAATATCGAGACTGATCTCTATTCTAAACCCACAGATAAGCACCAGCATCTACTTTATTCATCTTGCCATCCACAACATACCAAAAAAGCCATCCCTTTTAGCTTAGCCCTCCGTTTACGACGTATCTGTTCTACTGACGAAGCTTTTAAGCACCGCACTGCTGAGCTTATCACATACCTCATTAAACGCGGCTATAACCGTTCCTTTCTTGCTAGACAAATACAACGCGCTGCCGACATCCCTCGCGCTTTTGCTCTACAAACCAAAGACACACACAATTCTAACCGTATACCTTTTGTTATTACTTATAACCCATCACTCCCTCATATTTCTGAAATAATTAAGAAGAACTACAGCCTGCTACACTCCTCTGTCCGCTGCAAGAAAGTCTTTCAACACTTGCCACTTGTAGCCTTCAGACGCACCTCTAACCTCCGTGATTTACTAGTTAAAGCTAAACTCCCTTCTAACTCGACTGATCCTCAGCTCCCACCTGGCTCTTTCCGCTGTGGAAAGAACTGTTCTACTTGCCCCTACATCTGTGACGGACAAACCACTTATACTTTCTTCTCTACCGGTGAAAGACGCTCTATCAGAACTAATTTGACGTGTAACACAAAAAATCTAATCTACATGATTCAATGCAACCGCTGTAATTTACAATACATAGGTGAGACAAAACGACGTCTGAAAGACAGATTTAACGAACATCGACGGACCGTAGACAAGTCTAATAACATATCTAAACCTACTACAGCTGCTGAACATTTTCTCTCGACACCTAATCACACTGCTAATGACATTCAACTAATCCCCATCGAAAAAATGTTCTCTAATAGAGACTCAATTCGTAAGGCCAGAGAAGCTACTCTCATTACACAAGCTAGAACACTCGTACCTTATGGTCTCAACATCCGTGACGAGTCATACTAGCAGGATTCTTCAGTTCAGGTAGATAGTAACAATGGTATCAACTCAATCAACTCACAATTAACTAGTCTATCGGATATGCTAAATAACTTTATTCAAGTCGTTAGTGGCAACAACCAATCTCAACATCAGCCAGCTCCGGTATATCAAAGGGTCGTTCTTCCGCCGCCGCCTCCACCGGGTCTAGCGTTCTGTAATCCACAGGTTAGCTATCCACCAATGAACATGCTCTCACGGCAGTTAGATACTCAAGTAAGACCGGTATAACACTACTTACTACAATCATTTATTTCAGTTTCATTCCATATATTTCTATGGAATGAATATATTTCCATATATTTCTTGTGTTGTGTAGTGCCATGCAACGAGTTTGGTTCATATATTTCTACACTGATATTTTAGAGAAGTTTATATATTTATGTTTTTCATTTCTGTTGTGAAAGTTTCCAGGGTTTAGTGTTTCGGCTGCTAATGGGAGGTGGTGTCAGTTCATAATATTTTTATCTTTGTTTGTGCATTCCAAGCATGAAAATCCCGGTCAGAAATTTTCTGAGTTTCTGTAGTTGGAACATTGAAGGTCTTTCGGGGAAATTGATTGATAAAGATTTCATTACAGAAATAGCAAAATTCGATTTTGTTTCACTCGTCGAAACTTGGTTACCTTACGGTGAAGACTTAAACATAGACGGCTTTTATGCTTTTTCAAAATGTAGAAAGAACCATCCAAATTCTCGTAGGAACTCTGGAGGCATTACTGTGTTAGTCAAATCATCATTACGAAAAGGAGTTAAATTTCTCGATAAGGAGAGTTGTGAGGAGTTTGTTTGGTGGAAATTAGAAAAAGATTTCTTCCATTTGAAACATGACGTTTTCATTTGTACTGTTTACATCCCACCTCTAAACTCCCCAAGAGAGAAGAGATTGGACAAAGATCATTTTGACATTCTACAAGAAAATATTTACAATTTTTCTAAAAAAGGCGAAATAATGTTATGCGGTGATTTTAATGCAAGAATGGGAAACTTAGAAGATTACTTCAATGACGTTTCTTTCAATCTTGCGGGTTTTAATTCTGAAATAATGGAGCCAAGAAACTCTTGAGATATTCACATAAATAAATATGGCAGATCACTTTCTGAATTATGTATTGGTAATAACCTAGTAACTCTAAATGGTAGGTGTAAGGGCGATTTTCTAGGTCAGTTTACCTGTCATACTTATAATGGCGCGAGTGTGGTCGATTACGCTATTGTTTCTCAAAATCTGTTTCGCTCTGTCAACCTATTCACGGTCTCCAGTGTAACGGAGTTCTCGCACCACTGTTTTCTGTCATTCGTCATGGAGGCAAAAGTTCCAAATATGTTAGAAAAAAGTGTGCCTATGGAGTCACATCCAATGACATTTCTTTGGAACGACGATTTGAAAAGTGAATTTGTTAATATGATTAATTCAGATAAGGTTCACAATAAATTAGGCTCCTTGTTTGATTCAATACACGTAGACAAAGAGGGAACTAACATAGATATGTTGGTAAAGGAGTTTACAGACACCATAGTCAGTACAGCCAAAAAGGTGTTACCTACTAAGAGTAAACTAGGTCAAAGTAAAAGTAAGAAAAAGGTCATCCAGAAACAAAAATGGTTTGATAAAAATTGTTACGAGTTCAAAAAGGAAGTACAAAATTTGAGTTATTTGGTTTCAAAATATCCAGGTGATCCTTACTTGAGACATAAGTTTTTCTCTACCAAGAAGAAATACAAGCAGTTGATTAAAAAGACAAAAATTCAATTCAAGAATGAGTTACTAGACAAAATTGGTAACTTAGAAAGTAATAATCCAAAAGAGTTTTGGAAGCTCGTTAACGTCATTAAGTCAAATGGGGAAAACAATGATATTTCTAATGATATATCTCCGACAGACTGGTATGATTATTTCAAAGAATTAAATAGAATACATTTTACAACACACTGTCAAAGTAACGAAGCTCAAATTGTTACTGATTTTCATATTTGGGCTTCAGGCAACAACAAAATTCTTGACGATCCCATTACAATTAACGAAGTAAGGGAGGTTTCAAAAAGACTTAAGAATAAAAAGGCAAGCGCGAGAGATTCGATATGTAACGAAATCATCAAATCTTCATTAGACAGCTTAGCACCTCAGTTTGTTAAATTGTTCAATATAATTCTCTCTCATGGACATTTTCCACTAGCGTGCATGGTCAGAAGGTTTGATAGTACCTCTTCATAAGTCTGGAGATAGGTTAGATCTCAATAACTATAGAGGCATTTGTATCAGTAGTTGTTTGGGAAATTTTTTTACCCTTATATTGAATACTCGTTTCAACTTATTCTTAGAAAAAAAAAATATTTTAAATAAAAGTCAAATCGGATTCAGGAAAGGTTTCAGAACATCTGATCATATATTGGTGTTAAAAACTTTAATTGATTTTTATAAATCAAAGAACAAACCTCTTTTCGCTTGCTTTATAATTGATTTTAGAAAAGCATACGATAGCGTCTGGAGAGAGGGTTTATTCTTTAAACTCATTAAGTATGGGTGTAGTAGAAACTTTTTACGTATTTTACTTAGTATGTATTCCTCCGTCAAATCCGCAGTGAAAGTAAATCAAGGCGTTACGTCTTTTTTTCAGTCAGAAATTGGAGTCAAACAGGGATGTAACCTTAGTCCAACACTTTTCAATCTTTTTATAAATGACATACCAGAAGTATTTGATAACAGGTGTGACCCAGTAAACCTGAATGGAAGTAATTTAAATTGTCTACTTTATGCTGACGACTTAGTCCTTTTGTCTCAATCTCAATCCGGGTTACAATCGTGTCTTCGGGAACTTAATTCTTACACTAAAAAATGGAAGTTACAAGTAAACCTGAAAAAAAATTAATTTAATTTTTGCATCAAAACCCCAGCTATATAAGTTAACTAAATGTCAATGGTACTTCGGAACTGATACCTTAGAATACGTGGAAGAATATACATATTTAGGTATTACATTCCATTTTGCAGGTAATTTTAAGATAGCTCAAAAGCTACTGTATAACAAAGCTTTACGGGCCTATCATAGTTTATTCAAGTGTTTTTCGACTTTAGAAAACGCGCCTGTAAAAGTACTATTGAAACTTTTCAATTCCGTAGTGACTCCCGTGTTACTATATGGTTGTGAAATTTGGGGAGTCTATTGTTTGAGAAAATTATCGAGTTTTGATAGTTTTAAACTAAAAATATTTACAGCGGTAAATTGTGTAGAAAAGCTTCATCTAAAATTTTGCAAGCGTGTTTTGGGGGTCCACCGCAAAGCAACAAACCTGGCAGTATATGCTGAGTTAGGAAGAGTACCATTTCAACTTTGGTCTTGAAATATTGGTTACGTTTAAGTGATCCTAACTATAATGATACCCTTGTCGGCAAAGCCTCGAATTTATGTCTGAAATTAAATTCCCAGGGCGTAATATTCACCAACTATTTACTACAATTTTGTGATCTTGGCAAATTTTCAAATCTATGTGTACCTCCTAAACATATAGGTGCATTCATTATTTTTTTTAGGGCAAAACTTTTCGATCGTTACATTAAATTCTGGCAAATTCAAGTTAAGAAAAATAGAAGTGACTCACACGTACATAATGGTGGTAAATTACGTACGTACACTTCAGTTAAATCAAACATATACTTTGAAAAATATCTAAAATACGTCACAAATAGTAAACATCGTCAGGCAGTGTCTAAAATTAGAATATCAGCACATAAGATGCCAATAGGAACTGGAAGATACAATAATACCCCAGTTGAAAAACGCATTTGTCCCATTTGTAACTCAAATCAAGTGGGAGACGAATACCATTATGTGATGATCTGTGAGAATAATGATTTTATGAGTATAAGAGAAGAATTCATCAACAAATTACATGTAATTAATAATAATTTTAAATCATTTGATAGAAAGTCTTTATTTCTGTACTTACTATCCATGAATGATGAGTCAATCATGAAGATATCTGCTAAATATTTTTACGATATTACTCTATTAGTTGGTAAAACCTTAGTCCGTTAGTTTGTACTTAATTACTGTAAAAAATCCAATGTACTATTGTTGTATAAGGATGAATAAAATTATTATTATTATTATTACTAGCTGGTATATATACTCAAGTAACTTAAGGCCTGGATTTTCGTCCTTAACAGACCCCCAGCAGAGATTTTAAAGATCTTCAATTCTCTGTCGATATATTTATATGTAAGTTGTCCAAAATATGAAAATACCTAATATTTGACTTTCTTAATCAGATGGAAGTCTCCTTTAGTGTCACGTGACATTCCCCAGTTGGTGACGTCATAAAACGAGTTCTTTGAAATGGGGGAAGTTTACACGGGAAAATTTGGCCTTGTTTTGCTATCACATTGCTTAAAATGACAATTGCATTGCATTTGCGCCTTTTAAGGTGGTATCGGTCACTTATATTATAAGATATTTTACTTTTTACTATGTCACGTGACCTGTTTCCTTTAATCAATTACTTCCGTTATGATCTGGACATGATTAAAAGGCGCATCGTTCAAGCCCTTATTATGAGTCATAGAAGAATGAAGAAAAAAGATTCATTTAAGTTCACTTTACGTACCCCGTTTTTGTCCCAAGGTTTCAACCGTTAACGGTCGTTTTCAAGTCACGTGACACCACTTTGAAAGATACAAGTAGTTCATATTGTTACAAATACCGATAACAAACAGCCTACTGAGTTTCACAAAGATTGGATGGAAGCCTCCCTTTAAATAAAAATATGTCAAATTAACAGGCGAGTCAGGCCTTAATATGCTTGAGTATAACCTCATTATCTTGTTATTTCTATATTTGTAGTGTCAATCATTTGTCATCTATTTCCTGTATTTCGTAACCCATATTTCTAGTTAGTCACGTTCGCCAATGTAATAACATTTCTTCATATTACCTGAAGAAGGCTGGTTTGGCCAGCCGAAATATCGTTATAAACCTCTAAAATTTACGTTGTGTCGGCTTTGCTATTTTTAGTTACATTTTTAGCATTCTTAACTTTTTAGACATTTTATGATATTGTTACATTTTTAGCATTCTTAACTTTTTAGACATTTTATGATTTTATTTATGTTACACACGACCCCACAAGCGGCGGCGACGCTTTAATGTATATCGTGTTTAAATAAAAGTTATTGTTGTTGTTGTTGTTGTACTGCTTGGCCTCTTCTCTGACAGCGGAGGAACTACGATAACGGCCGGTGTGCACCATTATAGTACGTTTGTTCATCGAATTTTCCACCTTGCACAAGTAACTTTTCCGGAGTAATTGTGTTAATTTTGGCTCCAGTGTAACTTAGGCTAGGCGGCAAGAAAATAAATGCACTAAACATACACAAAGCTTTTCACAATTGCTCCTTCGATTTAACCGCATTTAAGTAACTACATGAAATGAAAAGATAATGATAATAATGATTTCTGAAAAACTTTACTTTGGAACACAAATTAAATAACAGAAAAACTGAATACACCTGAATACTTGGACACTATACCAGACGAACCTGCGCGCGGTAAAATAAATTGTTCTTGGGTGAAGGTAGCCTGATTTTCAGACGGTATATACGAGGTCGTCCGCTCACTTCCGTCCCAAAGTTCGTGGTTTATGGAATTTAGCGTGTCTCGCATAGCCCGAGCGCTCTTCTATCTAATGCTTGACACTCTAAATCTCATAAGCCAATCACATTCATTCAGTTTAACCATACAGAAATGACAATACACAGGAGTGAAATATGGGGCAATAAAAATGTATTTGCATGAGTTTCCATACGTATCGAATATGGAAATTGTTACCCGAATTCCAGTTATATCAGTTTTTATCACTCTATATCATAATATAGAGTATTCCCTCTGAAAACACCTCTTTTACCGTGCTAGTACCGGTAAATGCGCTCTTTCGAGCTTTCTCGATTGCTGATTGCAGCACGTCATTGACACACCAATTCCTACCCAATAACTTTTCACTGACGCGTAATCAGCCAAATAACACACATGATTTCAGCGTGACCGGCAGAATACAAAAGCCCAGATAAAATCGCACAGGAAAAATAAACAGAGAATATGTGAATAAAAAAAAATACAATTAAACTAATCAAAGTGATAAAGTGTTTATAAGACAGAGTGTTGTGAAACCCTCTGCTAGCACTGCCCTACATGGCCATCACGTGCTATGTCTCAACTCTGCGAAGTGATTGGTCGAAACTTGTCGAACTATGTACGTCACTCAACGTATATAAAACCCGGGTTCGGACGGCTCTTTGCATTTCACATGAGGTAAGAATGGTGCCCTAGATTTTAGAACTTTGTTACTATCAATTCTAACTGTGTTCAAGCCTGGTACTTGTGTTGGAGAACTTGTGATTTTTATCTGTTTTTATTTTTTTACAGCGCTCGATTAGTTCATTAATCACACTTGCAGATTCACTAGGGATATAATTCAGCCATGGCCCTTTCTGATAGAAGAACTGCTACTGATCGTATGACCGTACTGGATAAGTACGCCAGGCTAGACCAAGGAGAAAAAGTACAAGCCCTGTACATCTGGATTGATGGAACTGGTGAAGGACTCCGGTGTAAGACGAAAACTCTCGACAAGGAACCAGATTCACCCACAGACCTTCCAATCTGGAACTTCGACGGCTCTAGTACCGGTCAGGCCGAAGGATGCAACAGCGATGTATACCTCCACCCAGTTTTCCTCTTCAAGGACCCTTTCAGAGGAGGAAAAAACATCCTAGTTCTGTGTGAAACCTACCAGTTTGACCACAAGCCAACAAAGAACAACAAAAGAAAGACTTGCTTTGAGGTGATGGAAAGTGAGAAAGTTAAGGTGAGGCCTTGGTGGACACGTGTTGAAAGAGTTAGAAAGTTTAAGACTTAAACCCCAATCGCACGGAAGTTTAAACGTGTATAAACCTATTTAATTAATCTAGCATATGAGACTTGTTTCACCGTATGCTCACTAGCGCTAAACTAGTCAAACTGCCTTTTTCTTAACTAAAAACATTTAAGACAGGGACTAGATATACTCAGTTTAACTAAACAATCTGTTAGAGGTAGTTCTAACCTTGTGTAACTAAACACATTCACGATAAGTGGCTATAGATAAACTCAGTTTAATTAAACATGTTTAGTTAGTACATTAGTATGAATGGGTACATATTATATTGTTCTGTGGCATGGCCCGGAAGCTTTAGGCTTCACTTCACTGTTGCGTTTTAGCAGCGAAACAGTTTTTGAATAAACGTCGTTCTTTCGGTGATGTTTCAAGGCCGAGAATGAGGATTGGATGGGTTTCAAAGTCCGCGCAATTAGTTGCGAGGACTTTGAAACTCCGTCCAGTCAGAATTGGAGGCCTGGAAACGACATCAAACACTACTTAATAATTTCATGCTTGTTTGGTGGTTGTGGGATAATCAACAATGATTTTAAAGCTTCATCACGGCATTTATAGTTTCGATGTTTCAGGCTTGTAGGTTGTACTTGCGTATTTACATATGGTTGCTTTGTTTGACTTTAAGTAATCAAACGTCCATTGTTAAAGAAAAGATGGAATGTTAACAATTATGCGCTTCTCGTGGGAGTAAGTGTTTACAACTTAGCGTGAAATTTGTTGAAAACATAGTTTGGCACTACAGTTGGCATCATGGACATGCGCAGTGTCGGGGCAGAGTGCAAAGAAATCGGATCCCACATTGGAGCTAGAGACTGTCTATATGCATTAAGACTGGTATTGTACCTTGACATTTTTATTTTGAAAGACTACATCTACAAAAACTGCGCAGCAAGTTTTAGTCGACGATATGAATTGGGACCGAGCAACGACGACGGAACGAAACTGTTTCTCCCGAATTTCTTTGTTTAGTTTTTGCTTTTGCCCTCTCAACCAGATTTTCGAAAAATAAATTATCAGCATAAGAGTTCCATTCAGGCTGAACGAAAAACTGTATGTGATCTACTTCTTTTACGTTGTGATTTTGCAGAGAACGGTCAATATAGGCGACTATTTCAATGTTGAAACGATATGTATTTCCCTGAAGAATTATTTCTCCATACACGACACTCGTGTGCAGTACGCATCAGTTTAATATTAGTTTTATTGTTATGCTGGTACTATTTATATTCGTGTATAAATTTATTCTACGTCGTGATAATCCGGCGCCCCCGATTCTGTAGCAGTACGAGATAGGTATCCATAGCAACAATGAAAGGTCTGAACTTGCGAAACTAAGGATTCGGACAACACGCAGCTACTGTTTAAAAAAAGATACACTACAAATATTAATGAATTATGATTGTAGAATGAACTAATGAGGCTACTGTCTCATTTCAGACCCAACGCCCCTGGTTTGGCATTGAGCAAGAGTACACACTCCTTGATCTGGACGGACACCCACTCGGTTGGCCCAAAGGTGGTTTCCCTGGACCCCAAGGTCCTTACTACTGTGCTGTAGGCACAAACCGAGTATATGGACGAGAGGTTGTAGAGGCCCATTACCGTGCGTGCTTGTATGCTGGGGTGAAGATTGCTGGCACAAATGCTGAAGTGATGCCAGCTCAGGTAATGTTACCATTGATGATTTTGAGACAAGGCCCGATTCAGACGTCGAACATTTCATGTGCCAAACCTAATAATATCAAGAAGCCGCGAAATTATCTTTCTGGTTGAATTGCGTTCGGCGCATGAAATTCCACCACTGAATCGAACCTAACCCCTTTAGAATCGGTAATTGGAACCCTTTGTCCAATAGTGCAGTAGTAGGTACTGATCTAGAGGTTAATAGATTCGACTGTTGTCGTGGCAGTCGTACATAGAAGTTGTAGGATTATGTTCAAGTTTGTTTAAAAGCAAAAAAGCTTAAAAAGAACTGCTTTTATAATAGCCTGCGTTGCGGCTCTGGAGTATCGGAGCGGAGATAAGGGGGATTAGGGCGAGAGAAAAAAAGAGAGGGGGTGGGGAGGAGAGGAAGAGAGAGCCTGCCGGCAAGGCATGGTTATTTTGATAACTCTCGGCCTCAGAAGGCCGCGTATTGCTATTGGCTAAAATGTGTGATTGACAGAAATCATTAAATTTTATTCATGCGTGGCATGCGATAAGAGCACGGAAACCAATTAATTTGGCGACAGACATACCGAGAATTCCCTCAGCGATGAATTAAAAGAACAGGAGCAAGGCTATTAGAATTAGATCTTTTGCCTGGAAGACATGTTCTAGCTGTAATCCCAACTGGGTTTGGAAAAAGTTTTGTTTGATCAAAAATGAATTTAAACTTCAATAATTATCTAATAAATGCATTACTTTTCTATTTCAGTTACGAGTATCCACCAATGAAATTACGAGAGAATAGAAAATTAACACTTACATTCCTTGCCGTTCAGCCCTTCTTCTTTTCCGAAGTATTACTAACTTTTGCAACGCCTGCCTTTCAACTTTTGCAGATTTTAAGAATCGATTGCGATTCTCGTTGTAATTGAAATTTGGTGGAAAAAGTTGTAGGAAAAAGTTGTAGGAGTCGGCAGGGGAAATCTAGACTCGGTTGGGTAACGGAAACATTTTTTTTTTACCATTTTGGAAAAACCCTCTCCTGCAGAGCAAACTAATAACATTGTACCGATGTTTATCTGTAGTGGGAATTCCAAATTGGGCCTTGTGAAGGCATTGAGATGGGTGACCATCTATGGATTGCAAGATATCTGCTTGATCGTGTGGCTGAGGACTTTGGTGTCATTGTCACATTTGACCCCAAGCCCGTGCCAGGTAACTGGAACGGTGCAGGAGCCCACTGCAACTACAGGTACACTATATTCTTCTTTCATTCAATGTAATTGTGCATTGGAGTACGTGTTACATCCCGTTGTGGGTGTCAAAGTGGCCATAGCGACCATTATGGGCACTTCGACCACACTCGTAGGAGTCGGCAGGGGAAATCTAGAGTCCACACTACGTTAACTGTTTTGGACACACCACACTCGACTCACGGTAAAAATCAACCGTGAGTGTAGTGTGTACAAAACAGTTAATGTAATGTGGAGTGTATGAGGAGTAAAAGCAGGCCCCCACCAGCTCTAAGCTGTAATACTCGGCCTGCTATAACAAATATAATATTTATTTTTTATTAAAAGAATCTATAAATCCTAATTATTTAGGATATTCTCAAAACGTTTTTGTGATTTATAATCCTTAATTGTCTCTACGATCTTAAGGAAACAATTGATCCATGCAGCCCTATAAGCGACAGTATACAAGATTGCAAAAATTCTTGTACACCATATATTGTGTGATGTAAGATAAGGAAATTCCTGATCACGAGTGTTAGTGGACAATCTGATTTTGCTTCTTATAACCCCCCGGGTATAACCCCGACGAAGACACCATGGTTGTGAAATACATTTCTGGGACTTTAAAAAAACCTGAATCGCGGATCCAGGAAATGCAGAAGAGGGGCCACGGCCAAAGCCGAACCTCGCGCCGTATAGGTGTGAGTAGCTACGGGGTGCTGGGGCATGTATCCCAGCCAACGAAATGCGGCCCCTCGGCCCCTCACCCCCTCACCTAAATCCGCCCCTGCGGCTTATGCCATTGTTTGTTTTATGCTTTGACTGGGAAGTAAATGATACATACAGAGCTCTTGCATAGCTTAATATTCCGTTCTAGAAGAAGTGACTAACGAAATAGATTTGCTATAAATTTGAACTGCAATACCGACGCTTAATTATATTTACCCCTGACTGATTCTTCATCGTTGAGAAGAGTAAGGATTTTTTTATGTTCCTATGGCTTTGGAGTCTTGTCACGATGGGTAAAAATGACCCCAAAATCGCCAGGGTTGGTTTATTTGTCTATCTGCAAGACTTTAACAGTACAATGATTTTAGGAGAGGTTTAGAGCGTTAAACAAAATAACTGTTGTGTTTAGTGTTAACGCGAACATTTTAATGACTTCACAATGACGTCATTTAGCATTTATAATAGGTTTCTCCATATTTTCAAGTACCCGTAAGATATTCTTCAATTCTCCTTGTTGGGAACAAAGTAATCGAAAACCCGATTTCGATTGGTTACGAGGAAGAAAAGTTATTGAATTTTAGTAATTTTCCCCGCCAAATTGTGGCGGGAAATAAACAACATAACCAGTTTATTTTGTGACCCTGAGTTGAAATAATTCTGCCGGTGGCCACATGCGTACTAGCGCAATAAACACAGAAACCTTTTTGGATAATTATGGCCACAGTGTTTTATGAAACCTAATTCTTCAAATAACCGTTTGGGGTCTTAAAATATTATTACATGACAATCTAGAAACTTAAAAGAAGACCTTAGTACCTAAAATCGTATGCTTTTAGAATTGTAATTTTTAATAACTAAATGCTTTCAAGCTTACATTGAAAAAACGTAAACGTCACTATGACATCATGAGTATTTGAAAACGCCCTCTAAATAATATATAGGCGAGTGAGCATTATCTATTTTTTGACCAATGCCCTTCTAACGTACTAAATAAAACTCATTACATCACAGATATGACGTCATGAAAATATTAAATCTTTAACTTCTGGAATATTTATCATAGACTTATCTTCGTTATAGCGGCTTTACTTTAAACGACTAGTTAAGAGGAATTTAACCCCCCAAAAAGGAGTAACTCTTATGACGTCACAATAATGCCATTATCTAAAAATAATTTATCCAAAACCTAAAATTTTGGCTTTTTCTTCGGGTAGAAGAGCACAGAATGCGTCATCAGAATGGAATTTATGAATATATATTCAGTCCATAGAATTTAATGAACATGGGCTGAAATCACTGTAGATTTCCTCTTGATATGATTCTAATCAATATCTTTCATAAGCCTTGACGTACTGTTGGTAGGTAACCCTGTCGTTGCTCCGAGTGTGGAAATGTGGAAATCTGGAACAATATAGTGTTGGTCACCCTGTCCTTCCTCCGAGTGTGGAAATGTGGAAATGTGGCAATGTGGAAATGTGAAGGAACGTATTGTTGGTCACCCTGTCCTTCCTCCGAGTGTGGAAATGTGGAAATCTGGCAATGTGGAAATGTGACGAAACGTACTGTTGGTCACCCTGTCCTTCCTCCGAGTGTGGAAATGTGGAAATGTGACGGAACGTACTGTTGGTCACCCTGTCCTTCCTCCGAGTGTGGAAATGTGGAAATGTGAAGGAACGTACTGTTGGTCACCCTGTCCTTCCTCCGAGTGTGGAAATGTGGAAATGTGGCAATGTGGAAATGTGACGGAACGTACTGTTGGTCACCCTGTCCTTCCTCCGAGTGTGGAAATGTGGCAATGTGGCAATGTGGAAATGTGAAGGAACGTACTGTTGGTCACCCTGTCCTTCCTCCGAGTGTGGAAATGTGGAAATCTGGCAATGTGGAAATGTGACGGAACGTACTGTTGGTCACCCTGTCCTTCCTCCGAGTGTGGAAATGTGGAAATCTGGCAATGTGGAAATGTGAAGGAACGTACTGTTGGTCACCCTGTCCTTACTACGAGTGTGGAAATGTGGAAATCTGGCAATGTGGAAATGTGACGGAACGTACTGTTGGTCACCCTGTCCTTCCTCCGAGTGTGGAAATGTGGAAATCTGGCAATGTGGAAATGTGAAGGAACGTACTGTTGGTCACCCTGTCCTTCCTCCGAGTGTGGAAATGTGGAAATCTGGCAATGTGGAAATCTGGCAATGTGGAAATGTGGAAATGTGACGGAACGTACTGTTGGTCACCTTGTGGCACTTAACGGGCCCGCCATGTTTTGCTTCGCTTCACGAAGAAGTTACAACCGTACAAGTACTCAGGTAACTCGATCACCAGCTAACTTGAAAACTAACTCCTACCTCTCTGGAACTAATGATATTTTACCCTGGATTTTGTGTTAACACGCCTTGTTGTATAATTCTGCCAAGAACGCCAGAAACGCGCACAAGAACGACAACGTATATTTTCGAGTTTAATTACAGTCAAATGGCTTCCCACAAACAAAAAACGTTTTTGGCAAATACAGAGCCATGTTAGATGCCGATTCAGCCGACTAATAACCTCTCTTTACAATTTGCACCCGACTAACTCGATCGAACTGTACTGCAAACTATAACGGGCTATAACCTCTTAACTTTTTGCTATATATATATGCAATATTTTCAGTATTTTGGATCCCCTCATGATCAGGACAATAATTATTTGTCCATTGAAATTTGCTTGAAATTTCTGGAGCTGTCGCGGCCGCTTTCGCTTGCTCCTTTTTTTAGTACAAGGACGTTAGGGAGACCATGATCACTCTTTAAAGCAGTTGCAATAGGCAAAACTGCCTTGTTGATTAAAACAATTTTATTATCATAACAGTAACAGGGTTTTTCAATTTCCAGAACTACAGTAATATGATACATATTTTCACTGTTTGCATGTTTGGCTCAATCCCGGTTTCTGGTAAACTACCTCGGATATGCATAGTTCTATTAATAATTAGCCAATAATGGTTAGGGGAATGGTTAGGGTCAAGTGTGGGGATTTCCCACAAACCGTGATTGATCCATTTGTTTTCACTGGACTATTCTATTTCCCAACAGTATTTCCTTAACATCTCAGGGGTTACTTACAAACCTATGTGCCACTGGATAAGGTAGTGCAACTTTACGTAGCTTCTCTGTATACCTTTTCCTTGTATTGTGATCCCTAAGTGAATCATTAATTTGTTTCTGTCCAGTCACATTGATGTGCTATATCATCCATGGACAAATGAAAACAAAAAATGAATCTGAAATGTTGGTTTTGGGTCTTAAAAATGGTTTCCATTTCCGATTTGTCTTACCCTCAAATGAAAATATTTGTGGCACACACCCATCCTAAATTTACAGGAGTACCCCCTGGGGCGTAGTTAGAACGAGAGTATCTAAATTATTCTTATGTCAAAATAATATTGTACATGGACTCTACATGGATGTAGACACTTTGCTATAAGGCTCCATAATGATTAAAAGTAATATTGGTTAAACATCCAATAATTAATGTATTATAATATAAATGTGATAATAACTGTTTTAATGTTTTAATGTTAATAATACTCCCCCTTGTGACAGTAACAACAATATCCAAACATCAGAAGCACCCTGGCTAATATTGCATGGGCTGCATCCCACAGAAAGGACCCGGATGACATAACATACACTTATTTGTATACTTGTTGTACTTATTGTTAAAATCTGTATCATGAGTACCACATTGTGCTACTAACATGTACATGTAGTGTTGATTGTACAAATTGACACTAAGTGAAATGGAAGATGCAATTTACAGTATTTTTTTACATGTCAGGTGGTTGCATGATGACATTCTAAATTGTTCAATATTTCCCTAAATTCCTCAAGATGATTCTAGTTTTTTTTACTTTTGTTACTTAATTTCTGCTAGCTTGATAAGAAAAAAGTGAAATTGCTCTTCTACGTTTGCAACTTGCATGTAATTTTGACTGTTTCTCTTTCTACTGTCTTTTTCTTGGCTGTCTTTTTCTTTCAACAAAAATTGCCTGGCTTGGCCTCAATACAAATTGTGGATCTAAAGACATGAATGTCATCCGGGCCATTTTTGACATATCACACTTCTGTGTTGATCCTGCTTAAAGGGGCTGTGTGTTACATTATGCCATCTCAAACATGTTTTAACAATAACAGGTTTGGTTTAATTATGACAAAATAATGCAAATGCTATAATGCCAAATAAAGAAAGATATGGTATGTGGTTCTGCTGACCAAACTTTACATTAGAGAATTGCTATGGTTTTATGGACACCTTTAAAATGTAAAGCCAGCTGGTGCAAAAAGTGAGACAAATAACAAGTTAGTATCTTGGGCTACTGACCTTTTTTTCTTACAAATATTAATCAGAACCACATATACCAGTAATTCTCTGTTTTTATTTGGTCTACATGTAAGTTACATATTAGCTGCGGAAACTATGGAAATATACCTATAGGTACGTTTTCTCCTGGGGAAAGCGGTTAGACATGAAAATACTAATTTTCCCTGGTAAATTTCCAATATACCTAGTAAAACTGGTCTAGTGTAACCGCAGCTATTATTGCCATTTTTCAAAAATGTGACTGACCCAACTACACTATACTATATATATATACATGTATATAGCGAAAAGTTAAGAGGTTATAGCCCGTTATAGTTTACAGTACAGTTCGATCGAGTTAGTCGGGTGCAAATTGTAAAGAGAGGTTATTAGTCGGCTGAATCGGCATCTCACATAGACTATATCGCAACCCCGCCGTTGCAGTGCACTCTGGGATGGATATCTCAGTTTTCAATTGTTGTTGTTGGGCGGCCATCTTGGATTTAACAATGGCAACTGAGATATCCATCCCAGAGTGCACTGCGACGGCGGGGTTGCGATATAGTCTATGGCTAGCTCTGTATTTGCCAAAAACGTTTTTTGTTTGTGGGCCTTCCAAGTATCTGCACCTACATTATGGAACTCTCTCCCGTTAAATATACGCCAAAGTCCATCCGTTAATGAATTCAAAGCTAAACTAAAACACTACCTTTTTTGACATACCTATAATCTGTCCCGGGGGGGGGGGGGGGGGGGGGACTCTCCATAACAGTAGACGGGGGTGATCGTCCTATCCCTTAGGGTATAAAATTCTACCATCTGCTATCCCTTAGGGGTGTTCAAAGAGTCTGCTATCCCTTAGGGGGTCTCACGCTACAAAAAGATTGTATTACAAGCCGGACTTGAAGACTGGATGACAGCACTCTCAACAGTCACCAGAAAAGAGATGCGCTCGATGGCGGTGTCTTAAGGACCGTAATAAAATTCAGGAAAACTGAAAATGTGTTTGTTTTATTGCTATCTCTTAGGGTTAAAAATTTCTTCGACCACACCCAATGTGCTTTCTCTTAGGGGTAAATTTGCTGTTGACCACACCCAATGTGCTATCCCTTACGGTTAAAATTGATTTTGCCGACGATCACCCCCGTCTACTGTTATGGAGAGTCCCCCCCCCCCCCCCCGGGTAATCTGTACAGAGTAATCAGTCTTGTTTTCAGCTCAATGTAATTTATGTGCAGATATTTATATTTACACTTATTTAGTACATGTAGTTGTCAAGCGCATAGAACATTTATGTATATGCGCTATACAAATGTCATTATTATTATTATTATTATTTGACTGTAATTAAACTCGAAAATATACGTTGTCGTTCTTGTGCGCGTTTCTGGCGTTCTTGGCAGAATTATACAACAAGGGGTGTTAACACAAAATCCAGGGTAAAATATCATTAGTTCCAGAGAGGTAGGAGTTAGTTTTCAAGTTAGCTGGTGATCGAGTTACCTGAGTACTTGTACGGTTGTAACTTCTTCGTGAAGCGAAGCAAAACATGGCGGGCCCGTTAAGTGCCACAGGATGACCAACAGTACGTTCCGTCACATTTCCACATTGCCAGATTTCCACATTTCCACACTCGGAGGAAGGACAGGGTGACCAACAGTACGTTCCTTCACATTTCCACATTGCCACATTGCCAGATTTCCACATTTCCACACTCGGAGGAAGGACAGGGTGACCATCAGTATACGTTCCGTCACATTTCCACATTGCCAGATTTCCACATTTCCACACTCGGAGGAAGGACAGGGTGACCAACAGTACGTTCCTTCACATTTCCACATTACCAGATTTCCACATTTCCACACTCGGAGGAAGGACAGGGTGACCAACAGTACGTTCCTTCACATTTCCACATTGCCAGATTTCCACATTTCCACACTCGGAGGAAGGACAGGGTGACCAACAGTATATTGTTCCGTCACATTTCCACATTGCCAGATTTCCACATTTCCACACTCGGAGCAACGACAGGGTTACCTACCAACAGTACTTACGTCAAGGCTTATGAAAGATATTGATTAGAATCATATCAAGAGGAAATCTACAGTGATTTCAGCCCATGTTCATTAAATTCTATGGACTGAATATATATTCATAAATTCCATTCTGATGACGCATTCTGTGCTCTTCTACCCGAAGAAAAAGCCAAAATTTTACTTGCATAGTAAACTGTAAAGAAATTATTCAATTTCAGACAGAATTTAGGAAATTGTGTTATTTATCATTTTGGTCACACTCAACCCGGCTGGCGATTTCGGGGTCATTTATACTCACCGTGTTTCTCAACAGTTTTTCTAAAGTATTTTTTTTTTGTAACAGTACACTGGAAATGAGAGAAGAAGGTGGAATGCTGCATATCTACCAAGCCATTGAAAAACTAGAGAAGAACCATGACTACCATATCAAGTGCTATGATCCCAATGGTGGAGCAGACAATGCTCGCAGATTGACTGGCCTGCTAGAGACTTCTCGTATTGACCAGTTTTCTCATGGCGTTGCCAACCGTGGGGCTAGTGTGAGGATACCACGTCATTGCGCTGAAGACGGCAAGGGATACCTTGAAGACAGGAGGCCTTCCTCTAACTGTGACCCGTACTCTGTTACTGAAGCTGTCGTCAGAACAACAATACTAGACTACAAACCTTGAGAACAATGTTGACACTAGCAATGAAGGTGGTTTCAATCTTTAGTACTAATACATTATCAATCTGTAACACTACTTTCAGTCACTTTAGCAATATTTTAGAATTCACCAGTAACATCCAAGGTGAGTTTGGGCTCATTCCTCGCTGGATGAGAATCGTATGAGTTCGACACTAGCCGATAGTTGCGTCCGTCTACGAATAGCAGTTTCAGCGATGTTGACTCAAATGTCTCCCTTCGATGCCATTGAAATCATCATTCTTGTGACACCTAATTTAGATCAACAGTTAATTTGAATAACGCTTCATTGCAATGAAGTGAGGCGGCGTTTGGGCTGTCAATACGGCTGAAACTACTATTCGTTGACGCAACTACTATACACCTGGGGAAACACAATGGCTTAGACTAATTTTGAGGTTGTGAGAAACATTGCCATTGGTATCCATCAGTTAATTTATAGTAAGATACTCTCTTGAGATATATATATATTCAAGTCAGTGGAAATATAGAAACAAAGACTTATATTTATCCTTTTATTCGTAAAGACTATCTTGGATAATGAAAAAAAAAAGCATTTCGTATTAATTGTCAAGTAGGATTTTATATTGTATTATTGATCATGCATTCTCGTATTTAGTAATGTTGACTTACCCTGTAAAGTAGTTTGGATTTCATAATAAAGTAGCGTAATTACTCGGCTGTCTTGTCTTATTCATCCCAATCAAAATTAAGTAAGGGTTACATGGCACGAGAGTTCTTCTGCGATTATGAGCGCGCTAGCGCAAGTGGTTGCGAGGCATTCTAAATCACATAGATTTAACAGTTTTAGAATTTGGTCAAATCCGACTTTTCCCCCCTGAAATTATTGGCAACTACTGTAAGAATAGAATACTAATTACTTAACTATGAGATTTAGACAGCTGAAATCGGGAACGATGATTGGTCGAGTGGGTGTGACCATGTTCAAAGTCTCAATACAGTTTTATAATATAGATCGTTTTCACTGACGTCAAAAAAAAATTTCCTCAAGAAAAGACTGATATTAGTAAAATATGTTTAATGTTGTGTTAGAGCAGGTAAAAATATGTAAATGACAGAAATTTTGGAGCATTAGAGAACTTCCTAACTGAGCTGTCGGACAAATAACATTCAAACAATTTAGTATAATTTGTATGCGGCGGCTATGTTGGTGTACCTCTTTGGTACACCAAGATGGCGGCCGAAAACGTATTCTACAAATAAAGCTGTTTTTCCCAGCAATATGATTAGCATTCACTTAAAAACCCTTTAGATATCACTTAACGTTAAATCAAGAACATTTTAAATTGGCAGAAATATGTGGATTTCCATGACATTTAGGAAACACACCGAGCTGGGCTGTCACAAAATTCAAAATACTGTAACTCAATAACGACTCACCGTATCGACGTAAAATTTTACAAGAATACCTAAGAATACCTAAATCATATTAAAAGAACAGGGTTATAGATCATTTAGTTTAGATTTTAGAATTTTGATGACGTCACGTGAACTATCTATTGGCAACCAGTAGAAAGAGGCACCAAATAAGGGGTTAGATTGTCATCGGGACATTTCAAAATTCAAAGGGTTATCTTAACTAATCATTACATTTTATGTAAAATATTATAGTACATAATTAGAAAACGGTATAAGGGTTTAAATCTTATTAAGACTAATTAAATGATCTATGAAACTTCTCCAATGTCTTTCATAAAACAGTTGGGCACTACACATTGCGTCAAATACATTTTTTTTTAAATAATTCGTTGTAACGCCTGAAACTCTGGTTACAAGGAAGGGGACTGGGCAGGCTAATGTAAATCTTTGTTAGAATCACTGTTTATGGTACAGAAAAATCGAGCAGAAAAGTTAGTGCTTTTAGATTAACAAATAGATAAATAAACGGTATTAAAACGAAATGCTATATAACCGAACCTTGCGCGAAACTGATAAATTCAACGTAGAAGTGGCGGCACAATAATCGTCTGCGGCAGAATCGATCGTCCTCGGGTAATGTCTACCGAAGAATTGAGGGCTTTCAGTTCTCCCTTTGGAGCCCAAATTATTTTTAGTTCTTTAGCGAAAAATGTGCGGGCTTCTCTGCTGTCCGATATGATATGTCTGACACGAAAGGGTTATTATATCATCCTTCAAGCAATCGGCAACTCTTGCCATTTTACAGTTTTGAAAAGTCAATTTCTCAGTAAATATTCAAGATCTCACATTTGCGGTTTTTAAAATTAACTTTCAACTGATGTGGTCTGTTTTGTAGCTAGATGTTTAATTTCTGCAGAGTCAAATGTAAACAATGACGTCCGCAAGGATTCGCCTATAAGCGCGTATATCGACGTATACATTTTGTATGTACAGCGAACCCGTAAAACCGGTTTTAATTATCTCCTGGCAAGACTTTCCCGCTTGCACACGCGTGTACGAATTTTAATTTGAGACACTGTAAAATTTATAAGAGTTGGCGGAGTAACCGAACTACGAATAAAGAAGATTCAACTCTAGTCTCGTCTGCTCTCTTCGAGTACGATCCCGGTTCCAGGGGAAGCCAGAGAGGAATGCGCCCCGAAACAATGGGCTCTATACAGCCAGCTTTGTTACCAGTGTGCACACAACACTGAAATGATGACAACTACACACACATAATTCAGAAGGGTTTTATTAATTATCAGCTGTACAGACAGGAGAAGGTCCTCATCGCTTGCTAGCCACGCGTGGTTGTTTAGCTTGCACCTGCTTGACTGCCTTTTGTTGTTTTTGACGCAGAACTTGCTGTTGTTGCTAAAAACAAAATGAACACAGTTACTATACTGTACAGACGAGTACAGAGACCTAAATCTAGTGATACACGGCTCGAAATTGTGATTGATACAAACTTATTGATTTGGCGACTCTGTAGATGGATTTACTTTTTTCTTGACACTATGGAATATAATTCTTGAGGCTATACATTGTATAACAAATCAATGGACCCTCAGGAAACCAGCGAGTTTTGTTTCCCTTGAATCTGAAAGTTTCCCTCGACTTTATCTGGGGAAACATTGAGATCTTGGGCAATAAGACTCAGTTTCCCTCGGGACCAATCATTGTAAGTGTTTAATATTCCCTGAGAAAACTTCTAAAGTCAATCTTGGAAACCCGACTAGGATGTTCCTAAGCACAATTCTCAGGCTATTTAGTACGTCATCACTGACTTGACCTCAAACAATGTAGGTATAAAATATCATCACAGAAATGTGCTTATGCTGAAATACTCTGTACAGCCTGGACACCGATAAGTGGCGACTCAACTGTACACACACAACTGTACATAAAGCCATGGTCGCAAGCAAAACATGTACACATGCAGTGTAATCAAATCTGAGCCCAAGTCATCTGAAAATCATCAGTGGAACTTGTTTTTTTTCTGAACTCTTTGAGTTGATTCGCAAGCTAGATTGTCCTGGTTACTATTCTATAGGTGAACGCATGAAGCACATTGTTCTTGTTGACATGTCAAATTCAATCTAAACATCACCTACATAAAAACAATGATAAAACAAATTACCATGGAAAGATGTACATGTATACTGTATCGATGTCTATAAAGTCAGAGAAAATGCCATTGACATAATATCGAAGAAAACACTGATCAAATTGGAAAAACATTAGATATGAAATCGGAAAAAAATTACTGATCTGATCGGACAAAATACCGATCAAATCGGACAAGATACCGACCAAATCGGAAGAATATTATACCGATTGCATCAAATCGGAATCGGTACCTCGGATCGGAACAGTAAGGTATACCCAAAGTATACCTAAAGTACAATGAAGTAAGCCTTATTGGTGTCCCAATATGTGGTTTTTATTTATTTGCATATGTAATCAATTTAACGGTACACCATGTACAGCCGTCTATAACCATGTATGGGGCAATTCCACGTTGCGGACATTACATTCAGAGACCAAAAATCAGATTACAAATGCTGCCCAAACTTAATTTAAAATAGCTGTGCTGCTTAAATGTATACATAGCACACCTTAGGTTGGCCTCTATTTTCAATTAAAAAAATATAATTCCCTATCATTACTCTTTTTAAATTAATATCTAAATGTCTGTTGCGGACATTACAGCAAAAAACAACCACTTATTTGAGTCAACTTTTTAAATTCTTAATTCCTGTGAGTTGTGAGGAGTTCCAAGAAAACAAATGGACTTTCTGAACTTGCTAATAACCAGAGTTCCCAACTATAATGATAAAGTTCAACAAAGCTCACTGTAGCAGTTTTTATTTGCTTTAAATATGCGTTGCGGATATTACATTTTGGGAATGTGCTTAGACTTCAGAAAACAAGGCCCTCGCGGAGCGGGTGTGGCCAACATTTACAATATCTCACTTGTATCTGATAGACCAAGATGTCTGCTCTTAACTAAAATAAAGTTTGCTAAAAAATAAAAGATTTGAAAATTTTCATTTTCATCATGTCTCGTGTGGAATTGCCCATGACCATATACTGAAATGTATTCCCATGTAGATGTATTGCAATGTACCATCATGTACATGTAACAAACAAGTTTTTATTTTTAAACAATCACATATAAGCCGCACCCCAAACTTTTTTTACTTTCAGGACCTGTAGCTTAATAAATTATTGTTTGATGGAGAAAAAAAAGAGTGTTTTCAATGTTTAATCACGAGTATTCAAGATAATATGTTCTTATTAATATGCACGTTATGAATACTGTAGCTATAACATGAGAATTTTCTGCCCTCTAGTTTTTTGGGTGCATATAAAGCTGAACACAGAGAGAACTGGTATTGTTACATGTAAATGCAGTTTTACCTTTGTCGTTTTCTTCTGTTGTTCCTTGGTTCGCTGCTTCTCCTTTGCTGCCCTGAAAACAAAAATAAACACATGTACAAATGTATCTGCTGTATTAAATATATCACAACAGCTTTTATAAAGATTATCCAATTCGATCTGTGGATTAGCCAGGACCTGGCTTTGATCAGCCCCCATGGTTGTTTCAGGTCTCGTTAGAAATTCAGAGTTTTTTTAAATTATGTGATGGTACTTACCTACCAGGGTCTTGGCACAGACAATTTATTTTTATGCACTCATCCATTTATCTCTATAATACAGTAGCCAGCACATTCCAAATACTGCATTACACTTTCACCACATACATGTACATTGTACAACCTGAGTTGCCTAAAATTAATCTACATTGTACAGTGGGATCAATCCCGGTTGCTGGGAAACTACCCACCCACCCCTCCCTTGGATATGCATCATTCTATTAATGACAGGGCATCTGACAGCATGCGAAAATGCAATTTTACGTACTGTAATTATTGACTGAAAATCGCATCAAATCGCGTAATTTCACAATTTCCGCGTAATAGTAGAAAAAATATCACAAAATTGTAGTACTTATCCTAAATTATCTGCATTCCTGGGGATATTTGACAATTTCTGGTGAAAATATACACCAATCAGCAATTACTTCCCTTCCAAAATACCGAAAATACACTTTGCATTGTTCATTGAACCGGTTATGCCATTTTTTTCAAAACATTTGGGTTTACCTTTTTCTTTGACAATAAAATTATGGAATATACTGTAATTCTTTGGCTATACAGTTCTGTACATTGTATAAGAAATCACTTAATGGAGGACTTGAAACTACAATCAATACAGTCGCAAAGCAACCAAATTACTATTGCTTGTGACTGACACTGTTCCGGCAGTTGCAAATTTGGTGACTAGTTTTCACCCAAATAAACGAAATGTTCAACCGTCTTGCATGTTATGGTTCATTGACATTAATTTTTACAATTTTTGAGCAAAATCATGCACCATTTACATGTACCTTCATTTTCCCAATTTTTATTTCCCTTTAACCAAGTGACACAAACCTTTGCTCAGACCAAGGAAGATTGGAAGGCCTTCCCATGAACACTTGCACTTGAAAATTCGTTAAGAAGGCAATAAACTTGAAGATTCCTGCAAGTTTTGCCATTTCCAACTAAATTTCTCCTTGAAGTTTTTTTAACTCTAGAAACTACAGATGGATTCAACAAGGTCAGAAATATACTCTCTAACTTTAATACTCGCTAAACATCTTCAATGTTTGTGCTTTTCATACAATCTGAGGATATTTATCGGGCACTTTTCTCGAGAGGTTGTTTGGGAAAACTGATTTCCTGCGAACTCAAGTTGTAAATCTTACCCTGAAAGAAGTTAACTACAAAAACCTTTTAGACAACTAACCTTACTTGGAAATTAGCATGAGCAGTGACATAGATATATGAAGTGTCTAATTTATGCAAAGGGTTCCAAAGGGCTCCAGGTTTAAGAGGTTTACAAAGCCATTGAAAATGTGTATTGTCTACAGTGTGTCGATACCATTCACAAAATGGCATGCTCACTGGATATACAGTCAGGCCTTCTGATATTTCGCGTGGGTGCGGGCCCGCAAAATTTAGGTAAATCCGCGAAATCCTGCGAAATTCACTAAAGTCCGCGAAATCCCGCGTAATTTGCCAGAATTTTGCAAAACGTCCGTGAAGTCGGGCGGAATTTGCCAGGAATTTTTCAAAATACATACCATTGAACTACAATAAACGCTTGTCACAGTTATTGAGGTCATTTTTATGCCATAAAGTCCAAATGTGTCGGGAAATTGCCTTCAAAACCGATTCAAAATCAATCGAGTACGTTCCGCGACAAAAAACTGCAAGGCGTTCCAAGTGAAATACCGCGGAGAACTGGGCGCTAAAAGCGATACTGCAAGGCGTTCCAACAATGTAGTATTTCTCAAGTATGTAGTCTTTACCGCATGCGGCGGCTTTAAAGTTTCAAAAGTATGGAGAAGTTTCTGACCAAAAAGAAGGACAGCCACACTGCCCTGAAGACCAAAGCATATGATCGGTTACGAAGCTATCCCAAAGGAACTCTTCACGTCGACGATGGCCTCCTATTCTGCTCAACGTGCAACGCTGTGTTGGACCACACGAGGAAGTCGACTATTGACAAACACTTCGAATCAGTGACACACGTTCAAAGATCGAGAAGCGATAAAAGCAAAGCCGCTGGCAAGCAGCAAACCCTGAAAACCTCTCTTAACATGATGTTTTTGAAAACTGCGTGTAGTCATTTTCGGCTGAAGCGGCAATTTTTACATTCGTAGAGCAACGACTGTTTCTGCTGAATATAGATTGCATTCGTTTCCCGTAAAATTAACTTTTTACATGCAAAATGTGTATCACAAAAGCGCCAATATTCTATACTATAGATACGTTCGCAAAAATAGCAAAAGAACGGCGAGAAAAGTTTATTTTCGCGAAATTAAGCACCGAAATTTTCCGCGAAATTCCCGCGAAATTGTCGATTTTTTTCTCGAAATTCCCGCGAAATACACCTTAAAATCCCGCGAAATTCGGAATTTATTTCCGCGAAATATCAGAAGGCCAGTACAGTACATACGCCAACCTTTCGTGAAGCATTTTATGAAACAGTATGGGTGGTGTTTATCATTAATTATGCTCCAAAAACAGATGATTCTTTGTTATTCGTTTTACTTTAAAATAATTACGATTACCTGAAAAAATAAAAGGGAGAAATAAGTAATACTGGTACTTTGGTTTACTCAGTCGCACGCTCCAACACATGCAGCTTGGAGCGCGCGCTTGTTGTTCGAAAATGGCGTGACCAGATTGCATCAGCAGTGAACGCGAACTAAAATTGAAAACTTTTCACTCAAATCACAGGTACATGTAATTGTCTGCATGTTTTACCACTTTTCGTAGGTTTTCATTATAAAATATTTGCCAGAAATACAGGGAAGTTAAAGCTAGCATAAACTCACGTCAAATTCCCAGGGCAAAATTCGGGTTTGAGATGCTTTGTGAACATTTGTGCTGCTGAGGTCCGATCTCCACAAAATTCAACACAGAATGAATTACTCACGTGACAGGGAAAATTGATAATATAGTTGCTACGCAAAGGATTATGGGAAGGCTTTCCAATCCTCCTTGGCTCAGACACCATTCTAGAGAGGTGTCTTTTTAAAATGTATATATGTATTGCGGACACACCTTTTTGTTCTAAGGCCTCTGGATTAGGTTTCTAGCAACTAAAAATTGTGGACTTGTGCCCAAATTTTCATAACTACATGTACAATTTTGCAACTATAACTTTGTTTTAATTTCGAGCCCCGTAATGACTGGACCCTCGGGAAACCAGCGAGTTTTGTTTCCCTTGTATCTGAATGTTTCCCTCAACTTTGTCTGGGAAAACATTGAGATCTTGGGAAACAAGACCCAGTTTCCCTCAGAACCAATCATTGTAAGTACTGTTTAATATTCCTTGAGTATACTTCTAAAGCCAATCTTGAAAACCTTTTTTATATTCATCCTAAGTACACTTCTCAGGTAATTAATACTTCATCACTGAGTTGACCTCAAACAATGTAGGTATAAAATATCATCATAGAAATGTGCTTATGCTGAAATACTCTGTACAGCCTGGAAAATGATTAGTGGGTACTCAAATGTACACACACAACTGAAGGGGTGAGTGGAAAAAAGAGTTAAGTGATGATGGATCAAGTTCTAAATTCTCCATTATGAAACAAAGAAGATAAAGGAGAATTTGGAATTTGAGCTGACCATCACTTAAGTCTTTCTTCCGCTCACCCCTTCAACTGTAGATGAAGCCATGGCGGCAACCATGGTTGACCTACATGTACATTGTTGTATGCTTATAAGCTTCAACAGCATTACTGTCCTTACCTAATAGCCTGTTCTCTCTGTGCCTTTCGCACTTCTGGCTTCTGGTTCCTCTTGGCCAGAATGTTATCAAGTGATGCACCTTGGACAGATCGCTGGAACTTAATGTTACGACGAGTACGCTTCTTGGACACCTCCTCTTGAGTCCCCTTCTTGTGCTTGCGACGGTACAGTACGGTCCAGGTCACCTTACGTGGGTTACGTCGCATGAGGAGTGCACGCTCACATTTCTTGTTCAGGAAGTTAAACACCTGAACATGTACATTTGATCAGAACATACTACATGTAAAAGCAGTCTGTTGAAAGGGAACCTCGGCTGAAAAACAATGCTTGCTCTCAAAATTAATGTTTGTTATGCATGCCTAGTATATATATTGGTGTTTGTTTCCTGTTAATTGTACACTAGCTTTCAGTTGTGGACCATTCTCCAGACAGTCCATAAAACTGTAAACTTGACATGATCCTCTAAGTCTGAAATGCCTTCTATCTATTGACTATTGTACAAAGTAAAAGGTGTTCAAAACATACATACATAGGCAGCGGCTAAAATTTAGGATTCGTTTAAAAAACCGACCCTGTATTTATTAAAAGCAAATACAAAAGAGTTGCCCTTACCTTTCCATCCATCCGGCAGTACCTCTTGCCATGACCAGGGTAAATTTTATACCCGCTGTAATTGCACAGCTCAAGCCTAACATGCGAGAAAAACAACAGTCAACAGTGAGACTGAGATGAAGATATTTTGAATCATTCCTTTAAAAGGCTTTATACAAATTTTGCCCTGTTAGTGTTACGACTACATTTCCGTATATCTAGCCACTAATACGTACTCATGTACTGTAGGCAACCGATTCGTAGATCTCTGACACTAATGAAATCAATGCGCTATGATTTTGCTACTTGGTCCGAATTTGAAAAATTAGGCCGAGGGTTTTAAAGTCGATTACTAGAATGGCGATATTGGTTTCTTCAGACCATGTATGGCAAAAATAGAAACACACAATCGTCGAACATAGATTGCACCATCTAATTCCGTAACATTTTAGGCAGATTCATTTTTATTTCGGCTAGGATTGCAATGGATTGTATGCATACATCTACTTACTTCATCTTGTCTAGTGTGTGGAAGAGGAAGAGATTCTACCACGCGTGCGCACAAGGCCTCCATGCAGCTCCAACAGGATTGTGGGTACAATTCAAGATGGCGGATGTTATGGCGGCTGCGGTGGAACTCTGCAAAAAAAACGCGAAAACTGAGCGAGAAAAGTACGGAATGCTGCTACCCTGTAGAAAACTATCGCCTCTTGAGCCATTTATCAAGCTGGAGGAGTATATTATGTTAGAGAGGGACACGGGAAAGTGTAAGTATGGGATTCCGAAATAAATGTTTTCCCGGGATATTTTAAGTCTTATATTACATTGTATCTTTCATTAAACTCACTCTGATAAGTGCAGTGTACACTTTGCACTTTGGTCAATTTGGAAATCTGCGCTGAAATATCAGGAAGTTTGTAGGTGTTTTTTTTAAAAGATCGATCCACAGGGGATGGGTAGCCAGACTGTCATTGGGGATGGGTAGCCAGACTGTCATTGGGATCCCTGTGGCAGCATTCTAAAAATGATTATAGTGGGTAGAAAGTCAAGCAAAGCAGTTTTCATCCATTGTCTTCTGTTGTACAGCTCTCTTCTAGTGGCAAATTTACTCCACTACATTGTGTAAATATAACATAGATTTGATAATAGACCACGTCATGCTCCGGGGAGCATGCTGGGTAATCAGGACAAACATGGCAGGAAATATAGTATGTATTTCTAATAATAATAATAATAATGTATGAGAATCCGATGTCAAATATTTTGCCCAAAATTCTTTTTTCTGGACCGTACCATGACCATCCCAGAACTCAAGTTCTGTCAAAAGATTTTGCATACTATAACCCAGGTTGAGAATCTTGACAAGATCTTGGTAAGATCTTGGTAAGATTCTGAACCTGGGAAGCATCTATGAACTACATGTACTGTGTTGGCAACACTTCATGGCAATTTCCCCTGTAGAGTTTTGAATGAAAACTGCTCTAATTTTGGTCAGTGAGTACTGCGGGGACACACCGGGAAATTTCGAGACAATGCATATTTCTAAATTTCCCCTGCATGCGTAATGAGGGAAAATTAGAAGAGAATGCAGGCTGGAAGTGAGAAGGTCAAAAGCATCAACTCCTGCTCCCCTCTGGTAACACTAGCCCTGCGCTCCCGGATGAAAAATATTGAATCCAAACTGACCTGTCTTCATCATAACCTTCAATGTAATCCATGTGGGATGACCTATTTCAATCTGCATATTCTTCTCTTAATTTCTCAAACCCGCTTCTTCCATGTGGGATACTTAAAACCATAAACGTGACGTAATTAAAATTCATTCATGCTCTTTGAATATTTAGTCAACCGCATAATTACATTGTATTTTAGTGTTATTCTTCTCAAAAACAACACGCTTTTCCCCAGGGGAAGCCAGGGTCGTTTAATCAATGGCGCTCAGTCAAGCATTAAACAAAACGTTTTCGAAAGCAACTCGACTGCGACGTCTTTAGTTTCGGCAGAGAAAACTAAACTTCTCAGAGATTTGTTCCGTTCCTCGGCGATCATGGTATAACAAACTTATACCATGGCATTTCGGGGTATTAGTGATTTAAATTGCCCCGAGAGCCGCGGGAAGATTTGTAAAAAGTCCCTCGGCCGAAGCGGCCTCGAGACTTTTACAAATCTTCCCGCGGCTCTCGGGGCAATTTAAATCACTAATACCCCTCATGCCATGGTATAACTTATAATTATACCATGGTAGCCTCGGATTCTTTTGTTGTCTGAGGCACATTTAAACCACTAATTTTCCCTGATGGCAGGGATATTTAGAAATATGCATTGTTTCGAAATTTCCCGCCGGGAAATTTCGAGACAATGCATATTTCTAAATTTCCCCTGCATGCGTAATGAGGGAAAATTAGAAGAGAATGCAGGCTGGAAGTGAGAAGGTCAAAAGCATCAACTCCTGCTCCCCTCTGGCACGACTACCCCTACGCTCCCGGATGAAAAATACTGAATCCAAACTGACCTGTCTTCATCATAACCTTCAATGTAATCCATGTGGGATGACCTATTTCAATCTGCATATTCTTCTCTTAATTTCTCAAACCCGCTTCTTCCATGTGGGATACTTAAAACCATAAACGTGACGTAATTAAAATCCATTCATGCTCTTTGAATATTTAGTCAAACGCATAATTACATTGTATTTTAGTGTTATTCTTCTCAAAAACAACACGCTTTTCCCCAGGGGAAGCCAGGGTCGTTTAATCAATGGCGCTCAGTCAAGCATTAAACAAAACGTTTTCGAAAGCAACTCGACTGCGACGTCTTTAGTTTCGGCAGAGAAAACTAAACTTCTCAGAGATTTGTTCCGTTCCTCGGCGATCATGGTACAACAAACTTATACCATGGCATGGCTCTCGGGGCAATTTAAATCACTAATACCCCGAAATGCCATGGTATAACTTATAATTGTATTTAGGCTGAAACCTACTTTGCTAGGGCTGAGTTTTCATAGGTTTTTTAAATTCTCAAATGTGATTCTGCTGTGGATTGGACACACACCTGCAAAAATCCTGAATGAATTAAAACTCTAAATCTCTACAGTCATCTTTTCCCCCTGCTGAACCTACTGGATTGTGTTTTTTGGTGAGTTTAGGTGTGAGTTGGGGCCAAAAGTGTTTCCCTTGGTTGTAGGATAAAAAAACTACAAGAGAGAAACAATGGGGAAACAATTTTTTCAATTAACTCAGAATGCATTTGTGAATTGGTACTGCAATTGGGTAAAGAGAAATGCAGTGTAATAATTATAAATGGCCTGATTCACAGTAGGCTCGGTTTCAGCCGTTGGGGTGTCGTTTCTCCAAAGCCTCCCCCCACTAACGGCTGGGCGCGCGGTCAACACACCGTGTCCGTGACGTCACCTGATTAAAATTCAATATTATTCAATTTGCGTGTTTTGACAAGAAAAGCCGTTTACCCTTGCACGACTGTAGCGTAGGCTCTAAACTTTCAAAACACACTAGAACTCTAAACTAAAACTCCAAGTGTGAAATGAATTCTCAAGGACAAACGCAATTTAAAATTATTGAGAAACTAGGCTGCATTATTTGTTACTCTGTAATATTAGTGCCGCTCTAGACACCTCGCTGACAGAAATTAAAAGCCGAAATACGGGGGTAAAGTTCAGATATTATCTCGGAACTATTCTGAGCTAGAGTCGAGTACTTGTGTAGAGTATGTTTTGGAGACCTTAAAAAATGCACAAACTTAGTACATAGGACTTAAAGAATTGTGAAACTCGTTTGATGCAACGATTTTCAAGTGAACTGTGATCGCAGAGTAAACGTGGCTGACGTGGCCTCAGTCAGACGCGATTTCCTCTCTTATAACTCTTTTAATATGGAGTCGTCCGTCTTTTCTTCTCCAATAAAGGCAGCACTTATTTTCTTTGAAGTAAAAATGGCTACCTGGTCTTGCATAGGCAAAGAAATGACTGAACATTTACGGGTTTCGCGACCTTCGAGCTCGGTACAACAAGCGACGGTTTCCCAAGTGACTTTCCAAACCCGGTGCGTACTGACACAGTGGCTTCACCCAACTGACTAACTCTCTTATTGCTTCCTTGTGTGAATCCTTGAATAATTCGAAAGCAAACTTTTCCAAAGCAAATTTAAACGCATTTTGGAACAGCAATCCAAAGCTTCTGGCCCGGCTTTGAAAAGTTTACAATATAAATTATGCAAATACATTCAGCGACAGGATTTGAGTGGCAAGGTTTTGATTGGCTAAAAACCGACAATGCCTCAGCTCGCGCGCCCAGCTGTGAGTGGGGAGAGGATCGCGGGCTCACCGAAACCCCCACGGCTGGAAACCGAGCCTAGATTCACAGTTGCTTGATGTTTTTTGTGCAAACAAACCTGATGGTTGGATAGACAATAGTCAAGAATGCATGAGTGCAGATTTTGGTTGCTTTAAATTTTAAAACAGTATAAATATTATTTATAAACTAGCTAGTATAAACAGGAAAGGTCTTTGGAACCAATTTTCAGTGCACTGGTGAAAATCAAAGAAATGAAAAATATTTAGTTCATTCCCAAGATTGAATAGGTCCCAAAAGAACATGATTACTATCTACATGTATACATGTATTCTCTTCAGCATGCACTGGCACGCTGTTCTGGAATATAAGAATCCTTGGTGATGTGTTTGTTTACATTTTTGTCTCATTAGCCACATAAATTAAACTTCAAGATACAAACAAACAGACTACATCAGTTGAAAGAGAATTTTGAACTTAGTAATCACCTTAAATTTGAGACTGATATGTTAAATATTTATGGAGAAATTGACTTTTCAAAACTGTGAAATGGGTTAATGGCCAGGATGACAAAAGTTGCTTGTAAGCCATACAGTCATGTACATCCTTTGTAAATGTTGAGATTTTTAAATGCTCATTCCTCAAAATATATGTATATATTTCTATAATCATAATTATCACTCTCAATATTTTGGTGATTATCGAAGTGTGACAATCTTTTTCGATTTATGGACTCTGTTTGTTTGTACAATGTATGTATGTTGCTTGACGTTTGATGTATGCTAATGAGGAAAAAATGTAAACAAAGATTTGTATATACTGTAGTCCCAAAAGAATGTACCCTTCATTGGCCTTATATTCATAGAGGTATTAAAGCTTGTCACAGAAAGAGAAAAAAACTTGATGGCGAAAAATAATGTTAGTCCCCTTATAACACAAAAGAATACAACAGTGGGGTACATGTACAATACTGTATGTCCAATTTTGCGATCTTTGGGACAACTGGCCTCGCTCTGGTACCATTGTTACCAGACATTTTCCCCACACAGGCAGGAGATATGAATAAGGCAAATAGTATATAATTATTATTGTAATGTTTTTCTTAATCAGACCTACTCTACATGGCTGCCATTGATAGGGCAATTACAGATTATCTTGGCTCAAAAGACTGTACTAGATCATTATTGGTGAAATGCTTGGTCCTTGGTCCAGGCTTGGGAAGGCTTGTCCAATACTGTCTTGATGTTTGTAACCAACATGGGGCCAATGTTGTTGTCCATGCTCTGGAGGCCAATCCAGTGGCTGTAGGGTTCCTTCGGAACCAATTTAAACAACTACTTGACAAGGTATTATTTCAATATCAGCAATACACATGTACATCTTAGATAATTTATGGTATGATTGTCAAAGCTCATGGAAAAGGTTGTAGCAGTGCAGCTGACTGACTATATTATATCCAATAACCTGGATGAAACATTTCAGTCAGCCTACAAACAGTTTCACAGTGCTGAGACTGCTCTTATTAAAGTAACTAACGATATCCTTTATGAAATTCGAGAACAATCATTCTGTAATTATACTGTTACTATTAGATTTATCGGCTGCATTCAATACTGTTGATCACACTACATGTATTTTATTGAACAGGTATAGCTTCTCATTATGGTATAAGTGGCTTAGCCCTATCATGGTTTACCTCTTGCCTTAATATTTAATAGATCTCAATTTGTTATAATAAGAAGTCAAAGGTCCACAACTCGCCCTCTGACATGTGGAGTTCCTAAAAGGTCTGTTATTGGCCCAACTTTATACCTACATGTACTTTATACTTCGCCACTTGGTGATATTGTTCGGTGCTATAATATGAAATTTCATTTATACACCTGTAGATGACATCCAGTTATATACATGTATGTCCTTCAACTCCCTTTGTAATGACGACCAAGTATCATCGGTTGGTCAAGTTGAAGCTCATATTTTTAGAGAAACGTATTTGTAATTTTTTTTCTTTTAATGTATTTTAACGATCTTTGTATTTAGTTTTTAATTTTTCAACATTGTAAAGTATTAATGGATATGGCGCTATATAAGTACACTATTATTATTATAATTATTAAATGTATGTCTCATTATTATACATGTACATACATGTACTGGTACCTTACAAAAATCCTCCAATAAATGTGTGTATTAGGAGTGTTTGATCTAGGGCATGATTTTGCGATATTTTCATGCTTTCATGACTGCTAACTTTCTCAAAAACTTTGTTTACAAGGGACGCTTGTTCATATCTGTATTCTAATCCGGTGTGCTCATTACCGGTAATTATATTTGTAAATTCATTATCTGCCAAATTTTTCGATTGTTGTAGACGGAATTTTGTGCAGAGCTGGGTAACCATGCATTTCCAATTTTAAAGCACATGACTATTTTCTAGAATGGTGCACATACTATTGATGTGTTTATATATATTAGACATATATATTTTGTTCTCTGTTTCAATCAAGTTTGGAAATATATAATTTTTCTATGACACAACAAATGTCCCCCAAATTTAAAATTCAATGGGATTGACACATATATTGCCCCACTTCATTTGATTTCTAGAATGAACACTGTATTGAGGTAATTTGTCAGCTCAATATTTTGCCATGCAGGACAGCTAGATATTGGATTGTTTACATGAGCATGTGATTTCTTCATCCGATCATTGTGTTTTATACTGATTGGAGGATTATTTGTTCAGTATAATAAACAACCATTCAAGATTCATTATCAGTCAATATGGCAATTATTTAAGTCATGACTTTCAATATTAGGCTCAACTTAGGTTTTACCCAATATTGAATTCTTGACTTTTATAAAAATATTTACCATATTGGACTCAGATGAATCCAATAGGTGTGTATATACTGTTAGTAAATACAGTTTTTATTAAGTCTTCAGGGCCTTGTGCTTTGGCATGATTTTTGCAACTAGAATTTCCACCTGTTTTTTTATTCTCCCGATATTCCCCGACTCATGATCACATTCTAAATTCTCCTTCTAATCAATTTCTTTGTTTTCTAAGGGAGAATTTAGAATGTGATCAACAATCACTGACGCCCTTTTTGCACACAGCCCTTCAATTACCAATGGGCCTTTTGCAGCTGGGCAATCACGTGATTGTACAGGAATGTTCTGGATGGCAAAAAAATATTTAACTTCATTTATTTAGAAGCCTTGTACAAGATTGGTATTGTTATTAGCAAACCTGTTGTAAATGCTATTTTTCACCTCCAATCAATTGTCGAACTTTCTAAACAGCGTTTTTAAAAATGGCTTGCTATCCAGCATCCATGGCAATGTCTTTCCCATGGGGATCACGAGCTCATTCATTCGTTAACGAAGTATTATATCTAACTTTTGTTAGCTGCAAAAGGCCTATTGAAAGTGACTTATTGGAAACAACTGCATTACATGTTTGTTCAACCAGTTGAGAGTACAATATGTAAGTACATAATCACTTGTCATATACAAATAATGTTATGTACCTAATAATGCACTGTATACCTCAGTGATGCTTATTGTAATTGTAAACAGTTCAATCTATTTTCATTTTCCCAATCCAGACTGTTTATGTTTACGACCCATTCACATTCCGATACCAACTTGTCAGTGGAACACCTACCAGCGCTGCTTCAGTCCCACTGTGCAACATTTGACCTTGTCTTGTCAGGTATGAACTACAGACGTGCATCTACTGAAACCAGGGCCACTTAGACAACAGGAACTAAACACATTGCAAAACGGAAATAAAGCGTAATCCTAAGTACAAATACTAGCACATTCATGTGATTTTCTTCATTCAAAAGACTTTGACTTTAGAACTGGTTGACCAAATTCACCTTTTACCAGATCGAAGCTTCGAACAAGTCGAAATGCTATTGTCTTGTAATCAACACTGATTGGCTCAAGTAACCATGAGTTGGAATGCTTTGTTTTCATTCTGCAATGTGATTGGTTCTCGTTGTCTAAGTGGCCCTGGTTTCACTAGTCACATTGTAACTATTGTAAATTGTTACTTAATGTAAATACACCAGTACATTTGCAGAACAATACTGTACATTTATTATCACTGGTATCATTGACTAAGACTGCAATGGGAATTAAGCGAGTTGTAGCTGGCATCTTAAGCACTATAACCCTTTGTCAGAGCTGGCTAGCTTTACTTGGTTGGCCAGGTCTTAGGGGCCGACCATTTGACTTTTGAGGGGGGGGGGGGGGGGGGGGATGGGTGTTCTTGTCTGTGCTCGATTTTTTTCCCCTTTAGCAGTGTTGTTGCACAATTTTTTTTTGCGAAAAAAGCAGAGCCAGAACAAAGCTTTTCCGCTTGCAGGATATTTTTTTTTCAAAAGCACCCACCCCCCCCCCTCAAACGTTAAATGGTCGGCCCCTTAGAAGCATAAAAAAAAACTGCCAACTCATGTCCCACAGCTTCTCATGATGGGTCTAACAATTCATGTATATGCTCTTTTTTTTAATGTCAAAGTCTATAAATCAAAATTATGGATCAACGACCACTAAGTTGTTTCCCTAGTTTGTAATAAAGTTGCGAAGTCATCACCGTCTACTTATCGATATTGTTCAGTGTATAAACCGATCAATAATCTCTGTTGTTTGGAATTTTTATCGCGGACTAGTGTGTCCATCAGTGATTTTCCCTTTCACTAGGAAATTAAAGGTTCATATTTAAATATGTTCGGCAAGCCAGTGGATTGACTTTTGATGACATACATGTAACCAGTGTTTCATTAGAACTCTTTCAGATTCGGTACTGCTGGTGATTTAGTTTTTTCGTTTTGTGTTGTTTTAGCATCAAGCGCTTATCGTGGTTCTCAGTATCGTGAGGGCTTCTCCTTTTATGAATCCTTTCTGAATGTTAAAAGGGTGGCATGGTGGAGAAATGCGTGTACTGGAAAGTTTCAGTAAGGCTTGAAATGTGTCTCAACATCAAGTATTGTTCAGCTAAGAATCTTGGTCCTTAGTAAATTTCTGATCATGTTACTTACATGTAGTTGGTCTTTTATGAGCTTGGTTTGCAAGACTAGTTTCGGATAAGTAATTAAAGTTAACCTTCTTCAGTCGCAGCTCTGTGACTGCTCTGGTCTGCCAGAAGATTAAAGTCTGCATGTCTGTTGCTTTAGGAATAGACAATGCTTCTTTAACTCTTTGTCATCCGATCGTGTGTGAGCTCAATTGGTGAAATCCTGAGTGCTAACTCAACCCTCCCCCCTCAGTTAAAGTTTGGCTAGCCCGGGGCAGTTAAATACTGCTGACTTTTTAAGCCGAGGGCTCAAACTTTTCCCACAATGCCATTTGGGAGAATTCTGTTCACTCGTTGACGGTAGGTATGGCTGCTTCGGTAGGATTTCCAATGAAATGTGCTCTAATTTTGGAGAAAAATGCCACTGTCAGAGAGCTTGAGGACATCATAAAATCTGAGGACGGCTGAAAATTACTTGGTTTGCTTTTAGTAGGCCTTGTGAGGGCATTTCACAGGGTTTTTCCGTTGTGTTTGTGCTTTCAGACACGGGAAAAAATTCTTCAATGAAATCCTTGAAATCCTGTAAGTTGGCATTCTTTTACCCCTGCTCAACCTATTAGGATGTGTTTTTGTCACCTTAAAGCAACGGCTTGAGTCCAAATCACCGCTCTTGGCTGTAGGGGTAAAAGACTTATAAAAAAAAACCGGTCCAGAGTCAGGGGGGGGGGGGGGGGGGGGGGGGGGGGGGGGGGGGGGGGGGGGGGGGGGGGGGGGGGGGGGGGGCTGGTGAATTTTTTGTCCATTACCCAGCATGCAATCGGAGGTGGGAGCAGGAAAATGTGGTCGAGTGAAATGCAGTGCAAACATCGGCGTGGTTCACCGTCGCTTGGTGTGTTTTGTGAAAACAAACCTGCTGGTTGGAAAGATTAAACAAGGTACTGTAACGACTGAGTGGTTATTTTGTGTTTGCTCTTGATTTCAAGTGCGAATGGGAAGGTTTTTTTGAGCCGATTTTCAGCTCCTCGAAATTCGTGAAAATCGAAGAAACGAAACAATCGCCAAAACAAATGGGGCTTTTCTCCATAGTGAAAGAGTCAAGCGATCCCGGTTATAGCTCTGACTTTGAAGCCATACATCCCTTCGCATAATATCGCAACATCGTCCTTTCCAGCATGTCTAGACGTGATGCAATAATTTTTCTAGTAACGGACTCATGCGTCTCCTATTTACAGGCTCGGACGGTAAAGAGTTAATAACAAAAATATAGAATGAATATTAAAATATTAAGGTAAACTTTATTAGAAAATTAGGCCTTTGAAATACAGTATTTTCAATCCGTAGAGCTCCTGGGTTGTTTTGGTGATGACGAATTCCTGCCGGAGCTAACGTCCTCTCTTCACAAGATGTTCGTCAAAGCGCACACTGGAATAATGATCCCAGAGAGCTGGTCGAACTATGTTGTACCAGTCAGCAGTCCGTCGACTTACAGCTACCTCAGAGACAACAAGAAACTCCTGACTGCAGGATATACCATGGGATTACCTGATGATTGCATCTTTTGACTGATGCCAAGGTTACTTGGACAGGTGATTGTAGAGAGACTGAACGGGAATATGCTGCAGACTTGGAATTCATATTAATGGCATGAGTGTTGATGAGTCGGAACGCGAAGAAACGCAAGTATCGAGGACAGGGAAACAAGATCACAGCCATGTAAGTCCCGAGTATTACGTTTATCAGTAAATACATCTTACCAGACTGGTAAATATGTCGAACATTGTGGTAAGTGTAAAACTGTGAAATGAAATCCTATGTCCTTCGAAGTAACCAAACTAGCATTGGAGGTAGGGTTTGTGATAGCACGGATCAGGATACTAAGGTAGCGATTCAGAGCGATCATCATGGTACAAGGACGTCGCTACACGGATTTTTAGGTTGTTTTACTTCTGTTTTGTACAAGGACATATCATTGATACTCGGTATACATCCGCGAAGAGAAACTGTTTCCATTGGGAGTGTTACTTCTTCCCTCTTTCAGTCCCCGTACCTGTCGACCCTGGCACTACGGTTAGGCTGGATTTGAGGCGGAAGTGCAAAGAGGCACTGCAAGGAGAATGTTTGTGTTGGATTAAAGCTTTGGTACGAATGGCACGCAATGGTTATGCTAGTAAAACCTTGGAATCGAGGAATATTACGGGCATGCAACAGTGTTCTAACGCCAAACGGCTCAAGACTATGATGCGCTCGATGGTGAAGTGTTAGATGAGGATAAATCTGTCGAGGTATGCAGTGGAACAGCAAGGACAACGTTGGCTTATACCGAAGATCAAGAAATTAAAAATACTCAAGGGAGACTAACTGAAAATTCTATGGAAGAGACAGGCAAGCAGTCTCGATCTAAACATTGTAGCTGCTCTTCTGCGACGCCCATAATACCAGTCGACATTTCTGTCCACAATCGAAATGGCGAGGTAGATGCTGTGTATTTGTACTGGGAGGTATAAACTAAAAACGGTAGTCATTGACACATATATACTACACACAGTGTCACCAGATTGTGAATGAAACATACATATACCCATACAATCATACACTGCTAGTACAAAAACGGTTCAGTTGTTGGTGAATGTGACTAAAGTGTATATCGGATGAAACGTTTTTATCATTAATGTCGTTTCTGTATGAAGTGAATAGTTGAATAGAATACTATTCACAGCGGTCTTACCCAATGCGAGTGCAGCATAAATAGCACAACAATACATCTCATTTACATAATAATAATAATAATAATAAGTAGCATTGACGCAGTGACGAATTGCATCTGGGAGGGAATTCCATAGTTTCGGTGCTGCATGTTGGAAAGCCCGCTCACCATAGTGCGATAGTTTTGACATTATTCGTAAAAGCGAGCTAGACGTTCCCACCCACCCTTCCCCGTCAGTCACTTCCTTCCTTCTCCAGGACATACACGATCGATACCGCTTCCCAATCTTAGACAACGGAGTATGGGGAAGACCGTTGTAAATAGCTCGGTACAGCATAGCCCACGCTGATCGGAAGAACCAGGTAACGAAGAAGGGATATAGCACCTTTGGGGTCCATGCAGTCTTGGAACTTGAGCCACGGGTAACGAAGAATGGATAGTACTTTTAGGGCCACGCGGTCTTGAACTTCGACAGAGCATCTATAACTCGTACAGCACAACGCAGGCTTAACCAGACATAATATCGCTCGTACGGCACAACTGAACGAAGCCTTAACCAGGCATAAGATCGCTCGTACGGTACAACGAAGCCTTTACCAGGCATAAGATCGCTCGTACGGTACAACGAAGCCTTAACCAGGCATAAGATCGCTCGTACGGTACAACGAAGCCTTTACCAGGCATAAGATCGCTCGTACGCACAACTGAACGAAGCCTTAACCAGGCATAGATCGCTCGTACGGCACAACTGAACGAAGCCTTAACCAGGCATAAGATCGCTCGTACGGTACAACGAAGCCTTTACCAGGCATACGATTGCTCATATCTTATGCCTGGTTAAGGCTTCTTTGGGCCGTAGCTCGTAAGACACAACGAAGCCTTAACCAGGCTTAAGATACTAGGTAACGAAGAAGGGGAGCACTTTGGAGGCCACGCGGTCTTGGAACTTGAGCCATGAGTTCGCCGACAGAGCAGCGATAGCTCGTACGGGACAACGAGCCTTAATGAGGCATAAAATAGCTCGTACAATACAGCCAACGCCCGCAGGACCAGGTAACGAAGAAGGGAAAGCACTTTTGGGGCCACGCGGTCTTGGAACTTGAGCCATGATCTCGAAAGAACATCCAGCTTGCGGAACGTCACTTTGACGAATGTTAATGAGATGTATTGTTGTGCTATTTATGCTACACTGGTATTGGGTAATATCGCTGTAAATAGTAGAATATTCAGTCTTGAATTGAGTGTTTCGTCTATGAGTTATAGAGGTTTCCAATATGCTAATGTTGACGTAAATCTGACGTAACTTCGGGAATTTACTTTCATTGCTTTTTCCTTGTGAATGAAAACGTTTTCTGATTTTGACAAAATATTTGTAAAATCACTGATATAACCTTCAAATATAATATAGATGTTCACAAAAGGTCATTTATCTCTACCAGTATGTTTTTGTATAATAAATGAAGACCGGTTTTACGTCACCGGCTTGGAATATATCATAAATATATACCTCTATAACTCATGGATGCAACACTCAAATCGAGAAATATTCAACTAGTCACTTGATGTAGAATCGATATCAATGATAAAAATGTTTGACCTGATTTACACTTTAAGCCTACGCGAGTACGCGACAAAAAGGCATGGGTAGGTCAATGTTGCCCTCTAATATAGCGGCAAATGATAAAATAATCATTTGGGCATTTTAAGCAAGAACATATGACCAGGGCTTGAGCAGTCAACTTGACCGAAAAGGTCTTTTGAAATAGCAGTATACAATGGACAGCAAGAAAACTTTAATTTGTGTAAAGCGAGAAGCGCAATCCACAAAAGGTAATAAAATAATTGAACCAAAAGATGTGATGTGAATAAATTATATTATCAGAACAGTTACTTTATAAGCAATCTGCAGGTGGTCCCTTCATGTACCAACACATGAATTGCTATCAAAATACAATAGAATTAACACAATACAAAACAATAGAACGAAATACACATTACAATAGAACACAATACACAGTACAATTTGGTAGCAATTCATGTCTGCCTACATGAAGGGAGAACCAAATAATAGCATGACATGAGGGAAATTAAGTGATTCAATTTCCCCGATAGCCGTAGGGTGTGTGTGTGTTTCGGGGGGGGGGGGGGGAGGGGGAGCTTTGCACTAACGAAGTATCACTTGCGGAAAATAATTTGGACCTTCTACCAAATGGAACCAATCAGTACGAACCACCTACCGTGGTCTATTGGACTATAGCATAAGTGAGCAAGAATTCGAAAAAAACACTGAAACAATAAAAGGTAAGAAATCTCCAGGAAAAGACAACATACTGAACGAAATAATCTTGCATAGCAAAAATCAATTAGGGAAACTGGTCTTAAAGATTTTCAATAAAGTACTTCAGTCGGGACAATACCCCAAGGAATGGTGTAAGGGGACTCGTTGTTCCCGCTACATAAGAAGGGAGACCAAAATAATGTTAACAATTATAGGGGATCACTTTATTATCTTGCATTAGCAAACTATTCACATCAATTTTAAAGAAAGACTTTATAATTATTTAACATTGAAAGGAATTCTAAAAAAGAATAAGGCGGATTTAGGGAAAAGCATAGAACTGTAGATAATCTCTTTATTCTGAAAACAATAATTGATAAATATGTGAAAAGCAAGCCTAAAAAGAAAAGAAACATGCTATTTACCTGTTTTATTGACTTTTCGCAGGAATTAATGGCCACTCGTTATTAAAATCAATGTACTCAATGACTCAGCCGCTGTAAAGTTTAACGGTCAAGTATCAGAAGAATTCCATTGCTTCTCTGGAGTTAAACAGGGATGCATTCTATCATCAACGCTTTTTAACTTATTCCTACAGGATTTACCAGAGAAAATTAATGAAGCAACTGTCGAAATCATGGGACACAACATGCAACATCAGCTGTTTGCTGTACGCCGATGATCTCATTATTATGGCAAAAAGCAAAGTATAACTGCAAAATTATATCAATCAAATACAAATATTCTCTGATGAAAATGAATTGGAAATTAACTTAGATAAAACCAAGATATTAGTGTTCAGTAATACTGGTAAGGGCGGAAAGAGTTGATATCACATGCGCGTGCTTAAGCTGTCCAATCGTAATCAATCAGAAACGCTGACTAATTTGAATAATTCGCACTCCTAAAAGACTGGTGTCATTAGGAAAATATTCGTTCCTATTCAAATCAATATGATGAAACCAAATGGAACATGAAGTCTCTTGTTATTTACTTTGGTCTCAGCATTCCGCTTTCCCCTTTCTGACCGACGACGTTTATGAAATAGGAATATAAATCGAGTAGAGATCACTAGCCTGGGAATACAGCCGTCTCGGCAATCCCTTTATTAGGACGACACGAATTTTACCAAAAATACAATAGAATACAATACAATTCAATACAACAATAGAACGCAACACAATACAATACAATAGAATGCAATTTGGTAGCAATTCGTGTCGTCCTACATGAAGGGACGGCCGCCGTCTCACATCCGGAACCACATTCAAAACGTGGCTCCCGAGGAGACGTCTGCGTCTTGAGACGGAAAATTCCATACTGATGGCGTTATGCGGCCAGGATCTGGTCGCGTTATTTGATTGGCTCGTATATGATAATTAGGCGAACTATCCAATCAAATAACGCGACCAGATCCTGGCCGCATAGCGTCATCAGTATGGAATTTTCCGTCTCAAGACGCAGACGTCTCTCTCGGGGGCCACGCTTTGATTATGGTTCCCGATGCGAGACGGCTGTATTCACAGGCTAAGAGATCACACACTGGTCAGTTGAATGGCTTTTCTTTTAAGCATACAAGGTGCGCGTCTATATTGAATGATAGGCCAAGCTTGTCCCGTCATTGCTGTTGAAACGGTAGGAACAAAGCAGCGCTAATGGCCAAAACAAACACAATACTATATTCTTACTGTTTGGCCTATGTAGCCACGCGATCTCCACATTTTTATGGTGGTAGCCTGGTTGCAATTCTGACATGCGCATGCAAAATCTACTGGACTCGTCTTTTCCGCGACCTTCCAGTCAACGGAGCGGTCATGGCTAGATTCCATCCGCCAGAACGACGCAACCCCGAAATGCACTGCACTAAAGAACTTCACAGAGAGCCTGAGGAAATCGTCTGGTACAAAGCGCTGGTCGAAGGTCACACTTTAAACTAGCCCTAAACTAACACTTACCTAATCCTAGAGTGTGTCTGTTCATCACAAAATTGCCTTCCGCTCTAAGCGGGCACTATTATAACAATAATGTGTCTGTCGAGGGACTATCGGCTGTTATAGTTCACCACAATGTTTTTGCGCGCGCTCATTGGCCAAGAGCGATCACGTGACGTGATAGTTGTCGTCCGCGGAGGCAAACTATCAGGCGATAGTGCCCGCTGAGAGCTGAAGACAATTTTGTGATGAACAATAACGACAAATAGACTGTGTTTGTCTCGGAACTATTATACAAATAGACTGTGTCCGTCGAGGAACTATCGGCTGATAGTTGCCCGCGGAAATTTGATGTTCTTAAAACAAATATAAGCCCGAGAACGAAGTTCGAGGGCTTATATGCTAGTTTTAAGAACATCAAATTTCCAAGGGAAACTATCAGCCGATAGTTCCGAGACAAACACAGTCTATTTGTCGTTATTGTTCATCACAAAATTGTCTTCCGCTCTCAGCGGGCACTATCGCCTGATAGTTTGCCTCCGCGGACGACAACTATCATGTCACGTGATCGCTCTTGGCCAATGAGCGCGCGCCAAAATTTTGTGGTGAACTATAACGGCTGATAGTTTCCCTTGGAAATTTGATGTTCTTAAAACTAGCATATATATTTGTTTTAAGAACATCAAATCTCCGCGGGCAACTATCAGCCGATAGTTCCTCGACGGACACAGTCTATTTGTATAATAGTTTCCCGCGGAAATCTGACGTTCTTAGAACAAATTATAAGCCAGAGAACGAAGTTCATCAAATCTCCAAGGGAACCCTAGCTAGATTAGCTTTTTAGTTACTCTTGGTAACCAATGTCTAACCTATTTAAATAATGAATGTACTTAGTTAACTTGTAATCTCCACGTATAAATAAAGTTGTTGAATTTATCAGCCGTTATAAGCCATCAAATATTTTCTCTCGCGCATGATTGGTTGAATGCGTCACATGACCCGATATTTTCTCTCCGAGAGCGGGAAATATCAGCGAATACACCCCTGAGAGTATAAGCGCACGTCAAAGAAAATATTTGAAGGATGATGACAACAATAACCTACATTTTGGCGTCGAAAAATGCCCTGATATTTGTTTTTGGACATTATCTGATCCTCAAAGCTCACAGTTTCCCTCGAGCTTCGCTCTCGGGAACTGTTCTCTTCCCGGAACAGATAATGTCCGCGAACGCTAGGACATATTTCGACGCCACAAATAGGTTATTGTATTTATAGTGCCAAGTGGCGGACCAGTGAGAGCGCGCGAAAATTTTGTGGTGAACTATAACGCCTGATAGTTCGCCTCAGCGGACGACAACTACACGTCACGTGATCGCTTTTGGCCAATGACCGCGCGCCAAACGTTTGTGGTGCACTGTAACGCCTGATAGTGGCGGACGAACACTATCACGTCACGTGATTGCTATTGGCCAAAGAGCGCACGCCTAAATTTAGTATTGAACTATAACTATAGCTATTCCACATGGGCTACACGTGCTCCATGCATTTACAAGTACCGTCTAAGCGGCGGCTTGTTGACCATTCTGACGTTCAGCGAATCCCTCTTCATTGCCCTTTCCATCACTTGACCTCCAGTAACGGTGGGCGTTTTTCTAGGTCTGGGTTTCAGTACATATTTACATCCTTTTCCCGATGCATCCTTTGCACAGCTCACATACTTTCTGATGTGATCTCCAAGGTAACTGAGTGGCGCAACGCCCTGAGAGAGAATCTGATAGTGGAAGTCCTTCAGGTTGAATTTTGATCCCAGCTCCTTCTTGGCGTATTCTCGTAGTTTTAAGATGAACCGCTGACCGATCATGTATGCGGTCGCCTGACCGGGGACACTCTGGTATCGAGTGACCTCTTTCCTCGCCGAATCTCCTGTCGTCCACGCGTAATCAGCGAATTTCTGAAGGGCTTCTTGCCGCGTCATTTTTTTGTAATGAAGACCTGTGTCCACGATAAGACGAAGAGCTCGCCAGATCTGTGAACATTATTTATGGTAGAGTTAATACACAAGTCTGAATACCAGGTGTACGGAGTTAATTATATTCATTTTAAAATAACTTGGTTTCCTGCAATCAGATTGGTTGAAAATAGTGCGTTACAGACCAAATAGCATCGTTGGTTTCTTTAATCGCATCGTTTTGCTGAACCAATCAAATACTGGGAACCACTCAAATGAAACTGAACTTCACAAAATCAGCCAATCAAATGAAAGGATTTGTGAAGCAATAATTATTCCAAAGTAAAAAATAGAGTACAAAATGCACTTGAAATGGTGAGTTTAGATTTCAAAATTGGTATATATAATTGAATTATGCAATTCTTAATCACTCCGTATGATTTCAGACCAAAATTTCACTCCACTCGGTCAGCACACGTTTTATTTAGATTATAAACAAAATACACAATTTACAATTAGAATCTCATTCTCACAGCTGAATCGCACAGTGCGTTTACTAAATCAGACGCTGATTGGCTGAGAGGAGGGGTGATTCAGAGTGGAATCACCACTGTAGACTACGCGCGCTATTTATAACTTAGCAAAATATCAACGAAAGTACTAAATCTTCAAGTAATTCATGGCACTATGCGATTCAAAGAAAATGACATGCCTAGGGAGTTAATTCCACGTTACTGATTGCACTCGAAAAACCGATATCGCCCTCGTCGCAAACGACTAGTCGGTCGTTAGCGGTTTTCTCGTGCAATTTAACGTGGAATTACCTCCTCAGGCATTTGATTCCCTATTAAAGCACATGAATCAATACACTATTACAATTTAATAAAATTACTTAATTTCTCAAAACTTATATCATAACAGATAGACACATACAAAAACAGAAAAAATATTAAATACGGTTAATTACTCCACTCAGTCCTATTGCCATTCGATATTACAAAGCGCAGAGTAAATACAGTATCGTTCGAATTAACCTGTATTCTGATTATACCCATTATACTGTAGTTCTATTATTTTTGTACTGCACTTTCTAAAGGTTAGGGTGTTTCAGTTGTATTGTTGGGTAAGCCAATGCTGTGGCTCGTTCTGAAGGTTAGGGTGTTTGTATTGTTGGGTAAGCCAATACTGTGGCTCGTTCTAAAGGTTAGGGAGTTTGTATTGTTGGGTAAGCCAATACTGTGGCTCGTTCTAAAGGTTAGGGTGTTTGTATTGTTGGGTAAGCCAATACTGTGGCTCGTTTCGAGTGGTACAGGCCGGCTCAAAGCGCAGAAGTAGGATATGCCTGACAGTACCTGCCACTTTAACATGCCGTATTTCTGGAGTAGATTGTCCTTGTAGAGGTCAGTTTCACGTGCTATTAAGGGGCTTTCGGCGTACATTGCCCAGCCCTCCGCGAATGCGTTGTAAGAATCCTGTGTAGTTTCCTGGATCCAACCTATTAGACCTCCACACGAGTCCAGGAAGTTTTCCACGCTGCCTTGGTCCTGCACGTAAGAGGGAAATGTATTCATTTATATAGCGCCAAATTATATATATAGATATATTCAAATGCGCTTCACAAGGGAATGTGCTGCCGTACAGTTTACAATCATTAGCGTTTGTTGGGACCGCCTCCAGAATACCAGGCTGTTGTGTCGGGAGACAATCCCCAACTTCACGTAATACGTATCAAACAATTTATCGAGAAAAGTGTCGTTCCTGAGAGCTCCCTGTGATATTCCATATATGGTCAATATATTCCATATTTGGAAAGCAGGACGGATCGTCGAATACTAAAACCCGTTCAGGAAGTGTAGCGAGCCGGCAGGAGAGAGGCGGATACAACGTAGGCTACAGGAAGTGCGATTAAACAAATCGAATCGTTTTTTGAAGATTCGATAGCGAAATTTGAAAAGGATGAGCCTATGCCTCACTAGCATCTAGTCAGGCCCAAATATTACTCTGAACGACAACAATTGGCACAACAGGTTCGTTCACGTCCCCTCATATTGATTAGATGAGACAAGGTCAACGGCGGCCTCAGGGTTTCGAACCCGCGACCTCGCGACCTCCGCACTCTAGACCGTGCTCTACCAACTGAGCTAACCAGTGAGGCGGTAAAAAAAACCAAGCATATTCTTCGGTTGTGTTGAAATGAAGGGTTTTTTTCTAACGAAACCTATTATCAAACGCTCTCGATTTAATTGTGTGAAATGTTCTCCGTTTACTTTGTGTATAGTAAAAAAGACAATATTCCTATCGCATCACCAGTCTACACTGTTGGGTGTATTTGTTTGGGAAAATCCAAGTGATTCGGATTTCATGGCTTTCCTGAGTGAGTTCTAAAAAAAACGTAAATGCAAACAGGGGGATTTGTCGTTATATTGCAACTGTCTGATTTTGAGTATTAATTAGACTAATGCCATGTACATGCGCATGCGTTACTAAATAAACACCGCTGTTCATTAGAACATTTTTCTAATCCGTTTTGGGGTTTCCAAAAAAAAACGCAAAGAAATCCAAGAAATCCAGATTTGGATTAATCTACGAGATTTTTCTGAAAGATGGATTTTTTGTACTCAGAATCCATTTTTAGATGTGCAAAAAAAACCACGAATTCCTTTTTCAAATTTCCGCGAAATTGGATTAGGATTTTCCCAAACAAATACACCCTAAAATGGCTCTGGTTAGCCCACAACTTTGTCACGATTTGTCTTCTGCTGCAACCAGTTTTTAGAAATTGTAATACAGTATATAATTTCAACACAATATCCCACTTTTGATATCTGCTTCACTTAATGGTAAATTAAATTTATCATTTTCTCAGAGAATAGAATAAATATAATTTACCCCGGAGCCTAATGTTGAAACCTTTGTGAGAAGTGAAGCAGATATCGAAAGTGCAGGGCTATTTTAATAATAGAAACTTGGCACATTGGGCAAGATGAATTAGAGCATGCGATAGTACGTAAGTAATGTTGTGCATTTTGAGAGCTCAGTCTTAATTGCTGACATTGCATGATATTTGAACACTAGAAAAATCACGAAAATGCTTCAGGTAGACAGTCCTATCAGGGGTCATATTCATAAAATCTCCCAAATTGAGATCTCAATCATTTTGTACTACAACGAGCCTCAGTGAACCGGATGTTCAAAAATACTCGAGGTCCGGTTGCTATGGAGTGACGTCATTGGCCTGCTGAGTTGCTTTCGTCGTATTTGATTTGCGGTTTTATCTTAACAGCGTTTGGTAATTCCTTTATCGGTTTGCGTACACACTCGCCTGTGGTGCGAGGATGCCTGTTTAGTTTTAGAGGCTGGACTTGAACCAAATTTTGACATCATCTCGTTGCATCCGGTTGGAATTTTCTTACAAAGATCGCTAATCCGTCCGTAGTTTGTAGTTCTAAGAACTGATATGTTCTCAATTCGAAGATCTGCGGTATTCCTGTTGAAAAATTAATGTCAAGGAGCTCTTTAGTAGCTAATTTTCCTGAGGAGTTCGCCAAAGTCCAGTTATCTGATCTTGAAAATGGCGGGCTTTCTGATCGACGAGTGTTCACTTAGCATCGCCTCTACGTTTGGTGTTGTTGCCGCCATATTGCTACAGAAATTGAACTGAAACCCAAGATAATACAGCTGGTTCATCGCCAGAAAAACGCGACACGGCCGATTGTGCAATATCAATTTCGGCTCAGAGGTCAGCAAGCACAGTTCATATAAAATTACAAGCAAACTATGGGGGGAAAACGCTTAATCTCGATTTCTCACTTTCCTGAGTACGATTTAAAAAATGTCTAACCAGGATCGCAATCTACAATATGAATTAAATAGTTCTACCTACATTTCTATAATCAGCTCGTGAATTTTAGGTGTCGTTTTTTTTCAAACATAAACGAGTGTTTTGACTCAAATTATTACAGAGCTAGAGTGAGAATTGGCGAGAAAAGAGCTTACTTACTGTTTATAACTTGGATTCTGAGGTGGAATATACTGTATTTTGCAAAATGTCTATAGCAGGCCTTCTGAACGAAGGGTTCATCGTCGTCACTAAATGCCATTAGAGCAGCTGTGGATTCCTTTGCGGTTTCGTTTTTGCAGTTGAATATTTCGATCTTGGATAAACCGGCAGAATCCGCCATCTTTGTACGCTAAATCCTGTAAATTTGGCTGTCTTGAGACCATCATATCTCTGGCCACGAGCGTCTAAAACACCACGAACACATACCAATGGACAACTTGTTCTCTCCTTATGAAACTGCAGTGTATTTGTAACTGACCAGCAGTTATTCAAATGAATTGTCCCTTTTTAAAAATAGGCCCTAGCTGGACCTATAGAGAAGAGTCTGCGATACTAATTGTGGTCAGCGATATCTCCCATTCGTGCCCGTTTTGAGGCTTGAGAGACAGTAAACAACAATATTTTAGTATGGAAGGCGGCTCTAATAGCTTAAAAATAGAGGAAAAGCTTAAATAAAACTGAGAAAGGAGAAAAAGAAGTAGAAAAAAAAAAATTGTGTCCCGCGTAGGAGTCGAACTCCGGTCGCGGGACTTCAAGGCCGACGCTCTAACCACTCGGCTATAGAGCCGACCTACTTGTAACGCCGCTGACAATTGCTAAATGTCGCTTATTTCTGGCGATGTGGTAGATGACATCAATGCACTAAAACTTGGTGGCGATCGACTCGAAACACCAACTGCATCGGCAACGTCAACGTCAACAACCGTCCCTGAGGTACGTCATTTAATAATCTATAGTCAATATAGATCAACAAGAAGAACAAGAAGAGGAAAACAGAGAGCTCAAAGTTGCTCTCGAAGCTGCCATGCACCAAGTATCATGCCTTCGAGATGAAATTGAGTTCACAAGCGATCTCGTGAGGACAGCGATGATAAGGGGTAAGCGAATACTTCAATCTTTTTATTGAGATGAATTAAATTAGTTCTCAGAGGGGGGGGAGACAGTGGGATTTGAATTCAGATTTATTTTTATCATATCATCCCGACCCCAGGATTTTTTTCATGCCGCCCAAAAATATTTTTAAAACACCATTTGGACTTTACAGAAATACAGTCAACCTGTGGAATCATCCCTTATTCCTGCCTAACCCCATTCTTGCCTATCAGTCCCTGGGGTAGGGCTCCGAAAGCAATCTCAGTCTTCTCCAGTGTTCTTTCTGGTTTGCTCCACTGACCTAGGTTGTGAACACTTACAACTTACATGATTTAAGGTGATTTTGTTGGCATTGATGCGACTGATTATGATTGTTTTTATTTATTTATTTAGAGGAATACTAACACCCCAATCCTTCTCAACAAGAATCAAGTATTAAAGGCTGTTTGAAAAGTAATGAGAAATGCAATAGACATCAAGCCTTTTCCAGACAGTGGTCCTTAAGGTTATGAAGTCAACCTTTCTGCTGCAGTTGCTTGGGCAGCGAGGGAGACCAAGCTGCATGAGCCTGATCGACATGCCAACTCTAGAAGTCCATCTAAAACTTGATTTGTTTTTAAATGTGCGATGAAAAACTAGGTCTGTGTTCTATATCCTTTCTGGTTCACCCAGGTTAGAGTCCTGGCATCACCGTATGCCTGAGCGCTTCTGGGATATGGAATACAACTTCCTTTATTTTTTTTAATGTGCGATGAAAAACTAGGTCTGTGTTCTATATCCTTTCTGGTTCACCCAGGTTGGAGTCCTGGCATCACCGTATGCCTGAGCGCTTCTGGGATATGGAACACAACTTTCTATTATTTTTGAAACGTGCGATGAAAAAGTAGGTCTGTGTTCTATATCTTTTCTGGTTCACCCAGGTTGGAGTCCTGGCATCACCGTATGCCTGAGAGCTTCTGCGTTATGGAACACAACTTTCTATTAATTTTTAAATGTGCGATGATAAAGTAGGTCTGTGTTCTATATCCTTTCTGGTTCATCCAGGTTGAAGTCCTGGCATCACCGTATGCCTGAGCGCTTCTGGGATATGGAACACAACTTTCTATTTTTTTTTTAATGTGCGATGAAAAACTAGGTCTGTGTTCTATATCCTTTCTGGTTCACCCAGGTTGGAGTCCTGGCATCACCGTATGCCTGAGCGCTTCTGGGATATGGAACACAACTTTCTATTATTTTTGAAATGTGCGATGAAAAACTATAGGTCTGTGTTCTATATCCTTTCTGGTTCACCCAGGTTGGAGTCCTGGCATCACCGTATGCCTGAGCGCTTCTGGGATATGGAATACAACTTCCTATTATTTTTTAAATGTGCGATGAAAAGCTAGGTATGTGTTCTATATCCTTTCTGGTTCACCCAGGTTGGAGTCCTGGCATCACCGATGCCTGAGCGCTTCTGGGATATGGAACACAACTTTCTATTATTTTTGAAATGTGCGATGAAAAACTAGGTCTGTGTTCTATATCCTTTCTGGTTCACCCAGGTTGGAGTCCTGGCATCACCGTATGCCTGAGCGCTTCTGGGATATGGAATACAACTTCCTTTATTTTTTTTAATGTGCGATGAAAAACTAGGTCTGTGTTCTATATCCTTTCTGGTTCACCCAGGTTGGAGTCCTGGCATCACCGTATGCCTGAGCGCTTCTGGGATATGGAACACAACTTTCTATTATTTTTGAAATGTGCGATGAAAAACTAGGTCTGTGTTCTATATCCTTTCTGGTTCACCCAGGTTGGAGTCCTGGCATCACCGTATGCCTGAGCGCTTCTGGGATATGGAATACAACTTCCTTTATTTTTTTTAATGTGCGATGAAAAACTAGGTCTGTGTTCTATATCCTTTCTGGTTCACCCAGGTTGGAGTCCTGGCATCACCGTATGCCTGAGCGCTTCTGAGATATGGAACACAACTTTCTATTATTTTTGAAATGTGCGATGAAAAACTATAGGTCTGTGTTCTATATCCTTTCTGGTTCACCCAGGTTGGAGTCCTGGCATCACCGTATGCCTGAGCGCTTCTGGGATATGGAACACAACTTTCTATTTTTTTTTTAATGTGCGATGAAAAACTAGGTCTGTGTTCTATATCCTTTCTGGTTCACCCAGGTTGAAGTCCTGGCATCACCGTATGCCTGAGCGCTTCTGGGATATGGAACACAATTTCTATTATTTTTGAAATGTGCGATGAGAAACTAGGTCTGTGTTCTATATCCTTTCTGGTTCACCCAGGTTGAAGTCCTGGCATCACCGTATGCCTGAGCGCTTCTGGGATATGGAACACAACTTTCTATTATTTTTGAAATGTGCGATGAAATACTAGGTCTGTATTCTATATCCTTTCTGGTTCACCCAGGTTGAAGTCCTGGCATCACCGTATGCCTGAGCGCTTCTGGGATATGGAACACAACTTTCTATTATTTTTGAAATGTGCGATGAAAAACTAGGTCTGTGTTCTATATCCTTTCTGGTTCACCCAGGTTGGAGTCCTGGCATCACCGTATGCCTGAGCGCTTCTGGGATATGGAACACAACTTTCTATTATTTTTGAAATGTGCGATGAAAAACTATAGGTCTGTGTTCTATATCCTTTCTGGTTCACCCAGGTTGGAGTCCTGGCATCACCGTATGCCTGAGCGCTTCTGGGATATGGAACACAACTTTCTATTTTTTTTAATGTGCGATGAAAAACTAGGTCTTTGTTCTATATCCTTTCTGGTTCACCCAGGTTGGAGTCCTGGCATCACCGTATGCCTGAGCGCTTCTGGGATATGGAACACAATTTCTATTATTATTTTTGAAATGTGCGATGAAAAACTAGGTCTGTGTTCTATATCCTTTCTGGTTCACCCAGGTTGGAGTCCTGGTATCACCGTATGCCTGAGCGCTTCTGGGATATGGAACACAACTTTCTATTATTTTTGAAATGTGCGATGAAAAACTAGGTCTGTGTTCTATATCCTTTCTGGTTCACCCAGGTTGGAGTCCTGGCATCACCGTATGCCTGAGCGCTTTTGGGATATGGAACACAACTTTATACCTAGTGAGGCAGGGTACCTAAAATAAGACTTGAAATCCCGAGTTAGATTTTACAACAGAATTGATTTTTTTTAGCGTTGCAAGGAGCTCAAAGTCTAACTTTTTTGCAGCAAATATTCTAAAAATATTACGAATTATAATATTTCCGCACTGCAATGATCACGAGTTGTTTAAAACCCCGGTTTAAAACCGTGGCCGAAGGGAGAGAATCATCGTTGCTCACCCAGTCAATCTCAAGCCAGTTTGGCTGCTCAACTGAAGTTCAATGAACAAAGCTATCTTAGTATTCCTTTAAGAATAGGATGTCTGGAGTGGCGATTGAAATCTTAGTTAAAACGCACCCAACACTTACGGATTATGACACATAGGCGTGAAGCTCGACACATTCGGTAGATCACCAGCAGGACTTCGTTTAGACTGGAATGCTAGGTCTTACTGGGGTCCCCGCAGAGATCGCGGACTTTTAGTCCGCAATCTCTGCGGGATATTGTAGCTACTTTTTGGTTACTAAGAGAGCGCAGCTCGTTATGGGGCGGGGCGGTTACGCTATCACACTCAAATCGTATAATTTACCCACGTAGCACTTAGTAGCTTCAAGTAGCGCACGTATGTCAGTCCGCCATCTTGGTTCATTAGGCCCAGATCGAATTAGAATTCGCATGCAGTATCGCTAGTACTGATGTACCTAGACTTTTTCAAAGTCCTTCTTAGCCCCCGCACGAAGGACTTTTCCCACTTGCAGCGTGCCAATTTTTCAACCGGAGGCGTGGCTTATGACGTATTAACATTTGCCCAATCACAAAGCGTCAATTCTTCAGGCATTGTATGTTGACGCGTCAAGTCAGTCGACCGTATATGTGGTATTTACAATATGAGTGTGTACTCACAAAGAGTTTGTCAAAGGCGCGAAATATAAGCTCCGCGCCTCCGCCCCTGAAACGTGTTTTCGCGCCAAAATATAATCCCCGATTGAATTTCCTGCAAGTGAAACAAGTCGAACTCGCCTCTCACTTCGATTCTCGCGCTCGATTTTTGACCCAGTAATCGCTTACCCAGTGACTAAGCGAGTTCGACTTGGAGCAAGTCTATGATGTACCCTTTAACGTGGTAGCCAAAACACGCGAGCCAATTTGAAAGTGCTCAAACTCATTAATAATTCATCAGGTGAATACATGACCATGACGAGTATTTAGAAATCGTTTCCAAAACAGCGCTCAATTCAAGACTTTTAGATAGTTAATTTTATCATTATAGTGGAATTTGAGAAGCCATGTAAAACACTCGGACTTGTTTTAGAAGCGAGTTTCTAGATACAGTGAAAAACCTTGGTTTCAACCCCGTCTCACTGTATTTAGAAACCCTTCTAAAACAGCTCCTCAGTCGTGTTTTACATATTACACGAAGTATGGATGTGGAATCCAAAATGTTTCTCTTCAATTTGACTTTGAAAATTTATATACCGAGCCTGGCATGAAATAGTTAAGCAATGCTTTTTCGTGGTATATATCGCCTAAATATCCCACTCGTGACTTGATTTTTCTTTAAATGCGTGTTACTCGCTAAAAGGTGTGTGTATATACTGAAAAGTAATGTCATTCGTAGGATTTCGTATACCACTCCAAAGCATTGCACAACTACTATGTAACCCAAGACTCGCCGCTATAGACCCATTGCAGAGATGGCGTCCAATTTAAATAGGTATTGTCCTGGAGACCAGCCTCGTTTTCACGTTTCCACACAAAAGTGTTTTCCCATGAATGTGAGACTAAAGATTCCTAAACAATGGTTATTCAAATTGGACGCCATTTATGCAATGGGTCCATTAAATAAGGTCTGTGGGATCAATTCAAGCGGATATGTTTTGCACTGCTAATGGTACATTAATTTTTTCACCTGGTGGTCATCGTGGATTCAAAGCGAGGCAATCCTTTGACAGTTGTTCTAAGCTAAAATCGTTCTGATATTGCCTCAGTGCGAGACTAACCTAGCAAAAACAAAGGATTGCCTTTGAATCCAAGATGGCTACCAGGTGAAATGAGTGAATTATATGTCATTGAGCTCCCAACATAAATGAGAAAAAAACTGTCTTCTCCTCACCTTTTTTTCGCATCCCGCTGGCATCAAAACAAAATGAAAAGCACCGTGAAGTATTTTTTACTATTGAATCTAAATTATTAACTAATAATTAACGATTAATTGAAGGTAATAGTTTTAAAGACGGTTCTCGAAAAGTATCACGTGTTACCTGAGTGTGGTGCCCAGGCCTCGCCTCGTGTGCGTTGACGCTCCATTCTTCGTACTTAGGCCCAGGCCTCTCGAGAAAAAACGGTATATAATAGCTGGAAGGGGAATTGCATGCTGATCCACTGCGTAAATAGCTCTGCGCGCTGCTGGCTGGGCTGAAGTCTGGCAGGATCTTAACAGGGCAGTTAGGCGTGGTCCTCTTCTCACCGGTAAAGTAGAACATATTTGTTGTTTCAGCATCTAACATGCTCATTACCTGAGGGTAGAGAAAGGATGATAACAACGAGTTATTATCGACTAGCCGATTTGTTATTGATTCATGTGCATGTAACTTTGTGATTGACGTAGCCTTGAGAATTCACCGACTGAAATACGAACCTCCCTCACTGGAGCTGGTGATTAAGCTAAGATATAGACATTTTAGAAGATTTCTTTTATCCTTAAGAGTTATGTAGTTAAACAGCATTCAAATCCCCTCTATTTTCGACGCCATCTTGGAATAGGCGCGTAAAGACCCTGGGAACGAGGTTGGTAGGAGTATCTGTCACCCCCTCTAGTCCGTAATCTCCAGGAACGGAAACGACGTTCAGAGCTACCGGTTATATTTAATGTTATCATTTTGGCAGGAAATGAGTAAGAGAAATTGGAGTTCCTCGGACATTTAACCCTGCGATTGTAAGCCCGGTCCCAAAAATGAACTTGAAAGAGGAGTTCCTGCAATTCTTCAAAAAGCCGTGTGGGTCTTAGAGCGGATTTCAATTGAGTGTCGGAAGTGTTTTGGTTTTGCATTTACTAAGCTCTCCCATTGGCTGAGAAAGTAAACCAACCAATCAGAATCCAAAGTAAAACCAAACGCAATATGGTTTTGCTTTGTTTTGTCATTGGCTCACAGGGAAGCCATTTATGAGTTATTTGTGATTACTCGCTCCTATGATTGGCTTGCTGTGGGTAATTTGCGTTTGGTTTCACTACACTCAACTGAAAACCGTTCTATCAGCTGAGTGTCAGAGGCTTGAAGAAATCAAAGGCGAAGAGGCGAGAGAGAAGAAAAAGAAGAGCCTCGGTGTTATCCGTTGAGAATCTCACTTCCATGAGAACATTAGGTTCAGAATTTGAACCTCGTCCGTGATTGGATAATTCTGTTCAGGACAATTGACAATCTTTTATATCGGAAACCAGAGGCATATTATACCCCTCCTTCTCTTCACACGAACACCTGGCTAATCGTTTTAATACATTTTTCACTGAGAAAATTAGAATTATTCGTGATAGTGTGAGCAATGGATCTGATTCTACACCTAGTCCTCTCTTGGGAACGGCTGATCTCCAGTGTGAATTGTTGTGCTTTCAACCCGTCTCTTTGAGTCAAGTGTCAGATTTCCTCCAAAGTCGAATGCTGTGATCTCGATCCCGTTCCTGTCTGTGTGTTGAAGCAATATTTACCATTGCTGTTGCCCATTATCACCGAAATTGTTAACCTCTCTCTTGACTCTGCTTCTATGACGGATACTCTGAAGATCGCCCAAATTCGTTCCATGTTAAAGAAACTTAACCTAGATTATGAAGAGTTTAAGAACTTTAGACCAGTGTCTAATCTTGCTTTTATTTCTAAAGTTATTGAGAAGTCTGTTGCCTTTCAGCTGATCGAGTACATTGACACCAATGATCTGGTCCACTTACAAGAAATTGCATAGTACCGAAACTGCTCTTTTGAAAGTTCAAGACGACGTCCTAAGGGCTATCGATCAGCATCGAACTGTTGCTCTTCTTTTACTTGACCTTTCCGCAGCCTTTGATACAGTGGATCATAATATTTTGCTGCACCGACTTCGAACTTGCTTTGGTACCAAAGGCAAAGCCCTTGCTTGGTTTAACGGGCGCAGTCAGTATGTATCTGTGCGAGGAAAAAGTTCGACACGCTGTAATCTACTGCTCTTCTTTTTTCCCTTTTCTCTCCTCTCTCTCGCCTTTTATTTGTTCGAGCCTCTGGTACCCAGAGTAGTATAGGATTACCAACAAGGGGATCTTGATTTTTCTTCATTGAAAATGTAATTTCTCTTCAACCTCCCTCTGCAATATTAAATGACTGCATGCATGGTCCCTAATAATCGACTCACTATATATTATACAAAGTTAACACGACTTCCCCTTCAATCAGTGTAATTGTTCTACCTTTCTAGCCTCGGCTAGCCAGTTGTGCATAGCTTTCCACCTGGTGGGGCAATATTTCTTGGCTGTGGAAATTGATTGACATAGTTTATGTGCTTGTTCTCCCGTCTCGTTCGCGGGTATAGGATCAGTGTCGAAGTACATATCAGACGTGTTCAACTTCTGTATAAACTTCTCTTTGGCCGTCGTGTTGTCACTCTCGCCGGTAACCTGTCTGGCGATCTCCAGGGCCTATAAATGAATATTTTACAACAACTGCTCAGTTTCTCGTTTTATGATTGGCCGATTGCCATTGGAAATAAGAGGGCATACCATGGTATATTACGTGATCACTCGCGCAAGGTTGATGCGCGCTAGCATCACTATTTTCCTTGTCTGAGGGTCTGGATGGGGGGGTCAACATGTCAGTTGTCAGTTAAATTTTTGGCCATTTGTCAGTTGTCAGTTAGCCCTAGTTAATCATTGCTAGAGAAAATTTACAATGTTTGACCCACAAATACCAAATTTGTCAGTTGTCAGTTATTTTTCGGTTGTCAGTTGTCAGTAAAAAAATCTTCATTTGTCAGTTGTCAGTTATTTTTAAGGCCGTTTGTCAGTAGTCAGTTAACCCCATTCAGACCCTCTTGTCTCGCTTCACTATTTCTAATTTGTTGTTGTAAAATCAAATTTACGATAGTTTACAATGCGATGGCGTAAAACGTGGTAAGTAAGAGGACACCACTGTAAGCTATCGTGAATTCGTTTTTATACAACAACTACCCAGTTTCTCGTTTTCTGATTGGCTTATTGCCATTGGAAATAAGAGGACTTACCACGGATTGCGTCATCGCTCGATGGCGCACGCTAGAATAGCTTTTACCCACAATTTTAGGGGAGCCGGGGTGGCTCAGTGGTTAAGCGCTTCGCCTCATCTCTGTGGCTCGGGTTCGATTCCCGGACGCGGCGCCATATGTGAGTTGAGTTTGTTGGTATCTCGCCCTTGCTCCGAGGGATTTTCTCCGGGTTCACTCCGGTTTCCTCCCTCCGCAAAAACCAACACGCTAAATTCCAATTCGATTTGAGGATTAGCCGGGTCCTGCATGGCTTTGATCAGTCACGTGGTTGTTTCAGGTCCTGTTAGAAATTTCCTGGTTATCAAAGCTCTGCCGCTTGACTATTTCTCGTTTGTTGGCTAGCGCCTCGTGAAATCTAGAACAGATTGTGACCATGCGATGATGAAAAACGTGGTAAATAAGACGAAATACCAAGAAAAGGTTGAGGGAATGATTTAAATTTATAATAAATACTTTCAATAATGCCATGCAATTTCTGAAAATAGTTAAAATTAGATTTATGAAATGAAGAATGAAAATTGAGCTTCGAATATCTTGATGATTTATAGAATTCGAGGCACAAATCCATAATTTCTTTCGGTCTCAGATTTCTCATTTCATCGCCCCTTCCCCCAACGCTGTTTTTAAAAGTAAATAAACTTGCTTCACTTACGCTGGTTCCAGAGGTTTTCTCCGTTTCTCAGAGTGCCGCGGAGTGGCGAGGAGAGACTGGAGAGAGAGAACCTCGGGTAGCGGGCGGCACGAATCTCGCTATCATGCTAACGATAGGTGTCAATTAACATCACAAGCAACCAATCACAACACAATACCTCCCACGTGGTGTTTTGGTCTTGGGGTAGTAGGAAAGAAAAGTGGTAGTCGTAAAATAATACTTAACCAGGGAGTAGAAAGGAAATATTTTGAATACCTGCGTCGGAGAACGGAAACGATTTCTTCAATACCAACAACGACGGCCAAGCGCTTCAAAATGTTTCATTTCTCAGTGCTCTTTGGCCCAAAGATCTTCTCAGGCTTTTATATGGATCCTACTTATACTACAATACTGTTTTCGATTCCACTTTATGAGAAATTAGGCGATCCTTCACATTTACTCATTCCGGATCCTGCATGCGTTTCTGAGTGCGTTTCCTTACGAGCGTGTCATTAACTTATGCCTGAGTTCCTAAAGTCTGAAATGCATTTGGAGAAAGAGAAGCAGCATTCTTAATTTCGAGCGGCTTATGAAAAGTCCATCCCAATTTCAACATGTGCTAAATATTCGCTTCAGACTAATTAAGTTGTTCGTAAACAGCGGGTAAACATTCAAGCCTGGCCCGGCCCAGCCAGGTCCCAGAGCTGAGGTTTTCTCCGATTGCTTCCCTCCAGTGATACCATTGTTAAGCCGGGCTATTCGACTGTCATAAGTATATTCGTTAAATTATTTAAGAAACAGCCATAAATTTTCTCGCTGCATATTCGATGTTGGGGCGACAAACTGACCTTCACTTTTCTACGTATCTCTCCCCCGTTGATTGCAATTTCTAACTCAGCCCCCTGTCAGTAAACAACAGCCAATCGGAGAATGCTATAAGGTAATTAGATATTCCTCCAATCAAAAAGGAGGAACAAATATTGTCCTTAGTTCAAATCTATTGGCGCGGTACGATCACTCAACTGACGCCCGCTACCAGACTGAGGTTTCTCTCTCTTCCCTCCTCGCCGCTTCACGGCTCACTGATCGCCTCTTCCCCACGTCTCTATCTAATCAACAGAGAAAATCTCTGGTGCCAGGGGCTAGGGTATGCTTCACTTACCTCTGGGTAGAGTTTCTTGAGCATCTCCATACCAATGTTATACACTTCATTGGGCGTCATGTCATTAGTGGTAAAGTAAGGCATTATCTGTTCATATGCCCATGTACCGTTCAGCGGCTCACCAGTTGGAAGCATGCGCTTTGTTGGTCTGTTGATGTCTGCTGTTCCATTGATGTAGACAAAGGGTAGAGGTAATGTGGAGAGACCGCTGGACACGCTACTGGGGACGCAATGTGACTTGTATTCTGTCGCTAGAAACCTAATATATAGGAATACACACAATTTCACTGCATGCATGGTTAATGTTTTGGGGTTGAATTGCAGCCATTAAGTAATGGTCCGCGTAAGAACTAGGGTAAAATCAATAGGCTTGCGGCAATGGGCATATCCCCATATACAATTATAAATATGCCTTAAGTGCTGTATGAGATGTCCACAATAGAAATTACACCCAGAAAATAAAGTATTTGTTATTCTCTTGGCCATTTTTGCTATGAAAACTCAAAGCAACTACCGTCCAGCCAATCCGAAAGGGAGAAAACAAAAGATCTTTAATTTCAATCACAAATTTGAGATCTTTCCCCACGTACAATATTCTTCGAAATTAAATCCTAGTTAATTTGATCAAATATAAATTAAAAATTATCGAATGAAAATGATTTTTTTCGATGGGTTTCTATTGAATTTGAGTATCAACCAATGAAATTACGAGAAAGAAGAATAGGAAATTAGCACCTTTCTACATTCCTTGCCGTTGGACTGCCTAGTTTTTAGCTGGACTATTACTTAATAATAATGATGATGATAATTATAAAAAATATTTATTCAGTTTGCGACTATCTAATTAGTAGTTTTGTACCCGCAGCAAGAGAACTCAAAATGTACTGCCCCATTTATACATTCATCTTGGAACAGGTACTCTTAAATTTTAGCCCGCGGGCCATAAGTTTGGGACCGGCACTCCACACAGCGGTCAAACGTCTGCGCATGCGTCAAAAGTATTGCAACAACAACATATTCCAAAACAAATTCAAAGCGAGCCGGTGGCCGTCACTGTTCACACACCCGTTTTCAAACCTTGAGAACTTTTTTGGTAACTTACGAAAAAATTTGGTAAACTCACAGTTTGAAGTTTGTTCAATTTCCCGTCGACTGTGAAAATAAAAAGCTTAACTTTCACCTATTTTTCTTAACTTTTTGGGGTAGAAGTTCACTGTAATATGTTTTAAGGTAAATTTTGCGCGGGAAATTCGCGCGGCCGCCCACCAGACTGACCGTAATACGCACGCGCAGACGTTTGACCGCTGTGTGCCGGCACTCTTCATTTACACGACAAAAATCAGGACTGCCGGTCCCAAACTTATCGGCCCGCGGGCTCAAATTTAAGCGTGCCGTGCCCAAAATACTTGTCGTGTAAGTCGGACTTACGTATACAACTCAAAGAAGGTTGTCTAGATCTCGGGCATGTTGCATTGCGGATATTGCATTGCATTGCATTGCATTGCATTGCATTGCATTGCACGATAAAACATCAAGGGCGCGTTCGGGACTTTTTAGCCACTGTAATAATAAATGTATTCTGAATATGTCAGCAAGAGTTTGTGATTCACAGTGCAAAATGTGCCTGGACCAGTAATTTACAGGGACTAGTCCATCTACTATTGTCCTGGAGTATAAATCCGCTGTAGACTGATTAGGTTTGTTGCGTGCATAAATGGCAGCAATGCAACTTGTGGCGTATTGTAAATGCTCTCTGAATTTCTAATGGACCTGAACAGGAGCCCATTACCAGGAGCGTCCATATATACTATACCCGTGAGTCAGCGTATGACCGGTTGGAGCTATTTTTAGAACATGTTTCCCGGGTAACTGCCTTCCGATTCTGCTGCGATCGTGCATGCATATGCTTGCCGTAATTATCGAGATTAAGAATGATCTATTGTTCTTTGAGGTGATTTTACTAACGCCGCATTGTCCTGCCTATGGTTTGATTGGATTCCCAAAGTGTGGGCACGTGAACTCCTTTTAAAACTATTCAAAAAGAGTCAAAAACGACAACTTTGAAGAGTAGATTAGTGATTCGACCCTTCAAATAGCCATTTTAAAACGACTCAAGAAAGAGTCAAAATAACCCATCGCAATGAGTAATAACGACCCTTTGAAGGAGTATCCGCAAAAGGGGTCAAAACGAATCTTTTCGAGGGGTCATCCTGGGGTCAACAAACGACCCCCTCAAACGGGTCAAAACCACGCCTATTTTTTTACAGTGCACCATTTCAAAAAACGTCTCGTGGATGTTGCATCGTGCAGTCAAAAACCGGGTCCAGCAAATGCAAAAAATGTGTTGAGAAATAGTGAATAAAACTGGCTTCTTACAAAATGCATTTGACGCATGCTAAGTACTCACCGGAGTAGAGTGTTGATAGGCCTGCCGAGGTACAGCAGGACGAACTCCCTCAGCGAATCATCAACACTCTTGCCGTACTTCTGTCGCCATTTCATCAGTTGTTCTATCTCACCTTGCATCTTCTCCAGGAATTCTGGCTTCAGGATTTTCTGTACGAAATATTCCTTGAATATTCCTAGATAACCAACACATGCCATTCTTAAGTGTGTTTAGAAACACACTAATGCACTGCATGGAACCTTAGATAACTTGCGTTGACTTTTATGCAATTTGACACAAGTCAGTTAGTTTTCGTTGTGTGAAGAACACTGTGTCTGGATGGGGGAGTGCGCCTATTTCAAAACACGATATGTCTTATGTGTCCCATGCTGTGCCGCCCACGGATCTCAAAACTCTGACCCTATTTCAGACCAAAATATAATATTTTCCATACCCTTTTTCAGACCTGTAATCTCTCTCGCGCGTGATTCGTTGAATGCGTCACGTGACCCGATATTTACTCCGCGGGCGTGAAACATCAGCGAAACGTAGAAGCGCGCTTTTTTTTGAAGGATAATAACAAGAATAGCCTACGTTGTAGCGTCGAAATATATCCTGATATTTGTCTTTGAATATTATCTGACCTCGAAGCCCACAGTTTCCCTCGAGTTTCGCTTTCTCTTCTCGGAACAGATAATATACTCGGACGAAATATCACAGCATATTTCGGCGCTACAAATAGGTTACATAATTTATCGATTCATGTGCTTTAATAGGGAATCACATGCCTGAGGAGGTAATCCCACGTTAAATTGCACGAGAAAACCAATATAGACAGACTAGTCGCTTGCGACGAGGGAGATATCGTTTTTTTTTCGAGTGCAATTTAACATGGAATTACCGAGTTGAGCATGTGATTTTCCTTGAATCGCATAGTGCCATGAATTACTTGATGATTTAATACTTTTGTTATAAATAGCGCGCGTAGCCTACAGTGGTGATTCCACTCTGAATCACCCCTCCTCTCAACCAATCAGCGTCTGATTTCGCAAACGCCCTTGTGCGATTCAGCTGTGACTATGTGATTCTATACTGAAAAAAAGGAATGAAGTTCTCCAATTTCTTTTCCAACTATCCGCCCTGTGAACGTGTATCACGAGATCCATTGTTGCAAATGAGAGCACGCGAAAATTTATCGGTGGATTATAAATATTTCACCGCTCGCGGAGAGAAATTATCGAGTCACGTGACGCATACAACCAATCGCGCGAGAGAAAATATTTGACGTTCCTTCTCTACAACTTTTGAAGTCAAAAACAGGTCTTTTGGTAATTTGAACCTCTCAGTTAACCTTCCTCAAAAAATCTAAAAAAAAATTATGTTTGACACCAGCTATCGCTTGATATATTTACCTAATTTTACTAAAATCGGTTGAATATTAAAGGCGTCGGAAAATAAATAATAAACCCGTTTAAATGCTTGTAGCTGTTGACCTTGGATGACCTTGAACTTTGGTGTGTGGTAGAGTTAGTGGATGTGTAGATATCGATTTACCAAATTGTGTGACATTTCATCAAAACCCTGATTTTTTATAAATTTTTGAGTTCTAGGGTTAGGGTTGGGGATAGGGTTTCCCCAGATTGCTTATATTATAGTTCAACCTGCTACATTAAAATTAATGTGATGGTTTCAAGGAATTTAATGTTTGCGAGTCCTCTGCTGTTTCTCATTGGTCCAGCGAGACTATGCAAATCAGTAGCAAAACGACTCTAAGGATTACCTCAAGAAAATCTTGAGGTAAAAAAAATGAGATTTTCTGAAACTCGAATCCCGCTCCTCCTACTCACAAGGCAAACGTCGCAACCACTACACTAAACAATTAACCATCGTCGCTCAATTGCTGTCAAATTTGTAAATTTTAAAACCACTGCTAATTCATGTTAGTTTATATTGTCATTTCATGAATTAATTAAGTGAGCCATTCCTGTATTTAGTTGCTTTCTGAAAAGAGAATTAACGGCTTACCTTTTTCTCCATCGTGGAACACATTCTTGAATATTCCTCCTAGCGCTTGAAGGCCACCTTTACATGTCTCGACAGACCCAACCATCCCTGACAACACACCCAGCTTTAGATTCTCCACATATCTGGCAAACGTTTGATTTAACTCCAACAGCTTATCTCTTACAGCTTCGAGTTCCTCTACAGTGGAAGGTTTAAAGTGTGGCAGACTGTAATGTATTTCACTACCAATGTTGCAAATTGGTTTGTAGCAAAACAGGTCAGGCCCCATTAGCCAATCTCCTGCGTAGTAATTCCCGTCAAAGGGAGTCCCAAACACAAACTTTAAGAAGAATTTTACTTGAGAAAGAGCTTTCTTTTCTCTTTGTTTTAGATTATCTACCTTAATTTCTCTTTTTGATATCTCTTTATAGAGTTTTTTGGCAGTGTCAGTCCTTTGTTTTATCTTCTCTGGTGAAGGATCGTACGGCTTGTATAGTTTCTTGATATCTGCTGAAGTCACCCCAGATTTAGAATAAAGATATTCTGGATAAACCTCGTAATATGTGTCGTGTACTTTTTGAAGAAATTTATCAAGAGAAATTCGTTTGGCCTCTTCAGAGGACAGGCAAGTATTGTCCGAAGATGGACAAGATGTTTTACTTGACGATTTGACAATAAGAACGATTCCAGTTATTAGAAATATGATGCTGATCACACACAGAACAATGACTAACACTAATACCGTCTTCTTCTTCATGGTTGGTGTTTCCAACCTGAAAAAATAACATGGAAAAAGGAACAGGAAAAAGAATAAGAAATAAGCTCAAAATACACGTCATTTTCACATGCATTTTATGACTCGGGTCCGGCGATAAACTACTGGCCCAAGTATAATAACTCTACTTCAGCAGTCTGCATACTGCTGTTTGATTATTTTTCAAGGTAAATATCATGGTATTATTTGGTGTACATGTGACTAGCCGGCTTTAGACTTGAAGTACTATTTCAAACACGAATTGTAGTGTTTCATCAGCGATTCCAAATAACAATGAGTGTTTGAAATTACTTCTCATGCGAATGGCTAAACCAAACATTTACATACGCTTCTTTTCAAACTTCATTAGCAAGTATTGTTTACCGTTTGACTGTTGTATATAACTATTCAATAGATGGCTTATTATTCTTTTTTGATGTTAGTGGACAAGAGTTAGTACAAGCAGTCGGAAGGGTCGTGGTTCGAACTCCAGTGGAGGCAGACTTTTTCTTTCTATGTCATTCTTTATTTCTTTACTTCTTCGCTCCTTACTTGTTGTTTATCAGTATGTAATTAGTTAGTGGTCATGAATATGATGATTAAGAAATATTGATCACTAGGGTTGGAAATATGATCAAACACTAGTGCGTTTGGAACTGGTGTTTCATTGGATGTCATGCAAGATGCATTTCGAACAAGGGTTTCACCCGGTATCAAGACCCATGCATGTGACCAAATGCAGTTCCTCCATTGGATGACTATCTCATGAATTATTAATGAGTTTGAGAATTGTATTTAGTGTTTACAACATGAGCGAGGAGTTGGCCTATTCATGCAATTTCGAGCCGAAGGCGAGCCGATACAACACTGACGCGAATGGTGTAAACAACTCAGTTGTGAAATGAAACTATATAATATTAAAACAATTATGAAATTTTGATGAAAAACGTAAAAAAATAGAGATCAGGTCTTTTGCGTCACGGACATGCGTAGTGAAAAAAACCCAGGTCCCATACTTGTGAGACGATTTCTATGCATCAACTTGACATTTCACCCAACCGGGATAGGGGAAGTCAGTGTTGTGAGACCTCCCTCCAACAGACACTAGCATAGTGTTTGTTGGATACAGACCTGATGGTTAAAACATCAGTGTAAGTATATGTAATACATACGTCGATGTAATAGATACAGAATGAGCAGCCGTGCTTTATCGGATTTACAAAGTTTGTAAATCCGATTAAGAACGGACACGAATTCTGTATATGGTTTATCAAAAGTCTAGATGTGTAAAGTCATTTCTCAAATATTTTCGCGATACGACCTATTTCAGCCGAGAAAATCGAAGCGAAAGTTTATGTAAATCAGGACGAATTTGTATCACATTTACAGATACTTATCGCACATTGGTTTCCTTTGATTTTCCCTCATGAATTATTAATGAGTTTGATAAGTTTTATTAATCAGTATCTGTATGTCCGATACAACACTGTTTTATTAATAAGTGTTGTATAAAATATACACACTATGCATAACTCGCGCGGTCACAACACGAAAAAGAGACCGGTAGGGCCTCTGGAATGTTGAAGTTGAAATTCTAGCAGGAGGTGTGAAACGTGTTAAACATGATTGTTTAGTTGAAAAATGTTGCTAATCTGTCCTCATTTATCCTTTATATTTCTTTATAGTACAACCAGCCAGGGGCATAGCAAATTAACGGCATTGTTTCACTGAATATTCGTTCACTGCATTTCACAATCTTCCAGGGCGCTTCAATTTCAACATAGGATTATAGGATTATATTTATAATATTTATATCAAACATACCATTTTATGTATTATATTGTATTCAGTATTTCTGCTTTAGTTATTAAATTCATTTTTCAGATATATAAGTACAGCAAGTTCTAGTTTTTGATTAACGTTGTTGAAGCCAGAAACACTGTTCTGTTCTTAAAACTTTACTGATTAATTGTTGGCTATACGACGCCGGTTTTATCACGCGCTATTATGAATTCGGCCTCGTTCTTCAAATCCTTCCCTTTAAAGGCACTGTGTCACGGTGAGATAAAATAGGTTACGTGACTTCGAATTTTGCATCATAATTTACCCGCAGAGTGTAGTCTAAATGCATTGAAAGGATCGTGTTTCCTGTCATCCTCGTCATTTTAGTATTTTATCACGTGGTTGATCACGTGACATCTGTGAAAACCTTAATTCAATATAAAAATGTCCATTAGTTTAATCTTCTGACGAAAACTGAAAGTTGCATCGCATCCCTGTGCAAATTAAGGGTGCGTTCGATTGACCGTATTCCGGAATAAGAATAGATGGAATAGTCTCTGGAAATCACTGGTTCGAGCATATTTTGCACTGTAAGCTACAAATGCTTGCTAATATATGATATTTAGGGTATAATTAGTATTCCAGTGGCTAAAAAATCCCAGTATAAGCGATTTGTAGTGATCATTCTGTGTATTCTTATTCAGGAATACAGTCAATCGAACGCACCCTAAGGCAAGTTTTAGTGCGGGTAAAAATCCCAGGCCTTAAATGCTTAATGAGCTGGAGTTAAATATCCGAAAAAATGAATTTAATAACTGAAATACTGAATACAATTATAATTTTCACATTTACACTGTATACAATTCTACATCTTTATTTATTTTAAAGTAAACGACACAGGAATGTTTACCCTCCTCAACTGACAACTAAAAAAAACAAAGAAACTTTTCATGTCAAAAATAACGGCAAAGTTTTACCTCCAACATCTTTTTTTAAATGCGAACGAGGAAGATAGGGGAGAGTCCATTGAATCGTATTATGCGACGTAGTTTTACAAACTTTAGTTGGGCCTTGGCAAGTTAATGACTTTGGCGGATCTGTGAAAGGATGTCAGAATTCAGTAGTTTACCCAATTATTGTCAATATTAATTCAAAGCCTTTTGCTTACGGCTAATCCACCCATTCAGGGGTGATGAATTGCTGAGTGAATATAAAAAAGTGGTTTAAAGCGTTGGGGGTTTCTTTGGATATTAAATATTGATATCAGATGTAAACAAACCTCTTTCCTCTCACAAATTCGCCGATAGATTATCACGCCTAAGAATGAACAACGTGAAGAGCATGAGTAAGTTTGATGCGAAGTGTACTGAGATGTTTGTTAAGTTCACGATTCACAGCCAGGTTCGAAAGTAACTCTGCAATTGCAAGTGACTGAACTACTATGATCATTTCAGTTATCCCGTGAAATAGTTTACATTCCACATGTTAGTAGCACACGCTAGATTAGGCGGAAATTGAGTCATTTTTTAAACAACTTGCTCCTGTTGAGTTTGTTGTTATCTCGCCCTTGCTCCGAGCTAGGGTTTTTCTCCGGATTCTATTTTTTTAGACGTCAACAACTCATTTTTTTAAATATAAGTGCGCGTTCGATTGACTGTATTCCGGAGTAAGAATAGATGGAATAGTCTCTGTAAATCACTCGTTCGGGCACATTTTGCACTGTATAACTACAGACATTGAATATTCAGGATATATTTAGTATTCCAGTAGCTAAAAAATCCTGATACAAGCGATTCGTAGTGATCATTCTGTGTATTCTTATTCCGGAATACGGTCTATCGAACGCATCCCAAGTTTCATTTCTCCGCGGTACTTGTAATCTTTTATAATTAAATCAAAAAAGCATTAATAATTCATCAGGAAAAAAAACAAAAGAAATGAATGTTTAATGAATTTTTCTAAATCTGTTATAGATACGGTCTCATTTACATACATTTTTTCTTCGATTTTCTCGGCCGAAATAGGTCGTATCACCCAATAAAATAACTGAATTACATGACTATACATCGACGTTCAGTTGCGCCCTCGTGTTTGTAAATCTGATAACGATGAACCCTGCTTCTCGTTTTTGAAACAGTACTTAACCCTGACGGAAACCGAAAGCGTTAAATTCTGTTCTCAAAACACCATTTGTCGCTGCAGGTACAACGACTGTTTTATTTCCTAAACTTTCCAGTAATTCGTACGTGCCATGACTTCTCAAACTTCAGAGATTTATTTTAAGTGGTATTCACTATATATAGTATACTATGATTATCTCACGAACACTAAGTACTATGCACTCGATCGATCGATTCAGTTTCAAATACATTATGAATCTTTATCTAGCAACGGTAAAGGAAACTGATCGATCATCATTTTCAAAAAGAAATCTTAGAAGTTACACATCACCTGAAAACAAAAACCAACCTTCATTCCATGTTAGAAGCGACTTCGAGCAGAACATGAAACAAATTGATTAAAGATATGTCAAAATATTAATGTCTTTGTCGCAGGAATTTTCATAGTATTGGCCACGAGTTTAATATCCAGTTTTCATCTCTTTCTTCCTACCGGCTAGCTATCTATCAGTAGATATGCAAATCACACACGGGCAATGAACTGCTATCCTACCTCATACTTTTGATCCCCTGTTCAAGCTTAACCCGTAGAAAATACTTCAAGTCACTAGTCCACTGAAAGTAACGAACATTACAAACTCTCTTCAGTCGGTCTTTGAATGAGTAGTATAGTCGGCGTCAATTAAATACCACTTTTTCTTGTACAACAAAACTCAAAAGGTTGTGAATGTTATGGACGCCTTGTTTTCTTGCACAAGGGGCGTCATAAAGTGAATTCAGAAATCCACTTCATAACGCCCCTTGTGCAAGAAAAAAGGCGTCCATAACATTCACAACCTTTTGAGTTTCGTTGCACAAGAAAAAGTTGTATTTAATTGACGCCGACTATACTACTATGGGGTAACTAAGGGTCATTCAAAGTGTCACTAGATATTCTTGTACGTAAAATCCAACTTGATAATCCTATTAGAGATATGATTACATATAGTTATATCGACATCGATAGCTTGTACGTAAAATCCAACTTGATAATCCTATTAGAGATATAATTACATATAGTTATATCGCCGCAACAGCCTTACACATAAAATCCAAATTGGAGTATCTGTTAAAGCTATCCTAACACATAGTTATATCGAAGGGAGAATGGTGAGACCACGTAGTGAACCACTTCCACGGAGTCTAGCTCGAGAGGCAGGTGCTATTCTAGAGGAGAGAGATGGAATGCTCGAGGGGATGGAGATAGGTCGCCGTACTATCCGATGGCGCTTCTTCCAAGGTGTGGCAGGAGATTTGACCCCTAGGATCATGGAAAAGTTAGTTGCAAAGGTAACCACCAGCTTTTACCTGCGATACAGCTACACCTATCGCATTCGAAATGTCAATGACGGACGCGTGATTCTATTCTCCAAGACTGTCCCAGGCTCTCCATGGGTGAACATCCTAGAAGATGCAGAAGAGTGGATCAATAGCAAGGAGACAGCTCGATTGAATCCCGACAACATCACTCGACCAAATACCCAATGGGCCTTCGTTCGTTGGATCTACGTAGATGTCAAAGTCGTGATCGATCGTCAGCTTTTGTTGGGAACAGGTCCACTGCCCCAATGGCTTCGCCTTAAGAAAGGAATGCTTGCCCTTGATCGATATGGCGACAACCTATGTCTTTGGCGCTGCCTTGCCATGCATGAAGGAGCAAGAGTAGATAGGTGTTGTGTCAAAGCTCGAAAACTTGCCCAGAACTTCTATCGCCTGACAGCACCCACACAAGACGTTCCCAGAACTTCCTTAGACCAGCTGGAGGAAGTCGAGTTACACTTTGGAATCGGTATTCGGGTGTATGAACCCACGGAGGACGGCGCTTGGCATCTGACGCGACATGCAGCTCACTACAAGAATACGATGACGATTGGGATATACGACGGACATGCCTTCTACATCAAGAACATCAACAAGCTAGGGCACATCTACGTATGTAACGATTGTAAGCAACGGTTCACGAAAGCCTCAGACCTTCACCGTCATGCAGATCGTTGCAGGCGTGGAGAAACAAAGATTGTTTGCCCTGGAAAAGTAATCACAGTACCTCAGTCGGCATACGAAAAAGCCTTCTGGCCAGAGAGCACAGCCAGCAAAGGCGCTTTATACTGGTTGGAACGCGAAACCAAAAGGATTGGACAACACATTCATCATGCAGCTTGTGGGCATGGTGGAGAGCATTGGCTAGAAGGAGCGCCGGTCGACGGCTACGAACCTATTTCGAAAACCATCTTTCAATTTCATGGATGCTATTTCCATGGCTGCCCGAAATGCTTCCCTAGGGAAAGGAGGCTCTATCTCAAGACCTGTGAAAGAACGGCAAAGCTACAAGGAGCTGGTTATACAGTAGTGGAAGCTTGGGGCTGCTCCACAAAGAAGAAAAACAAACCAGTCCCCACACCAACACAAACTGTCTACCCACACTTCATAGTTTACGATTTCGAAGCCTATCTCGACACGACAAAAGGAAGACAACCAACGGACCACCTGACCATCGAAAACGTTCACGTTCCCATATCAGTATCAATTGCCGACACATACAATCGAAAGTCAACCCACATCTGTCGACGCAATCCAAAAGAACTCATCGAAGCCTTTGTCGAAGAACTCCAGCTAAGAGCGAAAGCGCTCCAAGAAGTCATTGCAGAACAGTTCTGCCCCAAGACACCTGAATTCTCTTTTGACACCCTACCAAAGAAACAACAAGCGAAGGTCGACGAATGGATCCGCCAAGTTCCAGTAGTGGGATTCAACTCTGGCAGGTACGATCTCAATCTGATCAGGAAGCACTTCGTAGGAATCATTGCCGACACCTGTTCAAAGATCCTGGTAGCAAAGAAAGCCAATTCCACTATGTTCCTATTGACCCCAGATTTCCGTTTCCTTGATGTGATCAACTACCTTGGACCTGGAACTTCTTATGAACGTTGGGTCGCTGCCTATGGCTGTGAGTTGCAAAAGAGTTTCTTCCCATATGAGTGGTTCGATTCTCCAGACAAGTTGGCTCACATTGGATTACCAGACTATCCAGAGTGGGGTTCGAAGTTGAAAAGAGAACATCTACTATCTATGGCAGAGTTCGAAGACTGTGAGTGCACCTTTCTCGACAAAGGAATGGAAACCTTTGCAGACTGGCTACGATACTACAACGACCTAGATGTAGTTCCATTCTTAGAGGCACTCGAAAAGATGCGAGATTTCTATCACGAGAAAGGAGTAGACATGCTGAAAGATGCAGTGTCCATTCCAGGAGTCTCACTACAGTTCCTGCTTCGAGGTAGTGTAGAAAGGGGAGCTGAGCTGTACGCTCCAAGTAAGGAAGCCTACCGCATGCTGAAAGACGCTGTCGTGGGAGGTCCAAGCATAGTGTTCACCAGACTCCACGAATCAGGAAAAACTAAGATTCGTAGTCATCAGGGAGGAACTAAGACTTGTCGTAAGATTCTTGGATACGATGCCAACGCCCTATATCTTTCTACCATGGAATTCGAAATGCCTTGTGGAAAAGAAAAGGTTGTGCACTATGACGATCCAGGTCCAGCCACCGAAGGATTCGTTGAATGTCTACTTGGTGGAACGTGGTTTGGATATGCAGAAGTAGACATCGAGATACCAAAGAAATTGTGGAAGGAATTTGAGGAGATGCCACCCTTCTTCTACAACAAGAAAATCCCCAAAGAAGCAATCCCTCCAGAAATGTTGGCCTACCTCACAAAGACAGGTAGAAAGCTCAGCGAGGAAAAGAAGCTAGTTGGGAGTCTCTCTGGAAAGAAGTTGCTACTCTATGCTCCTCTTCTACTTTGGTATGTAGATCATGGTGCAGTGATCACTGCTGTCTACCGCACGATAGACTACGAACCCAAAGAAATCTTCGGATGGTTCGTGGACCAAGTCACTGAGGCACGTCGTATGGGAGATGAAGACAAAGGTGAGGCTTTGCTGGCAGATGTGTTCAAGCTACTAGGAAACAGCGCCTATGGAAAGTTGCTCGAAGACTTGGGACGCCAAACAAAGGTCACCTATACAAAAGATGAGAAGGTTGTGGACAAGGCATTGCGAAGTGTTTGGTTCGAAGACCTGGAAGAGATTGGTGATGCATATGAACTAGAGAGTAGGAAAGACCAGATCCGAATCAAACGGCCTTTCCAAGTAGGTATCGCTGTGTACCAGCTCGCAAAGCTGCGTATGCTTGAGTTCTACTATGACTTCATCGACAAGTACATTGATCGCAATGATTTCGAATATATACAGATGGACACAGACAGTGCCTACATTGCCATCTCGGGAAATAGCCTCGATGAGGTTGTAAGACCGGAACTGCGAGAAGATTTCGAAGCCGAAAGGAATGAATGGCTAGCTTGGGACGAATGGAGCAGTCGTACACCAGGACTCTTCAAACTCGAATTCGAAGGACATCGCGCCATTGCCCTATGCTCGAAAGCCTACTACGTCGATACAGGTGGCAGCAAGAAGTATTCCGCTAAAGGTATGTCTAGACGGCACAACGACATTTCGTGGGAACGATTCAAAGCAGCCCTCCAGGGTAGTATCGACATGGCGGAAAACCGAGGCTTCCGACTATCGCCAGAAGGCATAGCAACCTACGAACAACGGAAGCTTGGGCTATCGGCTTACTACGACAAAAGACGCGTTCTTCCCGATGGAATCCACACCGAGCCAATAGAGTACGCTGTTTAGCGTCTAGGTACAAACAGAATTCCTTTTGGTGGTAGTTCTGTATCCCTAGGAACGACTTGTAGCTCTTCACGAACGAATCCACGTTTGGGTGCGTCCTTCTCCTTCGCAAGGTAGTACAGCACAGGCTGTCCAGAAGATACTACACTTCGCGAAATGGTGTATATCTGCAAACTCCACACAGGATCAGTAGCTCTACGTTTTTCACCTCCTTCCAATTCTCCTGGTGCATAAAGATATCGAACTAGAACGTCGAATGGTAGACGCTCTTCTCTCAATCCAACGGTGCGCGAATACGTAGGAGTCTTCAGATCTACTTGTTGCGCCACTACAGAATTCGAAGGCTCTTTACCAGTCAACCGAGTCACCTCACTGTTCATGGCTTTGATAACCATTGGTAAACGAATTACCCATTCTCTACTACGCTCATCTGATCCTTCCGAAGTAAGCACCATCTCTTGTGCATACTGATACCCAAATAATCTCTCAGCTAGAGTCCTATTTGCTCTTTCAACAAAACTTTGCGCTCTATGATTACCAGCCTCACCTCGTTGAACTTTCGTACCATGTAGTTCTAGCGTTTCAGACATACGTCCCATGAATTCTCTACCAGGATCTACTTGCAAAGTCTTTGGCCATTCTAGTGGACTACGTTTATAGATTCGTTCGAATGCCGCAGCAACTTCACCACTATCTTTAGATGCCAAAGGTTCGGCTTCTTTGTATCGAGAAGCTACATCGATTACCACTAATGCATACTTATATAGTTTCCTTCCACGGCCAGGACGATCGTGTGGTAGAAATATCAAATCAGCTTGGTGGACTTCATTTGGTTTCGATACAGTCCAATGTGGTCGTGGAATGTGTTTTGGTGGTGGTAGATATATTTGCCACATAGATTGCTTTTCCAACCAACTCCTAGCCACGTCTTCTGATGCTTTCGCTGCTACCGATAGCTTGCCAATTGCAGTGTGACCTTTCCAATAGCCCATAGGCCCATAGAAGATATTCGCAAGTTTAGAATCCATCATACATCTATACATTCTAACCTTCAACAGATGAAAAAAAAAAGGAAGAATAAAGAAAGTCGTTGCGTGACACTCTTCATTCTTCCTTTTTTTTTAGTAGTAGCTTAGTAGTAGCTTAAGTAGCTTACTAGTAGCTTAGGTAACTTACTAGTAGCTTGCTAGTAGCTTAGGGCAACTCACCAGTAGCTTAGGGTAACTTACTAGTAGCTTACTAGTAGCTTAGGGCAACTCACTAGTAGCTTAGGGCAACTCACCAGTAGCTTAGGGTAACTTACTAGTAGCTTACTAGTAGCTTAGGGCAACTCACCAGTAGCTTAGGGTAACTTACTAGTAGCTTAGGTAACTTACTAGTAGCTTAGGTAACTTACTAGTAGCTAGTAGTAGTATCTATATCCATTTACTAATAGCGTATCCAACACCTAGCATTCCACCACCAACGTAGAGCAACTCGCCAGTCTTCTGATTGTTTGAGGGTTGGTAGTAGTCAGATAAGCGGGGTTCTTTCATCTCTTTGAGCCGTTTTAGCTCTTTACGTAACTTATCGGATCGCACTAAGGCTTCGTTGGTATCTCTTTGATCGTTGTGTGCTTTGCGTTCAAGACCTTCCTGCTCTTGTGCATAGTCATATAAGCTTTGACGTTTGATTCTATACGCTTTCATTTCGCGTTCTAGTTTTTCGACGGCCCTATCGTGTCTCTCTCGTTCTGCATCTACATCACCACTCTTTCCAAGCATTCTAGCTAGTATGCCACCACCAGTAAATGCCGTCGCATTCAAAACAGCGCCGAAAATAGACATTCCAATAGCTGCTAACGTCGCCATTACGGTATGATCTTTTGTTTCTCAAGATATTGCTTTGCGTATAAGCTACCGAGTATCACGACAGTCCACTTTGCGTAATTCACTAGGGAAGAAGAAGGATCGCTAAGCATAGATTCCTTGGTAGTCTTTTTTACGATCCACCCAATACCAGAAGCGAGTCCAACGATTATAGATGCATCGGTTGCCGTCTTCATCAATTCCTTATCCATCTCGACATATATAAGTATGGTCTCGAGTCTTTAAGTGTTACTCCATGTCTAGTGCCGTTGGCTTTGCCGGAGCTGCAGGTTGTGTTGTGCTAACGGTGGCAACACGTTTATTGCCCTCTACATACTTCTTGTACGCAAAGTACGTGCCAAACAATGTAGCGCCAGTACCAATGACTGCGAGGATAGTCAGGCTTTCGAACCGACCTTTCTCTACGTCAGTTTCTTTACATGATTCGCTTTCGCGCATCAACTCTCTCTTTTGAGCTTCTTTAGCGAGTTTGTTGCTTAACGCTAGTGCTTTTCCAGCTGCGACGCGCTTTGGGTTTTTTATCTTAGTTGGTGCAGTCGTCGGAGGATTCGCAGTTATCTGGTCCGCTTCTTCCATCTTGATTCGATATAGTAGATATATGTGAAGGTTCAACAGTTGTACCAGGAATGACTACGTGACCAGATATGTGGAATAGGACGCTAGCTAGAGCTACAAGGCGACCTGCTTTGAGCGATAGTAGGCCAGTCGCAGCACTGATTTCGTTGCGGACTAGAGGGTCTTCTTGTAGGTCCTTGATCAGGGCTTCTTGAGAATCTATTGGTACTAGGTAGGCAACTAGGCGGGTAGCTAGACGTGTCACACCGTCGACTAAGCCTTTCGTTACTTGCTTAGCTAGAACGGCCTGATACCTCCTATGCAACTTGTCTACTTCTTTCTCAGGAAGTCTAGAGATGTCTCCTAGGGAAAAGTTTTTACCTAAGTATTCTTTCGTTACGCCTGTTGCGGCTAAGATCGAAAGTGATTCACGATTGTCTGACGTAACGTCTAGGTTGGTTGGTGGGGGGCCTGTTACATCCTCGCCGAATATCTCGAGTATATCTTTATCCATGATAATATGTTGTAGGTGCTGGGAGCTCTAACACTACCTCGAAAGGATGGCGGAGACAGAAGCACATGCGAGCGAACTTATGGGAGCCAAGTATCATTCGTAACTCTTTGCATTCTTGCGAGCCTCCATAATCCTCAAATATCCTTTTACCATCTACGGCCGATGCTGTATGGAATGCTACTACGATAGCTACGTTCTCACGGAAGGGCTTACATATGCTCGTTAATTGTTGGGACAGCACCCAAACGGAAATCCCTATATGTCGTGCAGAAAAGGCTAAGTCCACTAGCTTGTCAGTTCGTTTCTTGACGTCCTTCGATGCGGCGCAATCATCGAGAATCAATAGAGTATTGGTACCTGACCAAAATGTTGCGCAAATACTCAAAGTAGCATCGATGGCATCTTGTGGTGGCGATATGACGAAGAAATGAGGATCTCGATTTGCGAATCCACGATAAGTTTTGTTGTGGGCATACGTAGGACAAATCAGTACTATGTAATCAAACTTACCACGAAAGGCTCCACGAAGTTGTTCTATGAGAAACGCAGTCTTCCCACAATTCGTCGGACCGACTATGAGTGCGTTGAAAGGTATGTGCTCTACGAGAGAATCCATCAGTATAATATACTCTGCAGAGATCTGTTCAATATCGTGACCTGAGCATCCGCAAGGACATAGATGTGCATTTTCACATTTCCACTTCCCTTTGCAGTTCTATGTATGCGAATGTCGATGTCCTTTCCACTGCCGGTTTGTGCCAAGCCATCACCATGAACGGTGGAATCTTTTGCTGTGCGACAATCGATTAGAATAGAGAATCTATTTTCAAAGAACTTCTTTGGAGTCATAGAAGTATTGGGTGTACCAAACCAGCTTCTTGCAGCCTCCCAGAAATCTAGGGGAAGCATGCCGCTTGGAAAGAGTCTGTTGGGAATCCCATTGACATCTACTTCTACCTTCAAGATATCTGGATTCGAGAATGCTTCACTATCTCGCGTGCCAATGGTAGGTGGATCTATGAATAGTAGAAGTAGTCCAGCAAAGGATCGTCGTGGAACATTAAGATATCAAAGTATCAGAGGTTTTAGCGATATCTACTGTCTTGAAGTGAACAGCGTAGTTGTATAGGAATGCAGCACCTATTTCATATTTGTGAAGTGCATTACTAGCCAGCGTTTCGTTCCTGATTGCTTCGTATTCTAGTTGGATGTTGGTAAGTTGGTACGTACCTATCTTCGTCGTATCCGATCCAATTACAACCTCGTTGGCAGACGCTAGAGTCAACTCGAATGTAATCGTACTTTCTAAGGCATGTGGATATAGAACTCCATGTTGTGTCAGAATGTCAACATCTAATGGAATCCTATACTTTGAACCACATGCAGTTAGGAGTGCGTTGTCTGCAGCAGATGAAGTACTTGCGTCACCAGCTTTCGAGCGTAGCTTATTCAAGTTCTCTGATTGAATGCCTTGTTGTATTCTAGACTCTCTCTCCTGCGTAGATAGGTATACGTCGGAGTATGTTTGTAGAAGGTCTGGCCTGACAAGGTCTTCTACTGTTTCAGCTCCCATCCTACAGATTCTACGCATGACCAAACAGCGTCCAACGTTCGAAACGACTCTGTTATTCGCATGTCCACCAGATAGTACGATGTCGCCCAATAGCGCTAAGCTGCCAGGTACTAGTACTACATCTTCTGCTAGCTTTGGAACTTCTACGTATAGAGTCTCACCTGGATTGGCAGATGATCGAGTGAAAGTTTTCCTATACAAGTCTCGCGGAGCCTTGAGTGCATGAGGCTCTCTTCGTACTTGTGTGGGATCCAACTTCGATGAGATCATGTTGAATATAACTATATATATAATTATGTTTAACATGGCCTCTGAGGGTAGGTATGATGAAAGAACTGATGAAGCTGAAAGAGGAAGAGACTACGACAACGATGATACTGTCAATGAAGAAACACGGAAATTGGCGTCAGACTCTACGAATGTGGATCCTAGTGAATCACTCAACCTGAAAACTAGACGCAATTATAATGAAGAAGGTGCTCGACCGAAGTATCAGGAAACGTCATTGACAGATGGAGAGCTTAGTGAATTGCTGGATGAGGATAGAATCGAACGGCCTAAATTTAGCGATCGCCACGTATTCTTCGAAACAGGCATATCGGATAGAACGAAACAAATGTTATTCGATGCTGTATGGGAACACTATGCGGATGTAGGGCTTCGTGGAGACCTTGAGATAACTAAAGTATGGGATGCCGATAAGGAACGGGGTAGAATCTACCTTCACGCACTTGGAAGTAAAGAGAAGCCCATACCTTTGACCACAGTGAAGGGCGAAAGATATCAAAGTATGGGTAAAGATCTCAAATTTGCCCTAGGTCCTACGGATGCAGAAAGAGCAGAACAAGTCATCCAAGGTCAAGAAAAGGCCGCCGAACATCTCAAAGTAGAAGATAGTATACTTCTAGACTCAACGTCAACTGAGGACCAGAAGGAAGCGGCTAAGGAAGAGAAAGTACACATCCATAACGAAATAGAATTACTCGAACGTCAAGAAGAAGCCATACTAGAACGTATGTCGCTACGTGAAAGGATCAAATACATTTTCAGAAAGCATGGAATGACCGTTCTTGCAGTGGTAACTTCTATTGGCGCTATCGTTAGTACGATAGTTTCCCTGTTGTCGAAATCCGTACCGAAACCAATAAAGACTGGTATTGATAAAGCAGCAGATGCAGTAAAGAAGGGATTGCAAACGACTGGGGGGTTGTTGAAAGAAATGGGAAAGAAACTTGGACAGATCCTACCTGGAATGATTGGATCGATTGCGAGTTTCATATTTACTATGGCTGGTAAAGCTCTGGGAGTACTAGCGCAGAACGTTTGGTTATTCATCGTAGCAATAGTGGTGATCACGATAGAGCAATACAAACGACGTTAACGAAACAACATCCATGCAATTCCAGCTGCGGCAATGGATGTCACTGCGAGATTGATCTCATGTTGTGGGGCAGCCTTTTGTACGGGATCTTGTTTCTTGTGCGTGACAGCCTTTAGTACAGGAACTTGTTTCTTGTGCGTTTCGAGATGCGGCAACGATTTCTTATCTGATGATCCTTCCATAAGAAGAGGTGAGTGTCCTTTGCCTTCTACATTGATGTCGTTAGTGCCTAGCACCATATCTTTCGTAGCTTTCGGGATTGGATTCTTATAACCATCTTTCTCACTAAGAGAGTACTCTAGATCGCTTGGCAATAATCGTACGCCTATAGCTATCGCTAGATCGAGCCTCTTATGTGTTGCCGTTATAGCAGTAAGATAGTTTTTGTAGCTCGCCACTAAATCGTTTTCGAGAATAGCAGCTTCGACTAAGCTCTTAAACTTTTCTTTGACGTTATGGCTACCTATGATGGATTCGTTCAAGTCGGCTTGTGCACCAAGTACGCAATGTCCAAAAGCCTCGACAGATCTATTCAACCTACCCAATCCAGCATCTGTCAAACCCTTTCCGATTGGTGGTGTAAACCAATTGTATTGCTTTCCTTCATGTTCATCGTTCCTAATGAAGGCCACAATATTGCCCTGATCCTCCTTACCTCCTTGGTCTGCAAATAAATTATATTTCTGAGGCCATGTGGTTGCACCTTTGTCATAGCTTCGGTCTCCATGGACGTTTACGTATCCTCTCCAACCTGGGTACAAAAGGAATATATCTCCTAGTCCATTATTCCTACCTCCGTGCCATCGGAAATCTGGTGTTCTAGATATACCAAATTCGATGCACAATTTCTCAAGAGCTGATTTGTTATAGGGGTTATCCATTTGCTTGAAATTAGAGTTACCAGGTAAAGGAACTCCATGAGTACCACCAAGTTCACGTAGAATTCTTCGTATCGTGAAATAAACATGGAATCGTAGGAACCCCTGAACGACTGGTGGATACGTTTTGAAAATAGGATCAAGCAATGACACTCCACATCCAGAAGTCGCACACCACGTTGCGAAATTCAATTGTTGAGGCCAGTATTTGAAATCTGGACCCTGTAACCAATGGTAGGACTCATTTGCTGTCATATGCTTTACGACGGTCTCCTTGAATATATTTGGAACGCCTGCTTTGAAAGGTTTTTCGTTGGGGGCGACATATATCCATAGATTAGTGAGATCGATATCTTGTGCCGGTCCAGTAGAAGGAACTGCCGTAATAGGATATTTCGCACTCCTATCTAGGGTCAACGTAGATGGGAAACCTTTATGCACATCCCACAATGCGTCATCGATGCGTCTTTGAGTGACTGCAGGTAACTTTGAGACATCATTGCCGTAAATGACATAGCTAGAATCTCCATCTCGAAACCAAATACTCGTCGAATATTTGCCTGGACCGTTCACTTCCGTAGAGACATAGAACTTGTGAAGATCTGCATGTGGATATCTTTTCTTGAACTTCACCAACAGATTGGCATTCAAGGTTGCAACCTCTCTACTTTCCACATCTTTTCTATCTATCCGAGCTTGATTCTCTCTCCTAGCTTGATTCTCAGCCTTTGACCTTATGTTAGCATTCGGTGTTGGGACCTCTTCCTCTTCGTCTTTCCCTCCGTAATGGTAACTGAAAAGACCTCCAGACCTCCTCATGTTGAAGCTATACATATATATAGTTATACCTTCAACATATAAGATGGTTCTCTTATATATCACCACAACATTGGCCGACCATACTGTCTACTTCGACGATCCAATTCTTATCAATAATATTTCGCTAGTTGAGGTCACTTTTGAGAACAGTTGGTGGAACCTAGAAACGAAGGCTTCGTTCTCGTGGTGGAATAAAGAAGGTGTGGGGTTCCCATACAATATCGCTATGGGGCATCACGATATGGCAAGCATCCAACCATACTTTAAACCTGCAATTGATGCTGGCATTGTGAAATTCGCGAAACCTGTACCTACAGAGGCTTGGACCCTAGAAGTCAAGAAACCAATCCAATTAAGTGAAAATCTCTGCACGCTGTTGGGCATCGAATGTAATAAAGATGCGAGGGATAACGGCGAGCTGATAGTACTAAAAGGTATTCATGAACTGGTGCTCAAAGATATCGAAACAGTGTATGTCCACTGCGATGTGGTGGATTCCAGCTTTTCAATTCGAGATGGAAAACGATCACAAGTCCTAGCCACGATAGAGATCCGAGGTGAAAGATTCGCAAAATCGACATACGCCTCTCTACTCCCAACAACCACTCGAGCTCCAGGGACAATGCAAAGCAGCCTTCGCCTTACGATTCGTGATGAGAAAGGCAACGTGGTAAACTTCCGTGGTCGCCCGATACGATACGTGTTGAAGCTTGAGTAAGCTATACGTATAACGTACAATGGAAGGCGACTCGATTCAACCGTTTCCATCAGCACCAAGTATCTATCCACAGATTGCTAGTGACACTGGAAAGAACTTTAGACTGCAAACGATCCGAGACACACTTTCGGACATAGAAGTTCAAGAAAGGCACTACGAAGGTGTGCGCAAGAAATATGCACGTTCTCAAGGAATAGTTCATGGCATCGCCGTGGTAACTGGAGGTCTATCTGTGATCTTATCTGGATCTGGATTGGGCGCAGCGTTGACTGGGGTTGGAATAGTGATTGGTCTACCACTTGGAGTTATTGGTGGGCTATGTGGATTAATTTCAGCATCTACAACCCTTGGAGCTAAGAAGTTAGGAATGAAGGTTTCTAAGCATGAAAAGACAACTATGTTGGCAAAGGCGAAAATCAATACGATTCGCGATCTAGTATCGAAGGCCTTACGCGATGAAAATATATCCGACTCCGAATACAGTCTCATCCTGAACGAAGCGAATAAGTATGAGATCATGAGGTCTGAAATTCGTCGCAAGGCTTCCATAGGTGAAAAAAGCACGGATCGGGTTCGAGCCGAACTCAAGCAAGAAGTGCAAAAGGAAATGCGAGAAAAACTTGGAATGTAAGAATCAACGTTTCCTATGAAAGGAACGAACATGGCTCTCACTTTCACTTTGCCAAGTCCTACTGCTAGTTAGCCCATACTTAGTGTAGATTGGTTCGAAGTGGGAATGGTAAGAAGACAACTCCTTGACAAAACGCTTGACCGCATTTCCAAATATGCCACATCGCTTAACGACATCCTTAAAAGACATAGACGATCCGGAGCGACGTAGCACCTCGTAACTTGCTCCAACGACTTTCGTCTTAAGCATTGATTTGGGGCCTATATTGTTTTCCATTGCCTTAGTAACGACCTCGTGGACTATTTGTTGAACGTCCCTAGGTACTCCTACAAGATCTAGTTGTAGGAAAGTCGTTGCAATGTGAGGAACTAGGCGCTCCGCATCCAAGTCTACATCAATCTTATCGTCGTCACACAGAGAACGTATGAAGACCTCTCCACTATGGATGCCTTCGTTTCTTAGTTGCATGAAGCGAGCGACCTCACCTTTAGATCGGACGAATCCACATTGTATGCATGCCTGGTAGAGTAGAGCAGCTAAAATATTTTTCTTAGCATCGCTACGCTTGAGACAAACTTTCATTACTTGGGTGAATGCGTCGGCTACGATTTCTAACGCGTTCATAGGGAACGATAGATCATAACTTTGTTTGTAAATAGTGTTGTATGCTCGTAGTTCTTGTAGGAGCGTTCGTCGTTTCAGTTCTATGTCATCATCGCTTTGCTTTGGTTTTGCGCGGTCTAGATCACTTTGATACTTAAACCCGTCCGAACCTACTATACGCAGTCGAGTAGTAATAATATCGATCTTCGTTTCTTCACATGGTTCAATCTCGGAAACGAGACCACATGTGGGACACACGAATTCCGTTCCTTGTATTTCAAAGGGGCAGAGACAATCAGGACATGTTTCACTGGTGTTAATACGTTCCACTTGTGGTTTGATATTCAGGCTTCTACAAATTCCAGGACCAAACAATCTGACTAGCTCGTCCATGATACAACTATAGATGTCGTACGTTCAATAGAAAAAAAAAGAAGAGGAATGAAGAGGGCCACGCAACGACCTTCTTCATTCTTCCTTTTTTCTTTTTTCGTGGCTATTCCTAAGCGTCCTTCTCGTTCCTCAAGGCAGCCAACACCTCGTTGAGCGCATGGTTGAGAGACTCTCCAAGACCTTCCACTGGTTCCAGCACTCTTGATTCAGCGGGCAATGCTACCTCCGGTTCCACCATGTTTGGCTCCTCCTTTCTTGGATCCTCTAGCTTCTTGCTGGACTTCTTAGCGCGTCTTATATAGACACCGGAAGACTTCACCTTGATGGTGAGACGGTCACATCCTGAGCAAAGCTCGTAATCAGTACGACATCCTTTACCGCACTTCGAGCATGGTACGTATGGGGCACAGCCTTTTGAGATTTGGTAGTTATGCTGGGAACAGAACTTCGTTGTCTTCGAAATCTTCTTTGGACATTTTGAGTCCTTCCCTCTCATCAACCAATCACAAGTTATTGCGGCGTCTACATTTGAGTTCTTCTTCGACATGTTCGATCTGTATGGTGTTAATGCGTACTAAGATAACAACGTAAGCTAGTATTGTGGAATAAAGAATATATACTAATACCATTTAGTGGTAATAAACAGTATAATAATCATTCCTTTAACATATACTTCAAGTTTGGATTTTTTAGGTGCGCGAATGTCTAGTGACACTTTGGCTTCCTACGTGGCAGAATGAGCATCCATGTAGTTGCGTAGTACAACCCTTTCGTCCTCTGTGAGCTGGGAGTACTGCCACTTAACGAACCATTTAGCGATATCAAGATGACCATTGTTACAGGCGTATTCTATAGCAAGATCAATGCATTCATACTCTAGGGTTATCTGAAAACGTCGCATGAGCCACTTAACGTTATTAAGATGACCATTCCTACTGGCACCTAATATAGCAAAACTGACGGCCTTATCCTCTTTGGTGAACTGGAAGTGCTTAATGAGCCGCTTAGCGATACCAAGATGACCATGCTCAAGGGCAGCGCGTAGAACGTGATTGGCGTGTTTATCCCTCCTATCGAAACGTAAGTGCTTGATGAGCCACTTAACAGCATTAAGATCACCATATTCGCTGGCGTAGAGAAGAGAAAAGCTGTCGTCAATGGAGCTTGCGGAAATACCGAAAGTTCGAGCCAATTCGTCTCGATCGTCGTCACTATGAGTAGACCTCAAACCAAAGCATAGTGCTAGTTTACGGAACCTTTGGTCTACGTTTTTGTAGCGCGCGAGAGATGCAGCACCGTTTAGGCGTTTCGATGTCCTTGAGAGGCTTGCGAATGACCAAGGATCTGCATGCTCTACGATCTTAGTCAGAATATCTAGAGGGAGGCACGATATATAATCCATAGTGGAAGAGATCGATATAACTATATGTAATCATATCTCTAATAGGATTATCAAGTTGGATTTTACGTACAAGAATGTCTAGTGACACTTTGAATGACCCTTAGTTACCCCATAGTAGTATAGTCGGCGTCAATTAAATACAACTTTTTCTTGTGCAACGAAACTCAAAAGGTTGTGAATGTTATGGACGCCTTTTTTCTTGCACAAGGGGCGTTATGAAGTGGATTTCTGAATTCACTTTATGACGCCCCTTGTGCAAGAAAACAAGGCGTCCATAACATTCACAACCTTTTGAGTTTTGTTGTACAAGAAAAAGTGGTATTTAATTGACGCCGACTATACTACTGAATGTTTGAGTTCCAGTCCAGTTCGTATTTGTTTATGCTGACGTTTATTTACTTCTTTGTCTGCAGCTTCAATTAACAAATGACGCGTGTTTGAGGAGGGCGGCCTTCACCTCCTCGGACATTATCAGAATATATCTATCGCACTTTTATTCTTCAGCACTCGTCTGCTTCGAATACAGACTTTAATATTGAATTCTTATTTTATGAATATTTTTTTAAATGGACAACTTTGATATAAGTTCTGTCTATTTAGTGAAAAATGGCTTCTTGTTCTAAGCTGCAGGTTCTAAGTTAATTGTGTTTACGTTCAACTAAACGAGGTATTCTTAGCTATCAACTACTCTCTCAAAACTGGTAAATAATATCCTGATAATATCGACATTTGCGCTTGGCAGTCATGTATGACATCAGTCTACCAATCATAATTTGTTTTTATACGTTTGTTTTGTTTTTTTGAAATATTTAGTCAGAACTAAAACCTTAAGCCTCACTTTCATGTTGAGAGGAAATGTTGTGCCAAACTGAGGCTTGGTGGTGATCACGTGACATCATCATGCATTAGTACGCCAGTTTTCCACATAGAACGCACGCTCTCATTGGCTTATTACTCGGGCTGCCTGTGGCAGCACCGAGTCTTAAAATGCAAGTCGTTCTTTTTCTTTTTTTTTAGTTGGGTGTCGCAAAATTTCTGCGCATGCGTTAAAGGTCAAATTCACACCAATCAGATTGCACTGTGCTGGTCACGCAACAATCGCCAGGTTAATTGATTTACATAATTTAATACAGTAATGCAAGATGGCGGAAGACCCGCGAGGAACTTTCTCTCTAATTTGGAGTCTCATCTCTCAAATGTAAGCCAGTTTAATGTTTTATTTAACTTCACTCGTGCGAAAGCCTTCCAACATATACAGGCTCAGGATATTTAAACTGGCGCTATTGTCGGAGCCGAAGGACCGCGTTTTTTACCCAGATGGCCAGTGATTTTATATACGACACGTACGACGACCTGAAGCCAGTGAACTGGGGCCAGGATCCGGAAAGCTAAAATTCGAAGAAATAGATATTGGAATCTATAAGCCATCGGCTCGCTGTGCTGCATTTAAAACATCCGAGGAGAACATCTTATTTTGGGTGAAGGCACTTCAAGACCAATATTACGAGTCTCTTAAAAACTGTCAGAGATATAAATTTACCGTAAGTTGGATCAGAGAGTATTGAGATCAAGTTATTTCGTTCCAGCGAGGATATTGACCTAGCGGAAACGGTACAAGCTGTCGAAGGATTTTACTTATAATCATCCACGTCTACTTAACAACAGGAATAGTTATGTGCCAAGGCATGGGCAAAGATTGAGTTTCCCAGATTACAGATGAAAGTAGAGAACTTAATGAATGAAGAAACCGAGGTCACGCGCGACATGCTTGAGAACATGAACATGTTCAACACTTTATGTTATACTAAGAAAACAAATTACAGAGCCTGCAAGTTCACAAGTCAATAAAAAAAACCAACAGCCTGTAGTTTTGGATCAACATATCCTTGAAACTCCAAAAGCAACATACACATGAGTCAAATTCAAACCGGAAGAGACGGAATTCTTGAGATTCTTCACGAGGTTGTTAGCCCGCAATAAGAACTCTCTCGCTGCTTTAATGACCTTGATTTGTAACATGGAGGCTGACCTAACTGATATGCGTAATGAATTATTACTCTCGTCACATCAAAACGAAACTCAGTCATTTGGAAGACAAATTAGTGCAGCAAGAAAATATATACAAGACCAAAATCAAGATGCTGTCATCGCGTATTATTGACCTAGAAGTTGAAAATGGCGAGTTGAAAGAGGATATAATAAAGCTGAGATCCGACTTTCAAACTTAAAAAAAATAATCAAGAATACAAAAAAGAAGACAATGAAAGACCAAGGTCTCCAGTGTTCCGAGACTACCCAACCTACTGAAGCTTTAGCAACGAATCAGTTTGTTCAAGAGCCATCTTTCTTACATGACAACCCGATCCCTATTCATCAGAATACATTTTCTGTGCTAAATGACGAGAGTTTACAATCACCTGACCGACAACCCACTACTAAAGAAAGGGACCATGAAATACGGTAGTACGGTTAATTCTCGGGTTCCAAACAATGAATATATGCCTGCTCAAATGCAGTGTGTTAAACGAATAAGTAGTGTTTAAATTAAAAAGTCAACATACGAGAAAAACAAAACTATTAAATTACATATATACTAGGGGAGCAGATAATGAAAGTCACCGCGCTACCGGCCACTATAAAAGACTGCTAAATTCAGCTAATAATTCTTCCCTTTGGTTATTACTAAGAGGATTTCAAATGAAAGTGTATTACATCTTCAATCTCATGTGGCCCGAGTGAAAGCCGAGATGGGCTCTTGTTCAACATCACATAACATGTAACAAACAAAAAACTGTTACCCTCTAAAGTGGTATGACGTCACGGTGAACCGCTAAGAACACGTGATCAGGGCATGACAGATGGTGGCGTGATGTCGTGCCTTTTGGTTACGCGTCAGTTGTCCAAAACGTTCGTGATCCTTCGTGATTGATTACTCAGTCTATTCTTACAGACTTGAGTGGTCGCTTTTATTTCCTGCCTTGTTGGGGAGATCACTATGAAAGCTAATTTAGAACTCTGTTCTATTGATCTTACCGAGCAAAATTGCTACTATCGCATCACGGATAACAAAACCAGGCTATCGTGCTTCGATCCGTGTATCTAATCGTCAAGATCACCGCTCTCCTGGCTGGCGGCGATCCTAGCTGATATGGAAACCATTTAACGAAAAAAAACACCGGCTAAAGTTTTCTTTTCCCTCATTTTGAAAAAGAATATGTTTTTCTTTTCGGGTTACGTAGGGTACATGTGCTTTGCGAATACGAGTCGAGTTGTGAAACATTCACCCACTAATTGACTTATGCGTTTTGGATCAAAATAAAATCACGACGAATAATGCGCGATTTCAGTGCGATTCAGCGCCGCGAAATCGCCGAGGTTTCGAACATGTTCGAAACTTGATGTAATTTGGCGGCGATTTTTCAGGCCCCACGAGGAATTGATTCAAGATTCAAGATTCTTTATTTACACTATTCGCAATTGAATACGCTCAGATTAATTGTTATAATAATAAATACAAGTTATATAAAATAAATAAATAGAAAAAATATTGAAGTTTACAGGTAATTGTGTGAGTGGAAGAAGGGGCAAAGCTTTCGTGTCGACCACTCAGAATTAAAGTATAAAATGAGAGGACAGGCTCAACCTAGTTTTAAAGAATTTATAGCGAATTTAAGTTAATTACTAATTAATTATTTACGTATAAATTAAAGAAGAACAAGACAACTGACACAAATGACATTATCTGTTGAATACAAGATTATAATGCTTACAGAAAAAAAGGGAAAAAAAAGGGAGTTTGATGGGCATGTAGCTAAGTTTGATTTAGAGAATCAAGTCTGATTGCTGATCAGTAAGAAAACTTTATAGTTATTTTTAAAACTATTGAAAGGAAATTGTTTTAGATGATTTTGGAAGCCGTAAAGTTAAAGGTTGATATCCCGTAATTTGTTCTGGCAGCTGGTCTATCATTGAGGTCGCTCGCGCAGCTTTTTCGATGTTTGTTTACGGTCCTTTCGTTTCTTCTTCGTTTGTTTCTCTGTTGTCGCACAACAATTGCAAGGCAAACACCAGCAATGGCAGCTTCTTCAAGTTCTGACCCCATAGTTCGGAAAATTTCATCAAAGCAACATAAAAACAAAGGAAAAACAACTAAAAAACTAAAGCATCATGTTGGAAATAATTGAAACATTGGTATGTTACGACAGCCGACCGCCGCCTTCTTTGTTTACAAGATATGTGCGCTTGCTCTGTACGCCAAACCGCTAACCAAAGTTATCGGGTTTCATAGAAATTGCAGCAAAATTGCTTATTTGGATAAAGGAACAATGGAATGGTATCATAAATATAATACTACAATTTAAGGATGTATCTGAACTGAAAGGGAATCTCAAATGCCGTTAAATTGCCATTAGTTTTGAAGCGAAACGACCGATAGCACATGTTCATGTTTAACGGCTTCTCTTGGCTTTCTCAGGTCACTGATGAAACTTACCAGAAAACTACCCAGTATTAAATATACTTCATCTATTTCTCTACTTACACAATAGAAATAGCTGGACTAAATGGAATAGTTCTGCCGGAATAGATACGTCCAGTAAGATTACTTTAAATGACATTAGATCGGTCCTAATTACAAATACAATAACTGCAAGTGAAAATGTACGCAGTCGCCTACATTTTCACTATTTTCTGCAAAAACACAGCGTGAATTCGAAAACCCCAAATTGTACGATGTAAAGAGAACGCGAAAGTTTAAAAAAGTAAATGTCTAACTCGATAACCTCACGGTTTATTTAGACTCTAGGCATTTCCTTCTGTGTTACTATATTTAGTATATTTTTGTAATAATAATAATAATATTAAAAAAAACAATTCTAACTAAATATAGAAAATGTAACTGGAAAAAAAATCATTGTGAAATGTGAAATAAAGTATTGTGTATCAATCCGTCTTTCGTTCGGCGTGAACGAAACGCTAGATATATTTTTCGAAAATCTGATTGTGAAAAGCAAAGGCGAATACACGACTTTCATAATGGCCGCCTCCTAATTTGCATATGTGACTTCCTGTTTCGGTAGTTTATCCACATGTATAGAAAATATGAACATTGCCATGTGAAAGAGCATGTCGACATTAGTGAACTTGTGAAAGTTGAGTGCTGTAGCTTATAAAGCAATGAAGTTACAGCCAGTTGAAATTAGAGATATTTGTATGAGAAAAACAACGGAAGCCTTTCTAGCCTCGCTTTCATGTTTTTCTGCATTAGAAATGCTCGTAGCTCAACAGCAATTCTCCACATTCCTCTAAAACTCAAAACAAATTACTAGTTTTATTATGATCTTTCATGTGGTAGGATTAGTTTTCCTCTACAGATTGGTCTTCCAAATTATGCAAATTAGGAGGCGGGCCATTATGAAAGTCGTGTATAAAGGAAACAGTAAACACCAAATTTCGGGAGAAAACACTTTTCTACATCCCGTCGTCACTGCCGTTTCCATCCAGTTCAAGGTCCCGAACATCGGCGACATTATTAATTAAACAAAGCTTCATTGAAAATAAACAAAAAATGATTAAATCGTTGGTCATTAGCTGCCATTTATATATTAAATGATTTGCATAATAGATTTCACATCAGTCATATTGTAAATGCATGTTTTGAAGTAAGAATATAATAAAACGTGTGTTGTTGTTATACTGTAGTACTGATTTAATTAAAGTTGGAGTAAAATCTCGCGGCGACCCTCCTGATGACTTGTTGATGGGTTTATACATGTATGTAAACCCTGGAGAGCTTGTAAACTCGCTATTTTCTTTTCGGTTTTTGCATGATAATGTATTAAATCACTGATAGCAGAGCTTGCGCAGTGGAAGCAATAACATGACGTTGGTAAAAGACTCAGAAGATGTGACTGTTTTTAAAAACATCGGTTTCTAAAAATATATTCGAACAAAAACCCCTGAAAGCTTTTATAATTATTTTGTAAGTAACATAACTGAGAGCCTGTTTACTTGAAGGGAGTAGGCTAACCCAAGTTCTAGGACTAGCAGCATTGTATCATGTTGTTGATATGCGAAACAGTCTGAGGAATAGACCAGTTCGCGGTTAATTCCGACATTTTGAAAGGGGTGCAAACATGGCGCGAAATACAGTGTTCGTATGGGGATCCGATGCCAAATAATTTCCGTAAAATCGAATTTATGAAATATTCACTGCCACCAGGTAAAAGATTAACTAATCAAATTTGAGGGATGTAGGCTAGCTGTGCTGGTCAGCTGGGAAGCGTGCAATCGTGTTTTCAGTTTTCCGTACATTTGTCTGTAACAACGAGTCAAAGTCCGCGGGAAAATTTACAGACACGTGCACATGTTTGGAAAACCGAAAACACGATTCCACGCTTCCCAGCACAGCTCACATCCCTCACTGAAATTTTGATCAGCTAATCTTTTACCTGGTCGCAGTGAATATTTCAGAAATTCAATTTTACGGAAACTATTTAGCATCGGATTCCCATACAAACACTGTATTTCGCGCCATGTTTGTATCCCTTTCAAAATGTCGGAATTAACCGCGAACTAGTCTATTATAATACAAGATAGACCTATCGCTGGAAAGCGTCTCTTTGCATAGACCAGGAGACTGATTTACGAAGTTCGAATGTTTAAATCATAAATGACTGGCAGGAATACATGAGTTTATCCATAGTTAATAGACACTCTATTAACTATGGTTTATCGAAGAGCTTTAATGCTGTGAATGTAACATGTGGTTCATGCGTATTTAAATATGAGCTTTACTGAAGAATACAGGGGTACAAAGGGGTACAAATTAAGGACTATCACTCCATTAATAATAGATAATAATTATATTCAAAAACTCGGTTCTTTACTACAAATCGAAATATCAGATTCTTGTTGACTGAAAATCTTTAGCCGCTAGATCCCGGTTGATAAGTCTTGTTTTTAAGGGTATGACTCCTTATACTCCCAATAGAATAATATACTACCTGATAAGACGTGGCACTTCAAAAAAGTTAAAATTTCCAAACACGAACGGACAGCTAGACTTTCTGGCTACCAAATACACTTTCTGAATTCAAAAGTTCTTCACCAGCAAAGACGTTACAATAAACAGGAAATTGATCTCAGCAAATCGCTTCAGGGGCAAATGGCTAAGTGTTCTTTACGTCCTTCAAATTTCATTACGGTCTTACAGATGAAACAAAGAGTCGAAAAGCCCTTCAACAATCACAATTAGGTTTGATAGAAGTCGACACTGCCTATATCTTACTTTTTCATTCAGATAATCAGTATCTGAATATTGAGGTTCTGCTCGCTTGAATTGATTCCAGGTCGAGATTTCTGTTGTGTGATGAAACGGTGTCCATATATTTTAGCCTGAAAACAAGTAGAAACAGTACCTTTGAGGTAGGAGGAGGGGGTAAGACATGTAAACGGATGGCAGAGCTTTAGCTTGGATTCAAAACTCCGAGAACTAAAAGCGGAAGCGAAATAGATAATCTTGACATGAGAGAACCGACCTACACCTGAATAACCTAAAAGTCGCGATGAGATCTTCCCGGCTTTTTTAGCTAATTATACCAGATGGAGCACAAGTCATTCTGGGCGTTCTTCCTTCCTTTAGAATTCTCTATTCTACACCTTCCATGGGAATATGACTTAGCAAAACTGAAGCCGAAACAAAGCAAAAACAAATGGAGCTTAATTGCTGAAAATAAATCTCTTCCGTATCATTATTAAAACCAAATCACAAGCATTGAAATAAAAATCGATCGCTAAAAAATAAGCCATAAAAATGTGTTAATGTCGAAATTCCAACCGAAGGTTACCCGTAGAGTATTCAAAAAGTGAGTAGCTCGAGTAGTTTCACCGTAATCGGGGAAATTTCGACTCTCCAAGTTGATCTTCTTGAATAATTTCAGGATTACAAACTAATGACATGTCAAATCTGTACTTTAGAAGAAATGAAAAAGTACAGCCAGCCGTTGTTGCATTTTTAGTTTTCTCATTTCTTTCTTTCTGTACACAGAGGATTATGTTTCAGCTAAATCAATACTTACGTATGTACAGTGGTAGTTTATACGTACCTGCGAAAATGCACTTTGGAAGACATTTTCCCCGTTTCGCATTCGAGCTGTCATTGCCGACCCTTCCCTATATGCATGTATGTTGATATCACATAAATCCTTCGGGAAAGGGTTTACATTACGAGAGAGGCCCGTTGATTGGAGATGCCAAAGATATATATTCAATTGAGTAATTGACGAGACTATATATATAAACCCAGTTTGCCTCTGGCACAACTTGTGATTAATTTGCAGCAAAGTGTTAGACAGGAGGTACGTTGATATACATTGGTTTATGCCGAAGAGCAATGGGATCGAGGAATCACGAGATATAAATCTATCACCCAAATTCTCTCATCAATTGACGAACAAAAACGGGATTTATGGCAGGATTTATGCATTAAGATAACAAGAAAAGTGTTCCTACCTGTATTTAGATAGCTATTGATCACGAGACATTTTATTTGTTATTTTCAGTTTTATCCCAAAAAGTGTAACCAAACAAGTCATAGATTCATACGTCGCCTAAACAAACTCACTTTTGCCAATAAATCATTTCCTAGCTAGATTTTCGGGACACATCGGAAGATTTGATATTCAACTAAACCGTGGGATTTAAATTAACATGTCTGTAATTAACTCCAAAGGAAACGACAACATAATCCCTCACATTCTACGCACCGGGTGACTATATGATGAACTAGCTCCACAACTGATCACCACTATTTACTAGAAAACTTTTACTGAATACTCGAGCTATCAGGTAATTACTTGTACCAGAGCTAACTTGGAGAATATCTTAGTCTTACGTTTTTCCAACTGATTTCAGTCATTCGACATGCTTTTAACCAGGCTCACTGTCCAGGTACTGAATCGAATAATTTATGTGTTATTTCATATTCCGAGTCACAACAGATTTCGCCAACATGCCGTGTTGCCGATCAGAAATGGAGGAAATTTACGCGGAATGATTATAGTGTCCAATGAGTATTTATAAGTCGCATATCTATTGTCTTTTCACACACCGTCTATGCACGTAATACTGAAGTCGATCGTAAAGGCAACGCCATTACGTGAAAATACAATGAATGTGACCTGAAATGTTTTCGACAAGTATTACTAATAAATTTATAGTTACTTGATCTTGATGAGTCCGTTGCCCACGCATGCGCACATGAAAATGTTTCTTCCCGGTGTGGTGTAGTTTGACAGGCTTGGAGGCTTTCCTCCTCGTTTTCGTATTCAAAGTATGTTCGGTTTAACGATTTTAAGTATTTAAAAATACTTGAGTTGGGATTAATAGTTTTAAACTGTAATCTTACTTGGTTGGTGAACATGCAGGTTTTGTTGTTTTATTGTGAAAATACTTCGGCCATATCTAGATCTTATCAAAAAGTGATTATTTTTTACATTGGAAATAATTTGTTCATTGAGCTTTCGGAGGAATGTTTTAGCTGCAACAACCCGAGCTTCAAATATTAACATTGCTGGTTTTCACTCAATCCCCAGAAATTAAAATGACAAAGGGACGAGCTCCAAAGGAGAGGAATCCCTCACTTAATTTATTCATGAAATGACAATATAAACTAACGAAAATCCTACCCTGAAAAATAAAAAAAACCTAACGGGTCAGTGAACAAAATCTTACCCACCTATAGCTATAGGGTTGTCAAGAAAAATTTCTCAAGAAAATGGCGATAATGGAGGTTTTTACCAAGCCGAGAACTAGTTTGTGGTGTTCCTAACTGTTCAATTTTGGGCCCAATACTATATTTGATGTATACGTCACCCATATAGGAGATATTCTACGTGCTCATAACTTGGACTGCCATCTTTATGCAGATGATACTCATGTATATGTTTTATTTGACTACAGGAACAATGATGAACTTGAGCAAGTCAAATCTCGTGTTGGCTTTGCTTATCTGATATCATTGAATGTATGGCCTTCAACAAGCTGAAACGCGCGCAATACGGATAAAACTGAAGTTCTGATCCTAAGTTCTAAATACCGCCCGGATCCTGTGTTTTCACTGCTTACTGTGGGCTGTGATGTCATTTTACCTAAGAATAATGCGGCTAGAAATTTAGGTGTCATATTTGATAATACGCTGAATATGACTGCGTACATTGATAACATCTACAGGTAAGTCGGCCTTTTTCCATCTTCGCAATATTGCACGCGTTAGAAGGTATCTGTCTCACAAGACCACTGAGACTCTGGTTTATGCTTTTGTATCTAGTATAAACTTGACAATTCTAATGCTGTTTTATATGGACTCCCTAAGGAACAGTTAAAGTAGCTTCAGCGTGTTTTTAATGCTGCGGTTCGTCTTATATCTTATACGCGTAAATATGATCATATAACACCAATACTTAAGCAATTGCACTGGCTCCCTGTTGAGCAAAGGTTAACCTACAAAATCTTATTATTGACTTTTAAAGCTGTCCATGGATTAGCTCCTAGATATCTCTCTGATCTGATAGAACGTTATGTTCCTGGTAGGATTATTCGGTCTAGTTCTTCTAATTTGTTAAGAGTACCCAAGCATAATCTGGTATCATATGCATGTCCATGGATTAGCTCCTAGATATATCTCTGATCTGATAGAACGTTATGTTTCTGGTAGGATTATTCGGTCTAGTTCTTCTAATTTGTTAAGAGTACCCAAGCATAATCTGGTATCATATGTCCATGGATTAGCTCCTAGATATATCTCTGATCTGATAGAACGTTATGTTCCTGGTAGGATTATTCGGTCTAGTTCTTCTAATTTGTTAAGAGTACCCAAGCATAATCTGGTATCATATGTCCATGGATTAGCTCCCAGATATATCTCTGATCTGATAGAACGTTATGTTCCTGGTAGGATTTTTCGGTCTAGTACTTCTAATTAGTTAAAAGTACCCAAGCATAATCTGGTATCATATGGAGGAAGAGCGTTTTCTGTTGCAGCGCCCGGCACAGAAAAACAGCCTCATTTTTTGCTTTGAAAAGAACGTTAGAGAGGCACTGAATGATTCAGTCAGATAAAGGAGGGGCGTACATGGGTTTTCTCGTGATCGGACGTTATTATTTTCCGTGACGCGTGATTTAAAAAAAAAATCTTCGTTATCCGTGTTTAACGGATTTCGCATGACGCGTGAAGAAGCCAAATAAACATCCGATATTCGTGATTTTACTTCCTATTTCACGTGATCCCCCCCCCCCCCCCCCGAGACCTCCAAATACTCCAAAACTTACGGGAACTAAAGACCGATTTCCCGATTTAGAAAAAAACGTTTTTTTCTTGTCATTATTTTGTATTTTGAAACTTCCTGAGGCTTATCTACTATCTTATTCTCGTTAAAACGGAAATTCGATGATACCTTACTTGCTTATTTTCGTAATTCAGGAAAATGATTTTTTTCTATTCCGCCGTTATCCGTGATCCGTGATTTTTATTCTTCGTGAACCGTGCTGAGACCCGCCCCCCTATACGCCCCTCATAAAGGGTCTTACATTGAATCTAAATTGCATAGAATTTTGAAGTCATTTATGTGTGAACCTGTAGAAAACAAGTCCTTGAAAAGTGTGGATTGTCAGGACTTGATAATTCCTTGAAAAGTCCTTGAAGAAGATCGGTTCTGAATTTTGTATGAACCATGCGTTAATCAATCAATCAATTAATCAATCAATCAATCTATCTATCAATTAATTGATTAATTCACTAATGCATTTATATTAATACACGTCTAACAGCAAAAGGCGTGTTAAAATGCGAGTAAGGCGGATTTCGAAAAAACACGAGACCATTTGAAAAATTAAGACAAGTGGGTATCAATGGTTCAAACGTCTTCTCAATCATGTACTCAATGTATTCCAACGACCAATCAGCAGTTAAGATTCATGATACAATAACAGAACGCTTCCGATGCTTCAAAGGAGTAAAGCAAGGTAGTATGGCAAGCCAAACATGACAAAAGTATAATGAGATACAAATCACTATACGACATTAAGAAATCACCATTCGAGAAATCATAAATCACTATACGAGCTAGATTGAGAAATCATCATTCGAGAAATAGAAACTCACTATACGATATTGAGAAATCACTATACAAGATTGAGAAATTAAATCACAATATGAGATTGAAATCACTCTATACGAGATTCAGTGCTTTGTTTTCCAATTATACAAATTGGTACATTTCCTCTTTAGTCTCCTTCGCTGGGGGGAGAGGTGCCCCTAAGAACGGGTGCGAAGGAGACTATTTCCTCTTGGGATACAGAAAAACAAAAAAAGCATTACTCAAGGGAAACGTCAGGTGGTCTGAAATGGGACAACAGACAGGCAAGCTGACTAGGTCTATTGATTCACTACTCATGCTCATTGTAACGTTGGTATACCTGTGGACATAGATCATGTGACTAAATGCACCAATAGGAATGTTGTCACACGTGTTCGCCAGGGAAAGTGCTAAGCTCGCTGAAGCTAGACTCATCATCATTTATATATAATGGAATGGACTTTTTGCAGGAAGGCAATCACATGGTCGTACTAGATGGAAAACAAATCTTAATTCATATATTTAAAGGCTCTCGCAACGATCGGTAGTGTTATTAGCAAAAGCTGTTTGTAAATGCTATTTTCCACCGCCAATCGATTGTCAATCTTTCTAAAACAGCGTTTTTAAAGGTAGCTTGCCATCCAGCATCCATGGCAACGTCTTTCCCATGGAGATCACAACTGAAGCTCAATTCATTTGTTAACAATTAAGTATTATATCAGCACATGCACGACTGTTTCCTGCAAAATGCCTATTACAACTGCTCCCTGAGTAACTACAATGCATAATAAATCAACTGCACATACTGAACACTGTCTCTGAACTTAACTTGCTCAAACATATCACAATATTTATGGCTTTTTTTGTATGTTAGAAATCAATTCTTTTTAGCAGGGTTTACCAACCCATACTTTTCAACATTTTTAGAAATCAATGCTTTTTAGTACTGAGGATTTATGGACTGATAATATTATTTCTAACTTCACAGCTGTCCCAAGCACAGTTGCTATTATATTGTAGCATACATCCAACATGTAACTTTTCCTTTAGCTATAGCTATATCCCTTGTGAATCTTTAGGGTGTGTCGTTCTAAATGTGAAATAAAGTCATCTATCTAGATCTGCATGCAGTTTTATTTTCGAGTAGAGTGGTGACTTTTAAAATATTAGTGCTAAGTGTTCATTTTCTACATCTCAGTGAAGGACGCTGAAATTTATAACGAAACATGTGATTTCCACTCGTTTTTTTTTTGCGATCACTGGAATGCCCACGCTGGCCTAGAACAACAGGAATCGAGTCATTTACTGCTATATTTGATGCCATTAGTTACTTTTAAAATAAACGAATATACAATCTGGTAAGTTTTATGTGTATTTTACTTACAATGTCTATTCAAATATTTCACCACTGACGTCAGGCCACGTGAGTAGGAGTGCCAGCTAATCCCTAATCTTTTCGTAAAAATATGTGGGAAATTTCCATCCAAAGGCCTAGAAAAACTCAAAATCTCACCATTTCCATCGAAGAAACCTTTGGTTTCAGCAAAACTGTACTCGTGTGGTATTCGTCGTGTCGAATGATATAAAATACATCCTTCGGTTCCGACAAGGGCGCCAGTTGAAATATCCTGAGACTGTTGGAAGGCTTTCCGACGAATGAAGTTAAATAACATATTAGGCTGTTTTCATCTGAGTGATGGGACTCCAAATTTGAGGGTAGGGTCGCAGCTGCTCAGAACATGTTTCTTGATTTGGATAACCAAAACAATAGATGTTCTTGTACGCTTCGTTCTAGGGTTAGGGTTCTATTCGGTTTGTCGGTGAGGGTAGTAGCGAATTGGAGCAAATCTTACGAGGCGCTGCGAGGCTGCCCAAATTTGAGAGAAATTTCCACCACCACGGACTTCCACCATCTTGTTTTTACTGTGCATGTTAAGTTGGTAAATAAATTAAGTGACCCGCACTGTCTCGCAGTGTCCCGAGCGATATCGAACCTGATTGGTTGACCCTGTCACGTGTTGAGCCAACTCACGGCGACAAAAAATAATAATAATACACACTTGCAAAACTTGACTCGGGCGCTCAAATTTAATCAGCAAAATCTTTTACCACACATCTTTACCACACTGCCCATGCAGTTTCTCGCTCTTTGCTTGGTTATTTTTTATCATAAATAAGAAGATAGACAATAATGCTGACATGAGGCACGCACGCGACCCGCGCATACATTTTGTTGTAAAGTCGGCTATACATTTCCCATTGCTGCTCGCGGATCCACAGCTACTTTGACCATGTGATGACTAAATCATTGTCAAAATTAGAACAGCCACAAAAAACTAACTTCGATATGTTAAATTTTGGGCAAAATATTTGACACCAGATTCTCATACCAACACCTCCTCTATTAGTTTTGTAGCACAGAATTCAATTGAAATCTCGCTCGCTGCCAATCGTAATATAATGGGTATTGTATTTTACAAAGCCACAGATTAAAACAACTTCGTTATTTACTGACTGATCAACTAGTTGAATCAACTGATCGAGGGTGCAAATAATTTAGAGCCTGTTTATATGAAGGAGTTTGACCCAAGTCATTACTGTCGATATGCAAAACGCTCCACTGTTATTGAACTGACAGGCTCACAAACTTCTTGGATTAATCACTAACTTTCACGTTTCATTAAAATGTTAAAAACTGTTTTATGTGGGTGGACTGCATGAAGAAATGTTTCGCTGATAAACGTTAACATTTCTCATTTTCTTGCCGGATACATGCAGCCGAATAACTGCTTACCTTAAGGACTTATCAGATCGTGCAGCCAGTTTCATGAAACTTCAAATTCTCAGCCAACTTATTAATTAAACTCGAAGCGTTTAATTCGGACGGGAGTGAGCCTTGAATAACTTCAACCTGTTTTGAAGCCCTAGCCGAAAAGCTTTTAAAACAATTAAAACAGCTTTTATGCAAAATAGTCATAATGTTTAGACTTTCAAAATTACTGAGTAATGTTCAAAAGATTAAATTTTAAATTGTTAACATCTTCTTGCAAGAAAGCCTACAAGGTTGGGACAAAGTTGTTACATTTGATCACTTAGAATTATATTATACTCCACGCCGCGCCATTACAGGAATTGGCATTACCGGTACTTAGCCTTGAATACACTTTGTCCGTATAAAATGATAAAGCTAGCACTTCAAGATATACATTTTTAATTCCAATATTACTCTCTATGCAGTTCGCAACATTGAAACCATTTCATATTTATGCGGTTGCTTTTTTCTGCTTATTGCAGTGAATAGAGAAAAAAACATTTGACCTAAGCAAATATTAACAAAAATATTTTGAATGTTTTATTTAACTCTGCTGTCTATTTGCAGACGTTAATTTGAGTGTTATCTTTAAAGTTTAATAATGCCTACATTTTGGCTCATTGTTATTGGTAAATATTCCATTACCAGCTGTTGTGTCATTATACTCGATTGAATACAACCTATTAAACTTACTGAATGCCAACTACAATGGCTTCCGACGATTAATTATTTGAGCACTTAAATGGCTTTCAAAGGCGAATAATGGTTTTAAAAATATGGAAACCTAAGTATGTCAGATGTTGTCTCTGAAATAAAGTCAGGAATAGTTCAAATGATCATGAGAATTGGAGTGATTACATTTGTCCTGTTGGGGTTTTATTTGGTCCCGCCTTCTAATTCTTAAGCCCACTTTGATTGACAGCTGTTACTCACTGGGCCGCGTCAGGCAAAAAGGGCCCGGACGACATTCAAGTTAAATAATTCCTACAATGGTGTTCCCAATAACAGGTTGAAGATTGTATTGTATTCTTGACGAGAAGCGCTATATTTCATTCCTAACAATAAATGACAGTTTCAAGACTATTGACAACAAAAATCAGGGGTGAAATATACGTGATTTTGATGCAAGGGCCCAATTACGAATACGACCACAAAAATTAGGAATCCTGTTGTCAGAGGGGATGATTTTGATGTATGACATTCATTTATACCTGCTGGCATTAAAGAGTAAAAAGTAAATAAGATGAACAAGATGATAACTTTTTGGCCAAAAAATGTCTTTTCTGCAGTCATTCTGCTCCCCGTAGCCCATAATATGATTTTAGCAATAGTATAAGTTATACCTTGAAACAATCGTCTGATGATAGGGAATGATTTGCGCCTGCTAAAATTGTGATCAAACCCTTGTATACAAATATCGTTCGTAAATTTCGTCTTCGACTTACTTGTCAATTTCATGAAACAACACTACTTGTTAGTAGCACAATGTGGCGCTCGCGATGCATATTGTAATCGCACCACAAGTACAAAAAGCATGGTACAATTTCAAAATACATTTACATGTTATGTGATCCGGGCCCTTTTTGCCTGACGCGGCCCCACTCTTATTGAATAGTTTGCTAAAATATCATCAAGTGGTCACGTGACCTTGTGAATACGAAAAAATCGATGATTACACAACATGGATGCCAAGAATGGAAAGAACGACCCAAAAATTAGTAACTAGCGCAAGTTTTAGATTCATACCTGTAAAACTGAAGCAAGGACATGTCAAAATTTAACCGGAAAAGTTTGTTATATTTGCCTACTTTATAATATACGTAACAAAATATATAGATTTTGATTGGTCAATAACGATTGCATAAAAAGGTTATAGCGTGCACAGTCGCATGCTCTCAGCAAATGTTTCATTGGTCAGTATATTATAAACAAAAAAAAACCACATGAACTGCTTGTGCTATACGACGTGTTTGATTGGTCAATAACGATTGCATAAAAAGGTTATAGCGTGCACAGTCGCATGCTCTCAGCAAATGTTTCATTGGTCAGTATATTATAAACAAAACAAAAACATGAACTGCTTGTGCTATACGACGTGATTTATGTACACTGAGTGATATTTTGAAAGTTCTCAAATTGCACTCGCTTAAAGGCGGGCTAGTAAAATAGACCACTTTCGATATATGCTTCACAAACGATTCAATGCCTGGCTCAGGGACAACATTGCGCTGTGAATCGTAATAACATAGGAACTGGCTGTTTCTGTTGATCAAAGTTCGCGCTTCAGTGAACTCGCTTGCTCAGTTTGGAAAAGTGCACTAGAAAATATGATCTAGATCTTTCCCCTCGAATTCTGAGATAAAATCCACGTAGGATAGCTCCGAAAGGAAAGTCAAAAATAAGCTATGATACTCTGTTCTGTTTGTGCAGAATGTATCGAGATATTTACAGATTGAAGGTTTCATAATTTTCTCAGCGTGGTTTAATTTCATTCCACGTTGCCGATCGACGGTTTTCTAGCCAACAGAATACCATTGAATTACTTCAACTGCATGCTATAAACAAGCTGTCAACTAATGTATAAGCTAATCTCTTACCTTTCCTTTCCAGGATCCATGTCATATTGTTTTAAGCCCCCCACGCTCTCACATTAACACTTGACAGTCGTATATGGGGCGAAGTGTTTGTGACCACGTCTCGAACATAACTGATCGATGTAAATGAGTTATTAATCCCACGACCTTCTCCCACTGAGACTGCTGAGGTGTCAAATCCAAGTAATTAAATTACTCACATACAATACATAGCCTCTCGATACAATATCGAAAATAATACCGCAATTATTATTTCTACCGACGCCGTACATCGCACTTTTAATCATTTTAGTTTAAACATTCACTCCATGGAGATGTTTTTTCATTTCAGGTTTGAATACTATTTAAGTGTTTTTAACTTGTATTAATTGTCTAATAAATTGTAATTATTTTAGTACATGTATGACTTTGATAATAGAAATCAGCAGAAAATCCATAACTCTAAAGCCTTGTTTCCATATAACCTATTCTTGCCATTTGGCCGTGTTTTTCTCGTGTCGGTTTGGTTGTGAAGACAGGATCAGAGTTATCTGTGGGGGTCCGGTATATCTGAAAGGATCATCCGGCTATAACTGATTTTCAGATAGAACTGAGGTATATCTGAAAAACACGGAAAAACAAGAAAAGGTAAAAGGCCATATGGAAACCAGACTTTTATAATGCTCAGTTTTAATCAGGTTTATTCTTTCAGTCAAGAGCAGTTTTGACTTATACAAATGTCAGGATTTACTGTGCTGCGTGACCATTGAAGAACGTTCTTAATTAATGTTTGACATCTTTTTGATTTGATTTTGTATTGCTTAGCCAACCAGGAAGACAGTTATCTTTATAGTGGCAGAGTATTCAAAGTGATCAGCTTCAATATGTTGATACTTAGCTTTGCCTTGGAGGGGGTTGAAATAACAAAAGAAACAATGCACATTATTATTTTAGTCTCATACTTCGGCTATCAAAATCATTCCCTATAAAAGTTTTGTATTCCAGACTAAATAGGCAAAATTAAAATGCCAACATGCTCTTTCACATGGTATTGTTCTTTCTGTACACGTTGATAAACTATTGAAACAGAAATATGTATTTATGAATGCAGTCTTTGGACTCTGTTACAATTTCTGCTGACAATGAACACCAGACCGGATACTTTTTTTTCGTACTAAAAGGCAGTATCATAAATCCCGGGGGGGGGGGGGGGGGGGGGGGGGGGGTTCTTCAAGGTAAAAAGGGTAGGGGTGACCGTCGGAAACCTAAAAAAATACCCCAAAAAATACTAAATCGTGAAAAATATATGGGCATATTTTAAAGAACACCGCCATCTTGGATTCATCATCGCTAAGCGGTTGAAGTGTGATCCCAAAGAATTCCACCGTACATTGTTATACTTGTACCCAGTTGCGAAATGTGTATTAAAAACGGCAAAAACGCCGTTTGTAGTTGTTTTCAACGAATTTTGAACAACGATATCACCAGTTTATTTTTCAAATCAAAAATGAACGCACTATTCGAAATTCTCCAATCAGCGCGCGCGAAACGTCTAGCCAATCAGTGGCCGAATCCCACCAGCCTCGTCCCCAGGGTCTTCTCGGTCAGATCCAAGATGGCGGCTGCCAGAGAGAAGACCCCAACCAACCTCGTTCCCAGGGGTCTTTACGCGCCTAGTCAAAGATGGCGTCGAAAGTACCCCTGGTTACAGGCTGGTGGGATTCGGCCACTGATTGGCTAGACATTTTGCGCGCGCTGATTGGAGAATTTCGAATAGCGCGTGCATTTTTGATTTGAAAAATGAACTGGTGATGTCGTCTTTCGCATTGCGCGTTCAAAATTCGTTGAAAACAGATAGAAATTCATCAGAACTTAGCGTTTTTGTCTTTTTTAATACTCACTTCGCAACTGGGTACAAGTAGAATAATGTACGGTTGGAATTCATTGGGATCACACTTCAACTGCTAACCATTCTTCAGCGATGATGAATCCAAGATGGCGGATGTGCTTCAAAATATGCCCATATATTGGGCATATTTTTGGGGCACATGACCAGCCTGTACCAAGGATACTTTCGACGCCATCTTTGATTAGGCGCGTAAAGACCCCTGGGAACGAGGTTGGACCCCAACCTCGTGTTGAGGGTCTTATCGGTCAGATCCAAGATGGCGGCTACTCCGAGAGAAGACCCTGGTAAAGGCCGAACTACGACGAATTCTGATTGGCTCTTCGGTTATGACGCAAAGGTTGTCTAACAATGCTTTTTATTGGTCAAACCAGCTGAGGCCAAGGAGAGGATTCGTATAAAGTTTAATTTCTCAAATTTTATCATAAAAACGATTTTATATAACCTTAAAACACGTTGTGTGGGTAGAGCAATAGATGAAGTGTATTACTGGGTAGTTTTCTGGTAAGTTTCATCAGTGGGAAAGCCAGGAGAAGCCGTTTAACCCGAGCATGTGCTATCGATTGCTTCGCTTGAACGCTAATGCATCAGTCAATTCCAGCAATGCCCATCCCCCCCCCCGGGACATGGTGGGGCATTTGCATATTTTGAGATACCGGAAGTGGGGCATTTGTAACCATATATCGGCCCGGGGGTCGGGCATTATTCTATTGACACTGCCGAAAAGAATTCTGGGAAAGAGGCTGGTCTCGTGGTATTAAACGACGCCATACTGTATCAAGTAAAAAAAAACAATAAATCTGAGTTGTTGTAATTACTCCGGCTGCCTGTGGATTCTACATGTATCTATTTATCTAAACCTAGAAACCTGCAGTTTATACCGTCTTATCCACGTTATTCGTATATGCTAGGACACGGAAAAGCCAGGAAATCTATGGATGTTTAATTTTTACAACATAGCTAGAAAATAGCAGTTCCCGTACGTTAATTGTATTCTTAACGCTACGCTGCGCTAAAATTTTCAGGAGCCACTCGGGGCCCAAGCTCTGCCGGTCCGAGTTTGAAACGATATCAAGTAGTTCGTTTACAAATATACACAGTTTGTTGCTGTCAACCGGACGGACAGAACAGTCACACTATTATTATAAAAGTCTATCATGTGGTTTTAATAAGCGTTTATTGTCGATAACATTAACCGCGTTGCGAATGATTATTTATAGTAATGAGATGTATTAATACCATTTTGCTCCAGGGGGCTCAACAGTATAATCATACAGCGGTTTAAAAACGAACAGAAACTATCAATGAATAGATTCTCTGCGCCTTGTGTATTTTCATGGAATTAAACTTGGGCAGTATATCATTATGGATGTGCCCCGGGGTGGGGCATTTTCCTTACTTCTTTGGCTCCACTGTGGGGCATTTGAACACCTTGCTTGTCCCAACCGTGGGGAATTTGAAAAAAATAAACGAAAATGGCTAATGCCCGGGGGTTGTCCCGGGGGGGGGGGGGGATGGGCATTGCTGGAATTGACTGATGCATAACGGAAAATGAACGGCTTTTTAGGATTCTCTTCTAGCTTAGATACATCCTGGTAGCATCGTGATACCCTTCCACTGTTTCTTTATCCAAATAAACTCCATTTCGAGACATTTTCACTACATCGTACGCCGCGTGGAAATACTGTTAATCGCATCTCGCTCACTCCGGATTGGGATACCTATGGTTTGTAGGCACGTGTTAAACATTTCCATATTTAGCTTGGCCGCCATATTGGATGCCCACATCACGTGATTAAAATCTCCAGGATTTCTGGAGATTTTTGATCACGTGATGGGTCTTCTCTCGGAGTAGCCGCCATCTTGGATCTGACCGAGAAGACCCTGGGGACGAGGTTGAGGAGACCCTGGTAAACGCTGAACTCTCGCGTATTCTGATTGCCTCTTCGATTATGACGCACTTCGATTATGGCGCACTTCGATTATGAAGCAAGGGTTGTACTAACAGTGCTTGTTACTGGCCAAACGGACTGAGTCCAGAGAGATTAACTTGTATATAGTTTAGATTGCTCAAATTTTATCAATAAAACGATTTAAATAACCTTAAAACAAATTGTGTAGGTAGAGCAATAGATGAAGTGCATTACTGGGTAGTTTTCTGGTAAGATTCATCAGTGGGAAAGCCCGAGGAGAAGCCGTTATTTAAACCTGAACATGTGCTATCAATCACTTCGCTTCAACGCCGGCTAACGGAAAATGAACGGCTTTTTAGGATTCTATTCTAGCTTAGATACATCCTGGTAGCTTTGTGATACCTTTCCACTGTTTCTTTATCCAAGTAAACTCTATTTCGAGCCATTTAGTAGACCTGTTTTGGCACTGCATCGTTCGCCGCGTGGAAATACCGTTAATCGCTTCTCGCTCACTCCGGATTGGGATACCTATGGTTTGTACACGTTATGAAATATTCCCATATTTAGCTTGGCCGCCATCTTAGACCGCCAAATCACGTGACAAAATACTCCCAAAATCTGGAAGTATTTGATCACGTGAACCCACAGGCAACCCAAGCTCTAATTGTGTGTATCCCTAAGAAAGAGGGAGCTGAGGAGATCCGAAAAGGAAAATTAAGGCCCAAATCGCTAATAAACGACAAAAGACAACAAATAGAGCAAAGGTACGTTCATTTCAGTTGATTTTAACCTATCAATTCTTGGCTTGCACGCACGTCACTTCCGCCTTGACACGTGATGCCGTCGGCCATATTGGTGTACCATCAGTTGTCAACAAACACAGAGTGTGAGCACGAGTTTTCTATATTTCGGCGAGGTTCATGGCTATTAGAAATGGTTTTGTGCTTGATTGTTGGCTGTTCCACCAAAAGTGGTCTGAATAGGGGTAGGCTAAACTCAGGGCAACAGGTTTTACTTTACAGTTGTTCAAATTTTCATTTCATCTTCCGTTGGTGAAAAGCCTGGCACGTTTTTATCAGTGTTATTATTTGTCATCTTGGGTTTGAGAATGTTTGCCACATAGCTTGGGTTGCTGTTGATAGTATTATTTAGATCATCCTTAATTTTGCTGGCGGATTTGAAATTGATCTCGCTCACAGGAGCGTAAGGCACTTCGCTACCGGCTACGGTAAGTGGGGAGAAGCCAGGAACATTTAACTTGTGTACACGCGAGTTTGCTGTTAATGATCCAAGCTTCCACGTAGAAGAGAACGCTCGCGACATGAGAACATGCTTCAGCAAGTCCAGCTTTGCATCCTAAGCAATGTTCTGACAAAACAGTACCCTCCTTGCTCGTAATAATCCAAATTGGCAACGGAGTGTCATTCATTCTCTGGCTGTGCCTGACCTTTGCAATCACAACATACTTGTCTGATGTTTGTAGGCCTTGTACGGTGGTGATAAAACCAGACACCATTTGGTTGTACGATTCTAAGCTTTTAAAGGTTTTAAACTGTTGCTTGATGTAGTAGCTCCGCTCTAGCACTAGATAATTTACGAGATCTGTAGCTTCAACAGGCGGTAAACATTCAGGGTCAAGCTTCACGCCTGATCAAGTCCGATCACTAAAATTTTCTCCAAATATCGCCGCCTAACATGGGGTTCGAGACTCTTAAAATAACTGAAATAATCTGAGAGCACCGGAATAGATTCGTCAATATCGCTTGAGGAGATTTTTGATCCCTCTTTCGCAGAATCCATCGAAATTCAAAAGAAAAGTGTGCTAACTGACAGCTTCGGCATATAGGCGAATCCTTGCTGACGTCATTGTTTACGTTTTTGCCTCATTAGCATAAATTAAACTTCAAGCTACTAACAAACAATCTACATCAGTTGAAAGAGAATTTTAAACTTAGTCATTACCGAAAATGTGAGATAAATATGTTAAATATTTACGGAGAAATTCACTTTTCAAAACTGTAAAATCGGCTGGGGGGCAAGAGTTGCTGACAGCCATACATTCTTTGTAAATTTAGAGATTTTTAAACGCTCATTCCTCAAAATATATTTATCATATCACACTCAAATTTTCGGTGATTATCAAGTGTGCCAAGCTCTTTCGATTTGTGCACTCTGTTTGTTTATATCTATGTCGCTTGAAGTTTGATGTATGCTAATGAGGTAAAAACGTAAACAAGGATTCGCCTATATTTCAAGGAACACTTAGCGTCAAGTGGTACACCAATATGGCGGACGTCAAAATATGGAACATGCTGTGACGTCACGTGCAAGCCAAGAATAGTGTTAAAATTCGTGATTTTCCCCGTTTAGTAGTTCCCTATATTATACTGACAAATACACACAATTAGAGCTTGGGTTGCCTGTGGTGAACCAGCCCTCTCTTAGCTGACCGAGAAGACCCTGGGGACGAGGTTGTTCGACGCCATCTTTGATTAGGCGCGTAAAGACCCCTGGGAACGAGGTTGCAGTGTGAACAGGAAAATAATTGATTTTCCCCCTCGAAAGTCGAAAGTAAGTCTGAAAGTATGAAACTCTCTGTTCTGTTTGTGCAGAAATTATGTGTCGAAATATTAAGTTATTTAATACAATTACTGAATTAGTTGTCTTCATAATTTTCTCAGCACGCAGTTTCATAATTTCCACATATTGATCGACGGTTCAGTTCTACCCAACACTCAACAGAATACCACACTGAATATCTCCAAGCTACTAATATGTCAGCTAATCTCTAACCTTTCTTTTCCAGAATCCATGTTATATTGTTTTAAATCCCCCATGCTCTCGATCACTTGACAGTCGTACAGACTGCATGTACTCTGTGGTGAAGATCGATGTACACTGTAGTTTATTTCTCACGACCTTCCAACAAAAACAAACCCTTCCGAGATGTCAAATACCAATCCCATGATCCAAGTAATTAAATTACTGTCAGGGTCTACACACAATACATAGCCTCTCGAGGCAATATTGAAAATATTATCGCAATTATTATTTCTACCGACGGTCATTCATTAACCAGAAAAACATTCGTTTGGCTGGTGTTTGTTGCAGATGAGATATATTTCGGTGCATTATCTAATAATTATCGATCATCATCCGACATAAATACGTGCCTAATTGTAGGAACTTTTAATTGTTTTAATTTGAACATTTTAGGCTTGATAATACTTCAGTGTTTTTAATTTGTATTGTCCAATAGATTGTGATTTTTTTCTTTTAGTACATGTTTGACTTGAATTATTAGAAATAATCAGAAAATCAACAGGTTTATTCTTAGGGACCGGTCATTAATTACAGGTGGGGGTAGGGGCTAGTGGGAAAAGGGGGACCAATTTTCATGCAGCAAATTAGGGGGGGGGGGGCATAGCTAGAGGGGGAATTGGGGAGAGGGGTCATCAAAAATTCAGCATCAGATGGCATTTTTCATTTGCACCAGCCCGGCCCCCTCCATTAATTAATGGTCAACCAGTTCCTTACTTTAATAATTTTTGCAATCTTTTTGCTTGATTTTGTGTTTGCTTTATAGCCTTTTATCATACATGCTCAAGGATCCAGCAGACTTGCTTTGCACATGCAACTAAATTTAGCCACCCAGCCAAAATGAACTGCTGGATACCTTTCCTCCTAGGACGAGTTCTGGGGTCAGATGTGATATGCATTCAAACATATAAATCTTGATCTAGTATTTCAACCCATATAAAACTATCAAAATTATAAGACAGACAAGATAAAACATATTGACACATAATCCATTATTGTTAGCTCACAATAATTTTATCTTTCAACCAGGACTTTGGGTCGTCCAAACAATACATCAACTCTGCTATTCTGGTTGATATGCCAAGTTTTAATACTAGTTGCCCCAAGCGTGTTCTTGAGGTGTTTGAAGATGAGTGATAGGATTTGATAAATAAAACTTTTACCATATCCTGTTGGTATAGCTGCATGTGCAAAAACATCCAGGCCTGGTTGTTCAAAGCAAGGGTAACTTTATCCCTATAGGACTTTGCCAACAGCACAAACATTTAATGCATGAAAATATGGCTAAGCACTGATTATCTACAGTACTGTTTCTTTTGTTGTTTCTTTAGCCTGGGTAACACGTCATCTTACAATCCAAACTTTCAAATTATCAGACAGTATGGTAATTAAAAGTATCATTGATAATACTAATACTACTACATATACTACTTCTTATAATGATAACAATTAACAACAGCAACACAATTTAAAGAAGGTACTGTGTAAGACAGTTAATTACATGTACATTGTATATAAGAATTGCCCTCAAAAGTAACAGCAGTACACAATGTGACATAATAACAGTGTATACATGTATGTCAAATGTTGAACTTGTATACTGTTAGTGATATACTGAGGGCCTAGAAGATTTCTCAAAGTGTGATTGCACTCCACTGCAGTGCTCAGCCCGTGAGGGGGGGGCTGATTTGGGGTGTCAGGGTCAGGATTTCAGCCTAATTTGAGCTGTCAGGGTCAGGATTTCAGCCTAATTTGAGCAGTCATGGTCAGGATTTGAGCCTAATTTGGGGTGTCAGGATTTGAGCCTACTTTGGGGTGTCAGGGTCAGGATTTGAGCCTAATTTGGGGTGTCAGGGTCAGGATTTGAGCCTGATTTGGGGTGTCAGGGTCAGGTTTTGAGCCTAATTTGAGCAGTCATGGTCAGGATTTGAGCCTAATTTGGGGTGTCAGGGTCAGGATTTCAGCCTAATTTGGGGTGTCAGGGTCAGGATTTCAGCCTAATTTGGGGTGTCAGGGTCGAGCAGTCAGGGTCAGGATTTCAGCCTAATTTGAGCAGTCATGGTCAGGATTTGAGCCTAATTTGGGGTGTCAGGGTCAGGATTTGGGGTGTCAGGGTCAGGTTTTGAGCCTAATTTGAGCAGTCAGGGTCAGGTTTTTAGCCTAATTTGGGGGGTCAGGATTGGAGCCTAATTAGGGGTGTCAGGGTCAGGATTTGAGCCTAATTTGGGGTGTCTGAGGGTCGGGCAATAGCCAATAAGGGCAATCAGGGTTTTGGAGCTCCCTTTTGGGGTCAAACAGGGTCAGGGTTTGAACCTCATTACCACACATATACATTGTACATAGTATTTACATACAAATGTACATTATTTTATTAGCACCTTATATACCTACCCATTTATCACATAAGTACCACCCCACCCCCACTCCCAGGTGCTCAACACTACTTTTTTACTGGAACTACAAAATGTAGTCACCCATTGTGTACCCTCTTTATGATCTAGTCCCTGGGCTAGTGACTGACAAAGTCTACTCTAGGTCAAAGGCTATAACATGCCTTTGATTTTTGATGCCTCAAGATTTACTAGCCAGTTCAAAATAATGTTTGTTAGTCCTGGTCTAGTGGATGACTACTACATGTACATGTATAAGAGTGGATTTCGATCTTATGAGTAGGACAAAAATATGGCATGTCTGTAGCCTTACCTGTAATTGCACTGTAACTTATTGTATTGTAACTGTAATTTGATTGGATCAGAACGTCGAAAACAATAGGGAAACCATTTCAGTGTCAGATGTCATACAGTCGCCATGCCATACAGAACTAATCCCCACCCATACAAAATCCATTCTTACGACTATTGATAGCAGCACTGAGCTTTGCTTGTGCTTTCAGATGTTTACAGTGCTCGCACTAGATTGTTACATATTTCTGTATTTTAAGTAATGTTGAAATTATCAAAAAAACAGAGTTAAATTTCTCTGAATCTGCATTAGTAGTTGTTGTCAGTGTTTTCGTTGTGTCCTAAGATCGACTGGTGGGAAAGTCGTAAATTAAATATCAACAGTGTACACATACATGAACCGCCTCCCGGTTAGCTCAGTGGTTAAGCAATGGTCTGTTGACGTTGTGCAGGAGGTTGATGGTTCAAACCCCAGCCAGACCAACACTCAGGGTCTTAAAATAACTGAGTAGAAGGTGCTGCCTTTGTGAAACAATTTTTTTCACAAACTGCACCTGCACCACGTCTTCTCAGAAAAGGACGTAAAATCATAGGCCCATCAGTGTATGAAGAGCCACCTCATGCATATGCCAGCAATTAATCCATTATTATTATTATATATATTCTGACCAAAAATTTGTTGCTCTTGACTATTAGTGCATATATCCTATTCAATTTTGGGTTCATGTTTATATTTTTTAATGCAAAATATGTATCTAACATTGCGAGTGGAAGGAGGTTTAAAACACACCCATGCATGATGTCCTATGTACTTGCAAATTAGTAAGTTCTTGTGTCATTTTGGTACTACATGAACACTCGTCATGCCATATATAGAGGGTTTGTACCATCACATGATGGAAGCCATGTGTTTGATGGCAGGAACAATGAAATTTGTTTAATCATGTGTCTGAACAAATAAATCTCAAAGGAATGTATATTGTTCTTGCATGGTGCAACCCCTCTATGAAAAGACTGAATTAATTCTAATGAGACCTGAAACAACAATGGGGGCTGATCAAAGCCAGGTCCTGGCTAATCCATAGATTGAATGGAAATTTAGCATGTTGGTTTTGCAGAGGGAGGAAAACCGGAGAACCTGGAGAAAACCCTCGGAGCAAGGGCAAAATACCAACAAACTCAACTCACATATGGCACCACATCCGGGAATGAGAATGGAAGGCCCGAGACACAACATTCTTTCTCTCAGTGCCACTTTGCTAGTCTATTCAAATTGTAAAATTTTACAGTTCAAGTTTTGGTTTGATTCTGCTCACACCATGGTCCAAGCACATTCAGTGCTTTTTAGATTTTCTCCAAAATCTGAGGTTTTTCACAAATGAAATGGACAGTCCATTTTTGAAGTCTTTCATTTTTTTATGAAATTCCTGCTACAACTTAATTGTTTCATGCTATGAACCTATCTGGAGATTATTAGAGATCATTTATTTATTGGTGGAACTAATTATGTCAAAATTTTGATCCAATCAGTCACATATTTATGATGAATTGTGATTGTAATGTCAGTCAACCCCACTTTTTTGACATTCAGTCAAATTTACTCAAAATCTAATGGGATTACAATGTTTTTCAAATAAAATGTTCAGCCTTATCCACATTCACAGGGCAAATTTTATAAAAATCTACAGGCAGGAAGTTAGTGAAAATTTTGGGTTATGGATTAATAATAATTATGCATAGTATAAAATAATCTTGGTGTCAAATAGAACTCTGTTTACAAATATAACAGATAATTAAAAAAAAAAAAACTGAAATTCAGAATTCCTTTTGGTTTTCTGTAACGATTCTATTTGACATCAAGTTTTACTATGCTTTAGGGCAAAATATTAATATAAGTTGCCATTTAGCCCTGAGCTACATTTGTATAAGTTAGATTTTTTGGCAGCCACCTTAACAGGGCTATGTCATGGTGTTGCACTTACGTATGTGGAGTCAATTAGTGGCTGTTAATTGTCTATAAATAGTTCTCCTCCCATGGTAATAGTGAACAATCACGTACCGAAGTTGTTGTCGGTAGATTGTCGGCCGACAACACGCCAACAACCTGCCAACAACTACGTAAATTCCACCAACAATCTACCGACAACTGCAAGAAATCGGCCGACAATCTACCGACAAGTAATAAGCTTATGTGTATCTTCTAAGACAAGATATTGACGAATTTACCGACACTTAAAACTTACCAACAAGTCATGTGTATCTTCTAAGCTTGTTTTTAGACCCAAAAGTGAAGAGAAAATACAAGATATTGAAGTTTCAATACTGTTTTGTCAGGCATCTGTTGTTGGCCGCCATTTTGGGAATCATCACTATATTACCTCCTCCCATAATGCATGATTGATATGATAATGATGCAATATTATGTCCCTTGAAGACTGCATCTATACACAGTTTGGTTATAGTCATTTTTACATAATTATTTGCTTTGATTTTACCCATCCCACAGCTGTGTAAGGGCAGTTTGTCAATGAAAATCACTGAAAATAATGCACCTATCAGTGGCTTCCCAGAGGGGTCGACCCCCGGGGTAACCAGGGGGATTGTAAAAAGACAGAAACAAACTTGATGATTTCTCCCAGGGGTTGGGGAATCGTCCCTTTCAAAGTCCCCTGGTTAAGTCTTCCACGACCTACAATCCCCTGTCATTTTGCACGAAATGAGATCGATGGAGCTGAATTGACTACTGAACACTCTATTTTCAACAGAATGTTGAAAATAAACTTTATTAACACTTCAATGATATAAAAGTTGACAATTCTTGCTGCGAGCAACATGCATTTTGTTTTAGCATTAATGAATACGAAAATTCGATATTTTTGCAAAACTAAACATAAAAAAGTCGTGCTTCATATGTAATGATTTCATTTATGCCAAACTTGATGACAGATGGTCAACAGATAACCCCAAAAGGATTGGATTTTAAAAGTTGTCCTTACCCTACGGTTGTAGATAGCATCCATTGCGAAAAGCACGTGAAGCACTAGTACCCAGTCTATACTGCTCGAGGTACGACAAGTAGCCCAAGTCGAGAATACTCGGCATCGAAATTCTACACTGGTCATCTCGGTATATCTCATATCACGCTTTAACTCTTGTATTAATAAACAAGGAAAAACAATCTCCGTGGTTAGTTTCCCTGATGACAAAAACAATTTGAATAAATCCCCCACCCCAGTTTTCCAACCATAAAACAAAGTCGAGCATTTCCCCGACCCCAGGGGCAATGTTTGCATTCAATCCTCCTGTATTCCCCCACATATCTCTGTGGTTACCCCGGGGGTCGACCCCACGGGGAAGCCGCTGATAGGTGCATAACCGACAGTCTGGAACATGATCTCTGTAACTGAAGTACAATGTACCAAACAATCTTGATGACTACACTAGAAGAGAATGAACTTGGTTGTCTAGCTTGGTTATGCTGGGGGTTATGTGACACATGAACTGCTATTTACAGCTAGTTTTGAGTTCAAAAATTATTGGCCCAGAGGGAACTGTCTGATAGATGTCAACCAGTTCAAATCCTGTTGGCTGTGATATCTGGTGTATGAAGTCCAGCCATTCAGTCTTTGTCCTATACTGACCATTCCTGGTGACAGATACTGCATTGATCGCAAAGTAACCAAGCTGTAGGCCATCCTCGCCGATGTTGTGCTGTCTGTCACCAGGCTCTGGGGGGCATGAGGTTATGATGAGCAATCGTCCTCCACCATCAGGGTAAACAGAACGGCAGTTCTGCAATATCTGGATTGCCTCATCAATTTTAAAAATCACAAAAAAATACCTCGCAATGATGGTATCAGCTTTAAGATCAGGTGGAAATGGCTCTAGGCAATTATGTGGCACAAAGGTAACACGACTTGGAAAAGGAACTTCATAATCGGGAAATACTGCTTGTGCCATTCCTATCACATCAGGTAAATCGACCAGGACTGCCTTCAATCCTTCGCATCCCGGCTGTTTTAAAACAGTGGCTAAAAATCCCCCTAAAGAGCTCCCAATATCCAAAATTTGACCGCAATTTGACCAGGGATAAACATCAAAAATACTTCTAGATGTGCTAGTCCCGGCGGTCAATTGCATGGTAGACTTCTTAGCTGTGGCCGAGTTATAGGTCTTCAAAAGTTCTTTCCTTCTATCTGTGCTACCAATCGGCGAGGATCCCGATGGAGATTTGGCAGCATCGTAAGGAAATCTATCCATCCCATTCATGTAGTCGTAGATGTTCATTCCGTGTGCTACCTCGAACGCTGGCCGGCCTGTCTTTACTGCTTCCGGTAGAGCTAACATGGCGGCCCAGTTCTCATCGCTACAGTAATAGCCCATCATGTGACCCAAACTGGGAATGCGATCCTTTCTCAGCAATTCCATGGCTTTATTCTTAGCGAAATGCTTAGTAGAAACCTCCTTGCCTATTCCCCACTGCGCTAAAACACGCATTATTGGGTAAAGCTGTTCGGCTGAATGGCAGCCTGCCTTGACTGCTAGGTCATCAATACTTGTGGACGGTTCTTCGGCTGAGCAGAGTATTTCTGGGATGTTTAATCCCACGATTACACCAAGGCATCGGTTCTGCCACATTCCATGAAACATTGAAAGGATTATCTGTTCATCTGAAACACAAGTGTTCATACGTTGGTCTATTTTAATTCCAGAATAATGTTCACATATTTTACCACAGGCAGCCCAAGCTCAAAGTTTGAATTTATTTGACAGTTGAACTACGAAGGTTCAAACATCTAGAATATCTGGTATTTTATTACACTAAATGGCAAATGAATAACACAATAAACTTGCTTTGATGAAGATTAAGTTGTTGTGTCTTGAATTTGGGGGTTTGGGGGCCGATTTAACGAGTTTCTAGGAAACATGGATTCACTCTACATTAAGTTAGGAAAGGCAGGCAAGCCGAAGCGATGGCGTGTTCACATACCTGTCATCTCCACGGCAAAAATGACCCTTAAATCCACTCAATCGACGTGATACTTCTGGATGCCGTAGACAGATCTCCTTGCTACGTATTCTGCAAGTTTCATGACCAAACATTCAAAGACTACCGAGAAATGATTTTTGTCACCTCGAATTTCGCCGTCCCAAACACCTCTTCACACTTTGACGAGCCACCGGAAGTCCAACCGAAAGGATGCCTCGTTTTGGAGTTTAAAATCACCGCCGCACCAATTGGATGGGAAAGCTCCAAAACGAGGCATCCTTTCGGTTGGACTTCCGGAGTCTCGTCAAACTGTGAAGAGGTGATTGGGACGGCGAAATTCGAGGTGACAAAAATCATTTCTCGGTAGTCTTTGAATGTTTGGTCATGAAACTTGCAGAATACGTAGCAAGGAGATCTGTCTACGGCATCCAGAAGTATCACGTCGATTGAGTGGATTTAAGGGTCATTTTTGCCGTGGAGATGACAGGTATGTGAACACGCCATCGCTTCGGCTTGCCTGCCTTTCCTAACTTAATGTAGAGTGAATCCATGTTTCCTAGAAACTCGTTAAATCGGCCCCCAAACCCCCAAATTCAAGACACAACAACTTAATCTTCATCAAAGCAAGTTTATTGTGTTATTCATTTGCCATTTAGTGCAATAAAATACCAGATATTCTGGATGTTTGAACCTTCGTAGTTCAACTGTCAAATAAATTCAAACTTTGAGCTTGGGCTGCCTGTAATTTTACATGGCACAGACAAACCTAGGCTCGGTTTCCAGCCGTGGGGGTTTCGGTGAGCCCGCGATCCTCTCCCCACTCACTCACTTAGTGGGGGGAGGCTTTGGAGCACACAGCGGTCAAACGTCTGCGCATGCGTCAAAAGTCTTGCAACAACAACCAATAGCGTTCCGCACAGTTACTATAAATAGATCATGTAATTTAAGACCCCACGCGTGACTCAGACAAACAAACTGATCATTTTACAAGAGAGTGACTGAGCGAACGAAGCTGCTACGATATACAATTTTATTTTTTCCTACCTAAATACGCTTAAACTTGAATTATACTTAGTAAGAAATGGTCAGCACTAAGGGGTGGACCATTAGAAATCCTGGGAGGGGGGGTGGAAAACTTTTTGTGCACGATATTTTTTTTAGCAGTGCGAGTTCTGCAAGATTTTTTTTTTTAAGGCGAAAGCTCTGCACGATTTTTTTTTTCAGTGCACATTCTATAGAGATTTTTCAGTGTACATCCTATATAGATTTATAGCCTGTGAATACAACCATAATCAGATATAATAATAATAATGTTATTTATAGCAGAGAATCTGTCTCCGAAGAGTTTTTCAATAGAGCCCTGCATAACATAAATAAGAAACAAAAATAAAAATACATTAATAATCTAGAGTTAAAAACTAGGCTAAAAATACATTTATAGAGTGACTAGAGCTAACATTTATGAGGCAATTCAAAAACATGCATGTCTTTTGACATTTTGTTTAAAAAGAGTTAGGGATTCGATTTCCCGCAACGGATTATCTAAAGCATTCCATTCACTAAAACCTTGGTGCAATAAATTTTGTTTGCCATAATTAAAATAAGCTTGATTATTGGAAGTCTGAAATCGTTCTTTCTTCTTGTATTATACATGTGAATATCACTGTTCTTTAAGATATTAAATTCATAATCAATGAGTCCATTAACATACTTATATATTAAAATATGACGATGTACAAGACGACGTTTGGAACGAGTAGGCCAATTGAGATTTGACAAGGCTTGTGCTGAAGAACTTTAACCAGGTAAATTCAAGAATTATCTTGGCCGCCTTATTTTGCAAAATCTGAAGATCGTCTATGAGGGTTGAGTTGTATTTGTCACCCCATATTGCATCAGCGGTAGTCAAAAAGTGGACATACTAAACTATTATACAAAGTAAGGCGTGTCTCGAGGGGCAATAAGTGCCTGATACGCTTGACCAGACCAATCCTTGGGTTTACTTTAATAGATAAGGCCTCTACCAGGTCATGCGAAGTCATATGCTTATTAATTATAATACCGAGGTACTTGATATTGTCAGAGCGTTCGAGGGGCACGTTGTCTATAATGACATCGATGCTAGAGCAAGATTTCAGTTTATGTGGACTACCTATTAAAGGGGCTCTGTCAAGGGTACTGAAGTCATGCTACAATCACCAACTGCACATGTAAACAAACGTGATCGGCTAAGTTCAGATCAGTTCGCGCGGTTCATTTTTACGATCCATGGTTTAATTTACAGAACTTAACATGAATTATGGAACTCTCCTCAATTTCTGATGAAGAATCCGACAGGAGTCAATAGATTTTGAAGTGGTAGGATTTCGGACTTCTGTTGTAAGGAAATCAAACTTTAAATTTGACGTTAAATGCGTTCTAATTTTCATGCAAATTTTTGACCACTTTTGACTTTCTTGCACTACCAACATAAGACTGTGATTCAGCAGCATCACTTTCAGAGTCGGTATAGTCGGGTTTCGCAACAATAACGCTATCATCAAGGACATAATGCAGCGATACGCCAGTGATATCGACTTCCAATTCTCTCCCGTTTCCAGACGACGAAGGAGACACAAGTGTAGCAGTTTTCTTGATCGGAGTAGAAGCTGCCAGTAGAGCTGCAAGAAAATCAAAACTTACATAAAATTGAAAAGAATGGCACAGCAAGATCCCACTTGATTTTCACGCCAGAACAAAAATGCCTTACGTCGATGACAAACGGGATACAAGTGATCGATTACCAATATCTCCCCTCGCTAACACTAACAGTACAAAGGTCAAAGCATATATAGTGGCGACTTGTGGCTTACCATTCACAGCAGGGCGATATCTTTTTCCTTTTCCCTTGCTACCAATGTCATCTCGAACTCTCATCTTGTTAGCATGGGCATACGAACTACGAAGATCAAGTAGAAATACATAACAAACTCAGATTTGGGATCTCAGATTTGTAGTACAAGCGCTACGATCGATCACTTTCGCTTCATCTCGAGGGAAAGTAGATACGCGGCGAAGCTGGAGTCACTCGCAAACGTCCCAGAAGCTTTAACAGACCTCCATGTTTCAAATACTGGCTTGCGGAGATAAATACTGGGATGTTCAAGACGCCAAATCTTTCTGTTCTTGTACCGATTGACCTTTGTCGAAACCAAAGATGGCCGACTGCCTCTCTTCTTGAAACCAGAGGATGGTGGAGCGCCAATGATCTATTATTCTAAAATATTCTGACTTCAATTTAAACACTGATATTCAAACTAACTATCTATTTTGAAAAAACAATGTATAACGCTAAGGAAAACTTCGATGGAAATGGATTTAAATCATACACTTTCAGCTTGTTTTAACGCGAGATCGAATTTCAGAACACGGTGGACTTTTATTCTGAAATGATTTTAGACACCAGGTCACTCTCGGCCAAAATTCCCTTGACATAGCCCCTTTAACATAAACTTAGATTTAGAAGTATTCAAAGTCAGGCGATGTATACGAAACCAAGAGGCCAATTTTGCCAAGTCATCAGTAATTTAAGCAATGTTCGATGTCATTGATAGAAGGACGGCTACAGTATATCACGGTGTCGTCAGCGTACATGGTCACTTGGCAATGATCTACAGTAATAGGAAGGTCATTGACGTAAACCAAGAACAAGAGAGGACCGAGAATACTCCCTTGTGGCACGCCAACTCCCACTGAGCACGAAAAGGACTGATACTCAGTCGCCTATTGCAGATATCTGGTGTCGGTTATCAAGGTAGGAGGTAAACCAATTTACAACTTTACTGCAAGCACCAATGGCCTTGAGCTTTGTCAGCAAAAGGTTGTGGTCCACAGTCACAAAAGCCTTGGACAGGTCTAAGAATACTGCACCAGTCACTTTGCCATTGTCCACGTGTTGTAGAATATGTTGTCAGTGAAGTGTGCTAAGCCAATTTCAGTAGATAACCTCGGGCGGAAACCAAACTGATTAGGTGTGAGAGTTGTAGAGAGTTGTAGAGTTGTCGATGTACAGCCCATTCAAGAATCTTACTTACAGCAGGTAGAATATAATTGTGATAGGCCTGTATAATTGTTAAAATCAGAGCGATCGCCGGATTTAAACAGGGCGGTAACTTTTCCTTGTTTCCAGATGGCTGGGAAAATACTTGAGTCCAGAGAACGATTAAACAGTTTGGTTAAAACTGCGGGTCAGGAGTCATACACACAGCCGAGTCACTAGTAGCCTCGAGCTGATTCGGTCTAAACCAAACAAAGCTCTCGGAAATGTTCGAAAAGCGAAAGACAATTTCACTGTTATTTGTCCTGGCTGGAGTAATGATGTCAATGGCGCCGACCAGAGATTGAAACTGGTCTGATCGATCGACGCTGGCTCTGTTAACTGTACTCCATCAGATTCAGATTGTATAAAGGTCGGCTGAGAGCCATTATTAGATCTTATTATGGCAAGTCAATCATTTATAGTTTTCCATAGAGCACCTGAATTTCTTTGTTTTGTCTAATCAGATCTTGAAAGTAATTTGCTTTACATTCCTTGACTTGTTTATTTACTTTGAGCCGCAGTTTTTTGTAACGAGCCCAGTGATGTGAGGAATTTAATTTGATCGCCTTAGAATGCATATAGTCCCAGTCTTTCATTGCTTGGCTCCGATTCAGGCCAAATCAAAAATGCATACCCCAAGATTTCATTGTCCATGATGTTTTGCACAAGACTATACATGAAAATATTTCTATGTGCTCGAAATTACTGGCACAGACTCTTTGAGAATGTGGACATTGAAGTTTACTCAATGAAACCTGACGTTAAACGCGGTTGCAAAAACTGCTTAGACGAATAATTTGAGGCTTCAGTAATTAAGGCCAGTTGATATTTCCATGACTAAACTAATTTTGTGAAGGTTGGGGAGGTTGTTTTCATCTGGAAATACCTGAAAATCAGTTACACAGACTGTATGGGTAATCTTTAGAACTATATTTTGAATTGGCAAAACTGAATTGCTTAGTATTTTTTCAAAATAAAAATTGGACAATGCATCGGTTCCTTTGCAAGAATTTTTTTTTGTGCCTTAGTGCTTTGCAGGAATATTTTTTTCAGACATTTAGCCTTGCACGAATTTTTTTTTTGGACTACCCACCCCCCCTCCCAGGATTTCTAATGGTCCACCCCTAAGCATTGTTGTTGGGAGCAATGCAACAGTGACTCCAGATACCCCGAAAGGCTTCATAAATCGCTTAAAGAGATGAAGGAGTCGGGACAGAAGGTATTCATTCCCTTCCCGAAGCCCTCACAAGGATTACAAAAATGCCAGCGCTGGATAACAGCTTGCTCGCGAGAGGGATTTGATGTTTCGAACATAACAAGAAACACCCAACTGGCGGCAACTGCTGAGCATCCAGATCCGCTTAAGGTTAACTTCAAGGCGAGAGAAATCGAGAAGGCTTCGGCCTCGAAGAGGAAAGCTCCAAAACATAGATCGGGGCCTTCGAAAAGATTAGATTGATTTTGAACCTAAAGCAGAACTTGAAAGTCAATACAATACAATACAATACAATAACTTTTATTTACAAGTAAACACGATAAAAGATTATAGCGCTGCCGCTTGTGGGGTCGTGTATAATACTAAAATAAACTAGTTAACTATATACAAATTTCACATTAAAAGGAAATATTTCTTGGAATGGAGGAGTGCGATGCTGCAGAGTCAGAGACCGAATACGTAAATTGTACTACGGGATGCGTTGTCTCAAACCAAGGAACTCAAACAGTGTACTTGAAGTACGTGCTTTCGGCCAAGTTTAGACGATGGTTTTACGCAACGAAGTAGTAATGAAAAATGACTCTAAAGGGACTATCGCTAATCTTTCATATAAAAACATAACCAAAGAATCGACATATATGAAGCACTTTGTGGTCTCACAACTCAAAAGCTCGAAGCATTGTACTCTTTTCTCGATAGGGTTTGTCCATTTAAGGACATAGTTTACTGGAATACTAAAGGATTCACAGGGTCGTGCAAAGGAAATTCTGGCCTAAATTCGAAGATTTCTGACAGAGAAAAGCTCTTTATTTGTCTTTTGAGATTGAGGAGAAGACTTATAATTACGACACCGGAAATAACGATCGAGGAAACCTTGGTAAGAAAGATCTTTACCACTTTCATCCAGCTAATCTACAGCTAATGGGGCTATAGGAACATCCCTGTTGTTTTGAAATTGTCCACATTTGCCTGCTTCATTATTCTTCCTCATAACTTTTGAAGCAAACCACTTTCCTTCGTCGATACTAACGTCGAGCGTGTGGTGATTTCCCGAACTTATGCAATCTGTAATGCGCTTGATAAGTTCGCAACGTTTGCCGTTTTGTTTTAGTCCTCTGCATTTAAGCCACCGTTTAAGCTGTTCCACAGTATAATTACTGGGTTCTTGTTCGAAGAAAGATCCCGGAACACAATCGCTTTCCGTAAGAATTGTATAAAGCCGAGCTGAAGTACTAGTAAACGAAGCCATCTTTAGTGTGATTGCATAGAGAAATGTACGCACGTGTGCATTGTATGTCTGAGTCTCATGGGCGGTCCAAACATTGTGACGTCAACAAATTCAAAGCGAGCCGGCGCGGCGGCCGTCACTGTTCACAAACCCGCTTTCAAACCTTGAGAACTTCTTTGGTAAATTACGATTTTTTGGGTAAACTCACAGTTTGAAGTTTGTCCAATTTCCCGTCGACTGTGAAAGTAAAAAGCTTAACTTTCACGTATTTTTCGTAACTTTTGGGGGTAGAAGTTCACTGTAATATGTTTTAAGGTAAATTTGCGCGGGAAATACCAGACTAATACGCACGCGCAGACGTTTGACCGCTGTGTGGCTGTGGAGAAACGACACCCCAACGGCTGAAACCGAGCCTAAGACAAACCAAGCTCTAGCCTTTTTGCTTTGGGTTCCCTGTGTCTCACAGGCAAGAGAAATCGCAACCTCGTCCCCAGGGTCTTCTCGCTCAGATCCAAGATGGATCGGACCGAGAAGACCCTGGGGACGAGGTTTTTCGCCATTTTGAAGAAATTAACCTCGTTCTGGCGTTTGCTAACCCAAGCAAAACGTTATGCTCCGCTGGCCAAAAGAACGAAGGCTCTGGAGTACAAATACAAGTTTCCGAGGTCTTTATAACAGGGGCACCCAACGAACTATTCTGCAAAATACCTGTTCTGCAACGCACATTAGCTGGCAGTTTCTGCAAAATCAGATTTTTCAGCTGGGAAATTCTTCGTTACTAAATTTTAAATAAGTAAAATAACCAAAATATAAGAGGATTCATCATTTTACACATTTTTCTCGTTGGGTGCCCCTGTTATAAAGACCATTTATTTTAACTTGTATTTGTACTCCAGAGCCTTCGTTCTTTTGGCCAGCGGAGCATAACGTTTTGCTTGGGTGGGTCGTGTGCATTTTCTATAGTCAATAAGGGGTGGGTCATATTATTCTGAGTAGTAAAGAATGGGAGGTTGTGTTGTAAAATGTTATTACTTTGACAGAATATCAAGAATATCAAACTAAGTCAAGAAAATCACAAAGAAAATCAAAATCACCTAGAAAATAAGTCGTAGTCTTTTACTGTTAAATTACACAGAGTGCAACTGTTATTGGAAATCGATGAGAAGGCTGGGCTAGGGTTGGCGATCCTAAACTTTAGCTTAGAGAGGGCAGTAGAACCTCTGGCACCCAGGGTAGAATAACACAGTATCGCTCGAGACCAGGAGCCCAATTCTGACGTCTTCTGATTGGGCCATTATACTGTAACCCTATTATTTTTGTACTGCTCGTTCTCAAGGTTAGTGTGGCTCGTTTCCGGAACGGTACTGTCTGCCTCGATCACCTTGGATGGGATCTACTCAACAAAATTGTAGAAATACTTACAGGACGGATGCAAAGCTGATCAGTGTACGGTTTGGAGGTTAATTAGATTAAGACGGGATTTTTCTAATTGTCGCGTAATATTTGAAAAAAAGCGCCAAAAACTAGCCCTGCAGACAACTTTGAATTCCAATTCCCGCATTGGATTAACACTCTAATTACTATTTTATTAGTCACAAATAACATAAACTCTTTAGCATGGCACAAAGTTCAGTTATTTTCTTACCCAGTTTTCTTTGTAAATTTAGCCACACATTGAACCGCCTTTATAAATTTGGTGTACATATTCAGGTTGAGTCCTGACGAGAGAAGTTTTAATTTTATTTTAAATTTCGCTTTGGATTAACACAGCTCTTTTTAACTTCACCAGTCAAAAAGCAACACAATTAATGAATATCGTGCATTATTTGCTTAACTCCATTTTAGCTCTGTACAAAACTCAGTCTTTAGCCTGTTAGTTTTTGGAGCCCAATACGCGGTTTTGTAAAATTATATTAAAAATTATCTTCTTAAACCAATATTTCGGCTGGCACGACCAAACTTCATTAGGGTTTACAAGTTGAGAAAAACTTGTAAACCCTGATCAAGGTTGTCCGTGCGAGACGAAATATTGGTTTAATATAGTTATTCCCAAACCGTACGAATCAGCCGTTATTACTCTTTTCTCATCGAGCCACAGGTAGCCCGATTAAAGTTTTTTTTCGCGGAGATGCCGGCTGCTACAAGTGTTCGTTCACGCAAAGGACTGATCTCCCAATCTTCGCACTGTCTTCTCCGATGTAAAGCTTGTTACAAAGTGTGCAGGTGGTACAACAAATGACAACAACTGAAACATAGCTGTTAAGAACTGACTGACATTTGTAACGGGCTACATCTAAACCGTTCGGCTACTAGTCGATTCCCTAACTTCTGTCTTTTGATTATTCGGGACGGGGTTGTCGACGAAACAAGATAACAAACAGTGCCTAGCCTTCTAGCAGCTCTGCTGGGTGTTTTATTCGCTCATTTGTTTACGGATTGGGATACCTGTGACGCGACCTCTCCTCGCCCCATTTTGACCGCGCAACACAGGTAGCCCAATCCGAAAACAAATGAGCGAAACTACTACGCAACTGTTTGTAATGGCTTTCTTTACTTTTTTAATGCTTTTATTGGACAAAGATTAGTTAGCATTAAGTACCTGAAAACTAAATAATTATGTACAAGGTTTCTGTATCGGAGATTAGGTCATAAAATAAAATAATTGCGTGCGAGTTTTAGCCACATTCACTAGAGGAACGTAGGGTTCTATGATACGATTTATAAATTGTCTGTACGGAAACGTGTACGTACCGGTATCTAACCAACACAATCTAAAGCGTTCAGACTCGAGCCTTTTCATACTCAGACCAAATAGCGAGGTTCAGAAAATTATTTATTATACTGATAGGGTTGCCATGCTTTGGAACTCACTTTGAACAGCCAATACGAATCAGGTTAATTCATGTTATTTTAAATTCTTAGCTTAATAAATCTTATTGCGTGTAATATTTTTATAATTTGATTTCATTATGCTTTCGCCATCCCAATTAAAGAGTTTTGATTTTGAAAGATTGAACAGTTTTTTAACGACTCCTCTTCTCCGAAGCTCTCTACGTTTCAGTTTCTTGCCTTTCTCGTGCAAATGATCAATCCACAACAAGTAGAAGAAAAAGTTCTCGAGGAATTACGCGAGTCTTCATTATCCCTAACGAACCCCTAACGTTATTTTGTTAACCGACCGGCCAACCCACCATCAGCCAGAGGGCGACGGTAAACTGATGAAACACATTTGATTGGAATGGCCTTCCGGCTCTCAAGAAGAGCATGTTTTATTGTCACAATTGTCGGTTAGTTTGAATCGAGCCCCGCCCACCGACCATAAATTCTGAAATCGACAAATATTCCTGTTTGATTGCTTGAGTTAAAAATGCACAGATGTAAATGCCGTTATATTAAGCCGGGACTAAACTTTCAAACTTGTTCTACAATATAGGACATGTCACTTGGTTCCAACAAATAATGTTAGGATGTTTAGCACCCCCAGCAAAGGATGTGTTTTCCCTTCTCATTTTGTTTCTTCCTTTGGTTTACCGGTATTAATATTTTGGCATCATTCTTTCTACTTTTTGTCATTTTTTGCAAACATTTCTCCCCAGCGCTCAAGGGCTCACAAAGCTAGGTTCACGGACTCGGCACATATAGTTTATATTTGAACTTCTTTGCTGGTGATTGGCGCTGTGGCCATGTTAGCTGGACCAACATTTTTTGTTGGATGAAAGTTTGTTATGACTGTACAACATAGGTCCAACACTGCACCCCTCGGGTTTCATTGCTTTCTAGGGTGTTGGGAACCTCCAGCGATGACACTTACACTGAAATGAGTGTTTGAACTGATTATTTGAAACATCTTATGTGAATGCCTATGAAATCACTCGGCACAGTCCGCACTGACATATCAAAAAGGCAAGTCATGAAGTACTGAGACTTGTGGGAGTATAGAGAGAATTGGTTAAAGGGGAACTGAACCCTAAAATCGACCCAACGTCTATACAAACATGTATTCGAAATAAATAGGTTATGCTATTTAATTTTGATGTGTTGCGCGTCTAGGAAGAGAAAATCCGAAAACCTCCCTCACAACTCTTGTAATTTGTGACATCAGGTACGGGGAATAAATTAGTTTGGCCTTGCTGTCCCCGACATTGAAAAGCGGGACTTATGGCTTCTAATTGCGGACCATCTTTGGGCTGGGGGTGTGATCAGTTGTTTTCCCTTGGTATGTGTGACGTACGATATGGGGAAATTTGCACTGAATTGGGCCGCCATACACACAATGTAGAAATCTAACTTGAAGACTAATTTGCTCTTCATAGACGCGCAACACAGAATAATAAAATATCATAACCTATTTTTTTCAAATACATCTTTGTATAGACGTTGGGTTGATTTTATGGTTCAGTTCTGTGTTGCTACCCAATTCAGATCTTGTAACGTATAAACAGCTCTGGGAAATTGTCCTTTTCCATTCTAATCATAATGCAGTCTGCATATCGGAGTAAAAGCAATTTTCAAAGAGACAATTCTCCAGAGTAACGTCTCTGTCAATCGATTTCGAGTGGCTGATCAGGGTTCATCAGTTCATGGGTTAGCGCTGGATTCCATCCGCCAGAAGGACGCAATCCCAAAATGCACTGCACTAAAATACTTCATTGAGAGCAGGAACTGGTGTCTAATGAAGTAACGCCTGCTAATCAAACAGCATGAAGTATAACTGAAAGTTCTAAAAAAGCGGTTGTTGACAGCAAATCCCTCCTGGCACAAGGGATAGTGACGGTTAGGGTTTTGGTTCGAGTCTTCGTGGAGCCGATATTGTTATATAGTTGAGGGAAGCGTACTTGTTCACCTAAATTTCTAAGTGCCGCTTTAGTTTGTACCGCTTTAGTTTGTACCCTAGAAATATAACATCGAGAAAATTGCAATTCGACCTTCTGGCGGATGGAATCTAGCCGCGACCCAGTTTATGGCTCTACAAATCATTACAGGAACAACAAAACCCTAGCCTACATGTACTTTCCAACATCGTTTAATGAAACTGAAATACCATTAATTCTAAAAGACCAGTTGGCTGTTAATAAGGGTGCCAACATGGCCCGAAATACAGTGTTTGTGTGAAATACGATGCCATTTAATTTCCGTAAAATCAAATTTCTGAAATATTCAGTCTGTTAAGATGCCAGGTAAAAGATTAACTGATCAACATTTGAGGGATGTAACTGTCAGTGGTAAGCGTGCAATCGTGTTTTCAGTCCATACAGTTGTCTGTAATGAGTCAAAGTCCACGGGAAAATGGATAAAATCCAAAGGCTAGCGCTCGAGACCTTCTTTTAGTTGATCATACCAGTGTTTATCTTCCCCGTCGATGCAGATCAACACTAGTTTTTACAGGAACTAGTCACCCATCGCCGTTTGTCTTCGTTATTGGTAAATTTAGATCTCTGTCATGCAACGATTGCATCAGAGTGAAATCGTCGAGTTTTTGTTCTCCTTCTATTGCTTTCACTTATTCTCATCCCTCACCTCTCTTTTCACTACTCCATGATAATTCCCAACATTCATTACACAACTTCTTTGTTTATGCGCACTTTATTGTATGAGCTTCAACTGTTTTTACAGTCAATTCTTAATTTCCATCAATCAAGTTTAAAACAAACTCTTAACCTATGAAATTATATATATTTATAGGCTTATCCAAGGGGAGGGTCGTTATTTTGTGAGACCAGAGAACTGCAGAGTCACAATTTTTTGGGCATAGGAACATAGACATTTTTATTAGCTCTTTGTACTACATAGGTACATCAGATTGTTGCTAATAAACTTTTAAAGTAGCTAAAAAATAGAAAAGTAACTAATTAAAATATTAAGAGCCTTGAATCGTGGGCAAGCCACAATGCAAACCTAGTAGCCACCCCCTCCCCCCCTCCCCTACCGCTAAATAATGTCCGGTCCCTCAGCGTCTATGTTTAGTACAGAGCATTTCTAGTCTACCGAGGCAGGACTGCTGCTTTACATGGGTTACCACGGCTATCAAACCAACAATTTGGAACAGTAAACGACATGCCAGGGGAACCCGTTGTATAGCCAGCAGTGATGACGCCAACCGCCGCCATTCAACCAACGGGAGATACACAGCCTGTGGAAAACACACTTGCACAGAACATGTGTGGCCTTGCAGCACCTGTAAGTGAAGATAAAGCGGAGCGGTTTACTGTAGAACCAGCGATGGTGCCAGAAGCAACTGCCACGCTTGGTTACTCTCGGGTTCTCTGTATGTATAAAAGTAAAGAAAATATGCGTTATATGTTGTACTAAAAAGACATTTGATGCTTGTTTTAATGCTGATTTTCAAGCAAATCAAGGGCAAAATATTAAAAATATAAATAAAACACCGGTAACAGCCAATCAGAGAACGCGTAATTTGAAATCTATTTTATAAAGATAACTATTGAACATAAAATGAATAATATCTAATCAAGTTAAGTAGATTCCTTTTTGGTTAAAAGGTCCAGTTTTCAGTTAAACGAAGCCTAGTTTGTCCTTTGACATGCATGTATATAGCTTAATACTAAGCCTTACTTTACATACAGAAGGCAGTGTACATATACATTCAACAAAACCAGTCCTGTTACAAAACTCAAACGTACACACCGTCATTATTCACTTTGCTATCGATACCGTCGCTGGCCATAGGGTCGTTAATGTCATCCAGAAGATTCTTCTCGCTGTCTAAGAGAAAACAATACAAATCCGAAATTACTTTGATTGTTTTGATTCCAGAAGATCAATGCAATGTCAAAATAACAAGAGAAACTAAGAGAAATCAAAGAACATGTGCGGTCTAATACTAGCTTTCCATGTCAAAATTATACCCTATTCCCGACCGCTAAAAAGGCACAATTTATAACCCTATTTCAGACTAAAACAACTCGAAAACCATAACCTTTGGGGTGGCATACACACACCCATATAGCTTATATATGGGAGTACCGTACACGTAGCCCCACCCCCAACTTTACCAAAATAAAATTCAGTACATCTGTTGGTCTTTTCTATAAATCAGAGTCGTGCGACTTCGGTCTTACCATCTTCAGGATTTTTGTTTTCAAGTTTTTTTAGCTCGGGATCCTCATCGGCATTTGGCAGGGCAGGCTCATCCTCGAAAGGGTTGCTTTTCTCAACTTCAGGCAAGCTTCCAGCCTGCAGAACAACAACGAGTGAAAGAACAAACAACAGTTTCACCCACATGTTAGGCGGTATTAGCTGACTTCGTATGACTGGCGTGGTTGATAAACCAAACTAACAAACGTTCTGGGAACAACGCTCTTTTAAAGCTTCTCTCTATACTATTACTATATTTAGACACTCAATAACAATCTCGAACGATGATTGGACGAGAGGTACTGACCGTGGAATCATTGATGACCTAAACAGGAGCGAATTTTGCTTGGTAGCTGTTGACGTGTTCTGGCAAGCACAGTTCCAGTAAAGTAAATTGATACGTATACCTATTTTACCAGGTCAGTAGTGGATGATTGATGGTACAATGTTATGAACTACTTTAGCTCCTTTGTTCAGCTTTAGTTGCTATTATTAGAATAAATTACTTCCTTATTGTAAACTTGCCATCTTTAGTCATAGTGTTCGACGGACTGTATTCCATATTTTTTATTTTCATTTATCTTCTTACATCAGTTTATTGTAATATGCCCCATTAGCATTCAAACATTATATCAGTCAGTCTCCTCTTCAGACCATTACAAGACTTGGTTAGCTTTTCGTTTCCCTTTGTCTTTTTCGTGTTTTGTTTTCTGTACAATAAACTATTATTATTATCACTTTATGCCATGTACTCGTGACCAGTTCATTCTATACATTAAAGTCTCATTCACACTAGTGACGCAAGCCATAAGCGCAATGAAATGGGGTGGCGAATGGTGTCAAGAAAAACGGAGGATCTCGCAAAAAGTCGGTAAAGTCTTGAAATCTCGCATTTTATAGGTCAGGTCTCGGAGTCTCGATTTTTTTTGAGAGAGGGTCTCTGAGTCTCGGATCTTTTTTGGAGAGTGTCTCGGAGTCGCGCCTTTTTACTAGCTTTTATTGGAGTTACGTTTTTTTGGGCGGCCTCTGCATGTGTTTTATAAGGTACACGAACGACAGCTAATTGGTTGAATGGTGAATTCTTAACCTGGGTTCGGATTTTCCAATCGCTTTAAAGTCTCGGGCTCGGATTTTGAAAACGCAAGTTTTGGCATCTCGCAAAGTCTCTGATATACCGTTCGCCACCCCTAATGAAGCAACATATACGCAGACGCAATGCCGTAGGTGCCTTGAGATTAGAACAAGTGCATCTAAGTAAGGGTTAGAGACTGCTTGTGAGTTCTTTATCGACAAATACAGGCACGCGCTGACTGTACGATGAACGAAAAATAATGAATACTGCATGAGGCCGAAGGCCGAATGCAGTATGAAGAAATTTTGAGTTCATCGTACAGTCAGCAAGTGACTGTATTTTGCCGATAAAGCACAAACATAAAGTCTCTAACCCTTTTAATATTCAAACTAAGTGCACTGTCAGCCGTGAATTTCAAATGAAATCAGTTGTCAATAACAATTTCATAAAGAAGTCAAATATTTCGCATGAATTAAATCATTTTACGGTAAATATCTCCACAAAGAAAAGTAATTTCAATAGACAATGAATAAAAACAGAAGTAGATAACTTTGCAAAGAATAATTTACTTTGGCGTTCGGTCAGTTTAGTTGACGCCTTGCGAGTATACATTTAACTCGAAAACGTTTCTCTTGGAGCCATGTATTAAAATATCGAGTATTTAGCTGGCTTAACTCCTAGATAGTCTACTTTCTTTAATAGTTTCTTTCATTCGAAAATAACTAACCTGTAGATTCCAGTGAATTGAAATCTTGAAACCGGCCTCCATGTGCTCGGCTCTGATGCAAACATTTTTCAAATAAAAATATCCTAGGTTTTCGAACCTAGCTTCCACTGAATTGTCGCTTCATTATTGACAGAGTAAGGTCTCGCCGGAAATAAAATCCATTTCTTCAGTTTGGACTGCTAGAGTGTTGTAGAAACTTTTGTTTACTCAAGACACATGTGACTTGTTAGTTGTTGTACTTCCAGCGCTTGCAAATCAGCCATTTCTAACGAACGATTATGCAAATGTTTGCCTGAAAACATAATGTGAGGCGAATAGTATGATTGTACATTTAACTCGAAAACGTTTCTCTTGGAGCCATGTATTCAAATATCAATTATTTAGCCGGCTTAACTCCTAGATAGTCTGCTTTCTTTAATAGTTTCTTTCATTCGAAAATAACTAACCTGCAGATTCCAGTGGGGCAGTGAATTGAAATCTTGACTCGAAACCGGCCTCCGGCCATGTGCTCGGCTCCGATGCAAACATTTTCCAAATCAAATATCCTGGGTTTTCGAACCATCCACTGAATTCTCGCTTAATTTCCCCCTCTTATTGAGAGAATAAGGTCTCGGAAATACAATCCATTTCTTAAGTAAGACTACTAGAGTGTTGTAGAAACCTTTGTTCACTCGGACACATGTTGACTTGTAAAGTTGTACTTCCAGCATTCGCAAATCAGCCATTTCCAACGAGCGATTATGCAAATGTTCGCCTCAAAATATATATCTTCTGTCACACAGGCAACAGAGTTCAATCCTGCCGTTACCTTTCTAGTAATTGTCTGCATTTTCACGGTTTAATATGCGATGAGGTTTTCCAAGCCGTCCAAACACGTAACTAAGCCAAGGACTAGGTCTCCCTTTCCCTAGGTAAGAGAGGGTCTGGGTCGAGTGCTGTGGTCACCAATAATGCACGCTCATTAGCCAATCACATGCTTGGATTTTGTACAATGCACGAAATTTGAACATTAATGATCAATACATTACTGCGTCTGTGTGTGTACATGAACCAGGATTAATAATTTATGCTACTCGTCATATTTATTCTGGGTAGCAATATCACCATTAGCTATAGCCGGTTTAATATTTGTTTTAGTAGAAATAACGTTGAACATGTCGTATTCAACGCCACTGGATGTATGTTTTCGGTATCAAATACGAGAAGAACCATTTAATATATACATGTCTATATATCTTTTGAGCAGTTTTCACACTTTACTGATCTGTTCGACGTTTCATGCCTCCAAACATACCTTCATAGCATCGTAGTTCAAAGTCCCATGCATAAAGTGATCAGAATATTTTGGAGACTGTTTGGGAAAGAAAAGTAAGGTAGGGGGGTTAGTGAATTTAAAACGAATAGAGGGAAATGAATATTTAATGTAGAATTAAAATTAGATTTTGAAGTTAATAATTAATAGATGGGCACCCAATTTGTCTGCTATCAACCCAATGTGATCTCGAGTGGTCTCCAAGAAATTTGGTGCGTATTAATCTTTCTTTTTGCTTTATTATTCCATCCACAATTTGTCCTTAACGGGAACTTTGGGTATTGAAATCGAAAAACATTTTCAGCTGATGTCATTTCATTATACAAATTTTGTATTAATTTATTAATAAAAGTCTGAATTTCAAGTCAGTTTGATGTGTTGTGGCAAGGACAGCTCCAGTAAAGTATATAACAGCTACATAACTCGAGATGATTGATGACACAAAGTTATGTATACTACTTTAGTTCATGCTTCTCAGTTTTTAAATAGTTACACTTGGATACTCTGTTGACTTTCCTTCAGTTCATGAATACTTATGGCTATTATTAGAATGAGTTACTTCCTTCTTCTAATCTTGCCATCTTTGGTAACATCACATTCAAAATGACGTCAGGTTATCATCGGAGACTACAATTTGTCAAGTATTTTCATGTTGTGATCAAAAGTAATTAAAAAGTAAAGTTATATATTTAACGTTAGTAGCCGTCCCTCAGTCTAACCGAAAACTTGAATTTCTAACGGGCCTGGAAACAACCATTGGGGCTGATCAAAGCCAGGACCCGGCTAATCCACAGATCGAATTGGAATTTAGCGTGTTGGTTTTTGCCGTGGAGGGAGGAAAACCGGTGGGGCCGGAGAAAAACTCTCGGAGCAAGGGCGAAGTACCAACAAACTCAACTCACATATGGCGCCGCGTTTGGGGATCTAACCTGGGCGACAGAGGTTTACTGTGTAAACTGTACCCCTTGGGAACACACATTCAGTATGCAGTGCAATACTGCGCCACACACAGAGTAGAATCATTAAAATTAACAGGTGCTTTGGATATTGTTATTATTTCATTCTATTCTACAAACGTTCTATAATTTATGAATAAAAAAAAAATTCTCGTCAGTTAGATGTGGTCTTGACGTTCATTTGAAAAAGTAGCCATCGATGAGGTTGCTTTCTGAACTTAGAAAAGTTGTACTGCAACCAACCATCCTAATCAGTATTAATGCTTTGCACGTCCATGTTTACGTTTCAATAATAAAAGAATAATTCATAAGAGCTGTTATTCTCGTTCAGTATGAAAATAGGGCTTTAATAGACCAATCCAAAGTAATTTTCACCATCTTGTAGGGGGTGCAAATATGGCGCGGAATACAGTGTTTATATATGGGAATCCGAGCCAAATAATTTTTGTAAAATCGAATTTCTGAAATATTCACTGTCTGCAAACTTATTTAAGATGCCAGGTAAAAGATTAACTGATCAAAATTTGAGGGATGTAGCTGTGCTGGGAAGCGTGCAATCGTGTTTTCACTTTTCCTTATATTTGTCTGTAAATTTTCCCGCGTTGTTACAGGCAAATGTTGGGAAACTAAAAACACGATTGCACGCTTCCCAGCAAAGCTACATCCCTCAAATTTTGATCATTTAATTTTTTACCTGGTATCCTAAGTTTGCAGACAGTGAATATTTCAGAAATTCGATGTTATGGAAATTATTTGGCATCGTATTCCCATACAAACACTGTATTTGCAGCCCCAACAAGATGGTGGAAATTACCTTGGATTGGTCTATTGTATTGGGCACGCAAAGCATTGATACTGATTAGGATTCTTTAAATAAGATTTTTGAAATCTAATAGAACGGCTCAGCTAGCCGTAGATATCCACTAGTTCTCGTTCACTGACATGGTCTACAGCCACAGCAAATAAGAAAAAACCGCTGGACAAAGAATGCGGAAGTTGTTATAAAGAATACGACTAAGAACCTCAGCCGAGACAACACACTTACAGTAATTTTATAGTAAAAATACAATATTTTCCGGCGTCAAATAAAGCCGAAGTCGTCCTGTTCTATTGAATCGAACTGCAGAGTAGCTCGTTTCATAAATTTGTTTACTAAGAATAGGAGGTATCTTAAGAGATTCATGTATTCTTGCAGATCATTGACTTGCCATATTTTAGCAATAATAACTGCGATAAATTCGCCACAATACGTCGACACCTAAAACAATTAGTTCCTCGTAGTTCTCTATAATAATTAAGATATTGTACACAACATTGAGACAGCCTTAGAAGGCTTGCTTCATGATAATCGAAGTCGATTTCTCTCGGTAGGTAAAACAGTTGAGAAATATCAAGTATCATCGCCTTTTTGAATTTTACACGCTCCATTATTAATAATATGGCTCCGACAATGCAGTCTCATTTGACTGTCACGGTGCTTAATTTTATGTCCTTGCCTCAAAAGAGATCGTAATAATATTGACTAACTTTTTGATATTAATCGCTCACTCTTTTTAAATGGCCATCAATAAGACCTAGTCCATCTATTAACATCTGTCTCTTGAGGTGGCCCCCATCATACGCTCACTTCCCTTTTTCAGGCAAAAAAGGCAATCAGTGGTTATCGTAGGACAGGGAAGAAAAGGCCCAACAAGTAATCCAAATCATACTCATAGTTAAACTGATGCCTATACATGCAAGCCCAAATATATGCTATCATTAAAATCAATCGGCTACATCGCGTAAATAGGAGAATAATAACATATTTCTTGATTTGAGTGTTGTGTCTATGAGTTAGAGGTTTCTATTTCCAGTATGCTAACTATGCGCGCGATGTCACAGGAGGCCTCATTTATTATACAAAAACGTCTTTACAGAGATAAAAAAATTCTACACATCCATGTTATATTTTACCAAATATTTTGTATAAATCAGAAACAGTTTCATTCACAAGAAAGAAATTACTTTAATTTTGTTGGCCTCATGTGACATCACATCATTGGAAATATAAATCTCTAACTCATAGACGCGACATGATAAATCAAGAACTATTTTACTATTCACGATATTAATGATACAAAAATTGGGCTTACAGGCACTTTAACTAGTCTTTGACTCGTATTGAATACACGTGTATCTTGTTAGTAGGAGTTTATAATAGTAAGAGTAGTTATGGCTAAAGTCTAACTATTCTTGGGTTGCAATCAATCCCAGATTCAAATGACCAAGCCTTGGCGGCCACGTTGGAGAAGCTAACGAGGAATCTTTTGTAAACGTCCTCAAACATGGCGGCGATGACGTCACGTGCAACACAGCAATCGAGTATCGGACAATTTATGAAAATGTCAGGCACCGAATTGTTAATTATTGATTGTGCTGGTAATATAAGAGTCTTATGTTCTAGGGACAGCCGTAACATAAGCAGAAGCACAAGAAAATCAGAACGTTCCGTTCTTCTTATGCCGCTGTTTTTCCTAGTGAGGAAGCCACGATATAAGCAAACATAAGGTAGCGAGTGCGCTTAGTGTAGTGGTCATGACGTCTGTACTACCAAGCACTACACGCAAACGGCTACGAGTTCGAGCCCGAGTAGGAGCGCTCAAAAAAATATTTTCTCTCGTTTACCTTCCTTTCTTGTTTACCTATGAACCCTAGCTCTAGGTGAGTGAGAACCCGTCGTTTACCCGTGAACTCGTCCGATGGTTAGGGTTTGTCTTAGAATGATGATTATAATCAATTCTAGCGATTTTGAGAATTGATGATAATAGTCAATCTAAGAGAGATGACGCGTTGGCGACATCGTGGCGTCGCAGAAGGCGTCGCAGAAGCCGTGATCATGAAAAACAAGAGGCCCTGAGTGGCCTTAAAGTGCATATCACCCTTTTCCAATTTTGATAGCTTATGAACCGACGAAAAGTTTTGAGTACTCCTGTGAAGAAAGTTTTGGTTTAAAGTGAATAATTTATGTTCTACGCGTGTTTGAAATCGTGTAAATGTGACCTTTCCTGACCCATGACCGCGTAAGTAAAAGCCTGGGTCGAAACCTGGTAGACGTCATCTTGACGTCATATAATTAATTCGGCTTTGCAATCATTTGAAGAAATACTTAACATGTTGACTAAAATGACTTTTTTCTTTACTAACAACTCAAAAACTGTGTATATTTTCTATGCATCGATGTTCTTGTGATAAAAAGGCGCCATGGAGAATAATGCATTAATGAGATTACGTCTACCCAGGTTTCGACTCAGGCTTTTACTTACGCGGTCATGGGTCAGGAAAGGTCACATTTACACGATTTCAAACAAGCGTAGAACATAAAGTATTCACTTTAAACCAAAACTTTCTTCACAGAAGTACTCAAAATTTTTCGGAGGTTCATAAGCTATCAAAATTGCAAAAGGGTGATTACTGCATGGAGTTCTAGCATAATTTTGTTTCAACATGGTTTGTGCTAAAGTAGCCAGATAATTGGTTCTCTACTGATGCTCTTGTCTGTCAAATGTCAATGTGCAAATGCCCCACGTATGCCGGGGGGGGGGGGGGGGGGGGGGGTAGGTTAGGGTTTAGGGTTATGGTATGCCGGGGGGGGGGGGGGGGGTTGGAAATGATAGAGCCATAATACACACACACACACATACATGTACATTTAAGCCACAATTTCCTTCAATTCTGTAGTTTAATATTACTTTCTTTTCAATATTATTGTTCCTCGAGGGTCGTTAGAATTATTAAAAAACTTGGTATGGGTGTTGTTGATTGAAGTGCAATGGTTACATGTATTTGAGTAGTCTGCACAATATCGAGTCACTCAAATGTGATGCATTGTAATTATATCAGATGCAGTACGACTTTGAGAAATCAAGCAATTTTGAACAACAAATTCCACATAATGTTGCTATTCATTGTGAATAGTTAGGTAATGTCATTCTACATGTGAAAATAATAAAGTCATATATTTCTAATTCTCAATAACAAACCAGTGGAGACGGCTGAAATTCAGGCTAAATTCTCAATACAATATATTCGATTGGGGTCGTAAACTACAGACCACCATTTTCTAGTATTAGTGAGCTGCCACTGTGCTAGTGCTCATTTTCTACATCTTGAAGGAGACTAAAACTTATAATGGCAAGCCACAAAGAAACATGCAATGTCCACTCATTTTTTTCTAACATTGGGCAAGATTAATTTTCATTCCCAAATAATTCTTAAAAGTACTCGTACTCCTGATCGTGACCGAGTGAAAGTGACGATGCTGCACAGACGCCAAGAACTGAGGAACAACAACAACAATTACATTTATTTTCTCATACTTGCATGTAAGTATACTCTCTCAGTTCTGGACCAAATTAATTTTATTTTATAAATTTGCAATAATGATAAATACACTACTCTATACATAATATCATTATGTCAGTTCTAAAAAAAACATTAAAATAATACACTGTAGAATGCCTGAACCCAGAGATAATAATCAAATACAAAGAGGTTCAGGCCAGATGTAAATATACCCGGGAAATAGAACAAAATAAAAAGTCAATAATTGTGTTAGGTGGTATTACTGTCTTGTGTTTAGGAAAGATTGGTTTTTACCAGTGTCAATAACACGCCACAGATAAATATGCGATTTCCACATCAGAGTCATTTATCGTTCGTTTGAAAAAATCTTCATTTCAGATTACTTACTCAGTTTATACTCACTCACTGCATGCTAGATTTTCGTTCCCGAATTTATAAACATTTAAATACATGTGCATATAAATTATAATATTTTAAAAGGCCCCTGTCAGTCAGAGAACTGAGAAATCGGGTCTTTTCTACTATACTTTCGAGAGGTTAATAACAATAAATAACAACACAACGACAGTCAATTGGTATATTAAAGGTTATCATGTTCAGATTAGCGGCTACTTACATTTACAAGCTGTTGTCTTTATGAATTATGGTCAGTGTTGATCGCAGAGCAGACTGTCACATCTCCACGAGTGTATCTTAAAGCATGTCGCATAATATGTGATAAATTCCCGTCCAAAGCCCGTGAAACACCTCTCAGCTTTAGAAAAGACAAAAATCTTGGTATTGCACTTGAAGGAACCTTTGTTATACACAAAAAAACAGCTGATATTAAAGGTTTTGCCATAGTTAATAGAGTGGAATGGTTAGGAAACCCGGCAAACTTCAAAAGGGCTAACAAAGGCGCTGCGATTTAGGTTGGAAGGGGGTAAGACAAAAGATTGTGCACGATCATAGTTCATTAGCGTTCCCTGAACGACTGAACTCACACGTTTCTATTGGCTGATTGACTAACATGTTGGAATTTCTATTGTGTTTTGTGCACGGTAGTAGTCGAAAAAAGCTAACAAAGACCTATAACAAAGAAGGTCCCTGAGTTTCCTAACCATTCCACTCTATTAACTATGGTTTTGCTAAGTCAAAACTCCCACTCGCCGCCATCTTGTAAATGTGGTCCACTGTTCACATGTCACATGGTTGGCGCAACGTGCGTGTCACGTGACCAGTCGAAAACTGATTTGTCGACGGCGCCAAATCTCGACACAAATAAAAAATAAAAATAAACCCAGGTCTGGCCCGAGTAAAAAGTCCGTACTTTTAATCACAAAATTTATAACTTATTGAAGTTCTTGCGATTTCCCCCCGTTTTTTTCAGCTATCGTGTCGCCTGTGCAAGAGGGTACACGAGATAATTTAACAGCCCACTCTACTCTCATTAAATATTACCTGGTGGCAGTGAGTTTCTTGCCCAAGGTAATACTAGCTTCGTAATTGTTGGCTGTCAATCAATCTTAACATTGATGTAATTTTGCACCTTGTTGTTATGTTCTAGTAGCACGTACACATTTAGCAGAGCTTTGCGTGTGCAAGTTGTGGAATTCCACGCAGACAGTGAATAAGCTCCTCCTTGAGCTTATGTCATTTTGTTTGTTTAGTCATTAACTAGAGAGAACTTTTACCTTCTTGAATTCACTTGTTTCCGATTTTAACCTAGATATTTCTTCTTGGACAGTTATGTCTTTGTTACACTATAAAATGTAACCGTTTAAATATTTTAGGAAAGGACTGGTGATTAGAATAAGGGTTTTTAAATAAACAGCTGAACATGGAAAAAACATAGTCAAAATTATGGTAAGGGAATCTTCAACTTCAGAGTTTATAATTAGTTCTTGTAGTCAAGTGTAGCTTTGTTTGCTCTGACGCGCCCAAATGTCGCGATTAACGAGCCATAAAAGTAGTAATTAGTATTTAGTTAAAGGGGTCGATATACATTAGCAGATATAATCTTCGCGGGAAATAAAATGAGTTGCCCCTTCTTTCGAGTATAATTAATCGAACACCCATCAAAGTAGAGTAAACATAATGTCGTTCAACCTCATTAACTCTACGAAACGCTCGTTCTGTTTGCTCTTCTAAGGAAATAGATTAGTAGTTGGGGGCAATTGTAAAATCAATTATGGGATTACAAAAGTTATTAGTATATGCATTTGATATAGTCTATCTTTTAGCCGCTATGCATGGGTTCATATATATGTAGCAACAAACACTATTATCAGATTTAATATGACACTATATAATTATGCCTTGATTTTCGTATGCAAAAGCCATTAGGAGTTGTTTAGATTCAATTAGCAAAAAGGCTTCGGAGGAAGTCATTAAAATATGGTGAGTTGACCTATGAAAACATAAGACCTCTTATCTTTGTTGTTTTTTGTGATAAACTAATTGATATCCTATTTACAAGTACTTATGTACAGGCAACTTGTGTGAGCTTTGAGTAACGTGCATGCAATATCGAGTTTAGGTGACCATTTCACATGAACTTAAACTAGGCGGTCCTTGATTTAGCTAAGGCTAAAGCCCCGCCTCGTCCCACCAGGTACGGTGCGTACTTAATTGAATTGGACTTTGTTCTAAAGTCACCTTTTCCTAATATTTTCGGTTAAGACGGTAGAATGAGTATCAATGGTTAAGCAAATCCTATGTTAAGTTTCTTTGCAAACTTTGTCTGCTAAATATCTTTTATTCTTGTTTTGTCAATCTTTTCACTGGTTACTCCCACTCACTAGTTGCCTTATATCAGAAAACATTAAGAGAGGATAGCCAATAGGAGCCAAGCTTTAGATTGATAGCTGTCTGTCCATAAGATTGACAAGAGCTAGCCGATAAAAGGCGAAGCCCAAATTGTAAGTCAGGAGTTGGCGCGGAGTTCTCCGCGAGTACGAATAAAGCGAAGTTCAATTCGGACCAAGTCTCGCCTGCTCACTTGAGTACGATCCCGGTCCCAAGGGAAGCCAGAAAGAAGGTTTTGGCCCCGAAACATCTTACTGTCTCAAAACGAACATCGTTAAATTGCGTTAATTGCATAATTCTAAAATACTTAAAATTTATTTTAAGGTTCGTTTGGGCGTACGATTTTACGTTACGTCATGAAGCTGTATATCTGATAGAACAGGTTTACAACTTGTTTTCCCAGCATAACTTGCAAGCTTTCACACGCGTGCATGCCTTTTACTACTTAAGCAGTAGCATTGTAAAATTTACTCAGTTGGTTGGCGCGGAGCCTACCGCGCAGTACAAATAAAGAACGTCCAACTCATGTCTCGTCTACTCTCTCAGAGTACGATCCCGGTTCCTGCGAGAGATCGCGAAACAAATAAAAAGTGCATATAAGCCCTAGCCAGTTAACTTTGATATCGATTGTACATAAAGTGGATAGTCCAACGGTAGAATATTTCTTGATTTGGGCGTTGCGTCTACGAGATAAAGGTTTATATTTCCAATATGCTAATGATGTGATGTCATTACCGACATTTGCTGAATTTCTTTGTGCTTGTGAATTAAGCTATTTTCTAATTTAGAATATTGTTTTTGTAAAATCACTTGGATAAGCTTCGAATATAACTTAGAATTTAAAAATAGGTAATTTGTCTCTACCAGCATGCTTGTGTATAATAAGTGATGTCGGTGATGACATCACCTCATTAGCATATTCGAAATATATACCTTTATATCTCGTAGACGCAACACCCAAATCAAGGAATATTCTACCGTTGGACTATCCACTTCCAGTCATGTACAATCGATATCAAAGATAACTGGCTAGGGCTTATATGCGCTTTAAAGCTTTTTAGGTTGGTCATTTCTATGCCCTTAGAGAGTGTTTAAGTTATTAAACTTACTGACTGATCCTGAACCAATGCTGGCGTTAGCATCCACGTCCAACGCGTCAAACACATCCATATCAGTTTTACGGACAGAAATAACATTGTTCCTGCCACCGAAATTATCATTTGTAGTGGGCTGAAAGAAAACGTATTAAATATGAAAACCTCTCCCAGTGCTCTCTAACTTGCTCTTATGGGTGTTTTTTTGCTAAACAAATTAGCAAAAAAAAAAACACCCATAAGAGCCGCTAGCAGGCTAGAACAGGTTTCAATTGACTGTTGTAAAACCAAAACCAAAAGCAATTACAACGAACCAATCACGAACTAAAGTGAATACCGATTGGTTTCACTGGCATGAGAAAGCAACCAATCAGGAGGAAAAGTAAATGCAATCGTGGTTTGATGGCGTGAAACCCAAACCATAACTACGATTGGTTTTACTCTGGAATTTGATTCGCTGACTGATTACAAAACATTTTCACAGCCAATAGAAAAGCTAAGTAAACGCAAAACCAAAGCAATCACCGAAAACTTTCGACACTCAATTGAAACCTGCTCTAAGTAATGTCTAGTACTGTTCACGCAGTGCAAATTAAATATTCTATTGACTATACCAGGCATTACTAATTATAAGAAATGACAATAGTAACATAAATTTATGACATCAGTGAATCAGTCATGATGAATAATCAACTGATTAGTCATTGAGTATTACCGTAATTAATTTAATTATCCCCATTCAAACGATTTCAACATCTTGGACGCACAGCTGTGGCGTTTGCCATTTCTTTTTATAACATAACCACGACAATTAAAGAGCAAATAATGTTTTGTTGGTGATGAAATATAAATTCTCAATACATGAAGCGCGCGAAAAAATCGCATAAATTAAGCTGAGCGCTGGAGCGACTGTTCCAGTGCAAAAACAAGTCATTGGTCTTGGTCTCAAGGAAAAGAGAAGATCTAGCCAGCTAAAAAGTTCTCGAACTGCAAGAAAACGACATTTATTCAGTTCCTTTTGTTGGAAGCAATTGCTTTGGTAAAGCAAAAATGAAGAAAAGGGTTCATTCGTCTGTTTAAAACTGAATAGCTTTCAGCGGAATTCAAAACGATCTGCACACCAGAGTCTGAGGTTTGGAATTCGTCGTTTTTCCTATGGATTGGAGTGAACTGTCAGCTGAATCTCCTGGTTCTGGCTTGTTGCTGTTGCCATGCATTTGTGCCAGTACGGGATATCCTTGAGACAAGTGAACTAAGTAAGTTTGTTTGTTGTTCTCTAAAATTGTAAGTTCAATTACTTTCACATCCAAAAGTGGCAATAAAATTCTCGTTGTAAAATGAATTCACTGAATCAGTGAATGTGGAGCTTATTCATTATTCTGTAGTTGGCATTAATATCAGTACACTAGAGAACGCTTTAATGAGGTTTATTCGTTTAATTCCACTATGTACACCTCTGGCTCTTCGGCGGTTTTCGACTCGACTGATATAATTATAAGTTTAGTTTCTACCAAATAAACCATTGGCATTGTGGTTTCTTTTAATTGGCTCATAAAACGAGTCTGGAATTTAATAATCAAAAATGCTGTCCCGTTACCTCTAAATATCGAGATTGAACAGTTAGTCTTTTTTTGTCTGTCCTTTCTGAAGGTTTCAGGATCCAAAACTCAGTGCAAAAGCTCGTAAATGTTAGTCGTTCGTACAGATTTACAAGCCGTCTCAACCCTTCCTTTTCTGGTACGGTGGCTCGGAAAATAAATGAAGCTCAAAATTTGCCAAGACGTACAGTCGCTGAACAAAATTTCCTGTTCACTTGGATTAGAGTTTTTCTCTTATTGTCCTGTAAAATTGTTTTCGTGGGAATAGAAAAGAAAATTGGTGCAATCGTGAACAAAATCCGACGTCAGCGTGCAACCCATGGGCAAATGGTCCACGGCTATTAGCCAATCAGAGCGCTAGGTTTATCGTGGTTATGTTATAAAAATCGTTGTCAGAAAAATCGTTGTCAGAAAAATCGTCCTCATCGTTGCTCCCGACTGCAAGTCCTCTGTTATGTCTACTACACTATCAGGCCATTTGTTGAAACGACCATGAAATAATAACAATGCAACAACAAAATACCAGGCAAACAATACTTCCTAACAAGAGGTTCCTAATGATTGATGAATACAGGTATTGTTTTTGTGTGAGAAGTAATATCAAAAACTCGAGCTTTGCGCTTCACCAGGGGATGAAGTGGCCTCATGATGCTATCATCTGTTCTCGGTGTTTGGATCTCCTGGTGAAGCTATCGTTTATATATTACTTCAACATCAGTACAACATATGTTGAAACCAAGGTTGAAACCATTTGACATGGCCCGAAAACATTTCCGAGAACAAAAACAGTTGTTCTATTTGTAACGTAATTATTGTCAAAATAGTATTATAACATAACCACGATAAACCAAGTAATTATATCAGTCGAGTCGAAAACCGCCGAAGAGCCAGTAAAAGCTTAGAAAAAGAGACTCGTTAGAAGAAAAACATTTTTGCTTCATTTTCATTTTTTTGCTCTTCCCGTTCACTCGTTTATCGTCCGCGATATTGCGAGAAAGTGGAGCAAAATACGCATGCAAACAGAAATAAACAACTGAGGACAAAACAGTGCAGGCTCAGAAAAAGCAATGGAACGGGTACGTAAGCATTTACACGATGCACAGGAACTGGAAACACTGGTACCGAACCCAGTTTTATCCGTTCCGTTTCGGGACCATAGGCGCCTATGGTCCCAGAACGGGTAAAATTGGCACGGGTAAAAGTAGGGTACGTATCGTTTACACGAATGAAATTATCCGAGCCGTTCTAGTTTTTCTCCGAGCCGTGCCATTTTTTTCCAGTCGTGTACACGAATACCGGTCGTTTCGATACCAGTCTCTTTCGATACCAGTCATTTCGATACCAACTTCAAGTCGTTTCGATACCAACTCCAAGTCACTTCGATACCAACTCCAAGTCACTTCGATACCAATTCCTAGTTAAGGTTAAAGCAGAAGATCTAGTTCTTATAAAAGTTCTTACGTAGTTACGTTCAATAGAGCATCTAAAACCAGAAAAATAAAACCGACCGACTTGATTTCCTTTTACTCCAAGTTTGCTCAGAACTTACAACGCCGGATTCATCACGCAACACTAAATACGGAGAGGTGAGTCACGGGGACGTTGAAATAAAAAGTAAATAAAAAGTAAATTGCATGGCTGCTTGGAGATACGGAATTTATGTTGTTGTGTTTAACTTATAATTCACTTGTTTGCTTGATAGTAAGTGAGTTACCAAGCTAAACACTCGCAGATAAATTCCATATCTCTGTATATCCTCGAGTTCCTATTATTACACAGAACCACATATTTTCTTCTTAAAGATTTATTATATACACTTTATATATTACACGGCCCTTTAGTCAAACAAAGCAACCATATGTAAACTGACGCAAGTACAACCTACAAGCCTGAAACATCGAAACTATAAATGCCGTGATGAAGTTTTAAAATCATTGTTGTTTATCCCACAACCACCAAACAAGCATGAAGTTATTAAGTGTGTAAACACGTGTCCACCAAGGCCTCACCTTAACTTTCTCACTTTCCATCACCTCAAAGCAAGTCTTTCTTTTGTTGTTCTTGGTTGGCTTGTGGTCAAACTGGTAGGTTTCACACAGAACTACGATGTTTTTTCCTCCTCTGAAAGGGTCCCTGAAGAGGGAAACTGGGTGGAGGTATACATCGCTGTTGCATCCTTCGGCCTGACCGGTACTAGAGCCGTCGAAGTTCCAGATTGGAAGGTCTGTGGGTGAATCTGGTTCCTTGTCGAGAGTTTTCGTCTTACACCGGAGTCCTTCACCAGTTCCATCAATCCAGATGTATAGGGCTTGTACTTTTTCTCCTTGGTCTAGCTTGGCGTACTTATCCAGTACGGTCATACGATCAGTAGCAGTTCTTCTATCAGAAAGGGCCATGGCTGAATTATATCTCTAGTGAATCTGCGAGTGTGATTAATGAACTAATCGAGCGCTGTAAAAAAATAAAAACACAGATAAAAATCACAAGTTCTCGAACACAAGTACCAGGCCTGAACACAGTTAGAATTGATAGTAACAAATTTCCAAAATCTAGGGCACCATTCTTACCTCATGTGAAATGCAGAGCGCCGTTCCGAACCCGGGTTTTATTTACATTGAGTGACGTTCTGATAGTTCGACAAGTTTCGACCAATCACCTCGCAGAGTTGACACCTAGCACGTGATGGCCATGTAGGGCAGTGCCAGCAGAGGGTTTCACAACACCCTGTCTTATAAACACTTTATCACTTTTCACATATTCTCTTTTTTTTTTCCTGTGCGATTTTATCTGGGCTTTTGTATTCTGCCGGTCACGCTGAAATCCTGTGTGTTATTTGGCTGATTACGCGTCAGTGAAAAGTTATTGGGTTGGAATTGGTGTGTCAACCATCCCACGAGATTTAAATAACAAAGACGCGGCCGCCATGTTGGATGAACTAACAAGAGAAGTTAACAAGGAATCCTTTGTTAAAGGAACCAAGATGGCGGCGATGACGTGCTGCAATCAGCAATCGATACTAGCACAGTAAAAGAGGTGTTTTCAGAGGGAATACAATAAACAAGCGAATATTACGATAAGGGTGATAAAAACTGATATAACTGGAAATTCGGGTAACAATTTCCATATTCGATACGTATGGAAACTCATGCAAATACATATAGAATTCTAGGGCGAAGCCCGAGAATTTTTAGACTTGATAAAACACGTGCTGTGAGTGTTTTAAACGGCTTCAAAAACGCGTTAAGAATGCAATGAAAGAAAGACGCACATCTCAAGGGAATGGTTACTTAATGAACCATTGAAACTTTGTATTCACAACGCCATGCAATTACAAACATCTCAAGGGAATGACATGAATAAATTACCATACTATGTTGTTTGAAGCGGCGTTTCGCAATGCAAGAAGTACCTGCACTTGAAGGATTTGGTGTCGTGGTTTACCTCGATAAAGTTCAAGACTTGGAAAGCGATGTGACTGACATGACGGCAGAATCATTAACCCAGTTTCCCCCTGGGACAGAATTCAAATCCCTCCGCGGGCCTTTTAGAATGATGAGATTTTATCAGGTATAAAGGAGCATGCACGTGACTGATTTGCTTCATCTGATTGGACAAAATGCTCATTAATTATTCATGAGTTTTTGAATTATGGTTAAACAATGAATGTGATTGGTATATGCACGCCTTCGGGAGAGACGGTCATTAAGGCAGCTGGGCCTTGCAGGTTGTAGCGCTCCATCAACCGGAAATGATTTTCGATTATTGCCGTGATCTACCAGTTTCGCTGAAAGTACTACTTCACATCCCGGCGCAATTGCTGGGGTGCATGTAAAGTCATCGCCGCCATCTTGGTTCCCTTTAACAAAAAGATTCCTCGTTAGTTTCTCTTGTTAGTTCATCCAATGGATGCCGCGTCTTGGTTATTTGAATCTCTTAGGACTTGTTGCACATCAGCAATTATGGTTGCCGAACTAGCGCGGACGGAACTTGAATGTTGTCCGAGAACTTGGCTATATATATCCAGAAATTAAAGATCTTGTGTTATTCAAATTCATGTTGAAATCGAATAAAGTTAGTCAGCGATATTCATGTAAAACCAGAAGCTGCACACAGCTTTAAAGGGTGCGTTTACCAATTTCGTCGCTTAACAGCGACGTTGCTATGAAGCAAATGGCGGGAAGAACTTACTTCCGGTTTAGTGAAAATTCGCAATTCGCTGGCTAGCAAGCTCCGGTTTTGTTTACATTTTGTAAAAAATACAATGAAGTTGTGTTTTGCTACTTCAACCCGGGTTGTGTTAAGACTTTCCATGCTTCAAGTTAAATGCCGAAAAAGAGCGATAACACCGAGAAAGCCATTCTAGCTGCGGAGGGTCGCTGGACGAGGGAAAATTCGATGTTAGGGAATTCGGGTGTCAAGTGCAAACAAATTTTCTTTCGGATTTCGACTAAGAAAGTTTGGAGAAAGCTTGTTGATAACGAGGAGAGCCAGAATGTACTTACAAGTGAGCAGCTAGACATGAGAGGAGTCTTCGAAGAGTTTAATTTTGAGCCACTTTCACAAGAAAGTAGCGAAGAAAAATGCAGTGCCTACGAAAGAGAAATCAACTCCTTTTTTACGGCGGTCGTCACGATACTAGGAACTTGACTGGAAGTAATCGGTGAATAATGACCAAAACGTTTTCATATATTCTGAGACCAGAGTGTTCTGATACCCTGGACACTATTTCTAACTATAAAGAAGCAAAGACCGATACAACGTGAACGTAGATTGTTGTTCACGGTTGCTTACTTGAACAATTGTCAACTATTTCTAAGGCCGGAAATGTTTGTGAAAAATGCGGAAGTCAAACATAAATTCGGAAACGAATGATGGCAAGTTCCTAATAACTTACGATGATTGCAATTGGGTCCGAACCATTCCTTTAGGGCAAACAAAGCCTAAGGCCTACTTGCCGAATTTTTTTATTATTTCTTTTTTGATCAATGGAAGATATTCCTCTGGAATTGACATATTTAGCAGTGGTTTTGATTGCTATAGGACAGAAAGCTGAATCAGATTTTGATATAAGCTTACCGTAAGTTGAATCAGGTTGTTTCTCCTCGACGCGACGTAAAGTATTAAAGTAAGTATTGGCTTTGCAGTTACTGAATTGGGGACATCGGTCCTACGATTTTTATACGTTCTTATCCGAGAAGACGTGAAGGTCTAACTGTTTACTGTATTATGTAAAGGCAACGCCTTCTACTTAGTTATTTAAAGCCCCTGAGTGTTGGTCCGGCCGGGGTTTGAACCCGCGACCTCCCGCTCGACGGACCGGCGCTTATTATAACCGGGCGACGGTTAGACGTACGACTGATTATGGTGCAGATGGTTGCAAATAGACTTCTTTGTGTGAATAAACCACTGGAATTAGATGTCTGATAATGTAACTCTGTTTCAATTTCACTGATTTCATTTTCTTGTCCAATGACTTTAGCTTTGCCCTCGCAAATTCCATGTATGTCAAGAAAATTGCTTTGTATCCAACCAAACGCGGCCGCGCCCCGTGGGCCCTGGTAACAAATTGTACTTCCGGTTTCACAAAAAATGAAAATGAGTTGGTGAAATAGAGAAAAGTCAATCCTTTTTCACACAAAAATTGTCCTGAAGTCGCATTGCACAGAGCCAAGCATGGGTTTAGCGAAAAAATAAAAACACTGAAGTTATGACCTAACTGTTAAAATTCATGGGAAAAAAACTCTAAAACAATCAGTTTTCTGTATATCGTAAAACGCATGCTACACCTTTTGTACCTAACCCAGACCAATGATATGCAAATATGAAAGCACTATCCCAAAGAAATCATGAAATGATTGAATTTTTCTGCCGAGATGACGTCATTTGGTTACGTTATCAAAATATAAAGGTCCGTCTCCCAGGAGTTCTAGAGTGATTTATTAATTATTTTACTCAAATTGTTAGGGTTTTATGGTGTTTTAATATCTACTTAGTAACGGCCCAAAACAATTGGTAAATGCACCCTTAAATCGGACCGGGCGTACAACAGTTCGGTTTTCCTAAAAGAACTTTGATAATTTTTGAAGTTGAAACCTCGTTTGTTGAAGCTATTTGCATTTATGAATAATAGGTTCTATGTTGGCGGTTTCATCTTTGGCCGACTCTCTGATCTGACTATGTATGCTACTAAGTATGTACAGTCGCAAATTTCGACTTTGTCAGTCCCATCACAGCGAACCTTGTAAACTCATCGGCGCAATTAGAGTTTTGTGAACTTTCTTGTCTTGTCACGTGACTTGTCACCTGATTTGGATTTTGTCATATACAACTGATTTACCAGATATCTACACGACATATTTCAGTTGGCTCAAAACGAGTAACTCAGAACCTCTCGAGACCTGTATTCTGATTGCACCCATAATACTAAACTTCTATTGTTTGTGTACTGCACTTTCTAAAGGTTCGGGTGTTTTCTATTGTTGGGTAGGCCAATATTGTCGCTCGTTTCGAGAAGTTCAACCCGACCCCTCAAAACGCGACAAAATTCCATACTGATAACATTCCGCGGCCAGGCCCATCTTGCTGTAAGGTGATGGAACACGTAGTCCTCAGTCTTTTAAATAAACACCTTGCTAACAATATCATCATGAATTGTCAGCATGGCTTTAGGAAACATCTCTCGTGTACAACACAGCTAATATCAGCTATTCATGACTGGGCTACAGGGCTGCTACACAACCATAGTCAGGTTGACACAATCTTACTGGACTTTAGCAAGGCTTTCGATAAGGTGTCACACCGTAAGTTAGCTGCTAAGGTAGAGTATTATGCGGTATCAATGGGCACATGCTTGGTTGGATTAATGCTTTCCTCCATGATCGTTCACAAACCGTTTCAGTAAACGGACATCTTTCTGGAGTCGCTAATGTTACTTCCGGTGTTCGTCAAAAGTAAACGAACGTCAATTATTTATAACTAAGATCCCACTAAAACAAATGAACAACTCTCGCTTTGTGAAGAACGAAATCCAATATTTATTTCATAACCTAAAGTTATCAGTAGCCAGCCTAGTCCCAAGGGCGTTCTGGCTGGTAATATTTCTGATGGGTTAACGGGATCCCTGTGGTTTGTACTGGTTTGCGACGTCACGGCTCTTCAAGTCCCTGTGACGTGACAAACCATAGGGGTCCATTAACCGGCTTGGCTGATCGGTAGCGACTCCAGAAGTAATATGTAAAACACGAAGTGCTGTTTTAGAAGCGATTTCTAAATATAGTGAGAGAGGGGGTTGAAAACCGAGACACAGCCGAGTGTTTTTCAGCTATGAGTGTTTTACATGGCTTCTCAAACTCCACTTTAATGATAAAATTAGCTCTCTAAAAGTCTTGAAATGCGAGCTGTATTTGGAAACGATTTCTAAATACTCGTCATGGTCATGATTTCTATTGTATTCACCTCATGAATTATTAATGAGTATGAGAAATATACAGACACCGTAATAAATATTGGACCTTTGACATGTCGGTTATATCCCAGTTTAGCAAGTTTGCCGGGCAACCTCTCATATGTCGCCGCTTATTTACCTCAACACCGATAATCACCCTTTCTTGACGTAACTCTGATAACAGTTATTTCTCTATATTTCATCTTTTCATAGCTACTAGTTTCTCAATTCCAGATCGTGGTTGAACTTCATTCAGATCCTGAAATGTAATCCACAGTACAATGTGGGTGTAGTGATACAACACCAGGCATTTTAAGAGCCACTGAAAAAATCCAGAACAGTTCTTACATATACACTGGAAGGACTGGACTTCTTCCATGGGAGGAAAATTTCTTGGGAGTTTCCAATAAACTTTTCAAGGTATTTCCAACATATTTACATCCGTTGGAAATGTGAAAACCAAAATTCAAACTTCCAACAAACTTCCATCCCATAGAAGAGGTCCACTTTCTTGGCTCAATCCCGGTTTTTTGGATATGCATCGTTCTATTAATGATTAACCATTTAACAATTATTCACCGACACCGAGGTAAATAATTGCTTTAGTATATACCACACTGCAGGTGTCAAATGGACAAAAACTCGCGCGAGTTGATCGCTGCTTCGCTTGGAGGTGAATATTTAGAGGTTATTGACCAAGCGTGAGGTCAAGATGGGGGGATATTGGTCGAGTTCATTTTTTTAAACGCAAACAATGAACGAGGCCAATATCCCCCCATCTTGACCGAACAAGCTTGGTCAATAAGGTTTTTATTATATGGCACAAATGAATAAAATCACACTTTGACACACGCGCCAGGAACCCATTGCGTGGTAAACTGAAGAGCGAATAGAAATCAATCTAAAATTAGACTGAGTCTCGACGACTTTTCACTTGAAGTTCACTGACCTTGTGGCGTTCAAAACAGTTTGTTTTCCGACGTAAAAAAATGCGTTTTTATGGATGAAAACTGACCTGTACTTTACTTCAGATGTACTGAGTTTCAATGACAACTTCATCAGGAAGGCCGAATGCATTAACTAGAAACAAAAATGTGCATATTTGTGGAAGATTTGGAAGTTGAAAACCGGCGTTGAAATCACTCGAGTGGCGATAACTCAGATAAGCACACTGCAAAACTTGACAAATAGAGCTGTAGAAGAATACAAACAAACTTGTAAGTATTAATCTAGTAAATACTCTTAATTTGTAAGCCATTTACCAAATGTAAATGCTGAATTTCTTAGCTCATACAATATAAAACCTGCTTTTTTTGATGAAACTGTGTGCTAAGCTTACTTGTTTCCGTAATAATTTTATTTCTTTGTACCACGATTGTAGTAGCGTTGTGAGGTAGCCGAACTTTTCTTTGTGTTTTTGAAGTCACGGCCATTTCAGCTTCGCTATAGTTTTTTATCTCCGTAAGTCCAGCTTCGTTCAATTCAGTCGCTTTTGCTGCAGTTGTTTTCATCGAACTTGCAAATGCAAGAGCCAGAAAAAACTGCATTAATCCCTCTAAAAAGGTGAATTTTAGCTGTAAACGAAAAGGCAGAACGATTTTTAAATTAGTATTTGCCTTCATGTCACAAATTGTTTAGTTTCTTTCAAAATGTATGGGTTCTATCGCTATTTGTTTACGAAGAATTGTGAGCGGTTTTGTAAAATCCTGAGCGGGCAAGATGGAAAAACCTTGCCCGCTGAGCAACCAATCAGATTGCAGCATTCAGAGTCATCTTGCCCGCTCACGGAGCTGCCATGTAATAAGAAATCATATTCACTGTTTGAGTAGCCAATCAGAGCGCGCGAAAAGTGATATTCACTGGTGTGGTACGTACTAATAAAGGTTAGGGTGAAGTGTGGGGTTTTTCCAGAAACCGTGATTGATCCCATTATTTTCAGTGTATCTTAAGTTCGTTTCAGGATGTCGAAAAACAACAATACACATACGGCACATTTTGTGCCAACTCTTTAGTATATTATCCATTATGCCAATTCCGTTTTGTCTCCTGTTAGTCGATCGTGCCAACTCTTTAGTCTCTTGTTTGTATATAGTCCATTGTGCCAACTCTTGTTAGTCCATCTTGATGGGTTTGTAGAGTAAAGTGGTGACGAACTTTTCCTTGTAACGATGGGTAGCACTCAGAGTCATCACCCCATCCTAACAAAACAAAAACGTAAAAAAAGTTAGTTAGGACCATTATTCTAAATCCGTCAAAATGGAGAAAAACCTTAATGTCCCGGGAACGGGCACCCTATACTAGGGTCGAGCGGATTGTGCTCCTAAAAGTGGCATATTATGCCGCTAGCACTGCTCCAAATTTTGTCGAATTATGCCCAAATTATGCCAAAGTTCAACAATTATGCTCGAAGATTACACAATTATGCTCACAAAAAACGTTTTTCGAAGACGGCCGGCATTGTTGACGCCCCAGACATGTCCTAGACTTTTTAGTAGCAACGGACACAGAAACCAATCAGGCGTGACTGTTCCCACGTTCTGAACAAAAGACGGCTTTTTGGCTTTTTTCACGTTTAACGCACACTCGTTAAGTGAAATTCAGGTATTTGCTTTGGAAACATTTAGATTCTAAGCAAAATATACCAGCTAATAATTAGGAAAGGCACTATAAAAGCAGTAATAGCATTGCTTTTGGCTTTTAATGCTTCAAATTATGCTACAATCTGGTAATTATGCTCGAGCAGTGCTTCTTTGAAAAATTATGCTCGTTTGCTCCAATTATGCCAAAAATTATGCTAGCACAATCCGCTCAGGCCTACCCTATACCCCCCGAGCCAACATTACTTATAAGTATAATCCCACCCCATGCCCCATGAGGTGTATTAGTTCATTTAAATTGCCCCGCGAGCCGAGTGAGGATTTGTGGAAGTCCCGAGGCCGTCTTCGGCCTAACAGGAGAATTCTCATAACAGTGCAGATTGAAATAGGTGATCCAACATGGATTACGTTGAAGGTTATGATGAACACGGGTCTGTTTTGGATCAATAGAGTACCGAAGTGATAACGTCATAAATAATAATGTTTTGCTTTAAGAACATTTGACCACAGTTTCAGAAAGAACAAGGTAAAAGAACATTACATACCAAAAATGAGATGAATGCGATGAAAAGCGGCCGAGATATAGGCATTCGAATATATAATTTTCTAACAAATCACTGTATTTTTGTCCTGGCTCCTAAGTTTTTGAGCCAGTACAAAAATACAGTGATTTGTTAAAGAAAATTAAATATTCCAATGTCCATATCTCAGCCGCTTTTCATCGTATACACCTCATTTTTGGTATGTAATGTTCTTCTATATTGCTCTTTCCGAATCGGTGGACCGAAAATTCTACATCTAAATTTTGCAAATTTGTGACGTCACACTTCGGTGCTCTATAACTTATGGTTTTGAGAGTCCCACATGGAGGTAGGATGCCTTAGAGACTAACGGTAGCTAAGATCAAGTGTAGTATCTGTTCTTATTTCCCCCCTCTTTGTAACTTGCTATTCAGGCTCTTCTCAAGGCTAGTGCTGCCTATCTCGCAAAGCACCCATCTCGCAAAGCACTCTGGCTTATAGCGCTGCTATTCTTTTCAATTCCTCGGATCCTGACTTCAAGCAGCTTGCAACATCTACTACTACGCTCTCTTCTAATACTCTGTCTACCAGGCTGGCTTCTCTTAAGTATAAGCTTCGTAACGTTTTTCTTCCGCACATCTCCTCTGTTAACCATCTAGAGGAGCTCCTCTGCTATAACTGTCGCTCCTTGCTTCACTGCTGCTGCATTTCTGGCGCCGCGTCCAGGGCATAGCCCCTTCCATTGCGCATAGTGTTCTAGTAAGTATATTTTGTTTTTGATTTTATTTCATATTAATTCTCGTTACATTGATTCCAATTACTCATTATATCTTGTAATGTTGTAGCTCGTGCGTTAATTTTTTCCCATACTTCCTTTCCTTTCCATTACGTTTTATTTGTAACATAGAGGGCCGCATGTTAGATAACTATGTAAGGTTAATGTGTCTTCCCTCTGTAAATAAAGAATATTGTATTGTATTGTATGTTGTAATTTTTTTCTTATTTTTTCCTCTCTGTAACTTGTGTATTCTTAAAGGCTGGTTCACACTTGCGACATAAGCATAAGAACATACGTAAGCGCAGATTGTGCTTCATGGTTAGTTAACCCCTTTATACTTGAGTAGAACAAAGCAATCATCCAACCTTAAAGTACAATCTGCGCTTGCGTATGGTCTTATGCTTATGGTTATGTCGCAAGTGTGAACCAGCCTTAAAGTGCCTATCACCTTTTGCAATTTTGATAGCTTATGAACTTCCGAAACGTTTTGAGTACTTCTGTGAAGAATATTTTGGTTTACAGTGAATACTTTATGTTCTACGCTTGTTTGGAATCGTGTAAATGTGACCTTTCCTGACCCATGACCGCGTAAGTAAAAGCCTGGGTCGAAACCTGGGTAGACGTCATCTTGACGTCATATAATTAATTCGGCTTTGCAATCATTTGTAGAAATACTTAACATCTTGACTAAAATGACTTTTTTCTTTACTAACAACTCAAAAGGCGCCATGGAGAATAATGCATTAGGCTTTTAATTTACTTACGCGGTCATGGGTCAGGAAAGGTCACATTTACACGATTTTAAACAAGCGTAGAACAAAGTATTCATTTTAAACTAAAACTTTCTTCACAGAAGTACTCAAACGTTTTCGGAGGTTCATAAGCTATCAAAATTGCAAAAGGGTGATAGGCACTTTAAGGGATCTGTCTCTTTGCTAGTCAGACCCTTCTCAAGGCTAGTGCTGCTTATCTCGCAACTGAGTACCCGTTTGTTTATATGTTTTGATCTCTGGCTTAGAAAACCAAGCTGGTTTTCCAATAGTGTTCGTGTTTGGAATATCTCTTTGGAGAACCCCCATATTCTCTTGGAGGTATTCTAAAGTTAACTTGCGGAGATATGGGTTCCCACTTGGTTACTGGATCTCGATCCAGGGCCAGACCCTTATTTGTGTTCAGTTCTTCACATGCAGACATACAAACATGTACTGACCTTGATGGAGAGCGCATACAGGTGGTTGAGTGACACGTGATCAGGTTCAGGGAGGAGGGACGGGTCATCATGGTCCACAATATCCTTATTGAGAATGACGTGTAATAAGTGTGGGGGGAGGACTGGGGGGACACTGGCGTGCATACCATCCCGTACAGTAACAGGGGTGATGTGAGATGGAATAATTTGTCCATAGGAGCCTGGCGGTGAGCCCGACTGTGACTCTATGAAAAAAAGAAATATTTAATTACATGATATGTATAAACTGGATTACTACAAATTCCTATTTTTTTGTCAACGCACGCAACAGCAGCTGCACCATGACAAAACGTCACGCGCATGCGCTTTTGATAAGCCGGTTGCCCGCGCGTCTCCCCAGTTTCCCGCAGAAACTTAAAAGAAAACAGGACGCGTATTTACGCGAGTTTCGGAAGAAAAAAAAATACTAAAAAGCTAAGCCTAATACTTTAACAGGTTAAAGTGTTTATGAAACCAAATTTTGCATCTCTATTTTATTGCAGAATAATAAAGTTCATTCTTTTCTGATTATCAAGAGTATATTTATTTTTCAGTTCCGCCTTCGGAAAGGTCTCTTTTTCGCCATTCAAATGGACTACTTTATGCTAAAAACTGTCCCATTTGCCGCGCGGCCAAATGAGCTGCGTGACGTCACTGTGAGGACTCGTACGTTGTTTACATAATACAAACATGGCAGACTCAGCGAGAAAGTTTCAGAGAAAGCTAAAAATAAGCGAGGAGGTGGAAGATATTGTGTGGCTGGCGGCCTTGGTTTTCTTCCCGTATTTAACTTTATCCTACGCCAAAACACAATGGACATTGAATTTGAGAAAAGCAATAGCAAATGTCCACACTTTTTATATACCCATTCACAGTACAGTGTGATACAACACAAATACAAAAAGTACAAGAAATGATCGACTCACCAAGAACTCGACGATAATGTATCAGTCAATTCCAAACCCGTGCATCCCCCCCCCGGGCCACCCCCGGGCATTTGATCAGAGGCTTGCTCCCGAGGGTGGGAAATTTGACGAGTATCTATGACCTCAGGGGCGGGCATTTGACAAACAGTGGGGGTAGGGGGTGGGGCATTTGATCAGTGTTTAAAAATATATTCTGTCTGTCTACAAGCGTCGAAATGGCGAACGCACGTGGCGAACGTACGAGGACAGCTTCCAGGATAAGGATTGCGCATTTGTAGAGGCTTGAAAGAGTGAACCTGCCAAATTTGAAGCCCACTTTCAGAGGTAAATTCTTTATGTTTAAACCTATAAACTATGTTGTTTTGCTTTGTTTCGTGAACTTTGACCGACTGCGTGATATTAAGTGCGTGACAAGAGTTGTGATAAGTTGAATTTGCTGCGACCCTCGACAGCGCGAGTTAGAAACATAATTATTTATATCGGTAAAAGACGGACCGATTGGTGCCTGTTACATACATGTACTTTATATACCAACAACATAAGCTAACATATTCAGTTTCAAGCCATTACGTTTATTATAAAGTATATACGATCGAGCCGGTAGAAATGATTGTTCTCATCCCTGACCGGTTGAAGGTGGTTTTCACCGTCGGTGTTTCCTGTGAATTGCTTGAGTCAGAGTTGTCAATAAAGCAATGATTTCATTTATTTGTCAATGATAGTCTTTGCCTTGTCTTTGTCGATTTTTTTTGGGAAATTTTCCGATCTGGTCCCCGATGGTGGGGCATTTGAACAGCCTGGATTAAAAACTGGTGGTGCATTTGAACAGTTTTTCTGCTTTGGTAGTGGGGCATTTGATCAATTTTTTTTCAAAATGTTCAAATGCCCGGGGGTGGCCCGGGGGGGTCATGCACGGGTTTGGAATTGATCCATACATAACTTTAATACTCCTGTACTTTTATGCTGAAGCCAGAACAGTGAATGGCAAAGAATACAATATAGGGTTTCTCTGGTTTCCTGTAGAGGATCCTGAATGTTCGTGAATGAAAAACGGACAAAAAAACTTGCAAAGAACCCAGACGCGGCGCCACATGGCATATGTGAGTTGAGTTTGTTGGTATCTCGCCCTTGGTCCGAGGGCTTTTCTCCGGGTTCTCCGGTTTTCCTAGCATCCCTCCGCAAAAACCAACACGCTAAATTCTAATTCGATCTGTGGATTAGCCGGGACCTGGCTTTGATCAGCCCCCATGGTTGTTTCAGGTCTCGTTAGAAATTTCGAAAGCCGTATAGTCGAACTGAGGCTCGACAAAAGCTACACAACTCATTGCCATCAGAGCAGCAGTTAAACACTGTTCCTTGGGATAATGAAAATATCGTTCTTCAGACCACAGAATAAATAGCCAGTGTCAATGATGCAGTTGTTGTGAAAATAGTCGGAAACCTCAACTCACGAAACTCAGTCTCAGATTTTGCTACAAACACTTTCTCTCTGAATGTTTTGCCATCAGGCATTTTCAACACTAACACAATGTGCAGATTAACTTCTCCTGTGCTGACCATACATTATAAAAAGAAAGCACCTTGTGTTTCCTGCAACAGTTTTGATCAGTTGACAATTTTACATCTAGTTTGCGGCCTGCAGTCTTGCAATTTTCTGTCTTCCACTTTTATCAATCGACATGTTCTTTTTATAGCAGGTTATTTCATCCAATAAGAAACGAGCTTTCAGATCGTCAATGTCAAGCTGTCAGAATTGAACCAATCAACGACGAGAAATGTTGTAAACAGTCGAGTACAGTAAAATGGAGTTTTCGCTGTAAGTCAGTTTGCTTAGTTAAATTTTTGTGGGTTCTTAAAATTAGATAGCTTACTTTCCTTCGTCTAGATTGAAGATTGTATTATCAAACAAATAAAAGATGGTTCTTCTTCTTCTATAACAAAATAATGTACTTTCGAGGTCTTGAAATGCTGCTAAATGCACTCGCGTTCTGCTCGTGCATCCGCAGTTTTTCAAGACCTCAAGCGTGCAAAAAAAATTTTTATAGAACAAGGAGAACCATCTTTTATTTGTTAAGTATTGTGTTGGGTTCTATTGTATTTCATTTTTTGTATTGAATTGTATTGTGCTTTATTCTATTGTATTTTTTTGTAGAAATGCGTGTCGTCCAGAGGTCTCTCTCTGTCTTGGTAAAACGGAAGACTCCTCACAGTGACGTCTTGTAATGGCGGATTCGGTTCCAGGCCCCGGACAGTTTTTAGCATAAAGTAGTCATTTGAATGGCGAAAAAGAGACCTTTCCGAAGGCGGAACTGAAAAATAAATATACTCTTGATAATCAGAACAGATTGAACTTTATTATTCTGCAATAAAATAAAGATGCAACATTTGGTTTCATAAACACTTTAAAGTTTTCTTAATTTGTTATTCACTGCGAGTTTACTAAGTTATAAAATTATTTACTAAAAAAGTTTAACCCCTCAGTAACTTGTATTTGAAACCAGAGCCTTCGTTCTTTCGGCAAGCGGAGCATAAACGTTTTAGCGCGGTGCACACAGCGGTCAAACGTCTGCGCATGCGTCAAAAGTCTTGCAACAACATATTCCAAAACAAATTCAAAGCGAGCCGGCGGCGGCAAAAAAAAATTCGTGCAACAACACTGCTAAAGAAAAAAAAATCGAGCACAGACAAGAACACCCACCCCCCCCCCCCCCCCCCCCCCTCAAAAGTCAAATGGTCGGCCCCTTAGTATAGTAGAACTTTATTAACGTGTCGATGTATTTAGCTTTGACGGCTAATTGGGGACACTACACATACATACATACATACATAAAAAGGTGAGTTCTACAATATATATGCTATAATTGTTGATACGATTGTGAAGAAAAGGAATTATCAAAGTCAAGAGCTAACTAAATTAAGAATACCTGCAGTTCGTGTTCATAAAAGACTGAAAAGAATGAATCTAGACACTTTCTTATTGCTGCAGATGGGGCAGTTATTACAGTTATTCTCAACTAAGTTTAAGATATCTTTAACTCTAATTCATCTGCGATTTGTTAAAGTGTTACACGATAAATAGGTCTAGAATTCAAAGTTAACTCTCTGGTGGATTTGGAATTCCAGTCCCGAGGGTTCATTTGTAACGTTACAAGAACATAACAGGTCCTTAAATTAAATATTAATGGCAAAATAAAACCACGGCAAAAGGTTAAAAACATAACAGAATTAGGAAAGAAAGCATTAAATATTCCCCTAATTGGACAGTTTAAGGAAGCAGAGTCAACATGGTTGGGTTTGTGTCATGATTGTCGCCGTGCCGACTCTTGATGTATTCACGCTTTAATAGCATAGTTTTAGGCAAAGTGGACTAATTACTCAGGCTGCCTGTGGGCAGGCCCGAGTCTAGTTTTGCAAGTGTTTTTATTTTTTGTGTCGAGGTATTTCGCCGTCAACCAATCGCATTGCGCCTTCTTTGGAAGTTCTTTTCGCCACCGTACCAATCAGATTGGACTGTGCTGGTCACGTGAACAGTGGACAATATTTTCATGTTTTTCAAGATGGCGGCGGGTGGGAGTTTTGACTTAACAAAACCTTTAATATCAGCTGTTTTTTTGTGTAAACCAAAGGTTCCTTCAAGTGCAATACCAAGATTGTTCTCTTTTCTAAAGCTGAGAGGTGTTTCACGGGCTTTGGACGGGAATTTATCACATATTATGCGACATGATTTAAGATACACTCGTGACAGAACACAGCTCTGACTATAAAGACAACAGTCAACAGCTTGTAAAATATAATGTAAGTAGCCGCTAATCTGAACATGATAACCTTTATATCAGTTGACTGTCGTTGTGTTGTTATTTATTGTTATTAACCTCTCGAAAGTGTAGTAGAAATGACCCGATTTCTCAGTTCTCTGACTGACAGGGGCCTTTTAAAAGAATTACAGTCATTTCGCCCCCCATGCACATGTATTTAAATGTTTATAAATTCGAGAACGAAAATCCAGCATGCAGTGAGTGAGTATAAACTGAGTAAGTAATCCGAAATGAAGACTTTTTCAAACGAACGATAAATGACTCTGATATGGAAATCGCATATTTATCTGTGGCGTGTTATTGACACTGGTTTTATTTTGTTCTATTTCCCGGGTCTATTTACATCTGGCCTGTACCTCTTTGTATTTGATTATTATCTCTGGGTTCAGGCATTCTACAGTGTATTTAATGTTTTTTTTTTTAGAACTGACATAATGATATTATGTATAGAGTAGTGTATTTATTATTATTGCAAGTTTATAACATAACATAACTAAATTTGGTCCAGAACTGAGAGTATACTTACATGCAAGTGGCACTCTTTCTTTCCCTTCCCCTTTCTTGGTACCAATATATTTCCATGCAAGCTAGATCTTGTTTCAGTGTTTTCCATCTGAGGTGGTCCTGGCTTAAGATAACCCTAAGGTTACCTTAAGGACCTACCTTCTCATCATTGTATTTCTTATTATGCCTTATTACTCGTAAACATTTTCATCATCTTATGATAAAATAAATGTAATTGTTGTTGTTGTTCCTCAGTTCTTAGCGTCAGCATCCTCACTTTCACTCTGTCATGATCAGGAGTATGAGTACTTTTAAGAATTATTTGGGAATGAAAATTAATCATGCTGCGACCCCAAAGATATAAAAAAATGAGTGGACATTGCATGTTTCTTTGTGGCCTGCCATTATAAGTTTCAGTCTCCTTCAAGATGTAGAAAATGAGCACTAGCACAGTGGCAGCTCACTAATACTAGAAAATGGTGGTCTGTAGTTTACGACCTCAATCGAAAATATTGTATTGAGAATTTAGCCTGAATTTCAGGCGTCTCCACTGGTTTGTTAATAATTGAGAATTACAAATAGATGACTTTATTTCACATGTAGAATGACATTACCAAACTATTCACAATGAATAGCAACATTATGTGGAATTTGTTGTTCTAAATTGCTTGATTTCTCATAGCCGTACTGCACTCAATATCGTGCAGACTACTCAAAAAACCATTGCACTTCAATCAACACCCATACCAAGTTTTTTTTGTAATAATTCTAACGACCCTCAAGGAACAATATTGAAAAGAAAGTAATATTAAACTACAGAATTGAAGGAAATTGTGGCTGAAATGTACATGCACTGCATGTATGTGTGTGTTGTGTGTGTATTATGGCTATATCATTTCCAACCCCCCCCCCCCCCCCCCCCCCCGGGCATACCATAGACATAGACATAAGTTTATAGACATAGACATAGACATAAGTTTATTACCAGCCCTTATCCTATACAGGACATCGGTTACGCTAATAATAATATAATATAATATAACAGCAATGACAGAACTGCAACAAGTCTATTTAAGTGTACAATGACTTCTTACTACTTTACGGCGTTCTTTCCTTAAAACACTCATAGACGTACTTAGCGACAGTGTTTTTAATTTCATGTGGCAGATTGATGAGGAGGAGGAATATCTCATTTTCCGTTAGATGGTTTATTTTCTTATTTAACTGCCTTTCTAATTTTTTAAAAAGCTCCATACGTTTCATATGATAAAATTTGCATTTGACGAGAAAATGCCTCTCGTCTTCAACTTCTGTATTGCATTTTGTACAAATTCTTTCTTCTAACTTTTGATATGGCCTTAAATGCCTTCCTACTTCAATTTGAAGGCAGTGATTGCTGATTCGGAGTTTGGTTAGAGATATCCTGTGCTTAACTACACTTACGTTTTTGAGATAATCCTCTTGGGTGTAATTATATTTAAATAATCTATATGTTCTTAGCTTATTGGAATGAGATGGATTTTTTCTTTCGTCGTTATGAATTTCTCCATGCCAGTTTTGGATTTCGATATCTTTGGATCTTTGACCTAGATTTTTGAGTATTCTCTTTACGAGAAACGTTGAAGGGTCTTCACCAAAATTTAATTGCCAAATGAAGCTGAAACCAAGTAGGTCAATTACGTTTTTTAGTTTCTCTGTCCAGCTGTACGGGTGGGCCCTATTAATGCAATCAAACATTGCCTTGTCTGATAATTTTGACTTATCTGATGATAAATACGATGTCCATAATGAAAAGCTTCTATTGATTGCTTGATGCTTCAGGGGCAGCCTTCCCAACTCAGCCCGACACGCGTTATTTACTGCGGTCTTGTTGACCCCCAAGAGCATTTTGCAAAACTTCACGTGTACCTGTTCAGCTGGATCTTTGTCTAGATTTGTTTTCATATCTACTCCCCAGACTTCGCTCCCATAGAGTAATATTGGTCTGATTAAGCAATCAAAAAGTCTTACAGTTATTGAAATGTCTGTTCTAAAATGCTTTCCCATCTCTTTTCTGAGTCTAAATAATGCTTTTAGGGCCACTTTTTTTAGTTCTTGTCTTGCAAAAGCTAGAGTTCCAACAGATGTAAAAGTAAGCCCAAGGTATTTATATGTTTTAACATTGTCTAATAATTTGTTATCGTAATAGAATCGATAATTATTTAAGGTCTTTCCATTATTGTTAAATATCATAATTTTAGTTTTTTCTAAGTTAACATTAATTTTCGATATTGAACAATAGTTATGAAGATATTGTAACTGATTTTGTAAACCGGTGTAAGACTTAGACATTAAAACAAGATCATCCGCATACAACAGACAGTTATTTTTTTGTCTTGTGCTTCAACTAGTAAGTCTGACGTATTCTTATTAAATGTTTCTGGTAAGTCGTGAAGGAAAAGATTAAACAGCGTCGGTGACAACATGCATCCCTGCTTCACGCCGGCGAAGCATTTAAAGCTTGGTGATATCTGGTCCCCAGTTTTGACCACAGATATGTCATTTGAATACATGGAGGTGAGCAACGAATAAAATTTTCCAGTTATCCCTACTTTCCTCATTTTTTCAAAGAGTTTATTTCGTGGTATACTATCGAAGGCTTTTTTAAAGTCTACAAAACATGCAAAAAGCAAATTCCTTTTCCGCTTTGGCTTGCTTTTAACATATTTATCTATAAGTGTCTTGAGAATAAATATGCTATTGACTGTTCCATGCTTTTTTCTAAATCCCCCTTGCTCGGGTTTTAAAACCCCATTGGAGACAAGATAATCATAAAGTCTCTTGTTAAGCACAGAGGTGAAGAGTTTACCTAACGACGAAAGTAAGGTTATGCCTCTGTAGTTTTCTACGTCGTCTTGAGATCCCTTCTTGTGTAAAGGGATTATATGGCCATAGCACCACTCATTTGGGAAGTTGCCTGATTCAAGAACCAGATTAAAAAGACGAACAATCGGAGCTTTTAGTTGCTCTTTGGCGCATTTCAGTAATTCATTAAGTATGTTATCTCTACCTGGTGATTTATTACTTTTAAGACGACCTATAGCATCACAGATCTCCTGTTCACTAATTTCAAAATCTTGAGCTATATTTTAATCCAGCGTTCTCGCACAATCCTGTAAGTACCTTGGTAAAGTTTCCAGTGACTATATTTATGTCTTTGTTTTTGCTGAAGCTATCTGTTACATTTGCTAGCTGTTCTTTATACTCGTTAGAGTTGAGTAACTCTATTATTTTGTCTTTTACATCTTCCCTCCACAGCATTTTTTTATGCTGAGTTACTTTATGGGAGTGGCCGGTCTGATGTAGTGTAGGTTTGGAAATCTTAAACATGAAAGAGATGTGACAGATAGTGATTAGAAATATGCGGCCTGAGAGGATTTACCTTTAAATAACAAGCAAGAGGTATCATATCCGCACTAGCTATTACATAGTCTACCAAACTAGAGCCGTTGTACTTGTGACAGGTCTTTTTGCCTCTGTTGTCACCTGCAACTCTACCATTCAGAATTCTAAGGTTGTTTCCCGTGCAGGTTTCTATTAATAACCTCCCTCTAAGGTCGGTTTTATCCTCGTCTTCTGAATATCGCTTATCGTTGATATCTAGCTGATAGTCTTCCGGAAGATCTATATACCTGTTTTCATCCAGAAGAACGAATTCTTGCAGGTCGCCAGTTCGCGCATTTAGGTCGCCCTGCAGAACAACTCTACCTTTACTTGAGAAATGTAAAATGTCTTCCTCTAATTCATTCAAGAGGTCTTCATCTTTAGATTTTTTTGCAGTTGTTAGGACTTAGATAAACTGTTCCAAGAAATATGTCATCCTGCATATTGAAGTACGATTTGTCAATTTTACACCATATAGCATTATTATTTGATGTAGGAATATAACTTACACCTCCGGTGACGCGTTTACTTATATATATCGCAAAACCTCCAAAATACCTTTTACCGGAAGCACTTCTATATTTTGCATAATGTTTAAATGAATCAACCGATAGGTTCGAATTCTCATTTGCATGTGTTTCTATAATTCCAAAAATGTCATGTTTTCCCATTATGTCCTTTACTTCGGGTAACTCGAGTTTATTACCTAGTTCCCTACTCATTAAGCCGTTTATGTTCCAAACGCCAATGTGTAATAATTTTGCCATCTATACCTATGCTTAAGTCTACCGAAAGTATACTAAATGATTACCGTGATTAACAATAAGATTTTAAGTAGCACACACAAAAAGGAAAACAAGTTTAAAAATTCTTATTACACACGTTCGATCAAGCTTCACACCAAATGTGCGAACTATGCCAGTCAAAGATGGTAACTAAGAAACGACACTCAGAAATGACTGTCTGCCAACAGAATTGAAATATGACTGATCGCGATATCTAAACTAAATTATTACTAATATGGGTTTCGGTTACTATTAATTCTGTCTTATCCGATCACCTAGGTAACGCAGTGCCTCAGACAGTGTGAACAAAGGCTGGGTTTGTTGATTACCATGATAGTAGTCATATGTAGGTGCTGCCTCCCGGTACCAGCACTCCTCCTGCTCTCTGCTACTACCTTCATTATGTCGGTATGCGTCTCCTCGCTGGCTTGGTCTACTAAATTTATGCCATTCAGGCTGATTCTAGCGCTGATAATGGTAATTATCTTCATTGACTCTGCGAGTGACTTGTCTCCTGGGACGGTTTCTTCTAGTGTTAGTGTAGTTACTACGTGTTGAACGCTTCCGCAGACCCATATGATCTTTCAGATTAGCCACGAGTTTCCGCGTGCCGATACCATTATTTAAGTGTAACTCATGCTCTTACATCGAATTGTCCAAACCTGTCAGTAGTCACTGATGAATTATCCACAAAAGAGGCGTAAGCCTGTTGTTCACAAAGGACGCGAAATCGATCATTTACTTCGTCGATCACATCATTCATTTGTAAATCGTCACGGTGGTATGTTATGCCTGATACATAAATATTCGCGTTGTGCCATTTGTTATGTACCATTGTGACAAGCCTTTCCATATTTGTAACTATGTTGTCTTTGCGACGTGAGATGTCATTTGTCCCTGTGTGGATAATTATATACCCATAATTACGCTCCTCGTGCGGCATCCTTTCAATGTGCTCTAACATTTCTTTCGTGCCTCCTCGGATATGCTGTTTATTAACGTACTGACATGGAGCGAATTTTTCTGGAACAACCCCTGTCAAGATTGAGTCCGATAAAATCAGTATACTAGACTTTGCTGAGTCACCCGCCTCTTCACGCGATGGTGCAAAATTAGGCTGCCTATAGGCCTGGCTACAGCGTCTGCATATGTTGCTCTCCGTTCTGTTTCTTGTGTTGTTATTTCTTGTTGTGTGGCAGTTGGATTTCCCGTAATGTAATTAGCCTGAATAGGACTAAAGCGGTCTGCATATGTTGCTCTCCGTTCTGTTTCATGTGTTATTATTTCTTTTTGTGTAGCAGTTGAATTCCCCGTAATGTAGTCAGCCTGGAGAGGACTGAAGCTGTCTGCATATGTTGCTCTTCGTTCTGTTTCTTGCGTTGTTATTTCTTGTTGTGTGGAATACGGAATACGTGGGACATTTGCACATTGACATTTGACAGACAAGAGCATCAGTAGAGAACCAATTCTCTGGCTACTCTAGCACAAACGATGCTGACACAAAATTATGCAGTACATGCTATAGATGGCCCGAGTTAAGGCCACTCAGGGCCTCTTGTTGAATTATGGATGACAAGGATCATATGACAACTCTAAGATGGATACTCGCCTTATTGTTAACCTAAGGTGTTGTTCTTATCTATAGTCATGTTGTACCTTTGGTTTAAATTGGTTACGATTTATCATTATTCTTACCGTTTACAGCTTTTAGGTTTTCTTTATTAAAGTCCGTAGGACTATCCTGAAAGATTTTGTCCTTGTATTCCATGTTTCCTTTCTCTTTTAACTCTACTCTCATTAAATATTACCTGGTGGCAGTGAGTTTCTTGCCCAAGGTAATACTAGCTTCGTAATTGTTGGCTGTCAATCTTGCACCTTGTTGTTATTTTCTAGTAGCACGTACACATTTAGCAGAGCTTTGCGTGAATAAGCTCCTCCTTGAGCTTATGTCATTTTGTTTGTTTAGTCATTGACTAGAGATAACTTTTACCTTCTTGAATTCACTTGTTTCCGATTTTAACCTAGATATTTCTTCTTTGACAGTTATGTCTTTGTTACACTATAAAATGTATCCGTTTACATATTTTAGGAAAGGTTTGGTGATTAGAATAAGGGTTTTTAAATAAACAGCTAAACATGGAAGCATGAAACATAGTCAAAATTATGGTAAGGGGGATCTTCAACTTCAGAGTTTATAATTAGTTCTTGTAGTTAAGTGTAGCTTTGTTTGCTCTGACGCGCCCAAATGTCGCGATTAACGAGCCATAAAAGTAGTAATGAAAACATAGTATTTAGTTCAAGGGGTCGATATACATTAGCAGATATAATCTTCGCGGGAAATAAAATGAGTTGTCCCTTCTTTCGAGTATAATTAATCGAACACCCATCAAAGTAGAGTAAACATAATGTCGTTCAACCTCATTAACTCTACGAAACGCTCGTTCTGTTTGCTCTTCTAAGGAAATAGATTAGTAGTTGGAGGCAATTGTAAAATCAATTATGGGATTACAAAAGTTATTAGTATATGCATTTGATTTAGCCGCTATGCATGGGTTCATATATATGTAGCAACAAACACTATTATCAGATTTAATATGACACTATATAATTATACCGTACCTGCCAGTGCTTCCTTTGCTTCTTGTTCGCTTGGGAATATTTTTTTTCCAGTCTCAAAGTCCAGAGTAGAACTGCATGATTCTGATTTGTTGACATCCCTTCTCCCTGCTGTGTTCCCCATCTTGTCAATCAAATGCTTATTATTGTTTGTTATACATACGTCCAAATGTGAAGCTGATCATTGGTGGAGACAGACAGACACACACAGGACCTACATATATATGAATTTTAAAAATAAGTTAACAATAATAATAATTATTATTATACGTGTACGTTTTTTTTGTTACTTTTAGGCCATCCCTATTTTTTTTTTCATTTCTCATCGTCCGACTGACCCTTTTTTGTGGCTTTTTGTAAAAATAAAAATAAAATTGGGGGGAGGGGTGGGGGTGAAGAAACCGGCTACAGCAGCTCCTGGAAGCTCATGCCCGAGGGTTAAGGTTACACAATAGTTTCATTTGTAATTCCATGTTTGTAGCATATACGGACGACGACATCAATGGTTTCGTCGTCCACGTTGGTTTGTAACCTCGCCTGTGCAACCGCACCTTATTAGTTCCAGTCTGTCCACACATTTTTTGTATTTTTTTTTTTCTCACCTGACCAACCGACCCAATTTTTGAAAACCCCAGCGATGAGAAACGAAAAAAAAAAACAGGGATGGCCTAATGCATGGATATGTGGCTCTACATGTACATTTATAGGTACTGGAAAAAAAAAGAGTTCATATTGGTACACTGGGATACATGTACATGACTGTATATAACCAGTAAGCAGAATCTCTGTTGAAGATTTGAATCCATAGCTGAGGTCACACTGGACAAAGTTTACTATTAATAGTTAAGTGGATTTAACTGTAGTTTAAATGGCATCCTCAGTGTGGCCTGCATTTTATGTTTTACCATTATAGTAAACTCTACTTCAGTTAGTTGCTCCCATAATGGTGACAAGGTATATAAATTTCTTTCTAAAAAGTGGTATCTTCACATGTGCATGAATATATTAATGATATCTTCATGTGAAGATATCACTTTTGAAGATATTACAGTAACTAGATTTTATAAATTTGTAACCTTTTTAGTAAGAGATGAAAACTGTCTGGTATTTAATCGATATATTATATTTAAACAGAACATTACATGGCAACGGACATGGAGATACACATTTTATCTTAAGTTTTCTTGTTGATGAAATATCTTTAGTTACTTGTTTACTATGCTCATTTATGGTAAGATATCTCATCAATAACACTCAAAGATAAAATCTTTATCACTGTGTGGCCTGACGTAATGTCCTATATTTATCGCATGAACTAGCTGCTTAATTGTGCTACATGTATATGTGATTTATAGGCACTGAGTGATATTTTGAAAGTTCTCAAATTGCACTCACCTAAAGGCTTACAAGACATTTTAGTGCAATCAATTATAAGAACTTCAAAAATATCACTCAGTGCCTATAAATCCTGTATAGCACTCGTGTTCATGTGATTTCCTCCATGTACATGTAATTTCTACAGCTAGCAGTGCAGTATAATTATTATTACATGATTATTACATAACTGTTGTTGGAAGCCAAATAAATAAATGAATATATTATACCTGTTGGCTATTTGGAAACTCAATGCACACCCTGCTAAAGTATACTAATTGCAACACTCTGCTCCCTACCCCCCTCCTCGTCCGATTTCATATCACAAACATTAACAGTAATGTTGATTTCCGGTGTTAATATATGCTTCATCGGACTCCAACGTACGCATGCATGCCTCATGATCAGTTTCCAGAGAACAGCAGTTGTTTTTTGCTGAGATCTTAAGAAAACGTTGGGAATTGGTAGATTCAGGAAATTTACCAGGAAATCATTGATATATATCGGGACAAACTGAAAATAAATTGGGACAACTTTTGAGATAACACACAACGGCTCATTAACAGGCTTCAGGCAAGATACATGTAGCCCCTGCAAAGCTACACAATAGATTCATCAGACACACATTACACGGTGACCTTTTTGTTACCCAGTAATATATATATTTTTCTTGCCAAAGAGCTACTGTATAGATTTTCTTCTAATACATTTCCTTATAACTAAGCGGCAGCATTACCTATCTATTAGGTATACTAGCTATATTTATTTATTAGTATAGGTAATAAAATGGGGACAAGTGAAATTAGGGATAAATTTCACGCAATATTTGTCAAAATCAAAGTATGTACATAGATTTTGACAGACACAAGTGAAATTTATCGTTATAACTTCACTCATGCATCCCCATTTGATTATTACCCATTAATATTATGGAGAGCAAATTACAATCCAGAAAAAAAAAACATTATTTTAAGCATGCGTAGGCCAGCATTTGAAATTTCACATGGTGAAATTAAAAATTACGCGTGCAATTTCAAGTTGAAATTCGGGATTAATTTGTCCTCTATGGTATTAAGTACTACATAACTGCTAATGCATCAGTCAATTCCAGTAATGCCCAATTCCCCCCGGGACAACCCCCAGGCATTAGGCATTTTCTTTTTTTTTTCAAATTCCCAAGCAAGGTGTTCAAATGCCCCACAGTGGAGCCAAAGAAGTAAGGAAAATGCCCCACCCCCAGTCACATCCATAATAATATACTGCATGCACCAAGTTTAACTCCATGCAAATACACAAGACGCAGAGAAGTGCTACTTCTCTATTACCGCTGTATGATTATACTTTTGAGCCACCTGGAGCAAAATGGTATTAACACAAAATTTATATTTTATTCCTATAAATAATCATTTGCAATGCAGTTAACGTTTAATATACAATAAACGCTTATTAAAACCTGCACATGACAGACTTTTATAATAATAGTGTGACTGTTCTGTTCATCCGGTGGACAGCAGCAAACTGTGTATATTTTGTAAACGAACTACTTTATATCATTTCAAACTCGGACTCAGGCAGAGCTTGGGCCCCAAGTAGCTCCTGAAAATTTAGCATAGCATAGCATATAATTATTAAGAATTAATAATACAGGATTGCAGATCAGTTTTAGATGGGCTGTGAACGTACGGGAACTGCTATTTTCTAGCTACTGTATGTTGTAAAAATTAAACATCCATAGATTTCCTGGCTTTTTCGTGTCCCAGCATATACAAATAATGTGGATAAAATGGTATAAACTGCAGGTTTCTAGGTTTAGAGAAATAGATAGAATCCACAGGCAGCCGGAGTAATTACAACTCAGATTTGTTTTTTTTTACTTGATACAGTATGACGTCGTTACCACGAGGCCAGTCTCTTTCCCAGAATCCTTTTCGGCAGTGTCCAATGCCCTACCATATGCCAGTGACCCGGTAGAATAATGCCCGACCCACGGGCTGATATAAGGTTACAAATGCCCCACCATGTCCTAGGGGATGGGCATTGCTGGAATTGACTGATGCATAAGTATATTAAGTTTAGAAAATAACAACATGGAACAACAAAGCATTATATTGACTCGGGGGAGGGGAGAAATTTAAGTCTATGCACTTACAGTTCCACTGTAAAAATTACACTATAATACTTAATAGCGTAAATTATTCAGGGCTTTTGTACTATGAAATTAAAAGTATAAGATGCTTCAAAATCGAATCAAATTAGATTAAGCTCACAGTAACTGAGTAAATATGTAGTGACACGCGGCATGTGAACTTAACACTACAATTCCTTAAACAACGTTGTTGTGTTGCAAAGCGGGGAATAACTTTGTAGTTATGTAGCACTTTAACGTTTAACGACGTACATATACTACATGTATATAGTAATTACAGACAGTAAGTTATAACTATAACTATAAGACACAACTCAGTTTTATAAATGAACTATGTTCAAATTGTGTCGCCAAACAAATTAAACAGAATTTATGAGGCAGAGACATCACTAATGCACCACTATATTCATCATGATCACTACCTTAGCAAGTAAGGACACTCTCACCGTGTTCACAGGAAAAAACAAAAAACAAAACATGCATGTTTATTTATTAACCATGAATGTGTTTTAGCAAATTCCCATGTACAAATGAAAACCATTAATGGTAAGTCATGTACAATTTTGAAATAACCATTCTTACATTTATTAACCAGTAATGGTAATTAAGAAACCATGCATGGTTTTCCCAGAAAAACCATTAGTGACAAACTGGAACCATGAATGGAATTCTTTCCTGTTAATACAACAATGTTTTTTCATATAAACACACATGTTATTTAGTGAATAGCCATCTATGGTTCTACGTATTCCCATATGTGGGAATATGTTTGTTTGTTGTCATTAATGGAAATTAAATAACCATCCTTGTTTTTCCCAGAAAAACCATTAGTGACAAACTGGAACCATGAATGGAATTCGTTTATATGTTTTCATAAAAAGTCATGTTATTTAGTGAATCATTCAGGCATTCTGCAAAATAATTATTAATAAGCCTAGCAGCAGCCTGCAGCCATTTTTTTGTAATAATATAAAAGCTTAATATATATAAGGTGTCGCTGTATTAAAATAGGAGTTTACCTTAAATCGATGACTTCAGAGGCAGAATCTGCTAAGGTTTGTTCTAATTCTTTTTGTCGTTTCCAGTGATAATGTTCTACTGATCTCGACACAGCAGCACATCGCGTACAATTGCCCCTAAAATTAGGTCATGACCGTGTGGAAGACTGAGAACAAGCACACAACAACTATATTGCTTTTCTCCGTTTTAGTAAACTGGTTTTGTCAACAAACTCGAATAAAATTTGTATATTTACTATTGAAACAGGGAAAGAACATTTTTCACGAGCGAGAGAAAACTATTTTATTTCCCGCAAAAAATATTGGACTCAGGTCCCACGCGTCCAAGTCGCCAGTCCTCGGAAGCGCTCTTTGGCTGAGTTTTACCGTGTTTTAACTTGAAACTAGGTACCAAGGAGCTCGGTTTCTGTAGTAACGGAGGCCTGGCTACTATATTTTCCAATATGGCTGACTAAGAAAGACTTCTGGCACTGAGAAAAACGCTCGCGAACTTGGATAATTAGTTCTGCCTCATACAAACGACCCCTACAGCGACCACAAAAAAACCTTGAGAAATCGCATGATACGTTTAATTTATTGGCAAACAAATACAAGTCTCTTGAATGGCATTAGAAGTACATCAGATTTCCGATGTTAAGTATTTTATTGTGGACCTTCGTAAAACACAAGAAGCTGGTTTTCTTCGCGACGGACTCATTTCCATACAAAACGCGGCCATTGCGGGGCCGTATTCATGGAAAGAAAATCGCTAGATAGACATACATTACAGAGGTAAGGATTAAATTAAGTTGTGTTATTGTCGTAATGATTTTATTTTCCGATGTTAAGTTTTCTTCGATACGTGCTGTTATCTTGCCATACGTTTATGAAAGTACGGCTGCACGCGTGTTTACTGTAAAATTTCGGAGTTAATGAGCTTGAAACTTGAAATTTGACGCCAAGATATTATGCAAATTAGAAAATACACCGGAAATGACCTCCAATTTTACGCGATGACCACTGCATTGCAAGCAAGGGCAATGAGTATGTTCGTATGTTAAAAGGGAACAGTGGCAGCTGATTATCTCATCTCTCGACCAAATGTCAGAATACTTTCTTTTCTGTCCTGAAACTGAATCAGCTGAACCCAGCATATTAAATAAAAAACAGCTAACTACAAAGAAGAACGTTTTGTTCAACATCTCCATCAAAATTCGAACATGATTTTTCAACTTTCGCGCCCTTCTCCAGGTACCTAAACCCAGTCTCTTCATAATTCTACCGCGCTTTGCCGCGTTTTTTGGGCCACGTGATTAAATCCATCCAATCACGAACCAGCCAGGTCTGGCACATTTTTCCAGGATCGGATTTCTCAGTGGGGAAAGTACAGTTGTGGCTTTTTCAGTGGGGAGTGTTTTCGACTTTCTCCGGCCAATTATTATCATGGAAAAACGATTGGAAGAAACCAGTAAAGCTAATGTAGTCAAGCCTAAGGTCGATATAAAGGACATGACAGTGGCAGATGTTGCAAACTGGATAGAGGAAACGTTTGTAACGGAAATAGCACAACAGTTCGAAGGTTAGTCAACTCTCGGCGCCAAACCATTTGATCGAATGGTTGATATAACTATAAGTTAAACTATGAAAATATCGTTTTCTTTTTCATGGTTTGATGTTAAAGAACACTGAAAACGTACATTGTAATTTCAATCAACAGGAAATCCATTTAATAAATAAGCCCAGGATGGCTGAGTACAAGGTTTTGTGGTGAATAGATCAGTTTGCTGTTTTCCCGCCATTTTTAAGTTGAGGGGAATGTACGAAGAATTAGAAACGGGCGCTTATCTTTTGCTAGACTTTCTCAAAGTCCCTTAAAACGAGATTTTCATTTCCCACATTCGCTTCTCTAAAAACGAGATTTTCACTTCTCTGGTTGATTTTCACTTTTTTTCACTTCTCTGGTAAAAGAGGTCGACTTGTAGCAAGTCTAATCTTTTGCCTGTGGAATCGGGAATTCCGTGGGAATTGTGTGAATATTCTGAAACTTTAACCAAGGTTTCTAAAGATTTGCCAAATTGTAGCGAAGAAACACGAGCCTGTTTAATATACAAGTATAGTTATAACTTATTTTAAAAGCATATCGCCTTTATCGGGACGGCCACACGCAGGGACGAGGACGGATCGGAGCAGGAGAAATATGCGATATGAATGTATATAAAGTTAATCTCATAATTTTTTTAATCTTTTTTTGTAGATTTTGATATTTCTATGTTTTTCTTAGTTTCTCTCCGCATTGTTTTTAATCGACAGTTTTGCATAACTATACAGTATACGTATATATGGCATGCAAAAGCTCCGATTTAAATGTATTAACTTACACTACTTCTCCACACAGAACAGAATATAGATGGCAAGGTTCTCCTTTCTCTCGCCAAAAGGGGAACAGGAGAGCAATTTGAAGCATGCGGCCTGATTACAGTTGGCGATCAACTAAGACTTGGAGAAATGGTTGATGCTCGTGTGTCATCGCTATCTGTGCCAATTAATTCTCCTTGTACGGTCACCTTAAAAAGGAAGCCCACGAAAGCGCAACTCAAACAGCTTTCAGAGATGAACCAAAAACTTTACAAGATCAAGTAAGTGTGACAATGTTATCAGCACATAAACAATAATAATAATAATGCAGTTTTCATTATATTAGTGAGGTTGGTAAAGCAGACGACAACATATTACATACAAAGCTCTCATGTATTAAAACTGTAATTACTGTATAATAAATCACTGGCAATCAAATCGAATTACTCATTTTTGCATGTCCTTTAATCTGACAAAGTTGATTTTATCATCTGTCATTATATGCAAATCAATGTAAGTTAATATAATAAAACAGGATCATTGCATAAGGTCTAATTATAGAGCATTAAAATATAGAAAATGTTGAATCACAGCTTTCATGCATGGACATGCAAACATTATACCTATAGAGTGGGCCATGTGCATGGGAAACAATTTTTTCACTTATCCACTGGCTAAACTAAGTATTTTCTTTGCATAACAAAGCATATTAATATCCAGATCCTAGTTCCACTCGTGAAATGAAACTCGGTAGTTAAAGAAAACTCATTATTTCAACTGTCCATGCATGTAAAGTAAGTGTAGCCCATCTTTTTGCATATATATTTAACAATGTAATTGTATACAGTGAATATCTTAATAATAAAATTCTAATGAACTCTGCACATGTTTATATAATTATATATAACTATGGTATCATTTGTGGTACTCAGGAGAAAAGCTGTGAGAGCAGCAGCGATAAAACAATGGCCAGGTAATGAGATACCAACATTCAAAAACAACAACTCAGCACTTGCAGACCTCAATGCCTTAACTGAATCTCTTGCAAAGGAATGTTCGTTTGAGCCAGCTGGGTTCAGAGAGGACGGCATAAAGCAGCACATCCTTGATGTGCTAAATGAACGTAGACGGCACCAAAGAAAAGGACATGATTATCAACAGGTAAGTTACTGTACATGCTACATACTCTAATAACTGAATTAAGTTATCCAATCAGAGACAAAAAAAGAGTTGAAAACACCAGAACATTAGTTACTGCAGACATATATATAATATTATATATACCAATCAGTCAGCAAACCAAAAATAAATCACCTGGAAAAATTCCAAAAATACTGAATTCTTCCCATCAATGGTTTTTCATGGTATTTGCGCTGTGACAGTGTCGGTAAATCAGAATTTATATCAAGCCACAGTGGGAATACCATGAAAACCCACACTGGTGGGAAGAATTCAGTTTTTCCTTCATTGATACATGGGTATTGATGAATTCCAATCATGTATTTTGGAATTTTACCCTGTGAATTAAATTGTGGTTTGTAAAGTTGTTCTGACCATTGTTTCATGTGTAAATTCTATATATGATGGTGGATGTTTATATTGTGGAAATATATACAGTAAAGACTTCACCTAATTATAGTGTATTAAATATTTAAAATATTGTGTATTCCTCTTGAGATATCTGTAGAAATAATAAAGTAAACAAACTCGGGTGACAATGACTTTGATTCGAGTAACAATATAATGCAGTACGGTATAACTAACAACATACTCTATGTACAACTATACTATCCAATATGTTGTCCTTCAGGGGAAAACATGCTGTACAAATGACCCATGCCATATACAACCCCAAGAAGAATGATCCATCCCTATTAAAATGTTTTAATTATACAGGAACATTATATTACACAGTCACAAATTATTTTAATAATGTATTCTAGGCTGACAAGAGAACTCTGAAGCGAAAGCTAAATACACCTGGCAATTCTGGTAGTAGTGATCTAGATGAGAGTTTTGGTAGTAGTGCTAGTACTAGTACTGGAACAAACTCACAAAGTGATGCAGAATCAGCAACCACAGTTCCTGTGGATTCTAGTGGTGATGAGGATGTACAGTTAAGCACCCAAGAAAATCCAAAGAGGTTTAAATGTGTTGATAGGCCTCAGAAGTATGGTGGTAGAGGACAAGTGGCTGAGTCTATAAATGACGAGGAGGAGGATAAATGCCACGATGAGCCACTGAAAGTGCCAGATGACCCTAATATTGATGATGATGACATATATCGCCAGCAGTCAAACAAAGAGGGGTCCATTGACAACATTAACCAAAAAGCAAGTATGTTGTTCATATGTTCATAATAAGCTTCCTACTCCTCCAGCTTCTAATTATAATTGGCATAATGCTATCATTTTATTAACAAATTGATGATGAGTTTGCATGTATATAATTTTTGAGACTGCCATGTAAATATGTTTGTTATAGATCCAGCCTCATTCTGGATCCAAGATTCTGGAACTGTGACAAAGGTCTAGATTGGTAATATAATAATAATTTATTACTGCTTTCTTTTTGTTTCATTTAAAGGTTTCAAAGGGACTGCTGCTTCTGGTCTGATCATCTGTGTAGCCTATAATGCCATACGTTTGGCTGATGTGTCCAGAGGCCAATTGCAGTCATCTGCGAAAGCTCTTGGTCTAAAAACCTCCAAAAAAGACAAAACTAGCTTAGTGTCTTTGATTGCAAATGCCCTGTTAGAGAAGGGATACATGAACATTTCAGGTGACCCCAAATCTATTTCAAGGAGTGACATTGTAAAGGTAAAGCCATTTTAGAATTTTGGACTCCACTGTGTTGCCTGCATGTTGGTCCTTGCCTTGGCATCTCCTGGAACAGAACCTTATTTGGTTAGAATTACGAGACTATATTGCTTCTACATGCATGATTATCAGTTACACTCAAGATTATTGTGTTACTCAAAATGGAGTTAGACAAACCAACCTGCCCCAAATACCTGAGTGTCATCATGTTATTGAGTACTACGTTACACACCTGTACATTGGCATTGGTTGCAATCAAGACCTTTCTAATGTACATTAATTGTTATTTTAATTATATAATCATGTTGGTGTCTAAATAGTTCTGAGTAGTCAGGTACAGTTTAATGTTTCATGAAAATATAGTAATTGGCAACAATGTTTTCACAACAAGTTATTGTTATGATAATAAAACATTCAAGCAATGGACAATTCAATTGTTATTGTTACTCACAGTAAGGACTATTTAATTATATTTTGTTTTGAGCAGTATATATGATTTTAATATTATTTCCATTATGTTTATCCATGATAAAGGTTACAAATTAAAATAGCCCAGCCCCAGCAAATATAGCTGCATGGGCTAGCTTAGTATTTCATTTGTAGCCCTTTATGGATGAATATTAGTGGCAATACTGAGTATTGAAATATATTAATGAAAACAATTGTACTACATATCCATAGGTTAACAAATAGAATCACAGGATGTTGTTGAACTATTTATGTCAAGAAGGTTAATCCCATTACTGTTTTTATCAAAATGGCATTAATGAAAGTTTTAGAAGAGAAAAAACATCAATGGGAATTTGTGCTTGCAAACCTTTACATTAATGGGAAAATGAATGAACATTGCTGGTTTTAATGTAAATACCATCAATGTTTATTCCCAAATACCTCAAATGTTTTATTGCTAAATAACATCATGGCAAATCATTAAACCACTTGTGTTAATAAGCTTAATCCCATTGCTGTTTTAATCAAAATGCCATTAATGTAAGTTATGTAAAAAAACATCAATGGGAACTGTTCTACTTTGACATTAATGGGAAAATGAATGAACACTGCTGGTTTTAATGTAAATCCCATTGATGTTTATTCCCAAAATACCTCAAATGTTTTATTGCTAAATAACATCATGGCAAATCATTAAACCACTTGTGTTAATAAGCTTAATCCCATTGCTGTTTTAATCAAAATGCCATTAATGTAAGTTATGTAAAAAAACATCAATGGGAACTGTTCTACTTTGACATTAATGGGAAAATGAATGAACACTGCTGGTTTTAATGTAAATCCCATTGATGTTTATTCCCAAAATACCTCAAATGTTTTATTGCTAAATAACATCATGGCAAATCATTAAACCACTTGTGTTAATAAGCTTAATCCCATTGCTGTTTTAATCAAAATCCCATTAATGTAAGTTATGTAAAAAAAACATCAATGGGAACTGTTCTACTTTGACATTAATGGGAAAATGAATGAACACTGCTGGTTTTAATGTAAATCCCATTGATGTTTATTCCCAAAATACCTCAAATGTTTTATTGCTAAATAACATCATGGCAAATCATTAAACCACTTGTGTTAATAAGCTTAATCCCATTGCTGTTTTAATCAAAATTCCATTAATGTAAGTTATGTAAAAAAACATCAATGGGAACTGTTCTACTTTGACATTAATGGTTATCTGGGTGGGAAATGTACATTTCCCATTTGAAAAACCATGCATGTTTTTTGTTTTTTTCCCCCTGTGTTTATTGTTCAGCTCCAGTACACAGAACACCTAACGTCTGTCCGTATGCACGGCCATTTTGTTTTGTCGCGCAATGACTTATGGGAAGGAAGCTGTTTTCAAGGTTTTTTAGTTGCCTGGCAACCTCAGGATATGGACCAAGACAAGAGGACTATGCGGAGCTTGACACCATTTATACAAAAAGTCGCAGTTAACACAGGCCAACAAGAACGCAATTATTTCAGATCTGCTAGAATATTTACTGACCTGCAAATATGACCTGAAAATTGTCTCCTCCTTGAACGTTTTACCTTTTTTAGTTAAGCACAGTTATTTTTTTTACGCGGCCGTCTTGCGTTTATGTAAGGATTTACCCATGGACTTGCCGGAGTTACTGGAGATATATTCATGATGTAGTTTTCTATGGTCTCCTGGTCTTCTGTGGCCATTGGTTGGGTTGTAAAGGGCATACTACGTTACTAAATTTGCAGAATCCCTCCTCAAATTGTGACCAATCCACCGCAGCTCTCTATAGTCTATAAACGGAGCTACAAGTCGAATCTAAAGCCAAGTAAAACAATAAACATGTTGATCGTCCGGATTTTTTTATGAACTGAGGAGGATGCAGCCGTTTTTTGTTTTTATATTCTTTCTTTTTACTTTTGCCGGTCTGACGTTAAAAAAGACGAATTTGAGGATATTTGGGCATAATAATAATAAATGAGATTAATCAGTGGCATATCCACGAGGTGTCTCTTCATCTACTGATGGGCCTACATTTTAACGTCCCTATCCGAGAAGACGTGAAGGTCTAACCATTTGGAGCTCGTGAATGAAATTGTTTCACAAAGGCAGCACCTTCTACTCAGTTATGAGGTCAGGGGTTCGAATCCCGGCCGCGTCATCGTCATCAGCTTTATTTAAACACGGTATCCCATCAATTACGATCAATTCTCTTCCAGAGAGCCGTGTATAATACCTATACGATAAAAATGTAAAACACCATGCTAAGATGTAAATGTGAATGACACTAACTACTAACTACGTCCTTGGGCAGGGACGTGTAAGCCGTTGACCTTGTCGATGAGGAGCTTACTCTGACTTAGGATTTCTCAGCGTGAAGACTATGACGTCTCAAAATCGAATTACGATTTTGACATTTTGTGGTTTCAGTGTTGTCACCACTTTAGTTAATATAACATAAACAATTTCGAAGAATTTGGAAGTATGATTCCTGTGGAGAGATGAAATTGGAGGCAGAAATTATATTCTAGCCGTCGACGCTAAATGCATGCGATAATTGATGAGGCGAATGCTGAGACCATTCCACTTAAAATGTTTTTTGGAGCTTCACTTGGCAAACTTAAGATGTGGTACGCTCTGTCAAACAGCCGTTGTGATTGTAAAGTGAGAAGATTTGTCAAGAACAAAGCTTTTGAACAGTTCTCGAACGAGATTTTCCAAGTGAAAGTATCAGATTTGTGGCGGGAAAATCAGTGGTGAATGCGCTCCATTCGAATCAGTTCTGGACCGAAAGAAGAAACACTGAAGAAGAGCATGTACGCCATTACTCTGTTTGGACTCTGTTGTGGGCTGCTACTTGGGTTTTTGGCCTCATCCGAGTTCACTAAGCAAGTAATAATTGACGCGATGAACTCCTTCGACCTCACGCGGTCCGCTGTGATCGCGGGTGAATCAGAGAAAAAGGTAATCCTGAAGACTCGTCGCATTCAAGTATTAGTAAACGAGCTGTCCTTTTAACTAGGAGAAAGAAAGGAAACGAAAGCACCCATCGCTGCTAGCGTCAATGGTTACAATTTATTTAGTTTGAAGTTACTTATTATTAAGTGGTTACGTAGATTTTTAACCGGCCTGTTGAACAAACCATCAGTCGGGATTATTAAATTTTTCCTCAACCATGCAAATTTACTTAATCTGTTTTAATTTCCTCTCAAACTTTCACAATCATGTACATCTAAAGGTACTATCATGCATAGATAATATTTTTATTTAATTTCAGTATAATGTGTCATTGCATGTGTATCTCTATTTTGTGTATTTGTATTTTTATATATTGCCATTGTAGAACCCAACATATCATTTTTTATAATTTAACATATGCCAGGTGATGGTTCAGGAAGCTGTGGAGTTGGAGTAAAACATCATTATTCTGAGCGATACATTGCTTCATCCGATAAAGAGCCGATCGATTTTTGAAAAAAAAGGAGAATTACCTGTGTTCAGAGCACCGGTATAACAAGATAGATTGCCTGTGTTACGAGCACTGGGGTGACTAGATAGATTGCCTGTGTTACGAGCACTGGGGTGACTATAGATAGATTGCCTGTGTTAAGAGCACTGGGGTGACTAGATAGATTGCCTGTGTTAAGAGCACTGGGGTGACTAGAGATAGATTGCCTGTGTTAAGAGCACTGGAGTGACTAGCTAGATTACCTGTGTTAAGAACACTGGGGTGACTATAGATAGATTGCCTGTGTTAAGAGCACTGGGGTGACTAGATAGATTGCCTGTGTTAAGAGCACTGGGGTGACTAGATAGATTGCCTGTGTTAAGAGCACTGGGGTGACTAGATAGATTGCCTGTGTTAAGAGCACTGGGGTGACTAGATAGATTGCCTGTGTTAAGAGCACTGGGGTGACTATAGATAGATTGCCTGTGTTAAGAGCACTGGGGTGACTATAGATAGATTGCCTGTGTTAAGAGCACTGGGGGTGACTAGATAGATTGCCTGTGTTAAGAGCACTCAGGGGTGACTAGATAGATTGCCTGTGTTAAGAGCACTCAGGGGTGACTAGATAGATTGCCTGTGTTACGAGCACTGGGGTGACTAGATAGATTGCCTGTGTTAAGAGCACTGGGGTGACTAGATAGATTGCCTGTGTTACGAGCACTGGGGTGACTAGATAGATTGCCTGTGTTAAGAGCACTCAGGGGTGACTAGATAGATTGCCTGTGTTAAGAGCACTCAGGGGTGACTAGATAGATTGCCTGTGTTACGAGCACTGGGGTGACTAGATAGATTGCCTGTGTTAAGAGCACTGGGGTGACTAGATAGATTGCCTGTGTTACGAGCACTGGGGTGACTAGATAGATTGCCTGTGTTAAGAGCACTGGGGTGACTAGATAGATTGCCTGTGTTACGAGCACTGGGTGACTAGATAGATTACCTGTGTTAAGAGCACTGGGGTGACTTAGATAGATTGCCTGTGTTACGAGCACTGGGGTGACTAGATAGATTGCCTGTGCTAAGAGCACCGGGGTGACTAGATAGATTGCCTGTGCTAAGAGCACCGGGGTGACTAGATAGATTGCCTGTGCCAATACTACCACGATCGCAAGTTAGACTGGTTTAGCTGATAACGGCCGGGATTTAGACCTTATCCACAATCTCGTGAAACCGACAGGGACATCATCGCTTTATAGCGACACATTTTTACAAAGAAAATGCTGGGCGTCAGTTTGTCAGTAGTTCGTCAAACGTGGTAAGTTTGAATTTATATTCCATTTTATTCAGTCCTTTGTAACCAAACGTTGTTTGTCGATAGAAAGATAGTATTAAATGATTTATCAGAATTAATTCATTGGATTCGAGCAAATTCTAAAGCATTTAAATTGTTTGTGTATGTCTATAATTATAGGGAACATATATACATAAAATTTTGTGGGGAAGCATTTAGAGTTAACTCTCTAAAAGGGTTAACTGCATGAACTCGCCACTGATCTCATCCTTCAACAAAGAGTAACCATAATAACCTCCGCAGTACTTCTTTTCATGCTCCTGGTGTGAGCATTGACATATAAGCTTGTTCATCAATCGATCGGTAGGTCCCTGTGGCGCAAAAGTGAACATTGAATGTTCACTAGCGGCGGGGAGCCCAAATCCTGACCTGTGCTAAGCTCCTCATCCTTCCTCTTCTAATCTATACGAGGTGGACGTGAAAGAACCTGTTGTT